>CM053577.1:71656246-71755052 GCA_028646485.1 Cryptoprocta ferox
CCCCCCCCCCGCCCCTCCTCTTCTCTCTCTCTCTCTCTCTCTCTTTCTCTCTCTCTCAAAAATAAACACAAATTTTAAAAAAAGGAAGATTAGGGACACCTGGGTGGCTCAGTTGGTTAAGCGTCCGACTTTGGCTCAGGTCATGATCTCACAGTTCATGGATTAGGGCCCCACATCAGGCTCTTGCTGACAGCTCAGAGCCTGAAGCCTGCCTCGATTTCTGTGTCTCCCTCTCTCTCTCTGCCCCTCCCACACTCACACTCTGTCTCTCTGCCCCTCCCACACTCACACTCTGTCTCTGTCTCTCTCTCTCAAAAATAAACAAACATTAAAAAAATTTTAGGGGCACCTGGGTGGCTCAGTTGGTTAAGCGTAACTTCAGCTCAGGTCATGATCTTGCGGTTCCTGAGTTCAAGCTCCGTATAGGGCTCTGTGCTGACAACTCGGAGCCTGGAGCTTCCTTCGGATTCTGTGTCTCCCTTTCTCTCTGCCCCTCCCCCACTCACACTCTGTCTCTCTTTCCCTCAAAAATAAATAAACATGAAAACATTAAAAAATGTTTTTACAAAGGAAGATTATTTAACACCAAAAAAGTAGAAGGTATCTCATAGTAAAGCACAATCCTTCCCCAAAAAACACAGCTGGCAAAGTAAATACGTGTGTGTATGTGTGTATGATCACTTAAATTTCATTTTATAAATGATAAAATACAATGATTTTCTTAAAACCTCTTGGCCAGTTTTCAGATATAGTCAACAGTGTTATTTGAAGTGAAAGTCAAATTCAGCTCTGTCCTATATTCTTATTTAAATGCAGTGTTTAAAATATAGTTTCTCTTAGGCTTATTTTGAAAAATGGAAGTAATACAATGGCAATACACTCAATTCAAAATATTTGGAGCTGATTAAGAAAAGCCAAATATAAACAGCCCCAAGGAACCACGATGATATGCCAGTTTCAGCCTCAGGGAGGTAGCAGGGAGAGGCCTACTGGATAATCCTAGTTCAGAGCCTCTACACCAGGGCCCAATCCATACACTGGTTGTCCACCACAGACCTGTGACTACTTCCCTAAATACCTGGTCAGGAACTTCCAGCTCTAGAAAGCCTTGAATTACAATACTTTTGTTACCTTCTCTTTGTCCATTACCCTTTCCTGTCCACCACTTGGAAGAAGAGTGACTGAAGAGTCTCTCTCTATTCTCATTGTTATACTCAGATAGCACCAGAAAGGTCAGATGGTAACTTGCATGAAATCTCAGAAAGCCTTTATCTGTCCTGTTTTCTATGTCTCAAGAGCAATTGGTAAAATGAAGTTTATTTTAATATTGCGCCTTTGAAGCAACTCCTTCAGAAAGTATTGTTTCTGAGCATTTGCTTCTCCACAGCTGATGTCATTAGTATCTGTGAGTTGAACTGGGATCCAGCTCTCTCGTGTGTACCTCAATGATTCTCTCTCCAAATCCCCTTCTTTTCACTATTTATGTATTCTCATTGGTCAAAGCTACCTGTCAACGTACATTTAATGTTCATTCCTCTGCTAATGACCTGCAGATTTACAGTAAAATTGTGGCAAGACTATTGTCTGTATTCTTACCTGACTTTTATTAATGAAATTTTTGTATAAATTGTATGTTTGTGGATGCCTGGGTGGCTCAGTCTGTTAAACATCGGACACTTGATTTCAGCTCAGGTCATGATCTCATGGTTCACGAGTTCGAGCCCCACTTCATTGCTCTGCAATGACAGCATGGAGCCTGCTTCAGATCCTCTGTCTCCCTTTCTGTCTGCCTCTCCCCCGCTCTTCTCTCTCTCTCTCTCTCTCTCAAAAATAAACAAACATTTAAAAAATTTTAATTGTATGTTTGTGTGTAGGTATATATCAAATGTATTTTGTTTTTTACTACAGGTTGTGTCCCCAAAATTTTGAAAACCGATGAATTAGCAGGCCAAGGAGGATTTATTACAAGAACTAAAATAATAAGAATGGAGAACTACAGCCCAGTTTGGAGAGCCAGGCCATTTCTACAAGTGTTCCGGCTCGTAAGACCACGCGAGCGGGCTCCTGAGCTTCCATTGGCTGCACAGGAGCAGTACTAGCTGCGTCTGAATGCAAGGAGCATGGAGAATCCCTGACAACAGCAGCAGGTAGCTCTGTTGGGGACTCTTTCTCCCTGGTGGTACAGGTTCAACAGCTAAAGCACTGCTTTCAACTGAGAGAGCAAATGACAGAACTTAGGAGCAGAGTGTGTTAAAGCTTTAAGAGACTTTGGAAGCCATGGAACCCTCATTTTATGTTCTGGCCAAGAAGGGTGTGTGAAAACCTCCTGGTGTCCAGGGATGGCTTGCGAGCTTCTTTCCTTTTCCCCAACCCCTACTCCTCCGCTAGATAATCCTGCCTGACATGAGGGATTTGATAGGATAGAAGTAAGTTGGCATTCTCAAAATTGGGACCTCTCCATCTTACATAAAGCTAATCAACATGAGGTCTTTCCTAAGTTGAAACTTGCCCATGATTATCAAATGATATACAGTTGTTTGCGATATAGATAATGTTCCAATAGGGACCTCACTAAATATCCTCTAAAAACTCCTATTATACAAGACCTCTGGCTGAACTTCACCCCTCTGCTAAGGAGTGAAAAAGAGTGGTGCTGTATCTGCTAACTTCTCTCCCCAGCTCTACTCTAAATGCTGGAATCATTAGGCAAATTATCCTATTTACCTTGTAAAAAGTTGGACGAAATGAGTCATCAGCCTCTAGAAGAATGTAATTAATTAAAGATAACTGGGTTGGTTGACTTTAATATGCAACTCTGGAGTGCCTACAAAAAGGACAAGGTGACCATCTATGATTAAGTTCTTAGTAGCTTTTGGCTTTCTTTATAACAGATGTTTTCCTGTGTTGGTCAATAGGATCCTATGGGTTATAAAAGAAAGAAAGAAGTCTGAACAATTGATTGGCAAATTTCCCAAACTTAGGTCAGCCTTAAGTATATGAGAAATGGTGCTACACTGAGGGCAAATACCAAAAAAAATCAATTTGATTTTATAAAATCTATTTTAGTTTGGCTGGATGCTGCCTGAACTCCCACTGCAGAGAATGGCAAGCAGTCAGTGTATAGTTCCAGACATCAATATTAAAAAAAGTGTTTATCTGATAGTACTGCACGGTCCCTTTAGATTTGCTATGTAAATTGTTGTTAATCCAAGAGAGTTGTTCTGTGTTTGTCAGTGGTATTTTCCCTTAGATTTCATACTCCCTAACTGCAAAATTATTTTTGTAATGAAAAGACTGAAAATCTATCCTGACCAACATTTTCCAAATATTAAGTGTGATTACAAAAGTATTGAGACTTTCTAAAAAACAGACATGCCATAATTTACACATCTCAATGAAGTCATTTGGAAGATTGCAAATATCATCTAACTCTACTTTCCTTGTTCAGAATATAACTGGAGCTCTTTTTTTTTCTACTTAACAGTTGTATTATGTTGGGCAAGTATTTTAAACTCTCAGAGCCTCCATTTCCTCATCAGTGAAATGGATATTTGTCCCACACATATCTACTGGTGGAACAGAAATGTAGCATCTTTGCAAAAATATTCTTGAGGAATAATGAAATAACATGCAAAGTTTCCAACATAGAAACTAACTCATAGTAAGTCTTTAATATATGGAACATGTCATTATGCCTTATTTATATATGACTCCTTCTATAAGACATAACTCTCACTTTCATCTAAAATAAAATCTTCAGAAGTGAAACAAAAAATGAAAATACAAAGATCATCATTCTTCCCACCCATCAACACTGCAGGCTTCTGTCTATTCCTTGCAGTATAAAAAGTTTTGGTGTGTCTGAGGGGGGTTGGATATCCACCTAAGATTTCTGCTTAAGGACCTTTTCAACATGCTATGTATTTAGAATTCTCTTTTTATTTCAATTTCAGAAAAGTTAACATATAGTGTTATATTAGTCTCAGATGTATAATATAATGATTCAACAATTCCATACATCATCCAGTGCTCATCATGCAATTAGAATTCTTAATATGGCCTCTACCTGCTCAGCCTAACCTCCATACTGAGAATCTAAGCTTTTTTGGGCTTGAACCCAATGCCTTTCTGCTTGCAATGTCTGTCCCTGATTCTCCATCCAGCAACCCCCATGTAATAGCACTTCTTTTTCCCACTTCTGCCTTGTACATTTATTCTCTCTTCTGTCCTGTACGCCAGTATCAAATTGTGTATTCTTGATGTATTAAAATTACTTGCTTGCACATTTATCCCCATCAATAGAGTATACAATAGTATCCCAGAGTAGAAACCATGGGAGACATGATTGTATGGAGATTAAGAGAAGACACTCTAGGGTAGAACAAACTTGGGCTCTTGCCCTTTACCAGCTTGGGTGGGCTACTTAACCACTCTAAACCTGTTTGCTCATCTGGAAAAAAAGGATCCTACTAGTAGTTCCTTTATAGGGTTATCATGAGAATGAAGCAAAATGATGGATATTCAACACTTCACATCACTTAATAACATCTATAACTGTTAGATGCTTTGGTTATTTGTTTGTTGTTATTTATTTACTACTTGAGGCTTTATAGTAGCTAAGGCCTAGAACATAGCAGGTGTTTAGTTAAAATGGAATAAATGAATGGGGACTCAAAAAACATCTCAGAGATACATCTCCTTATGTTTAAAAAGTTTTTTTAAGTACTTCCATTATGCACCTGAATAACATATTTATACCTTAATGGGAAGCTAGGTATCTGCCTAATGAGTCCCTAACCTAAGGTCCTTAAGATGGGACCTAAGGACTCTGATCCAAGATTTGTACGGATGCTTCCCCCAATGCCACAGGAGTGATAGGAAGACAGACAGGGAAAGAATCCCCTGGTTCTTCTATTGCCTTGCATTATTCCAGGAATTCTGTTAGAAATATGAGAATATAGATCCCTTTTATTTTATGCTTTGCTGTTTTACAATGGGACTTGGTTTAATGGGGTTTATCTGCATTATTATTATTATTCATACCTTTTAAACAAAATCTCACCCTGTAAATTTTAATGCATTACCTCTCGGGTTTTTCTTTAAAATTTTAGGTTACTTTAAAATTTTAGCAATTTTAGGTTCAATTAAGAGAAGATACAGAGATTTCCCATCTACTCCCTATCACTACACAGGTGCAGCTTCCCCCATTATCAATCTCCCTATCAGAGTGGTACATTTGTTAGAAGGTGTGAAGCCTATATTGACACATCATAATCACCAAAACTCCACATTAGATTTAAGTCTTGGTATTGTACATTTTATGAGTTTTGACAAATGCATAATGGCATGTATCTATCATTGTAATATCATACAAAGTATTTTCACTGCCTTAAAAATACTATGTTTTATCTATTTATCTCTCCCTCCACCCTCTGCCAAACCTTCGCTTTAATTTTTTTATTTTATTCCTGTGGCTCCTCCTATTCTACTGTATCCTAAATCCACACACTTCTTTCTTCACTGGCAGAGAGTATATGATATAAACTTTGTTTTGTATATGAAGCAGGCAACATTTTCATTATGTTAAAGATTTGTGTTCTATAGTTTTCCTTAGCATTATGTTCAATATTTATGAGTCTTGTCCTAAAACTTCATAGATTTAAATTTTTCCTAGAGTCTGGTTATGCATCAAAAGATCTCTCCATCTCTTTTTTTCAGAATATGGTGCTTAAATGAAAAGCTGCTAGGTTGTTCATACACTGTGCTTTGAGGAACAGCTTTTCACAGATGGAAGGGCATAAAAATGATGGGCTGTTATCTTGTAGCCTGAAACTCCACTCTCTGAAGACATGAAATATTGATATTAAATCAAGCTGTACCTGGTTTCCTCCATATGAATCCTTCCAAGTTCTTGACCTCTGTTCTGTTGCTGTTTCATTTTATTCAGAATTCCAGTGTCAAGGTGGGGATGGGGGGATATGTGGCCTCCGTGAAAGAAAAATTCAAATTAGACTAGCTTCTTGTGTATTTTTGTAAATTCAGGGATGACAGAGAACAGTAGAAATCAGTGTCGTGACAATATGGCCAAACACATAGACATTGATTCACTGTGAACTGTTTCATTCATTTCCAATGACATCATTGAAAGCTGACAAGCAGCACTTTTAAAATTAATATATAATAAATTATTAAAGAAAATCTATACTAGATACTAATTAGAATATTAGTTAAGGTGATGTTTGTTGCTGTTTAAAAAAAACAGAAAACAAAGCTTATAAAGGTGCAAACACTTATTTCTCACTCAGTACAGTCAAAATGAGTGTTTCTGATTAACTGGGGCTTACCTCTGGGCACTGATTCCGGGTCCTAGGCTCCTTCCATATTGTGGTTCCACCAGCTTTAACATATAATTTCTAATGTTGCCAGATCCCTCTGCATCAATTCATGTGAAGGAAAAGAGCATAGAGAACCTATCATGGGAAGTTTTTTATGCACCAAGCTCAGAAATGCTACATATCACCACTATTCCTTCCATTAATGAGAACACAGTCACCTGGCTACACCTTGGTATAAGACACTCTAGTAAATGTCATCTGGCTATATGCCCTGGAAAAGGAAGAAAAGCTTTTGTTAATCATCTAGAAGCCTTTCAAAGAGAGCACACTTTCAGTAAGAACATCTTCAAAAATCATTTTCATTCTCCTGAAGCCACAACTACCCTGTATATTAACTAACTTAAATTTAAATTTTAAAAAATTGTCTTCATGGATAATTTGACAAGATCACGAAACAAGTGGGTTTTTGATATAAAAAGTCCTTTCCATTAAAAAAAAAAACTTGTATTTTCAAGGCGCCTGGGTGGCTCAGTCAGTTAAGCATCCGACTTTGGCTCAGGTCATGATCTCCCGGTTTGTGAGTTCAAGCCCCATGGTAGGCTCTGTGCTGACAGCTCAGATCCTGGAGCCTGCTTCGAATTCTGTGTGTGTGTCTCTCTCTGCTCCTCCCTTGCTCATGCTCATGCTCATGCTCTGTCTCTCTCTCTCTCTCTTTCTCAAAAATAAACATTAAAAATTTTTTTTAAAAAACTTTTATTTTAAATACATTCTGAAATGCTGTCTGCCCGTTCAGTCCCTGTAATTGTCTTACCATTCTGTTTAGAAGCAATATAGTAAAAGGAAGTCATATACACCTGGATTTTCCAACTTCACATAGACAGGAAAGCAGAAACTATAACCAAACCCACATCTGTCAGTCTTCAAAGCCCAAACCATTAAACTCTAGAGGATTTTGCCTCTCGTTGGCTACACTGTGTCTAATCCAAACTCTGGTTCTTAATAGCTGGTAGAACAGCCGCAGCATCATGAGGACATGAAACAAAATCAAGAGGAAAGAAGATTTATGAAGTATTAGTCATAAAAACTTTCAGTGTCAGTTATTTCCTGTGACTCCTATATAGGTAACAATTATTTCAAGTTCTTTTTAATGACACTTGTCCAATCAAGAGAACTTACATCTATCCTGGGGATGAACTGTACATCTTTTGGAGGTTAACTATTTCAGAACCTGACATACAATTCTGACTAAGAAGTCACTAATTGGTCCCAGGGTGTCTAACCACCAACAGGAAGATTACTCTATTTTCCAAGGTAAACTTTGCAACCAAATTCTATTTATAGAAGTTTTATTTCTAGCTTTAAAAACTTGTACTTCAAAATCAGTTTGGTACCTGTTCTTTGAGGTATGTTAGCAAAACAGGTGAGTGACATTTTTATGCTGAAATTCACGGAAAGCTTACTATCTATCCCTGATACTGGTTCTTGCGCAGAAGCCTCTCCCTCTTCCATGTTGTGCTGGGTTAATTTATCAGTTTTAAAAATCAGTTGGAAAATCAGAAAAATTTTCAATGTCATTTACATATAATCAATAATTATTTCTTTCTAAACACAGGTTTCTGTGATCAAGAATTGGGATTAATTTTCCTGAAGAAAAAAAAATACATGATGAATTAAATACATATCTTCAGCTTCCCACCTGATTGTGGGAAGTTTTTTGAGCATCTATTAAGTGAAGACATCATAACACATTGAGCAGAAGAGGAAGAAAGGACATGTTTTGCCTCTTATAAGGCAAAGGTGGAGTGGTAATATATTTACTCAATATAAAATAAAAAGGTGTTTTTAAGAAATGATCCACAAAGGAAAACCATGGGAGAGTGCACATTGATCCCCCAAAAGCAGAACCTTAATAAAATATTTTAGCAGGAAATTTATTTAGTGATATTATAGCATAGTGTTGACATCATCAGCCAGTGCTGATGACTATTCCAACTATGGATCTAAACTAAAGTTAAAAATACAGATTACTCTTTAGGTAAAAGAATTATTTCAACAAATGAATGAGAGAAACCTAGGCCTAAGTTACATAGCAATCAGAATATGCCTAAAAAAGAGAGTGGTGATCAAATAAAGTTGGAAAGCAGCTGCACTCTTGGTCTAAAATCCCTTTCAAAATATAATGTCACCAAATTGACAGATTATTAGTTTTTTATTCTAGCTGTCTTGATTCCACAATTAATAATTTGCACTCCAAATGTAAAATGATTGGAAGCAGTGTGGTAAAGATGACACACTTCTGTACTAACTCCATGTGCACCATCGATTATCCCCCAGCTGTGTGACCTTGGGCAAATCCCTTTAACCCTCTGGGTCTTGCCCTGACACCGTACGTACTGGAGGGCTCTCCAGCCTACCTGCTGCCTCCTACTGTCCATCATTCTACTCTCAGGGTTCTGACAGGCCAATGACCTGAAGATGCTGGCTGACTGGTAGGGTGAGTCTGGTAGATGGGTGGTCACACAAGAGAGCTCTGGAGGGAAACTACACTAGAAGAGGTCTTTGAAAGTCTTTAGAAAAGACAGCTCATGCATTTCCAGAGTCATAAATTGTCACACAAAGCCAATGATCTCATTTTAGTGATATTTGTTATTGAAAGAAATATGGATAACAACTTGTCTTAAAATCATTTCATGATGTTGTGGTAAATAATATCAAACTAGCCTGGAGCGCTGGCATTTTACACCCCCTTTAAATATTAACAAACAAACAAAAAGAGACCTCTTGATCTTCCCTGAATAAAAACAGGTGGAAATGTAAAATCATCATATCTGTTGGAAAATCAAGAGTATATCCCCATTTTTGTCATGAAGTACAGTGCCATGTTTGCAAAATTATTTTTATTTTCTATGTTCCCTGTAGTGCTCAACATTTTAATTGCTACTTCCTCAATAAAATTATTGGAAATCTTCCATCTTGCCATTAGCACTTGCAAAATAACTGTTAACAATATGTTATCCAGACACAGAAACTTTATAATTAATGTTGGAATAGTCTTCAAAGTCTAGTGACTAAAATATATCCTGTAAAAATTACTGGACTTCATTCAATGCTGTTCTGCCATTTTAAAGTTCAATAAATGTGTTGAGAGGGAGATATTTGGCAACCTAAGTTGGGCAGTCTGGCAGCGAGAACTGAGATGCTGGAAGTTTTGATTTCTGTTGTGTGGTAAATATACCAAAAGCCTCCAGGGTTTCAGTGCAACCCCTGAACGGCTAAAGGAGATCTGACCAAATGCAACTCCCAGTGGGAATCTGAACAGTCATTCGGGGCTATATTCCCACCTTGTCAGATGATGAGGCGCTGGGACAGGTTCCATTTAAGCAATAAAACACAACAGGCCATGTATATATCTGGGTGATTATAGCATAACTCAGATTGTGTTATAAGTCATGAGGCTGAAGGCCAAGTGTCTTAACTCCATGAGAAGTGCAATATTGGCCCTGAAACACACTGCCTGAAGTGTCTTATTGCTGTCAAGAAATGGAATTTCTACAGTACATTAAGAAAAGGAAAACACTTAGCACAGTGGATTTAAAATAACCACGGCTATGACATCACTGACAGCTAATCAAAACTCTAATTGCAACCAGAGTTCTGAGGCTATTGTATAAAAGGTCTTAACAGACACAGCCATGGATACAAGGAAGAACAATGACTATACCATGAGAAGAACCTCAGTAGCACAGGATCTTGAACCAAGAATGGGATAGGTTGGCAGTTTTCAATCTCATTAGCAGTGAATTGGTAACACTGCAGTTAATTAGCCTTGAACAATTAAGCCAAAAAAAAAAAAAGAAGCAAGTAATGCAAACACTTTTTGAATATTTTTCAATCTTTATTTTCATACAGTTAAATATTTCTTTAAACAATTAGGAGATGAGACAGCATAAATGCGGAAAAAATCCAGTTCAGATGCCTTGGAAGAGATGAAAGATTATAATGAACTGAGAAGAGTTTGGGGGTCACATGCTGCTCATGATCCATGAAAGGAATTTCTAGTGCTATTAAGTTGAAGTTGTCCAAAAGGATAGAAGTCACTATGTGGTCATAAGGACCCAGTTCAGATTTTACATCTGAATCTGCCTAACACCACAAAGTGGAACACACCATTTCAAGGTCCAGTTAACAGCCTCAGTAAAGTTAACTATGCCAAAGCACACACTGAGAGGTATGTTCAGAAGGTGCCACAGGGAGGCATATAACATCATAAATGAGAGCCAAAAAAGAGCTTGTCTCAGGAGTCAGAGGATTTGGGCTTAATGATTTTCTGGGTCTCCATGGATAAGTATTTAATTTTTGTGGGCTTTAGTTTCCCCCCCAGTGAGCTCTCCTTGGACTCTGGTTATAGGCATTCCTTCCTGAGGCTCAAAATGAAGCTACTCAGACATTTCCTGAAAGTTCACTGACAAAGTCATAATGAGGTAAAATATAGGTAAGAGATGCTGCCTCTGTTTTTCTTTTTTAGTTTATTTATTTATTTTGAGAGAGAGAAAGCAAGCATGAATAGGGGAGGGGCAGAGAGGGAGAGAGAGAATCCCAAGCAGGCCACGCTATCAGCACAGGGCCCAATGCAGGGCTTGATCTCACGAACCACAGGATCATGACTTGAGCTGAAATCAAGAGTCAGATGCTTAACCAAATGAGCCACCCAGGCGTCCCAAGAGATGCTGCCTTTGATACATGTGGGACATACATGTATATTTGTAAATAAAATTTACATAAGAACTTTGTCACCAGTTTCAGCAAAGATAACCTTATAGACAAGCAATTTTCAATGCACTTTTACTAATGATATTAGAGTAGTGAATTCTTCATGTTCTTGTGGGTAAAAACAAGTAGCAGTTTGTCCCATCAAAGAATACATTTAACTTCTGGAACAAAGGCCCCACAAAACCATGTTTCTCACTTTCTTTCCAATTTATTGAAAATATTTACCTATATCATATCTGTCAGCCATGACTATACTAATTTACAGGTAATAATTTATGCTACCTGTGACAAAATATTTCTAATAGTTTTGTTTATATATTTTTCTAATAATCTTTATATCAGTCTGGCTTCCTCTGGAACAAAAAAAAAATGTTAAATGAGTAACCAAATGACTAAACTTGGATATAAGTAAAATTTTAATTGCTTAAAAATATTATACTCTTACTTTTATGAAATAGAGCAGACACTTATTATGTCAACGTTATATATATATTAAGATTTTTAAACATAGCTTTGTTCAGCCAACCCATTTAAGACGGTTAAGAATCCTGCTGGTTTTAATGGCTTTAATGATTGAATATCATTATTCAATGATATATATTGAATATATATTTTAGTTTAACTTGAAATGAGCTACATTTCTGAGTTCCAATTTAACCAATGATCCTATAACAGATACTTCACAATTATAATAACCTTTTTCTCTGATAATGCAAAGAACTAGATTCCAGTATATACTCAATTAATGACAGGATCTAAAATATTGTCACAATTTCCAACCTTGTCACTGAATACGTTCAATAAAAAATGTTCCATTAAAACCACTATTAAAAGAGTGTTGTGTACTGTAAAAATGAAGTATAATACAGAGACATAAGCATTAGGGTCTAATGTAGTAACATATTAGTTACTAAGCTAGTCACATATTAGTTAGAGCCACTAAGAATGATATTCTCTTTTGTTGTGCATCATGCAATAAATACCTGCAAAGCTGCTTTCTAAGTACATGCTGCATATCTCCAGTAACAATGTAACAGTTTCACTTTTGAAATGGCCTTCCTGGGATCATACATGGGCTGCCCAAATTCCCAATTATTTGAACTACTAAATGGCCTAGATACTTTAAGTCAACAAAGCAGCTCTCTTACTTTATTTTTTTTATTAACTTTATAGTTTATTGTCAGGTTGGTTTCCATATAACACCCAGTGCTGTTCCCCACAAGTGACCTCCACCATGACCATCACCCGCTTCCCTTTTCCCCCTCCTGCTTCCGCCTTCAGTTTGTTTTCAGTATTCAAGAGTCTCTCCTGCTTTGTCTCTCTCCCTCTCCCTCTTGGACATTGTTTGAAACATACTTGTTAGAGAAGTGTTGCTGGGCTGTTCAGGATATTTGGCTAAAGGATACAAAATATGCATATTCTTCTCCAACAATCACCCCTCTTCAGAGACTCCTGCTGAGACACAAGTGCTAGCATGCACACACACGTAAAAGGGTAAAAGGGGAGCAAAGAGCAAAGCGCAAAGCGCTGAGAGGTTGGTTTGTTTTTTTTTATTGGCTTAGCCCTGCCCAATCACCTCCAGTGTGAAGTGAAGGTAAAATTAGGTTGGATTGTGTATGCAGCATACTCTAAACAGCTAAGTGGAGTTTCTTCTTATCCCTAACCCCTAATACATATTAGGCTTTTACCATCTTCTGGCCAGTCATATGGTACAGAAATCAAAGTGATGACTGACAAGCAAGACATGCTTTGATGGAGAAACAAGATGGCATTTGGGCTTCTCATTGCATAGTAGCACAATGGAGGACCATGGAAGAAAGCCCATGAATGTGTGAGCATGAACACAATAACTCTGATCATCAGACCACCAATCAGTCATCCCCAACTGAACACCTGGCTTAACAACCCTTCCTTACTTGCGGAAGGGTGGGGAAGAGTCTAAACAGACAGGGACTGGAAATATAAGAGTCTCTGTGTGTGTCCACGGCTCCTCTCCTTTCCAACAGTCAATTCGACATGTTTAATACTGTAAATATATATATGCTGGGAAATGGGTAAGATTGTAGGACTTTTTAAAAGTGATATATTAGGTGGGGCTAAAAGGAAGTCTGTTGGCCAACGATATCTATCCTCTGAGGAGTAGCTTCAAGGAAGAGAGCACAAGGAAGGAGGAAGTTGTGGGGTGGGCAACAGAGAGCTGGGAATTACCTGGAGGGGCATTTCATCAAGGTCTGTGGACTATAAAACACCATGTGGAGAAGCCTGCTGATGGCTCATCATTCTCTGAAATCTCCTTTCCCCAGCAACCCATATCCTCCATGGAGCAAAGAGATAGTGAAAATATAAGTCTATACCACATGGGGTGGAGGTGGGGGCGACAAACCACTTGTCCCACAGACAAAGCCTGTCTGCTGTGTAATCGCCAACATTATGTAACTTAAATCTTTCTCCCCAGGTGAGCAAATCAAATAAGGGAAAGAAAAGAGGCTAAAAAGAGAAATAAAGTATTAAAGAAGAAATTTAAAAAAATAGCTTAAAAGAACCACTAAGAGATGAACCAACCCTTGAATAGTTAAGATGACAGACATGATAATGGATTGAATAGTGGCCCCCTTAAATTCATGTCTACCCAGGACCTTGTGAACATGACCTTATTTGGAAATAGGGTCTTTGCAGATATGATCAAGTTAAAATGAGGTCATAGAGAACAGGGTGGTCCTATATCTTATATGACTGGTGTTCTGAATAAAAGAAGGAAATTTGGACACAGACACACAGAGAAGATGGCCATGAGACAACAGAGGCAGAGACTGGGTTTAGGCTGACACAAGCCAAGGAAAGGCAAAGATTGCTAGCAACCCCTGGAAGCTAAGAAGAGGCAAGGGAGAGCATAGCCTTGCTAACACCTTGATTTTGGACTTCTAACCTCCAAAACTGTGAGATAATAAAATTGTGTTGTTTCAAGCAACTACCCTGTGATAATTTGTTATGGTAGCCCCAAGAAACTAATATAAACACTAAGTGTGTATTACTAGAACTTGTATGTTACATTGCTTTTTCTTCACTTGACAATTTATTCCATTCGCATTTTTAAAAATAGCCTTTTGCACAGGAAAATAATACTATTTACCTACTCAGAGAAAAACATGCACTTGAATTTTCTTCTACTTGTGTGAACTGATTGGTACAAAACATTCCTCCCACTTTCTGTCCATTGTTCTTGTGATCATCATCATTCATTTGCAAGTTGGAAATCAAGCTATGAGTACAGATTTCAACCATGCAGAAGGATATCTCTCCGTGCTTTGAGGTCTACATGGAGATAAAATCTGTAACAGCCTTATGAAGACTATTATCTCCTAAATGACCAAATAAGTTAACTACTAAGCTATAATGGGGCCATGAGAATCATTATACAGATAATGTGGATAAATTGCAGCATTTCTTTTAAGCGTTGCTTTCTTTCCACTATAATATATTATATATTTGGGAATTGTGAAGTCTTGAGGATGAAATAAGCCATGCTTCTCTAAGTTGTAGCAGTGCCTTTTTATATCCTTAAAGAGTTCTTTTCCTCTACCTCATGCTACTGATTAAGAATTCCTCCTCTAAATTAGCTTAATTTGCAGCAAGGGATTAATAAATGGGAATAGCACTAACCTTTGGCCTTACACATACACTTAGAAATAACGATAAGAACTATCCTGCCGGGAGTTTTATCAATCACAGGAATTGGCAAAGGTGGATTTATCATGTAATGGGTCTAATGGGACCCAACCTTTGGTTGCACTTACATTTTGCCAAGTATCTTGACTTGAGTGGAAGTTTTGGTAGGAAAGTCCAACACTCAGCATTCTTATCTTTGTCCCAATGGGACTGGTTCCTGAATAAAAATGATAATCACAATGATAATAGTAATGATAATGACAGCTAACATTCATTGAACACTTAGTGCCTATGGTTTAGGCACCATACTAAGAATTTTACCTACATTACCTCTCTTAACTTCTATGATATAGGTGCTATTATTATCACTGTTTTATAAATGAGGAAGCAGATTTAAAGATAAAAAAGGATTGTACCAGTAGAGATCCATCCCAGCAGGGAAAGATGGCACCCTCAAAAGGGGCGAATAGCATTTATTTTTTTTTTATGTTTATTTTTGAGAGAGAGATAGAGCGTAAGCAGGGAGGGGCAGAGAGAGAGAGAGAGGGAGACACAGAATCCGCAGCAGGCTCCAGGCTCCGAGTTGTCAGGACAGAGCCCAACGTGGGGCTCAAACTTACAAACCATGAGATCATGACCTGAGCTGAAGTCAGACACTTAACCAACTGGGACACCCAGGCACCTCAGGGCAAATAGCATTTAATAAAGAGACTATTTACAAAGTTGTGGGTGAAGTTAGGAGAAACCAACAAGCAATGGTGAGGGCGTAACCCTATCAGGAAGTTTTACTCCCTCCGGTTGAAATATTGCAAGGCCAGCTAGGAGAAACCAAAGTCTTTGATAGACACAGCCTCTGTCAGACTGTGACCTGACAGGCAGGTAGCTGGGAGAATAAATACCTTACCTCTCCTCTCTGATCACCTAAAGCATTCTCCTTTGGCTGACCCAGATAGAAATCAGAGGGCAAGAGTACTCAGTGATGTAGTCCTTAGGAGCCAGCCTCCAGGATACAGAGGATGGTGAAGTGGAGAATAGATTTGGAGGGGCAAATGGTATTTATGCAGCACAGTAACTTACTCAGGATATAACATCTCATCATTGGGTGAAGGCAAAATGCAAATGTGGGCAGACTAGATGGAACTAGGCCCTCAGGTCCACCTTCAATGGCTTATCAACTACCACTTAAGTCTGCTGAAGCTCATGACCTGGCTCTAACTCCGTTAGGATAAATCAGGACACCATTAGTCCTGTGACCCTGCCAAGCCTCATCCCTTCTCTATCATGCCTCTCACTTATGCTACTTCAACCCAAACAGCTGCTATCTCCTCAAACTCTTATGCTCTGATTCATCAACCACCCCTTTGATGGCTGGAAAGTTTGCTTTGTGTTACAGATTTCCTGAGGCAGTAACAAAAATGTGCTGTTCAAATCTACTACTGTTGGGAACAGAACTGGCTAATGCCTCTCCTCTCACTGCTGCCTCTTTGGTCTGCAAATTAAGCTAATTTATACCAAGAGCACACTTCCCACAGGCTTCTCCCAGACAGTGACTGCACTGTAGGGGCACTCAGGCAGGCCCTATCCAGCAAGAGGAGGAATTTTCCAGGGCTGATGTTGCTTGAGGACTCCTCATTAGCCTCATTAGTTTAAGACTCCTCCTTTCCAATCCAATTTCCTCCTCTCTCTTCCTCTTATCATTCCATAGATGTCAGACCTGCATGTAGTCTGAAGGCTCTGTCCACCTTTTCCAGCTTCTCCCAATAAATCTCTTACATGTCTAATTCCATCCTGGCATCTGCTTTCAATAGGCATGAAGTAATGCAAGTGGTACTGAGGGGGGTCTGAGAAAACAGATGGTAAGATGAGAACATGAGACTGGCTTACTCATCACCTGAGGGCAAAGACAATGCCATCCTGAATAGTAAGTGAGGCATAGACAGTCCCTGGAACAAGTCAGCAGCTCAACTGCTAAAGATTTCACTAGTGGTTATGTGGGAAAATGAGTGGAAGTAAACACCTTGCAGATGAAACAATCCAAGCATTTGAAAGATATGAGGTAGCAATGACTACAAGAATAGTGAAGGTGGCCACGTACTGAGAGGTTGTTTTGATGCCCTAAGAGGGATGATGAGAAACTGTGATCCATTAGCAAACAGTTAAAAGCTAAGTATGAGAGCCAGAGCATCTCTCTGGTAGCTTACAAAGAGCCCCTTACTTCCTAGAGTGGAAGAGCAGACACAGCCGAGCAGCATACTGCAGCTCTGAGAGTTGCATATGAAAGTTCCAGAGAACGCTCACCCAGGCAGGTCCTTACGCTAAGGATCCTGCTTGGGAAAAACTGAGACCTTTAAACATGGGATAGAGCCATCTGGATGGATGCCTCTGAGGATGGATATTGGCTCTGCAGAGCCCCCTTAAGACTGTTGAAACTTGTGTCTTCTCATTTTGGGAAGTGGTGAGAATTTCTTCACTAGTGAGCAAGAAATAGGGAGTGGTATTATTGTGATATGGGAGGTCCTATGTGTAAGAGTGTATGTAGAGCTGAACAGCTTCTGTTGGTGATCAACCCATTGCAGTCTTCTGTTAACACTGGTGCACTCTAGGACTTGCACTGGAAGTGGTACCCTGACTTTTTCTCTGTGCCTGCCCACCAGCCTCAGCTTGCCTATACTTCTGCTGCCTGACAATGGCAGACCAATCTGACCCAAGAAACCCAGCAAACATCCCAGCCAGTATTGGCAACCATATCTACTCCAGTGAGGTCTAAAGCCTAGCCTTTCAGAGAAACTCTCCTTCGAAACTGTTCTTTCCATGGGGATGCTTCCGCAGGCCAAGGGTTCTCTTTAGAGTTCTTTCTATGCCTGGGTGGGTCAGTCAGTTAACTGTCTGACTCTTGGGTTTGGCTCAGGTCATGATCTCACAGTTTGTGGGATCGAGCCCCACCCTGGGCTCTGTGCTGACAGTGCAGAGCCTGCTTCATATTCTCCCTGCCCATCCCACCCCCCACCTCTCTCCCTCTCTCTCAAAATAAATAAACATTAAAAAAATTTATAGTCCTTTCTATATCCTTATAGTTACTCCTATGTATAGTTTAATAATTATTTTTATTAAACTGTCCCTGTTCATATTACATTGTAGTCTGTTTCCTGATTAGACTCAGACTGATAGAAGGTATCTAGAATGTATACCCAGGTATTAAGAATATAAATGAGCAAAAATTTGTTGGCTTGGAGGTACTTTCTCCAAGCTAATATATTTATATTTAATATCTTGGTAAGGACTCAGACGATGCAGCAAACTCATTGCTAGAGTAGCTCCTAGATGCTTAGAAAAAGTTATCGCCATTGCTGATAGGAAAGGAAATGTGTGGGTTGCCCTGGCTGATGGTACAGGAAAAAATAAAGAGGCAAAGGGAAGTAGGCATGCTGGAATGAATATATTAAAAAGCCAGAAGATTGAATTCTATAGTAAAGCCTATAGAACATATCATTTACTAGGGCCATTAAAAATGCAGTGGTAGAAGAGGCATGAACATCACTAAAGAATTCATGGTAGCTCTCCTCTGTAGGCTGGGGCTGATTGAAGAAAAGGCAATCACAGAACTAAACTCATTACTATTTATAGGAGATGATGGGGCTATAAAGTACTAGAGGCGCTAGATATTTAACCACCAGAAACCAAGATGTTACAATTACCATAATGAAGAACTCAAATAGCCAAAGCAATCTTGAGAAAGAACAAAGCTGGAGGTATCACAATCCCAGATTTCAAGATATACTACAGAGGTGTAGTAATCAAAATAGCATGATACACAAAAATAGACGCATGGATCAAAAGAACAAAGTAGAGAGCCCAGAAATAAACCCATGCTTATATGGTCAATCCATTATGACAAAAGAGGCAAGAACATACAATGGAGAAAAGACAGTCCCTTTAATAAATGATGCTGGGAAACTGGAAAGCAACATGCAAAAGAATGAAACTGGATCACTTTTTTACACCATATACAAAAACAATCTCAAAATGGATTGATTAAAGACATAAATGAGAGACCTGAAACCATAAAATATCTAGAAGAAAAGTAATTCCTGGAAGACAGTAATCTCTTTGACATCAGCCTTAGAAACTTTTTTCTAGATAGGTCTCCTGAGGCCAGGGAAACAAAAACAAAAATAATCTATTGGGACTGTATCAAAATAAAAATCTTTTGCATGGTGAAGGAAACCATTAAACAAAAAGGCAACCCACTGAATGGGAGAAGATATTTCCAAATGATATATCTGATAAGGGGTTAATATCCAAAATATACAAAGAACTTAAACAACTCAACACCAAAAAACCCCAAGTAATAGAATTAAAAAACTTTCTCAATGGAAGACATGTCGATAGCCAACAGACACTGATATTCAACAACACTAATCCCCAGGAAAACACAAATCAAAACCACAATGAGATATTACCTTATATCTATCAGAATGGCTAGAATCAGAAAGACAAGAAATAAATAGTATTGGCAAGAAGAGGAGGAAAAGGAACACTTGTGCACCAATGGTGGGAATATAAATTGGTACGGCTCCTATGAAAAACAGTATGGAGGTTCCTCAAAAAATGAAAAATAGAAAAATATTGCTATACTATAGTAATTCTACTCCTGGGTATTTACCCAAAGAAAACAAAAACACTAATTTGAAAAGAAAAATGCACCCTAATGTTTACTGAAGCATTATTTACAATAGCCAAGATATGGA
This sequence comes from Cryptoprocta ferox, assembly GCA_028646485.1. Classification (NCBI taxonomy): domain Eukaryota; kingdom Metazoa; phylum Chordata; class Mammalia; order Carnivora; family Eupleridae; genus Cryptoprocta; species Cryptoprocta ferox. The sequence continues at coordinate 71,675,766 of CM053577.1, forward strand.
AGCAACCCAAGTGTTTATTGATAGATGAATAAATGAAGAAGATATGGTATATGAATATATATAATGGAATATTACTCAACCATTAAAAAGAATGTGATCTTACCATTTGCAACGACATGGATGGACCTTGAGGGTATTATGCTAAGTGAAATAGGACAGACAGAGAAAGACCAATACTGTATAATTTCACTTATATGTAAAATCTAAAACAAAACAAAACAAAACAAATGAACAAATAAACAAAAAGAAACAGATCCATAAATAAAGAGAAAAAACTGATAATTGCCAGAGGGGAGGAGGTGTGGGGGAGATGAGCAGATTGGGTGAAGGGGAGTGGGAGATATAGGCTTCCAGTTACGAAATGAGTAAGTCATGAGATAAAAGGTACAGCATAGGGAATATAGTCAGCGGTATTGTAATATCATTGTGTGGTAACAGATTGGTAGCTACACTTGTGGTGAGCACAACATAACATAGAGAGTTGTGAAATCACTATGTTGTACCCCTGAAACTAATGTGACATTACATGTCAACTATACTTCACTAAAAAAAAAGAAAAGAAAAGAAAAAAGTGAAAAAAAAGTTACCATAATGATAATGACATGCAAGACCAAAGGAGTAGCCAAGGGGTCTTGATCTATAATGAGTTATGTAGATGGTTAATGGCACCTGTAAGGACAAAATGGACCAGTAGTCAACAAGGATGGTGCCTGACCTCTAAAATCAGAGGAAAGTTACAATCGCTTACTCATTTTTCAGATCTAGAGTTCCTTGACTTGAAAGGGTCCCTATAAGGAAGAACACTAACACTGTGAAAAGTACATATTGTAATGATTTCCCCCAGTTCTTCCCCAGTGGGATCTAAGGTCATATACTTGGGTGACTGGGTACACTGGAGGAAGGGAAATACCAACTTATCAAGGCTACTGGATTCAGAGTCTCAAATAATATTGAATCCCAGAGACCCAAAGCATCATGGTCCCCCTGTTAGACTTACAGATGCTAGGCAATAAATGCTAAAGTCTGACTTCCAAGTTCCATGGACTCACCCAGTGGCCATTTCCTCAGTTCCCTACCATATAATTGGAATTGACATGTTAAGGAGTTTGAGTAACCCCCACATTGGGTCATTGGCTTGTGGAGTAAGAGCTATCATAGTGGGGAAAACCAAATGGAAACCTTTGAAACTTCTCTTGTTTCATGGACCAAGAAAGTAAATCAAAAACAGTATTACATACCAGGAGGGATGGTGGAGATCAGTATCATCACTAAAACCTAAAGATGTAGGGATGGGGGTCTCACTTATATCTCTCTTTAATTCAGCAGTCTGGTCCCTGCAGAAACCAGATGGGGCCTACCAAGCCTTAGGCATCTTTATCCAGAAACAGAGCACAGTTATTTTGTGGTAATGGTTATTGGACACTCAAATTTCATCATGTGAACTCTGATTTATTACTCAAGTTATGGATATTCGTAGATCATACCAAATTAGAACTTAACAGGGAGCATTATGGCTATCAATTTAAACAAAGAAGATAATATGCCTTCTGGACATATTATAGTCATACTAATTGTGCTCCATCAACAATAAACTCCATGACATTTTCAAAAAAGCACATTGCTGCTTGGTCCTTTACTGCCCCAAGCTTCTCTACATGGACTATTCTCTCTATATTTTGCCAGGTGTACTACAGCATCAATTTTAAGACAACATGAGAACCACCTTTACCAAGAAGTCTCACTGAAACCGCACCTGCATGCCAGGCTAGTTTAGAGGTCTTTTCTTGGTGCTCCAATAATATCTCTTGCAGTTTTATACTTGCCAATAATATCTCACCTTGTTTTATAACTGCCTGGTAATACATATCTGTCCCCTCATTGGACTGGGAGCTACTCGAGGGAAGGGACTTATCTCATTCATCTTTGAACCTCAGTGGTTTAGAATAGTCCCTAGCACATGGTTGGTATCCCATAAGTACTTGCTTAATGGAAAGATAAATGATTAAATACATTTAAATATTCTATGTCAACATTTGGATTTTGTACCAGTTTTTCAGAATGCAGCACTTTAGGACTGATTTCTGCCAGAGCACATTAGACTGTTTCATGAATGTGTACGCAGGCAAGTTTCCAATTTATTCTTTTGAACTGGAACAATACTGTTCCAGACCACCCAGCCGGACCAGTCTCTGTCATCAATGCTCTGCAACTAGATTGAAACACTAGCCTTCAGTATACTCTGGGTAGAATTCTTGCACACATCATCTCCACAGAAGGTCAGAAAAGTTATCAGCAGCAGAAATCTTAATCTAGGGTGCTCCCAGAGGGATTGGGGTAATGAAGGGGCCCCACACCTGGCTTGCTTGCCACAGAAGTACCTAGTCTGCCAAAGTTCTCTTTAGGTGACGTGGCTCTTCATTCTCAGCTTAAAGCATCACTTTACCAGGTTCCACAGTACTAGGTCTGCCATGTGCCTGAGAAAAGGAAGCTCTCACAGAGCAGTGTGGTCAGTTTTAGCTCAACCTGACCAGAAGGTATCACAGGTCAGATTTTGCACTACTTCTCAAGCCACACAAGCCTGATTTTACCCTCTTGAAGAAGGACCTCTTCAATCAAAGTTACAACTGGGATTTAAGTGCACCACTTACAGAAAGTCAAGCATTACAATATAATTAACAAGAGTGATTGAACTTTCAAACATTTGTACACAGAACTAATATGTTGGTTATTCTTTTGAACCTGTTTCCACTGTCTGATTTATTCTCCTCAGATTTGAAGTGTTAAAATATGAAACATCAATAAACCTAGGTATATGCTGTGACCAGTGAAGAAAGGATCCAACCATACATTAGGACCAAACAACATCACCATCACATAACTTGATCCTTTGTCATTCGGGAATATGAGGGAAGGGAGAATACTATGAGCTTTTGAATTACACTAACCTGGATTCGCATCCAGACTCCATCACTTAACAGCAGTATGACTGGACAAGTTACTTTGTCTGATTAATTTTCAGTTTCACTGTCCATAAAATGGGACAATCTGTTTTAACTGCAAAACTTCACCTCCTTCCATCATATCATGCTGCTTCTCATTATAAAATATGAACTTTGCCCTTGAACATATGGCTCTAAAAGGAAAAATAAGACAGAAAAACAAATAATTAAAATACAATCTAAACACTTTCCAGTTGCTCACTGAAATCTTGGCCCAGGTTTCCAGGAAAACATCACAAGTATAAGAATTAGAAGCAGCATAAGCCAATGTCTATCCTGGTGTCTGATACAGAATACATACTATGGAATATCATGACCATTTGAGTTCAGTTGGATCAAAACTACCCACTTACTCACCCTTCTGGCCCTAGGTGAGTGTTCACGTCAGGAAGCTCCTCCTTGTTAATAATGTACTTTTTTATATGCAAATAAAGTCTCATCAAGCCTATTCCATATGCCTGTGTCACAGTACTCTGCCCTCCAGACTTCTCAGCAGAATTGGTGCCAAATTGAATCTTTACTACTTACTAGCTACTTCAGCTTCTAGTCTATAAAATTGAGTTTATAAAACATATATCACACAGGGTCAGTGTGAGAATCAAATATAATAGCATATTCATCTAAAAACATTCCACAAATAATTACCAACCTCTTACTTGTGTACCCAAATGTGGCTGCAGTGATAAATAAGAAACAGTAACCATTCTAAAGGAGACTTAAATGAACAGGTAGGGTAGGGTGCCTGACACAATATATTCTTCTAAAAATAGATGTTGATAGAATTAGAATTCTGATAGCCAGAATGATGTCTAAGTGTCTGTAATCATAAGGGAGACACATTCCCCTTGTCATCTCCTGAACCCCTTGTCTACAAAAAGATTCTGTGCCTGGGTCCTTATAGTCTTTATTACTCAATTTTGTGGGCATGAGCACACTCATAAAGATTACTGCAAAGCATTTTAGCTCTAGAGGACTCCAAGGATAATTTATACCAACCGACATTAAAAAGATACTGTCGTTATTTTCTTTTAATGCTGCCTATGTATATATTATTTTTTCAAACTTCATAAAAGAAGACCACTTATTTCTAAAACATATTTCCCCAAGTGGAATGATATAACTCATTATCTATGCATAGTTTTAGGTACATCAACCTAAACTGTATTTTATAGTATTTCTTCTGGCTGAGTTTCTGTTTTTCTCATTCCACCATAGAGTAAGTTATCAGACCTAATTTTGAAATATGAAAGCTATCATCCAAACTGCACCAATATTTCCAGGTGCACTTTATGGAAGTGTAGAACTATTTCTCAGAAGCATAAAACAGTTGTTGAAAAATGCTTTAAAGTGCCAACAAGTTCAAAGTCTTATGAGTTGAGCAGGGTCAAGCTCAGGAGACTAGAACCCTGAAGTCTATATGCCCTAGTCCCACAGTCTTGATGGGCCTCATATTCAGACCTGTGACAGTCTATACTAAAAAGGGAATATAATACATTTTATTTTGAGAGTCATAAGCTTTATTTTATTCCATGTAAACATTTAAAATATATCACATCACATTATTGTTACTCTGTTTGGTATTTCTTTATTGTTTAATATACTGCAATCCTCAAAAATTGCCCAGGCTCTTTCAAACTTAGAGAAGACCTAGAGGAAAAGAGAAATCTTCAGGCAGCCAAATACATTTGAGCATCAGAGCTCCAAGCAGAACATCAGTGATCAAACAACTTCTTTCATGATCAGACTTTTGGAAAACTCATTCACATGACTGAAAGTCATGAGATTATCTGTGGCAACATCTCACTTTAATGATTTACAATTACTGTTAGAAGTACTGTATACATCTTACGCACAGGTGATCAGTGCATTCATATGAAGAACAGGAAAGGTGTTGGGAAAGCCCGTCATGAGCAGAAAGCAATTTGCTGATTTTCTCTTTTCTATAAGCAGAACCTACTGAATACTTGAAATGTTCTGGGTTATATTTGTGGTGCTGTTATAAATAAACTAATTAATTAATTAATTAATTGCTTCAATTTATGGGGAATATATATAAATATATATATTTGACTATATATATAGTAAAATATTTTGCATAAATGGTCTCATCCTCTCATTTAATTATTACAAAAACACGAAAGGTTATAAGGCCCACTGTAACAAATGAGAATATCGAGGCTCGAGAAATAAAGTAACTTGCACAACTACACAGTAGTAAGTAGAACTAGGAATCAAATCCAGATCTGTTTTTCTGTAAAACTCTAGCTCTTTCTATCACATAATGTTACTTTTAATTTAATTTAATACAGGATTCAGCAAACTAAAGCCTGGGTTCAAAATCTAGCCTATAGCCTGTGTTTGTAAATAAAGTTTGATTAGAATACAGTCACGTTCATTCCTTTATGTGTTATCTGTGACTGCTTTCTTGCTAGAACAGCAAAGTTGAGCAGATGCAACACAGACCTTATAGCCTACCAAATAGTTATTATCTGGGCCTTTCACAGAATAAGTTTGCTGAACCCTGATTTAAGACACCATCTTTGTTCTAGCATCAATTCTTCATTTATTATAAGCCACTGCCATGCCCAACTCAGCAAACTAAGACCAAGTATAGACATAATTGCCACACCTTCAGTCACATATGACTGAATCCTTAGTCGTATGTGAGATCCCCATGATAATGAATTCTTTATTATCCACTTACATACGGTACCTCCTCCTAGTTAGCCCCCTTGAAATCCTCCATGTCTTCCTATGCTCCTGCTGATATGTGTGTATATCCTGGCTCTATATTGCTTTTGCCATATAACTGTTTCTCTCTCAGCAGCCTTGTACTTCCTGCCTCAGGCTGTGCTGAGACCTGATCTCGGTTATTATCTGGAGGCAATGGAAATATGGTAGGCAACAGACCTTAATGACAACCAGATCATCTTCTGAGGTATTACCCTTAAGGTGAGGTCATTGAATACTGTCCAAGGAAGAGGAGACTCGTGGCCTCTGGCAAGAAATAAGGACTTGCTTCCGATGGTCAGCGAATTCAGAGAAATTAGGAGTTAATGGTCCTCAGGCTCATTCACACAAATGTTCTCCTCCCAGTTCTCAGAATCCCAACTCTTTCCCTATCAGACCTCAAGAACTATTGAGGCTGCACATTTAGTTTTCTTTACAGACTTGTCATTCTTATACTCAGAGCAAAGGGCCACATTTCAGCCTAGTCACTCCTGCAGCTGCGGGAGATGAAAGTTTCTCCAAAGCTGCTGAAAGGTCCTCTGGCTATCATAGCATGACACAGGTTAAAAATTTTCTTTAGCCTATAATTTTTTTTTGCAAGGCTTCTGATGATGTCAAAAGCAGCCATCCAACACCACAGTCCTTATAATTATCATTGTTCCCATAATATTAAAGTACAGGAGAAACAATGTTCTAATGCTATGTCATCCACCTGCACCTCAGCCCAATTAACAAGAGCTTTAACAACTGTAATGCCACCGCAGCATACCAGAGGTTGTTACCACAATACTTCTCATACCAGCTGCTTTATCCTGCGCTTTCTGTAGCTTTGTGACCCAAAATCCCGTCCACGGACCAGTAGCATCGGCATCACTTGGGAGCTTGTTAAAAACACAGACTCTGAAGTCCCAACCCAAGAACACTGAATCAGAATATGCTTTTATTGAATTCCCCAGGTAATTCTTATGAACACCAACATGTGAGGACCTTTGCTCTAAACTAAAACAGATCCTGAAGCAAAGCTAATATAGTGCCACATTTTTGGAGAGTATGATTGCAATGAAAAAACAGAAAGGGGAGAAGGAAACAGGCAGAGAAAAAAGAAAGGAGATTCAGGAAGGTGCACTGACAGTTCGTCACAGCTTCTCAAGAAAGCACAGGCTGGATAATTGGTCACATGGTATTTCTGCACGGAACCATAACAACTTGGAACAGTCTGTTGTTGAGAGGAAGGAGGGAGAAAGTGAGCAATTTGTTTGCTGGTTCATTTCTTCTTTTTTTCCCCAAGTTTTTATTTAAATTCTAGTTGGTTAACATATATGATAAAATTGGTTTCAGGTGTAGAATTTAGTGGTTCATCACTTATATATAACACCCAGTGCTCATCACAAGTGCCCTCCTTAAGACCCATTACCCATTTAACCCATCCCCCATCCATCTCCCTCCATCAACCCTCAGTTTGTTCTTTATAGTTAAAAGTCACTTATGGTTTGCTTCCTTCTCTTTTTTTTTCCTTTCCCTATGTTCATTTATTTTGTTTCTTAAATTCCACATATGAGTCAAATCATATGGTATTTGTCTTTCTCTCACTGACTTATTTCACTTAGCATAATATACGCCACATTGTTGCAAATGGCAAGATTTCATTCTTTTTGATGGCTGAGTGATACTCCATTGTACATTAGATATATATATAATACCACATCTTCTTCATTCATCAGCTGTTGGATACTTGGGTTCTTTCCATAGTTTAGCTCTTGTTGATAATGCCACTATAAATATTGGGTGCATGTGCCCCTTGGAATCTGCACTTTTTAAAGTTTATTTTGATAGAGAGTACAAGTGCATGAGGGGGAGAGGCAGAGAGAGAGAGGGGGCAGAGGATCTGAAGCAGACTCAGTGCTTACGCAGAGAGTCCAATGTGGGGCTTGAACTCATGAATCATGATCATGACCTGAGCCAAAGTTTAACCAACTGAGCCACCGAGGGACTCCTTGAATTTGTATTTTTGTACCCTTTGTGTAAATACCTAATAGCGCAATTGTTGGGTCGTAGGGTAGTTCTAATTTTAGCTTTTTGAGGAACTTCCATAAAATTTTCCAGAGTGGCTATACCACTTTGTGATGTGTTCCCATCAATAGTGTAAGAGAGTTCTCCTTTCCCCACATTCTCACCACTATCTTTTGTAACCTGTGTTGTTAAGTTTCGCCATTCTGACAGGCATGATGTGGTATCTCATTGTGGTTTTGATTTGTATTTCCCTGATGATGAGTGATGTTGAGCATCTTTTCATGTGTCTGTTAGCTATCTGTATGTCTTCTTTGGAAAAATGTCTGTTCATGTCTTCTGCCCACTTCTTAACTGGATTATTTACTTTTTGACAGTTGAGTTGTTTATAGATTTTGGATACTAACCCTTTATCAGATATGTCATTTGGAAAAGAAATCAAGGAATTGATCCCAAAACAATAAGGATATTGCACCAAAAACAATAAGATACCTAGGAATAAACCTAACCAAAGAGGTAAAAGATCTATACTCTGAAAACTATAGACCATTTATGAAATAAATTAAAGAGGACATAAAGAAATGGAAAAATATTCCACACTCATGGATTAGAAGAGCAAACATTATTAAAATGTCTATACTATCCAAGGCAATCTACACATTTAATGCAATCCCTACCAAAACACCACCAGCATTTTTCACAGAGCTATAACAAACAATCCTAAAATCTGCATAGAGACACAAAATGCCCTGAATAGTCAAAGCAACCTTGAGAAAGAAAAGCAAAGCTGAAGGCATCACAAATCTGGACTTCAAGTTATATTACAAAGCAGTAATGATAAAAAAATTAAGGTACTGGCACAAAAATGGAAACATAGATCAACAGAACAGAAGAGAAAACCAGAAAGGGACCCACAACTAGATGGTCAACTAATCTTTGACAAAGCAGGAAAGAATATTCAATGGATAAAAAGACAGTCTTCAACAGAGCTGGGAAAACTAGACAGCAGCATGCAGAATAATGAAACTAGACCATTTTCTTACACCATATACAAAAATAAATTCAAAATGGATGAAAGACCTAAATGTGAGACAAGAAACCATCAAAATCCTAGAGGAGAACACACAGGCAGCAACCTCTTTGACCTTGGCCATAGCAACTTCTTGCTAGACATGTCTCTGGGGTCCAAGGAAACACAAGCAAAGATGACCTATTAAAACCTCATCAAGATAAAAACCTTCTGCACAGGAAAGGAAACAATCAAGAAAACTAAAAGGCAGCCTATGGAATTGTTGCTTCATTTCATTTTTTTTTTAATGTTGATTTATATTTGAGAGATAGAGAAGACAGAGCATGAGCAGGGGAGGGGCAGAGAGAGAGGGAGATAAGAATCCAAAGCAGGATCCAGGCTCTGAGCTGTTGGCACAGAGCCTGATGTGGGACTCGAACTCATAAACTGCGACATCATGACCTGACCTGTAGTCGGACACTTAACCAACTGAGCCACCCGGGTGCCCCAAATTGCTGGTTCATTTCTGGTTCCTGTCTTCCATTGGTCAAAGAGTGCCCCCAAGAACTGTTAACTTTTCACACTTCTAGATATATTACCAGGCCCTTCCATGCAGCTACATAGGAGGCCAGAACTTTTCTAAGTCTCATTAGACCATATCTACATGTTGAAGCAGTCAAGGATTACCAAATACCCAAGAAAAGTTTCTATTATGAAAAATGTTGTCTTAGTCTTCTCTGGTTGCCATAACAAAATACCATACACTGGTGGCTTCGGTAATAGAAATTTATTTCTCATAGATCTAGAGGCTGAGAAGTCCAAGATCAGAGTGTTGGCCAATTCAGTTCCTGATGAAAGTTCTCTTCCTAGCTTGCAGATAGCCAACTTCTAGCTGTGTCCTCACATAGCAGAGAAAGAAAATAAACTCTCTGATGTCTCTTATTATAAAAACATCAATCCTGTTGGATTAGTGCCCCACCTTTATGATTTCATATACCCTTAATTATACCTAAAAGCCCTATCACCAAATATCCCCACATTCGGGGTTAAGGCTTCAACATATGAATTTTAGGGGAACATAATTCAGTCCACAGCAGATGTAAACCCAGGAAAAGAAGCATCTTAGAGTAAACAGTACATCGAGATGAAAACTTTGGAAAAAATCTATTATTAATAGTCACAGAGAAGGTAGCTATTACTATACAATAAGTTAAGAATAGAAGATGGTGCATTCATAAAGCAAAACAAAAGGATTTTAGAAAGAAACATTTAAAGAAAAAATAAAGAACGTTTGGTAATTAAAATATGATAGGAGAAATAAAAAATCATATAGAAGAGACAGAGGATAAAATTGAGAAAGTTTCCAAGAAAGTAAAGCATAAGGAGTAAGTAAAGTAAAATAGGTGAGAAAAAGTTTTTTTAAAAAGTTAAAAGGTCAATTTAGGAGGTCCAGCAATCAAACCAAAAGAATTTTAAAAAATTATTTAAAAAAAGACACAAAGGTATGTCCAATGGTATTAGCTGCTACATGGCAGCCAAACCACTCTCTGAGACCAGTTTGTGTTACTCAAGAAAAGATGGGAGACATAATACATCTTTTCCTCAGAATCCAATTTCTAAGCCTTAGTTTGATCTGCTGATTTACCTAGCTTTTTAACCTTGAAAAGCCTAGGACATTGGTCTTAGCATTTTAAGTCCTGACTTTCTATTCCTGAACTATAGTTGCTGAATGCTTGTTAATCCTTTCCTCCTCTGCCTGGATATCTGAACTGCTGCTCTGTCTGACCAAATGTAACTGCATGTCCTTGATCACTGACTGGTTCTTACTCGTTGGAATCCTTCACCCAACTGTTGTCAACCCCCTTGTTATAAAGGGTATGACTCTACCTTCTTCAACCAATAGTTTTTAAAATATAAAAGAAATAGTAATGAGGTCAGATGACAAAATTCTAACAAGCAAAGCAAAGGTTAGAATTTTCTATTGTTAAAAAAATTGTTATTGATTTCTAGTTTAATTCTGTATGGTATGAGTACATACTTTGTCTCATATCAATTTTGCTAAATTTGCTTAAGGTTTGATTTATGGTCCAGAATATAGTCTATTTTGGTAAATATTCTAAGTGTACTTTACTATTTTACTGATGTTGATGGAGTGTTTTTATAAAAATCAACTAAGTCAAATTAGTCTTCATTGTTGCTCAGATCTTCTACATCCTTACTGATTTTCTATCTACTTGTTCCATTACTTACTGAAAAAAAAGTGTCAAGTCTTCACTTATAATTGCAAATCTGTTTATTTCTTCTTTCAGTTTTAACAGTTTTTGCTCTATGATTTTGAAGCTTTCTTATTAAGTATATAAACATTTATCATTATTATGTCCTCTTAATGAATTGACCTGTAATTTATCATCAAGAAAAGTTTCTTCTTTATCCTTGATACTTAAATTACTTTGATATTAATATAGTTACTCCAGGGAGGGGACCAAGATGGCAGAGCAGCATGGAAGTTCTCTACTTCTCACATCCCTGAAATGCAGCTAGATCAGCATCAAACCATTTTACACACCTAGAAAATTGATCTGAGGATTAACACAACAGTCTGCGTAACTTGAGCCACAGAACTCAGCAGGTACTCAGCGCAGAGAGGTGAACTGGTGGAGAGAGAAGCCTCAGGTAGTAGGGAGTGTTATTTGCAGAGAGAGGACAAAGAAAGTGGGGAGAGTACAGAAGAGCATTCCCCCTGAAAGTAGTTGGAGAGAAAGAGTGGAAGCACCCACAATTGCCTGAACAAGAAAGGAAGAAAAGGGAAGAGTTTCAATATCATTAAGACTCTACAAACATGGCAGAGCAGCATCAGAAATTCCACAGCCCGATACCTGTGGTGGTGCTCTGGTGGGAACAGTGAATTCCCAGGAGCTGGCAGTGAGGTCCAAGGGGTCCACAGGCCACAAACAGAGAAGCGGTTACCCTGCTGCCCTACTAGGAGGGCATTTGGTAGAGGCTGTATGGCCTCCCAACAGGCAAAGGTCCCTGGAGAACATGATTGCTGGTACTGGAACAAAAACGTCAGGGTGCACTGAAACCTGATGTGGTTGTGTGTTGTGATTTACCACAATTTCTGAAATGCTGCCTCTACTAATTCTGGGGTAAGATGGCATCCAGTCACAACCTCTGAGCCTCTACAGCAGTGTGATTGAAGGAACATTCTGGGAGCAAGCCAGCACTGGCCATTGTTCAGCAAGACCCTCCCCCAGAGGGTCGAAGCAGGTCCAGGCCACCAGGCCCTCAGAAGGGGCTTGGAAACACAGCCCCACCTGAGATAAATTTGGGAGGGAGGTGCTCCCTGGCAGGCTGACAGCTTGCACACAGACAGTGTGAAGCAGGGAGTAGAAGGAAGCCAGAGACAAAGGAGGGGTCCTTGATTGCCAGTTGGAGAGAACACAGAGTTCTGATGCTAGAGACTAAAAGCTGGGTGATGCTATTTTCACCTCTCCCGCACATGCACACAGATGAACACGCGCCACACCAACCTACCTGATTAAGCTAAGCAGCCACACCTAGTGGAAAATGGAGCCACTACACCAAGCCCATCCAACTGCACCAACCAAGCCCTAGAGGACAACCACAAGTCTCTCCACCTAATTAGTGTATGGACTATAAAGTGCTTCATAGTTTAGCTTCCAGGGAACACTGGATGTAATTTCATTTGGCTTTCATTCTGTTCACTGGTCCATCTATTCAGGGTTTTTTGTTGGTTTTGTGTTTTCTTTTCTTTTCTTTTTTTCTTTTCCTTTTTTTTTGTTTTTCTTTTCTTATTCTTAGATACAGAGAAAAATTATTTTTATTTTCCATTTTTATATAATTTTTTAAAGTTTTTTACTCTATTTTATTGGAAATTTTTTTCTATTGTACTTTCTCCAATCCATTTTATTCTATTTTATTGTGTACATTTTATTAATTTTTAAATGCTTTCTTTCTTTTTTTTCTTTTTCTTTTCTTTTCTTTCTCTTTTTTCTCTATTCATCAAGCTTCTTTCAACAACCAGACCAAAACATACCCAGGATATAGTTTCCTTTAGTTGATTTTTTTGTGTTGTTTTTATCTTTTTAATTTTCCTTTTTAATTTTATTAATTCTTTTTCTTCCTCCAAAATGACAAAATGAGGGAATTCACCCCCCAAAAAAGGAATAAGAAGAAATGACAGGCAGGGACTGTAATGAACACAGATATAAGAAAGATGTCTGAATTAAAATTCAGAATCATGATAATAAGAATACTAGCTGGGGTTGAAAAAGCATAGAATCCCTTTGTGCAGAGATAAAAGAAGTAAAATCTAGTGAGAACAAAATTAAAAATGCTATAACTGAGATGCCATCTGGAAATGATGCCACAGAGGCAAGGATGGATGAAGCAGAGCACTGAATCAACGATTCAGAAGACAAAATTATGGAGAACAATGAAGCAGAAAAAAAGAGGGAAACTAAGGCAAAATAGCATGATATAAGAATTAGAGAACTCAGTGACTCACTAAAAAGGAATAACATCCAAATCATAGGAGTCCCAAAAGATGAAGAGAGAGAAAAAGAGGTAGAAAGTTTATGCCAGCAAATCATAGTGGAAAACTTTCCTAACTGGGGAAAGACACAGACATCAAAATCCAAGAAGCACAGATAACTCTCATTAGATTCCACAAAAACCGACCATCAACAAGACATATAATAGTCAAATTCACGAAATACACAGACAAGGAAAGAATTATGAACACAGCAAGGGAAAAAAGTCCTTAACCTATAAGGGAAGACAGATCAGGTTCACAGCAAACCTATCCACAGAAACTTGGCAGGCCAGAAAGGATTCAACGTGCTGAATTCCAGCAAGGCTGTCATTCAAAATAAAAGGATAAATAGTTTCCCAGACAAACAAAAAAACTAAAGGAGTTTGTGACCACAAAACCAGCCCCACAAGAAATTCTAAGGGGGACTCTCTGAGAGGAGAAAAGATGAAACAAAACCAAAAAGACTAAAAGCAACAAAGACTAGAAAGGACTAGACAACACCACCAGAAACTCCAACTCTACAGGCAACACAATGGCAATAAATTTATATCTTTCAGTACTCACTCTAAATGTTGATGGAAATGCTCCAATCAAAAGACAGGGTAACAGAATAGATAAGAAAACAAGATCCATCTATATGCTGTTTATAAGAGACCCATTTTAGACCTAAAGACATCTTCAGATTGAAAGTAAGGGGATGGAGAACCATCTATCATGCTAATGGTCGCCAAAAGAAAGCTGAAGTAGCCATACTTATATCAGACAAGCTAGATTTTAAAATAAAGAGTGTGAAGAGATGAAGAAGAGCATTATACCATAATTAAGGGGTCTATCCACCAAGAAGATATAACAATTGTAAGTATTTAAGCCCCCAACATGAAAGCGACCAAATATATAAATCAGTTAATCACAAACATATAGGAACACATTGATAATAATTCCATAATGGTAGGAGACTTCAACACCCCATTTACAGCAATGAACAGATCATTTAAACAGAAAATCAACAAGGAAACAATGAATGACACACTAGACTGGATGGACTTAACAGATATATTCAGAACATTTCATCCTAAAGCAGCAGAATACACATTCTTCTCGAGTACACATGGAACATTCTCCAGAAGATATCACATTCTGGGACACAAATCAGCCCACAACAAATACAAAAAGATCAAGATCATATCTTGCATATTTTCAGACCACAATGCTTTGAAACTCGAAATGAACCACAAAAAAAAAAATTGGAAAGACCACGAATACTTGGAGATTAAAGAACATCCCATTAAAGAATGAGTGGGCTAACCAAGAAATTAAAAAAGAAAATTAAAAGTATATGGAAACCAATGAAAATGACAGCCCAAAACCTCTGGGATGCACAAAGGTGGTCATAAGAGGGAAGTATATAGCAATACGGCCTTCCTAAAGAAGGAAAAAAGGTCTCAGATACACAACCTAAACTTATACCCTAAAGAGCTGGAAAAAGAACAGTAAATAAAATGCAAAACTAGAAGAAGAAGGGAAATAATAAAGATGAGAGCGGAAATCAATGCTATCAAAATTAAAAAAAAAACACAATAGAACAGATCAATGAATTGAGGAGCTGGTTCCTTAAAAGAATTACCAAAATTGATAAACCCCGAGCCACTTTGATCAAAAGGAAAGGACCCAAATAAATAAAGTAAAAAATGAAAGAGAAGAGATTACAACCAGAAATACAAACAATAATAAGAGAATATTATTAGCAATTATATGTCAATAAATTGTGCAGTCTGGAAGAAATGGACAAATTCATAGAGACATATAAACCACCAAAACTGAAACAGGAAGAAATATAGAATTTAACCATAGCAATAACCAGTAAAGAAATTGAATTAGTAATCAAAAACCTCCCAAAAAACAAGAGTCCAGGGCTGGATGGCTTTCTGGGGGAATTCCACCAAACATTTAAAGAAGAGTTAACTCCTATTCTTTTGAAGCTGTTCCAAAAATTAGAAATGGAAGGAAAACTTCCAAATTCATTCTACGAGGTCAGCCTTACCTTGATCCCAAAATCAGACAAAGACCCCACTAAAATGGAGAACTACAGACCAATTTCTCTGGTAAGCATGGATGCAAAAATTCTCAGTAAGATACTAGCCAACGGGATCCAACAATGCAATAAAAGAAGTATTCACCATGATCAAGTGGGAGTTATACCTGGGATGCAGTGCTGGTTCAATATCTGCAAATCAATCAGTGTGATACATCACATTAATAAAAGAAAGGACAAGAACCACATGATCCTCTCAATAGATGCAGAGAAAGCATTTGACAAAATACAGCATCCTCTCTTGATAAAAACCCTCAAGAAAGTAGGGATATAAGGATCATACCTCAAGATGATAAAAGCCATATATGAAAGACCCAACACTAATATCATCCTCAATGGGGAAAAACTGAAAGCTTTCCCACTAAGGTCAGGAACACAACAGGGATGTCCAGTCTCGCCACTGTTATTCAACAAAGCATTAGAAGTCCTAGCCTCAGGAATCAGACAACACAAAGAAATAAAAGGCATCCAAAATGGCAAGGAGGAAGTCAAACTTTCACTCTTCACAGAGGACATGATACTCTATATAGAAAACCCCAAAGATTCCACTAAAATACTGCTAGAAATGATTCATGAATTCAGAAAAGTCTCAGGATATAAAATCAATGCACAGAAATCGGTTGTATTTCTATACACCAATAATGAAGCAGCAGAAAGGGAAATCAAAGAATCGATCCCACTTACAATTGCACCAAAAACCATAAAATACCTAGGAATAAATCTAAGCAAAGAGGTGAAAAACCTATACACTGAAACCTATAAAAAAAAAAACTTACAAAAGAAATTGAAGGAGACGCAAAAAATGGAAAAATATTCCATGCTTATGGATTAGAAGAACAAATATTGTTAAAATATTGATACTGCCCAAAGCAATATACATATTCAGTGCAATCCCTATCAAAACAATACCAGCATTCTTCACAGAGCTAGAACAAACAATCCTAAAATTTGTATGGAACCACAAAATAGCCAAACAGTCCTGTAAAAGAAAACCAAAGCTGGAGGCATCATAATTCTGGACTTCAAGATGTACTACAAAGCTGTAATTATCAAGACAGTATGGTACTGGCACAAAAACAGACACATAGATCAATGGAACATAATAGAGAACCTATAAATGGACCCACAAGTGTATGGGCAGCTAATCTTTGACAAAGCAAGAAATAATATCCAATGGAATAAAGACAGTCTCTTCAGCAAATGATGTTGGGAAAACTGGAGGGCAACCTGCAGAAGAATGAATCTGGACCACTTTCTTACACCATACACAAACAAAAACTCAAAATGGATGAAAGACCTAAACGTAAGACAGGAAGCCATCAAAATCCTAAATGAGAAAGCAGGCAGCAACCTCTTTGACCTTGTCCACGCCAACTTCTTATTCGACACATCTCCAGAGGCAAGAGAAACAAAAGCAAAAATGAACTATTGGGACCTCATCATGATGAAAAGCTTCTGCACGGCAAAGGAAACAACCAGCAAAACTAAAAGGCAACCACCAATGGAATGGGAGAAGATATTTGCACATGACATATCAGATAAAGGGCTAGTATCCAAAATCTATGAAGAACTTATCAAACTCAACACCCAAAAAACAAATAATCCAGTGAAGAAAGACATGGGCAAAAGACATGAATAGACACTTTTCTAACGAACACATCCAGATAGATTACAGACACATGAAAAAATGTTCAACATCACTCATCATCAGAGAAATACGAATCAAAACCACAATGAGATACCACCTCACACCAGTGAGAATGGCTAAAATTAACAACTCAGGAAATGACAGATGCTGGTGAGGATGTGGAGAAAGAGGAACCCTTTCACATTGCTGGTGGAAATGCAAACTGTTGTAGCCACTCTGGAAAACAATATGAAGGTTCCTCAAAAAATTTAAAATAGAACTACCCTATGACTCAGCAATTGCACTACTAGGTATATATCCAAGGGATACAGGTTTGCTGTTTCGAAGGAGCATGTGCATCCCAATGTTTATAACAGCACCTTCAACAATAGCCAAAGTATGGAAAGAACCCAAATGTCTTTCGATGGATGAATGGATAAAGATATGGTATATATACACAATACAATATTACTTGGCTATCAAAATGAATGAAATCTTGCCATTTGCAACAATGTGGATGGAACTAGAGTGTATTATGCTAAGCAAAATTAGCCAGTCAGAGGAAGACCAATATCATGACTTCACTCATATATGGAATTTAAGATACAAGACAAATGGACAGAGGAAAGGGAAGCAAAAACAATATAAAAACGGGGAGGGGATAAAACATAAGAGACTCTTAAATATAGAAAACTGAGGATTGCTAGAGGGGTTATGGGTAGAGGGATGGCTAAATGGGCAAGGTGCATTAAGGAGGATACTTGTTGGGATGAGCACTAGGTGTTATATGTAGGGGATGAATCACTGGATTCTACTCCTAAAATCATTATTGCATTATATACAATAACTTGGATGTAAATTTAAATATATATATAGTTACTCCAGGGGTGCCTGGCTAGCTCAGTTGATAAAGCATGAAACTCCTGATTTGGGGGTTGTGGTTTCAAGCTCCATGTTGGGGGTTGATATTACTTTTTAAATATATATAATACTCCAGATAAACTCTACCCCCAACGTGGGGCTCAAATTCATGACCCAAAAATCAAGAGTTGCATAATCTACCAACTGAGCCAGCCAAGCGCCACTATTCTGTTTCTTTTGGTTAGAGTTTGTGCAAAATATCTTTTGTCATTCTTTCAGTCTATGTTTTGTTTAAAGTAGGTTTCTTATAGACTGCATAGAATTGAGTATTGCTTTGATTTTAATCTGGAAATCCTGTCTTTTTTTTTTAAGATTATTTACTTATTTTGAGAGAGAGAGAGCGTGTGTGTGAGCAGGGGAAGTGCAGAGAAAGAGGGAGAGAGAGAATCCCAAGCAAGCTCCATGGTCAGAGTGAAGCCCAATGGGGGGTTCTATCCCACTACCTTGAGATCATGACTTGAGCTGAAATCAAGAGTCTGATGCTTAACCTACTGAGGCACCACTGAGAATCCTGCTTTGTAATTGGTATGATTAGATGACTTACATTTAATATAATCTTTGCTACAGTTGGATTAAAATCTGCCATCTTAATAGCTGTCTTTTATTTGTTCTATTCTTTATTTTCTTTTTCTCTGTTCCTTTATATTAAGGGAGAATATTTTGTGATTCCTTTTTTATCTCCACTGTTGACTTATTTTTTTTATACCTCTGTGTAAAATGCTTTAATGGTTTCCATAGGGTTTAAATTTTTTTAATGTTTATTTTTGAGAGAGAGAGAGAGAGAGAGAGAGCGCGCGCACATGAATGGGGGACGGGGATGGAGAGAGAGGGAGGCACAGAATCCGAAGCAGGCTCCAGGCTCTGAGCTGTCAACACAGAGCCTGACATGGACCTGAACTCATGAACCATGAGATCGTGACCTGAGCTGAAGTCAGATGCTTAACTGACTGAGCCACCCAGGCACCTCCTATAGGGTTTAAATTTTAGATAGTTAGCTAATCAGAGTCCACTCTGTATTGTTAGGCTTTACATGTGCTTCCATACGTGGAGTTCTTCTGTCATACATTTTAATTTTATATAATACTTTTACATAATATATACATATATATACATATACATAATATATATAACACCGTTATATATATATATATATATATATATATATATATATATATATAACACATTGTCACCGTTCTTGCTTTAGACCATTTATCTTTTAAAGGAATTAAGAAAAGTGAATTATATTTTTCATCATTTATTTCATTTCCAGCACTCTATGTATATCCAAATTTCTGTCTGGTATCACATTCCTTCTGCCTGAACAGCATTCCTTAGGATTTATTTCAGCAGAGACCTTCTGGCAACACATTTTCTCATTTTTGGTTTTCTGGAAAAGCCATTAATTTTTCATATTTGAAAAATATTTTTATTTGTGTAGACTTCTGATAGGTTTTACTTCCTTCATCATTTTAAAGATATGACTCTTTTTATCTTATTAGCAGTTTCTGATAACAAAAATCTGCTGTTATTCTTAGATTTGTTCTTCTATAGGTAGTTTGTCTTTTGTTTCTCTGGCTGCCTACAAGATTTTTACATTGCCCATGGTTTCCAGTAGTTTGAATATAATGTGTTTTTATTTAGGTATTTTGTGCTTTTGTTTTTATCCTGTTTCATATCCTATGAGCTTCTTGGATCTGTTGATTGGAATCTTTGGCTGATTTTGGAAAATTCTTGGTCATTATTTCCTCTTAAGAACAAATATTTCTTGTGTCCTACTTACTTTCTTCTCTTCTGGGATCCCAATTACACGTATGTTAGGCTTTTGTTATTGTCCATAGATCTTGAGTTCTCTGTACTGTTTCCCCTTATTTTCTTCTTTCTCCTCCTTGTTCAGTTTGGGTGATTTTCATCAGTCTGACTTCAGGTACACGGATTCTTCCCTTAGCTGTATCAAGTTTACTAATGATTCAAGTAGGCATTGGGGGCATTCTTCATCTAAAGAGATTTTTTCCTAGCATTTCCATTCCATTATTTCTTATAGTTTCCATCTCTCTCCTGATATTACCCATCTAATCATACATATTATATACCTCTTCCACTAGATCCTTTGACATATTAATCATTTAAAATTCCCTGTCCAATAGTTCCAACATCTGTGTTATATCTTAGTCTAGTCTGTCTATTGCTTTGTCTCTTGAAATTGTGTTACATTTTTCTCTTGCTTCTTTGTATGCCGTGTAGTTTTTGCAGTTTTTGTTTTCTGCAGTTTTTGTTGAAACCTAGATGTATTGTGTAGTACAACAAAGAGCAAAGGAAATACATTTTATACATGGAAATGGGCATAACTTTTCTTCTGCTGGGCCTTCACTATGGGGGGCTGAGTCAATATAATCAGAAATTTAAATGGGTGTGGAGGATGTTGTTGCTAAGGATACACTCAGTGCACCATATGTTTCAAATTCCCATAGAAGTACTTTGTATTTAGAGTGGTGGCTGGCTTGCCAGAGGCTTTTCCTCCGTGTCTGCCCCACCATCATGTTCAGGTCTTTGCCTTGTTCCTGTGCCTCAGACAGGTCTTTCTGCAAACCTGTGCCCCTCTACAGCCAGTGGACTGCTCTTAGCTATTGATTCTCAGTCTGTGTTTTAGGGCTTGAGGGAAATGCTTACTGTTTAAAAGTTAAACTCTTACTCTGATTAATCCTCAGTTTTAAGCATGAACTGTGTCTCTGGGGTTCAAGGGTGAGGTCTTCTTGGTGATGAAGAAGACCCAACTTCCAGCTGTAGAAGACCTCTAATGGTCAAGGACTGGAAATATTCTTGCCCTTCCCTCAGAGAGATTTCTCTGTTCCCCTCCACCAACTGTAATGTCTTTACTAGTACCATAAACTGCAACAAATGTTGCTGCCCTCCTCCCAGCAGCTTAAGACTTTTGTTCCTTAGGGAAAAAAAAATAGAAAAGAAGGAACCAGGCAAGTCTTCATCACCTTCCTACTGTGGCTGCTTTTCCCCTCCAGCAGACCCTAGGACGGCTTTTTTTTTTTTTTTTAATGACTCTCACTTTGCTGTTTTGGTGAGCACTTTTTGAGGTCTATGGAGCAGAACCTGAAAGTGGTGCTATTTCCCCTGTTTTCTACTGTGTTCAGACATTCTCACACTATCCCACCCTTGGCCTTAAGCAAATTGTTGAAGATTTTAGCAGACTTTTTCTTACCAACTTGTGCAGTGTCTGGAAAGACCTGCACTAGGTAAGCCCTAACTGCTCCTGCACTGTCTCTCCTTAGAGGTAACTGTATTTCCTTAGAGTTTGGATTAATTGGTTGCTCTGTGATCTCAGATTTCTGATGGCTTCATAAATACTGTGATTTTTCATGTTATCTGGTGTGTGTGCGCTTGTGTGTGTGTGTGTGTGTGTGTGTGTGGTTGTAGGTTGAGAGTGAAGCTCTTTCCACTGTTCTACAAAATAGCATGATGATTTTAAAAATCATCCCAGATGGGGGCACCTGGGTGGTTAAGCATCTGATTCTTGATTTCTGCTCTGGTCAATGTCTCACAGTTCATGAGTTCAAGTCCTGTGTCAAGCTCTGCGCTGGCAATGCAAAGCCTGCTTGGGATTCTCTGTCTCTCTCCCTCTATCTCTGCCCCTCCCCTGCTCTCTCTCTCTAAAAAAACCAAACAAAAAACACTTTAAAAATCATTCCAGATGATTGTAAAGCAAGATGCTTGCTTCCGGCTTTCTTGCACTTCATCATGTTTGGTTTTACAGCCCTCTGGTCCCATCTCGAGGCTTGCTGGGCTCAGCATTCATGCATGAGTTAATTTTCTTCAGTTTTTATGTACCATCTCTGGCCTCACACAAGAACGCCTCATTTCAGCACTCATTCTTATGAACCCACCACTGGGGACAGGGTGGTAGTATGACATTTCTTCCAGCAATTCATTTCCCAACCACGGAGTAAGGAGTTGAATATTAAGGTAAAACTTTCCTAAAATACCTTAAACACATTTTTCAAAATGTTTGTTTAATTTATGTTAACATTTTCATAAACTGTATTGGACATCTCTAATTATTTGCCTCCTATCTCCTCAACTCCTGTTTTACCTCACTCATTCCTATAGCAACAAGCTTTGCTAAGTGTAACTGACAGCACTTCATCTCAGCTGTACTACCTATCTCTTATTTTCTGCCTACAATATTAATGAAAATTGAAATAAAATTTAAAATATTTATCTACAGTTCTTCACTTCTAACAAATCAAATGGTTTTTTTTCCTACACTTCCTCCTAACTCTTGTCCATATGCATATAATAATTTTAGGTAGTTGATATGTTTGTATTCTGGTGGGGGTTTTGTTTTTGAGGCTTTGCTTATTTGTTTTGCTTAATATACTATCATAATCATCTGTTCATGTTGCTAGTCATTAGACTTCCGATTTAATGACTGCATACTATTCCATGAAGTTCACAGAGCCTAATTTAATAAATACTTGTTGAATATTTAGGGTTTTTTCCCCAGAAATTTCAATAGTAAATATTAACATATATACAACTGTATTTTTTCCTTTGGGTTATTAAAGTAAATTTACGTAAGTAATACTATCAAATCAGAGCATATAAATATAGATATGGAGATATGGTGTTTGTATTGACTGCCAATTTTTTGACCAAAAAGCAAAATTAGTGAACTGGCTTTACTAAAATCTTATCAGCATTGATTATCATTCATTTTAATGCATTTATGTAATAGATGTAAATATTTAAATTATTATTGAATTTGTGTTTTGTTACTATTGAGCCAAATTATTTTTATTACAGTTACTTGTTAATGGCATTTTATGTTATATAAATGGTTTTTTGCACATACATTTATTGAGGTACAATGTTATGTACTCTATATGATTTAAATATTAATATTTTGTCTTTACCTGGCATCTCCTACCTACTTGCCACCACTCCCCAAGTTTCCCAATCCTAGGTAACTACTAATCTGATTTCTGTCACTATAGATATTCCCTTTCTGGACATTTCATACGAACAGAAGCATGTAATATGTGGTCTTTTGTGACTGGTTTTCTTTTTTTTCCAGCTTCATTGAGATATATGTGACATGTAACATTGTATAAGTTCAAGGTGTACAACATGATGATTTATGTAAATATTGTGAAATGATTTCTACAATAAGGTTAGTTACATCCATCACCTCCTATAGTTACCTTTGTGTGTGTGGCAGCGGTGAGAATATTTAATATCTATCCGTTCTCCATGCAACTTTCATGTATACAATATTGTTCTGTATAGTCACCATTCTATATATTAAATCCCCAGTATGTATTCATTCTATACCTGGAAGTTTGTACCCTTTGACCAACATTTCCCCACTTCCCCCATCCCATGAGCCCCTGGAAACCACCAATCTATTCTTTGTTCCTATGAGTTCAGCTTTTTTAGATTCCATATACAAGTGAGATAATTCAGTATTTTTCTTTCTGGGTCTGAAATATGTCACTTAGCATAATGCCCTCCAGTTACATTTATGTTGTCACAAATGGAAGGATTTTCTTCTTTTTATGGCTGAATAATATTCCATTATATATACAGAATGTCATTGGAATTTTTGCAGGGATTGTATTGAATCTATCATGGCTTTGGGTAATATAGACATTTTAACAATATTAATTCTTTCAATCCATGAAAATGGGATTTATTTCCATTTATTGATGTCTTCTTCAATTTCTTTCATCAATGTCTTATAGATTTCAGCATACAGAAAACTCTTTGGTTAAATTCATTTATTTTTTTCACCTCCTTGGTTAAATTACTAAGTATTTTATAGTTTTTGAGTTTTTGATGCTATTGTAAATGGAATTGTTTTCTTTATTTCTCTTTCAGGTAGTTCATTATGAGTGCATAGAAACAAATTTTTGTGTGATTTTCTTTCACTTCACATGTTTTCAAGTTTCACCTACATTGTAGCATATGTTAGTATTTCAATCCTTTTCATGGCCAAATAATATTCCTTTGTGTAGATCTACCGTTTTTATTCATTCATCAGTTGATGGGTATTTGAGTTGTTTCCACCTTTTGGCTATTAAAAATAATACTTCTATAAATATTCCTATACAAGTTTCTGGGTGAACTCTGGTTTTCATTTCTGTCTGGTACGTACTAGGAGTGGAATTGATTGTTGGGACATATGTTAACCTATGTGTAATCATTTAAGGAGCTGCCAGATTGTTTTGCAAAGTGGCTGTGCACTCTTTCACATTCTCACCAGCACTGTATGAGAATTTCAATTTTTTCTCGTCCTCACCATCCCTTGTTATTTTCTGACATTTTGAATTCTAGCCATCCTAGTAGGTGTAAAATGGTATCTCATTGTGTTTTTGATTTACATTTCCCTGATGGCTGATGATATCAAGCATCTTTTCTTGTATTTATTGGCCATTTATATATCTTATTTGAAAAAATGTCTATTCAGATTCTTTGCCTAGTTTTCAATGGGTTGTTTATTTTAATAACTGAGTTGTTAGGGTTCTTTATCTACTCTTGATATAAGCCCTTTAGATATATGACTTGCAAAGTGTGTGTAGCATTTTATTTGGCATGTTTTGGTAACTACATACATGATCACCATCTATTTTAGACACATTCTCTGTATTCAAGTTAACTTCAAGCATGCTTTGTAATGAAATACTTCAAATTAAATGCATTGGATACATATTCAGTATTATGCTTTCGCTTATACACATTTCTATTAGATTCATGCACACCATACACACCAAGACATGGAAGTCTTATATTGTAGTGGCAATGGGTGGGAGTAGCCCTGGAGCTAGACTGTCTGGGCTCTAATACTGGTTCCACTACTTACTAGTTGTGTTACTTAGGATGTTACTTCACCTCACCAGGTCTTAATTTGCCTTATCTGTAAAATGAGGCTAAGGATAATATTCACCTACTATATGGTGAAGTGATAGTGATTAAATTAGATTAATGTAGTAATAATAACTTAACCATAATTTCAGATAAAGTTAGTAATAGCTATTCTGTTTATTATTGTTGTTATTATTATCGTGTTTCTTTGTTCCAAGTAATGTAAATATTTATATATATTATTTAACTTAATCTTCAAGACAATTATATGAAGTTGATATTATCATAGATAATATCTTCTCTTAATATGCAGACACATTTTTAAAATATCATTGTTATATAATTTAACAGGCATATTCAATGACTATTGCCTACCTAAATATAAATACTGGATTAGAATATTTGTAAGACATATTTAAATTTTATTTCTCAAAAACCTGGTTTGTTTGCCTAGTCTTGTCGATTCATTACTTAATCATAGTATGACTTAAATGAATACTCCATTTGTTTAATAAAGAATATTGACAGCGTTTGTTTTGGCTTCCTATTAAATTCTTCAGAAAACATTCACATTTTTAAAAATCTGAATGGATTTTCATAGTCTTTACTCAAAACCATTTTAGTGATTTATATTCACTCATCACATTAGTGAAATAAATGTTAAGATATTAACTTAAATATTTATTTTAAAAAGTGACCAGATGAAAATATTTCAGGAGACAGAAATTTTGGAAGTCCACATATTCAAAGAGAAAGAAGGAAAAAGTCTTGAGGTATGTAGAATTAAATTTCACTGTCCCTGAAAATCGTCATCAAGCCTTTTATGTTCGCTCAATTTATAATTTATAGATAGCAATGGAGTACCAATTATAAAAACATATTTTGGAGTAGTGCTGGATATTTGCATAGGCAATTTTTATTATCACCAGATACATTAATTTATGTATATGCTATTTTGCTTTTGAATAAATAATGTATATGCTCTGATTCAACAATTGTTTATTCACTCACCAAATACTGAGTGAATGCTATCATGTCACTGACATATTATTTCATTTATTCCCAAGAATAATGCACAGAGATTGGTTTTATTATTACTTTTATCTTATACAGAAAAGAAAACAAAAGTTTGTCACATCTTGACAAAAACTCTTCAGCTTCAAATATTTAAGAAGAATCTATTCTGTTGCTTCTCCACCAGGAGGTGATGAAGTCTTAATTAGTGAGTAGAGTGTTCCCCCTTCCCCTCTTTTTTTCATCTTTCCAGAAACTTTTAGTTTAGGAAAGTATTTCTCTTTCATCCTCAAATAATCTAATTGTTTTCTCTCTGTGATATTCTATAGCTGTTGTCCTCCAAGTATGGTCCTGGGCTGGCAGCAATAGTATTACCTGTGAACTTGCTAAAAATGCAAATATCCCTACACTACTGAATCAGAAATGAGGGTGGAGATATGTGGCCCAGAATTCTGTGTATAACAAGCCCTCCAGATGATTCTGATGCACACTGAAGTTTAAGAGTCATCACTCTAAGAGAAGTTAATTTATAGAGATAACTCTAGAGAAGTTGATCTAAATGATTACTGTCACTCTTAATTCCAAATCTATTGACTTCAGTCCTCATGAAACTTACCTCCTTAGTGGCTTTTAGTAGAATTCACCACTAACTCAATCTTAAAATGGTCTTATTTGCTTTCTAGGACACATTTTATCTGATCACCCCTTCTGAGATATCCTCACTAGCTCTTTTCTTTGTTTCTTAATAAGATTTCCTAAGGTTCCTAATTCTCTTTTCACCTCTGTTCATGCTTTTGGTGGTTCATTTCATCAACTCCCACAGCTTCAAGCATCACACAGATGCTGCTAACTTCCACATCCCTATCTCTTCCCTAGATCTTCCTATTTGAATTATTTCATCATTAATTCAACATATTTTTGTTACTGTGCAGCCGGCACCACTGAGCATCATTTGTTGAGGATAGCAGAGGAAAAACATTAAACTGTGATGTTCTTTAGGCATTATCCTAACATGCCCTGTTGTACTAAAACCAACCTTCTCCCTAAAATGGATTTTTCTTTTGAGTCTGATATCAGTATCATAACCCATATTGAAACTGACTCCTCCCTACCCCTCATCCCACATATATAACCAACACCCCTAAGGCTTCTTGCTTCTTTAAAAACATCACAAGCATCTCTCTTCCTAATGGTCAACATTTTGAGTCCTGTTTTCATCCATACTGTAATAGATCATGATATATACTACACTGCAGTAGATTCCTATCATTTTTTCTTTTTTTTTTCATTCAATATATCTTTCATAGTGTTGTCTGATTTATTTCCCTAAGATTAGGGATTGTGTCATATCTATGTCCTACTTAGAATCACACAGATAAAACAAACGACACACTTCAACGTTCCCAACTTCCCACAAAGACCAAAATCTTAAATAAAACATTTAAAGTCCCTCTAAATGTGGCTTCAACTTCCCTGTCCAGCCATGTGTCCCGGCCTCCCTGTGCTACTGCACTACTGCCATGACTCTCCTGAACTGTGTCCCTACAAGTGACTTGATCAGCACTTCTTCCTGTGGTAGTATCCTACATCAGGACTCAGTTCCAATGATGTCACTTTTTCTGTGAATCCTCTCCTAACAACCTTACTCCAAAACTAGACAAAATAATAGCTCCCTCTTTCACACTCCTAAAATATTTTGTTGGTGTCACTAACACTGTCCCATTGGATTTTAATAACCTGGGAGCAAGAATTATACTGATTCATCTGTGTATGTCTGGCATCTGGCTCAGGGCTTGGCACATTAGTAAGCGTTTAATGAATAGAGGTAGGATTGATCTACCCAGTTTTAACATGTTTGACTTCCATGTTGTAGCCATCTAGAGGCAGAAAAGTTTTTTAAAAAAGATTGTTCTACTTTCTAGATGCAGACCACCAAAAGTAGGAAGAGGTGGAGCTGACAAGGTAGGCAATCTTAAAACCCAGTTCTCACAAGCAGGTAGTCATGGTCTCCTAGATGTGGGCACATCTAATCATAGCTCTTTGTGGTGATTCTTGTTAATCATAAAAGATTAAATCATGTTTTAAATTATCTGTTTAAGGATTAGGAAAGTAAGGATTTTTTTTTTACTAAAAATATAAGGATTTTGAAATTGTACTTATATTGCTTAGGATTGGGTCTAGCAAATAAATGAAATATCAAAATAACACTGTCTTTAAAAATACAGAATCTTATTTCTTTCCCTCATACCCATTCCAATCTTGCAGTCTAGTGTGGCACGTTGAATCCATAGAGAAAGGGACGGAGGTTCTATGTGTCTTACTGCTGTGCTTTTCAGGCTTCCACTCCAAAGACAGCTAAACATATCAAAGGTGGAGCCCCAGCAATTAGACCCACATTCCAGCTCTTCCCCTTTCAGCCTTCCCAGAAGGTGTCATACCCTTTCTGCTTACATTCTATTGCCCAGAACTTAGCAAATGACCATTCCCAGTTGAAAGGAGGCTGGGAAATGCAGTTCCTATTCCATATCTAGAGAATGTGGTTCTAATACCAAAAGATAAGGAAAAATGGAGGCTAACAAGACAACCAATATCTTCTTAAACCAGCATTTTAAGCTTCTATTTTCTGAAGCACTCCCAATGTGCAGTTTCACAATCTCATCCTCTGACAGTGACCTATAAAGGAAGCATCATAGTATTTGAAAGATGAGTCAACCTCCCACATCTGCATTAGTAAACTGTCAAAGTAGAAAACAACTTTGAAAACACCTATTCTAGTGACAGCCCATAAACTGTTTGTTATTAGCTCAGAAAGAGAGAAGATCAAAAATTGAGAACACTTTAAAACGCACAATAATTTGACATTTCTAATACATGCACCATGATCAATATAGTCATCTTATTGAATTGAGTGTAGACTAGTTCAGGTGTCACCTAATTTATTTGGTAAGTCACATGTGGCACAAACTGAGTGTATGTCATGTACACCAGGACCATGTGTTGGTTCTAAATGAATTGGAAATTTAAAAATAAAGTCCTTCATAGAGAATGTGAGAAGCACTGGTATACATCAGCTTAAGGGAAGCAATGGGGGCAGAATGTGGGGTTCCTGGATTCTGATCCAGCATCAACTTCCCTGGTCCTTCACTGCTCTGAGATGCCAGCACTGATGCCATCCAAGCCACATTTCTGACCACCTGGGAGCTCCAGAGCCATTTCTAACCGGAGCTGTAAAGCTGGTATGGATGCTTTGGAAACCTGATTGGCCTCTCTGTGTCTGGACCCTAGTATTCATGAGACGGGCCCTGTACACTTGGGTTCTGCCAGCCATTTCACACCCAGCATTCCTATCCTCAACACCATTTTAGATCCTGCTCCAAACTGCATACACTATAGAACACTATGATCCTAACTCTGACCCAGTTTTGAAAACCCCCGTTACCTAAAAGCTACCACTGCAGCACTCTACCTTCCTCAACACACATACACACACACACACACACACACACACACGCAGTGGCAAAAGAAATGTAGGCCCAAACCTCTTTCTTTTAAATCAACTGTTACTCTCTACTACTCTGACCAAGTTGTTGAATTTACTGTTACTGCTGAATTTTTTTCAAAGTTTAGCTCTGGTGATTGTTGACACTGGTAGTTTTCATAGATGATTTGATAGAGTAGCTCAGTTATCATTCTTCCATGTGCGTTACATTTCAGATACTGAAGCAATTCTCCAGGACTCAACATGAAGATGTGAATGGATGAGTCTTTCCTTTAAACACACTTTAGAGACTTTTCTACTTCTGCAGGTCTATGCCCTGCCCGTCTCTGCCTCTGCTGGTGAAAAGACCCTTTACAAACTCTCCTCCACCTGGTAAAAGATATATGCTTGCCGTTTTCCTGCAATTGGTAATTTGGCAAATTGATTTCCAGAGAACTGGTCTAGTGTCACCACCAAATGCCACATCCTACTGGAGTTAAACTGTGTTTCCATTCACAGACTAAATGATTTCAGCAGCTGGAAGCAAACTTTTGGGGGGAAAAATAGATCTTCACCAAAATTCACCGTTTTTACATATACTTGTGCCAAATAACATACAAAAACAATCACATCCACACCACTGCCACCCAGAAGTGTTTCTTGTACTGCAATAAAGAGTCCCAGCAGTTTTTGTGTGGATGAAGGGTGGGGGACAGATGAAGGAGAGAGGAGAGAGTAAAGAATTAAGGCCTTTCTTTCCTTTACCTTGATGTAGCATTTCACCATTTTAAAGCACTTTCAAATATACTGTTTCATTTGATCCACACAATCAGTTAATGTGTTTGCCAGGATCTACACTACACTATTTTTCAGTGGAGTAAAAGGAGGCTCATAAAGGTTAAAGAACTCCCCCCATAGTCACACAGGCAGTAAGTGAAGGGCTCTACACCAGAAAAAAACTCTCAACTCTTATTCCTTGGCCCTGACTCTGACTTGAACATTTTTTTATATTTCCACCTTAAAGGATATTAGCCAAATACTTTTACCTATATTTCCTTCAGATATTATTGGTTCACCTCTGACCATGTTTGTCCTGCTCTATTAATACAGTTAATTTATTTTTTTATTTTTCACACAGTTCATGTGGCTATAAACTCTTGCAGGTGAAGGCCAGATCTTCTCCATGGTCAGCATAGTTCACAGCATATATCTCTGCATTCAATGGATCTCCATTTAGTTTCTCTCTTTGGCTAGAGCTTCCTTGAGTATTTTAATGGCCAGTGAATACTAACCAATCCAGCAGTTTCTAAGGTTCTGGCAGGACTTCTAAGACCTACTCATATATAAGTTCAGGAATGAGAATATGTCAGGCTATTTTAAACAATAAATGCAACTGTTCTAAGGACAGACAACACAAAGGCTTTTTCTAGTCTCTTTGAAGACTAGAAATACAGATCAGTGTACAATGTCCAACATCTCTCCTAGAAACTGAAGATTTCACGTTTTCTTCTCTTAACTATCCATCTCATCTGGAAAATTTGAGCTGACTGGTGTTGAACCAAATATCCTAAAATGCTATTACAAAAACTGTTCAGTGAGAAGGTAAAATGCGTGTTGGGTAAAGAACTTAACAAGAAGGCTGCAACCACTTTAGAAGTGTAAAACTTCTTCCACAGGGGAGTTGGGACACTAAAACTTCCATCAAAGCACATGAAAATGACATCAGTGGTCTGTTAGCCCCTCATAAATGGACCAGACCTGGGCAAAGACGTTTGAGCAATGTCAGCCCTTGTCAAATCCATAACAAAATTTGACATCTGTTAAATCATTAAAGATACAAATAAAATGTTAACCAAGACTGAGAAGGAAGGCAGAGTGCTGATAGTATGTATTAGGACAAAGTAAAAGGCCAGAAAAGATGTGATTAATTCCTGGACTTTGGAATATCACTATAGCTTGTTGGCTACACCTTCCCAAGTTTCAAGTCACTGGAAGTGACTCTGGTAATAAAGAGACTATGGAAATCTGTACTGGATAGATTTAGGGCTTTTCACACTGATACGGCTATTTTCACAAGAAGGGGATATCCCTTGGCTCCTCACATCCTCATCTTCCTCCATATACGCGGTTTCAATTTCACAGAATGTAATTCGCCCTGATCTCAAAGAGAACTTTTTCCTTGAACTAGCTCCACAGAGCAAAGCCCAAATACTGGCCTATTGTATTCATCTTAGTGTTTGTACCTGATGGAAAGGTGTTTTATATTTTCCTTGTCCTTTGAGTATAGGTCATGCTAGCTTGGAAGTTTCCTTGTCCAGAAAGGAGAAGAGTTTCTCCTCAAAATTTGTGACAAAGAAAAGCTTCTCAGACATCAAATTGTTTTACTTCCATTTTCCTGGGAAAAAGGAAATACTACATATTCCTCTATAGGTACATGGTGCTCTGGGAATGATTTCTGATTAATAGAATGTGATCAGAAGTCACACATGTCATTTCCAGGCTGAGGTAATTAAGAATGGGTATGCTTTCCCCACACATTCTCTCTTCCCTTTCCACATCAAACTTGGAAGTCAAGTTCTAAATGGCATAACTACAAGAAGGGGTCAGCCTAGGTCCCTGAGTCAACAATTGGAGGAAAGATGACACCTGACCCACATGGGGATCTTAAGTAAGTGAGAAGTAAACTAGTATTAGGTTATTCCACTGTTATTCAGAGATTGTCTGAGACTGCAGTTAGTATTAATTTCCATGACTAATAAATAACTTCTAGGGGTACCTCGGTGGCTCAGTTGGTTAAATGGTTAAAGCTCTGACTCTTGGTTTCAGCTCAGGTCATGATCTCATGGTTCATGAGTTCAAGTCCCACGTAGGGCTCTGTGTTGACAGCATGGAGCCTGCTTGGGACTCTCTCTCTCCCTCTCTGTCTGCCCCTCCCCTGCTCTCTCTCTCTCGCATGCTGTCTCTCTCTCTCTCAAAATACATAAATAAACTTAAAAAAAAGAGGAAAAAATAACTGCTAGAATGTTGAAATTTTCTAAAATAAGTAAGTCTGAGACTTACCTAATAAATTCACCATAAGGATGGAGATGAATATGCAGCCAGTTGACCTCAAGGAAACCTAACTGGCCCAAAGGGGAACAGATTCCAGCCTTCATATGTGGGTACATGGCAACTTCTTGTGCTACAAAGGTGCCAAAGAGGAGAGGTGCACAGGAGGTACTATTCCATACCCTTGGACCTGCCAATCAAGGAGGGAACCTTTATAAGGAATAGCTGGAGTGCACTAAATCACTAACAGGGACTTTCACTGCTGTGGGGGGGTGGGGCTGGGAAAGGGAGACAGAGAATCAGCAGGAGGAAAAGACAAGTAATCTGGACCATCACAGCCTAACTCAATACAGGTAAGAAGGCAACATGTCAGCAGGGCCTCCAACATGCAAAACCCAAGTGTGCGCCCAGGCCTGGCAATGAGAAGCCGGGATGACTATGGAGATCATACCAGTATCTTGAGGGCAATGAACAATAGCAGCAGAGTCTCCAGAAGAACCAGTCTTCAAAGCAGAAGCGCAGGACTGTGGGGCCAGCTGGGGCAGGCTGAGGCTCTGGGAGGGCGACAGCATAAGCAGCTGCTTGGAGGGGCTCCAGCTGAAGGTGAGCATCGAGGACCCGAGGAAGGGGCAGGGCTGCAGGCCCAGTGATCCCAATGGTGGAAGAAGCATGGAAGTACCTTTTTGTGAGAATTTACTATACCCTTCTCCCACCGGACTGGTCTAGAAAACAGTTTACTGGTTCTGCCTACAGCCATATTCCAGAATCTATTAAAGACAAGAAAGGAATCCAGATGCACATACTTTAACAGGGTACGGCTGTCTTCTCACTCCTCCTTTCCACCTTTCTTTCCCTGGAAGAGCTTCAGGGAGTTGGCAAACATGGCCAATAAAATCATGCCACAGTAACAGGTAGGCCTTGCTGAACCCCCTTCATAAGAGTGGTGGACCCCACTGCTGGCTGCATACCCCACTGCTCAATACCCAGTTATTTACATTCATGAAGGGGAAAAACTTTTTCCTCGTGTGCCTCTCTCTTGTCATCATAAGGCATATTTTGGCATATTTTCTTTCTGTCACATTCTGTGCATTTGCTAAAGAAAGGAGCTGGATATTTGTTCTAGATCATTTGGCCTGTACCCTGGAACAACAAACATAAGCCTGACTGTGCACCCTGGCTGACATGGAGATAAGGCAGCAGGACTTGGCAGAGAATGAGGCCTAGGTGCACCAGCCCTCCCAAAGTTTAGCCTTCCCTCTTTTTACACCAAATTAGTGGATGTTATGAATAAAGGGTAAGATTTTATTCACTCAAAAATATTTATTGAGTACAGTGGTGCAAAACCCTGGAATAGCTCTTTTGGAAACACTGATGCCAGACACTGTTCCTGCACTCATGGGGCTTATGGCATGATAGAGATAAGAAATAGCTTCCAATAATTTTAATGTAAGGAAGGATGTGTTATGTGCCTAAGAGATGGAGAAATAAAATGCCACAAGGGCTAATTCAGAGAAAGATGAGCTTACTCTCAGGATTCACTATCGTAAAGTATTGGTGCTGTGTGGTACCACTGAGTTCACCTCATCTAAGTACTTTCGGTAGAAGCTAAGGATATTAGATGATTACCCAAGATCATGGGGCCAATGATAGAGACAACAAAGCCTTGAGCCCCTTTTTTCTGAATCCAAGTTTTTGCCCACCCTGCTATGCCATGCTGTTTCTTGGCAGCTTAGTCATGGGGCTGCCTGAAACAAATTACCTGCTGTTCTAGATTCAGTCAATCAGTGCATAACAGCAAGAAGTTCATGATTTTGGGAAGCTTACAATCTAGCAGAACATGTCAAACATGTACATATACATTTCCGTACTTTTCTAAGATACAACTAACCTCAGAAAATATAGAGACTTATCACTAGATTGATATATTTAACCCATTACCAACCTGCAAGATTTAGTAGGAGGAGAAGGGTGAGAGTTTAGTGGGTACTGAGCAGGTGAAAGAGAGAAGAAGGAATAGAGACAGAAAGACAAGATCTCAGAGGCCATTTGCCTGGAGAGTGCCAGAATGGTGGTGGACCCAGTCAGAGAACTTGTCCCCATAAAATCTAGAACCACTGCTGGGTCCTCAGCAAGTACTCAGTTTAAAAGCTCTACACAGTAAGAGACAGAGTGAGGAGGATGGAGGAAAGGGGACTAGCACCTTGTATTCTGCTCCTGTCCCCAATCCCCATTATTCAATAGAATACTGACTTTCTGTAGTGACCTGTAAAACCTCAGTGCTCTCACCCCACTCCAAAATAATACTCAGAGATCTATCAACCTCCTCTTGGAACTCATTCATGCAGTGACTTATCCCAATATCAGGGTGATCCAGACAGCTGCCATCCACTGGTGACTAGGAGTGGAGCTGCTGTATGGAACCCACCAACGGACCTGTAGCCTCAGGACCCGGTCCTGCCCTTGCTGGTTCAGGGCAAGGCCTATCTTACCAACACCCTCTTGTGTCTCCAGAGGTTTAACCACTATGGGTAAGAAAGGAGGGTAAGGGAACTCAGAAACCCTGTTCACTTAACTGTACTAAAAGATCTTCAAGTCCAAACTTTGGTATTCTCATTTGCTCTGAAGCCCAAAAGTACTAGTACCCTTGAATACTACATTACTGTGGAAAAATATAAAGGAACCTAACATTTGTGCTATGTTAATGGCAAAAAAAAAAAAAACCCAGCAGTAATATCCTAACACTTATTTTAAAAAGTATCTTAGTGCCCAGCTCTGGAATACCTTCTCTATAAACCCATGGAATAGATTGTCTCCATCTGAGAAAACTGGGTCTCAGAGAAAGAGATTAAGAGCCTTGCCAAGGGTTACAGCAGAACCCTAAGTGCAGAAGCACTGAATTTAGGTTTCTCTAATCCCAAAGTTCTTTCCAGACACCCAACTGCCTCTATGTAGAGAAACAGCTTTATTATTTATTTATTTACGTCTTTATTTACTTATTTATTTATTTATCCACACCCAGTTTGGAGCCCAACTCAGGGACTTGAACTCATGACCGTGAGAGCAACACCTGAGCTGAGATGAAAAGCCAGACACTTAACCAACTGAGCCACCCAAGGTGCCTGAGAAACAGCTTTATTTTAACCATAACAAAGTAAAAATATCCCAAAAAGAGTATCACGATGGGGGCTGGTGGGGAAGGGGACCAGCTGGTCTCACAAATGGAGCAGCATGTGAAACATGCTTTGGTGCCCTGAATACCATGGTTAGCATCACCACCTCCATCACCACCACCACCACAAGGAATACGCTGCTTACTGTAAGGAGCTGATATGATTTCTCCTTGTGCTCATTGAGGATCATGTTTCACTTTTCACTCTTGCTGCTAGAAGACTCTGAGACAAACTTAAAGTTCCTGTTTAATAACTGTCTAGTACTCCACATACATCTGGATTCTTATTTTCTTCTTATCTTGACCCCAGCATGTGATTTCTATTTTACCTTGTTCTAATCATTTACTCATCATTTTCATGTTTATTTATTATGTGGATTCTCATGAGAGTCCTCAAAACTTTCGTGGAGTAAGATAAGGTATGCATGATATTAATTAAAAAATAACTTACCTGGGTAGAGCTTTCATCTTTAGCATCACACAGATTCTTTTGTCCTTTGAATTCTATTGCTAACAAATCTGAAAAAAGAAAAGAAATCAAGACACCATCTGGCTGTCTTTGGAAAGACAGAGGTAATTCAGGTCTTTGATCTGCTCTGCACATGGACTGGGAGAAGCAGAGAGGACCAAATCTCCCTGACACAGACAATCACTTGCTTTATTAAACAAGTGTCTTATATTATACACAGAGAGCAGTGCATTATGTGGATGCACAAGGAAAAGTTATGATGAAAAGTAGATACTGAGCATACTGAGTACTCTGGGTTTTGAAACATTAACGTCACAGCTGTTTCTAATAATTTTTCTCTAACTGCAATTTTTCTCTAACTTTACTAATGTAACTGTAACTGCCCCAAAATGTTTTTTTTTTAAACTAAGAAGTTATTTTCTTCTTAGAAATAACTATGCATCTGAGAGTCCATGACCATCTTAGAGCACGACTCCATACACAGGTGTTTTTGCATTCATTGTTTGGTCTGCTAGGAATTAAGGTGGGGCAGTTTGAAACAGCTGATCTGCTTAAAAATTTGTGAAATGTGACTTTCTAAACAGCAATAACAAAACAAAAAGAGAACCTCACTAGTGAGAGAAATCAAGAACGTTATTAGGTGATGCGCCCTGGGATTTTAAATGGCAATGACATGGGGAAGAAGTTCATTTCTAACCCATATCTGGGACAATGATAATGGTAACAGGTCGTGTGGGAAGCTGAGTGAGAAATATCTGGTGGCTGGCCCAGGGCTTGGGGAGATTTAAGTCTTCTGTTTGAGGGTTGGGTGCATTACAACATTAAAACTCTGGTGTTTTCCTGCATTCAAGAGCAAAGAAAACGTGTATTACTAGTCCTTTCAGGTTCCTCCTTCTAATTACCTTTTATTTTCAACTGTCTCCCTCCATCCAGGTAGAAGCTTCATTTTCCAGATGGTTTTATATTTTTGTGAAGGGTTGGGAGCCTTCCTGGAGAGACTCTCCGAGTAGGTTTGGCAAAGTCAGAAGCCAATGCCTTCTCTGAGGCTGGTTCTCAGGCGCGGCCCCGGGTGGTCTCCACCGCGTCAGCACGTCGGGACAACCCAAACAGCTTCCCTTTAGGCCTAGGTTGCGGAGGCCGACGCCCAGCTCCTGCCGCGGGTTGCGGGGTCCCACGACTGCTGCCCGCAGCCGTGACGAGGTGGAGGGGTCAGCCCGGAGCCGAGTACGGGGCGCGGGGCCAAGCCCGAGACTGCGGGACCTGCCGGGCCAAGGCTGCTCTGCTTCGGGCAGGGATGGGGCAGTGCGGCCAACGCTGCCAAGGACGCCCTGTGCCCCAACCCGGCGCTCCGGCCGCGCCCACCCACCGGAAGCACTGGGGGCTACGCAGAGCTTAAACTTCCACGAGCCCCCTTCCTCCAGGAGATCGCAGGCCAGGGCCTGAATACTTCAACCTCCACTCCCAGAAAACCTGGGCAGGCCGTGAACAGGCACACGGCGGGATAGTTGACAGTCTCTCTGCCCGCCAATCTCTCTCCTTCCCCGCCGCGATATATTACCCCACCACCAGGCGGGCGAGCGTGGCAAAGATAATCCCAGTTGTAACTTTGAGGAGGTTAAGGCGGGGACGTGGTCAAGGTCACGAAACAAATCCGCGCGGAATCGCGTCCTGAGCGCAGCCGGTTCTGCCACCACCACCCCGCCCCGTCTCTGAGTGTTCGGGAAGGGCGGACCACTGGACTGGGCGCAGGCCGAGGCCTGAGGTCGGGGTGGATTCGAGCTTACTCCCCGGGTTGAGGAAGCGGTGGGAGGCGCGGCTGCCGAGGTCGGCTCGGGCAGGGGACCACGGGGCGGGGCGCGAGAGGGGGCGAGCGTCGCGGAGCCTCGGAGTCACTAGGAGGCCCAGGCTCCCCCGGGCGCGGCTGCGGGACCTCAGCAGCAAGTGCGTTGAGCGCCCTACCCTCCGGCGTTGCCCGCAGAAAAGCGAGGCCCCTGCTGCCCCGGAACGAAAGCTCTCCGTGGGAGGTGGGGGTGGGGAGTCTTAGGTTTTCACTCACTTTGTTCTGTAAACTAGTTTTTAAACTAGGTTAATTCAGATGTTAGAAGACTAGAATCTTCTTTTCACCCCACCCGTTTTCCTCCTCGGCTCTACTGTGGTAACCGAGATTGACAGCCCTAGACGAAGCCGCGCGCGCGCACGCACACGCACGCACTCTTTAAGCCTGGTGTCTTCGTTGCTTCTAAGGCTTCCCCCGGCAGGGTGGTGCGGCCATAAGGGTGTGGGGAGGTTTCTGAGAGGTTTGATGGTCCTTAGTATTAGTCCCCTAGCAGGAGCTGGACGCCGCGCCAGGCGTTGGCAGAGGCTGCTACCCTCTCACAGGCGGGGGGAGAGCGCGGGCGCCCACACTAATCAATAAACCCCCTACGGGCTCTGAACAGCAGGGGCCTTTTCAAGACAGATGCCCCGGGAAATGATCTATTTATTGTTCGCACTTACTGTGCACTTAGCACCGCGAGGGTTGTTCTTTACACTTATCAACAGAAACCCGCGGCTGGGATTCCCTTTGGCCGCTGGAGCGCGAGTCTGCCTCTGGGCGCGCGTCGCCGCCGCCACAGGCAGCGCCGCGCCTACGGCTTTACCGTTTCAACAGGTGGCGAGGGCCGGCGGCAGCCGGTCGGGGCGTCCCTTACCCTGCCCGACCTACAGGTCCCGGGGCGCCGTTGCCAGCCACTTCGCTCCCGGGAAGAATGCGAGAGCTTGGCGGGAGCGGGGTTCCATTCCGAAATGGGGCGTGTGCGCTGAGAGGCGAATCTACAGGCGGGCGCCGGACAACCCGCAACTACGGCGCCGCAGAGAACTTCCCAGGGAGCCACCTTTGATTTGCCGTAAAAAGAGTTAATTGTGGATAACTAAGACGAATATCCCTTTCTAGTGACTTGAGCAGAGGAACTCCTCCGGGATCCAGACACAGTCGAGGTTGTTATTCCGAGCTCATCACCCCTCCCTCTCCCCCGCGCCAAATTTGCCTCCCTTAGTCCTCTTTGATTTTGTGCGCGCGCACACACACACACTCTGGAGAATTCTCGAAGGTGAATTGGGGGGGGGGGGTCGCTAAGGCGTAGCCATGCCGTTCTCCCCCAACGTGTTGTGTTCCTTCCTGGGAAGACTCTGAACCCGGGACCGAGTCCTATCCCCGCTCAGATCCCCGCGGCCAAAGCCCACTCACTTGGGCCAGGCGAGCCCAGCGGCTGCTGAAAGTCGCGGCTGTTTCCTGCAGGCGCGCGGCTCCGAGCGCGCTGCTTCCCGAAGCCGCCCTAGATGCTGATTTATGCTCCAGCGGCTCGCGAAAACCCCAACGCTTTGGCTGGGTTAATTTTTGTCAATTGTTCTTCATCACACTGAGATAGTTTGCAGCTTGAAGCGGGTCTTATTTATCACCCTGCACATTTGAAATACAGTCAGACATAAAAATAACTGACTCTGGGACTCTGGCGCAATATTGGAGCCGTAGGGAATAATTTGGCTAACTGACTTGGACGTTTCACCTTCTAAACAGAAATGCAACTCTCAGTCAAACTGTAAATCAGATTGTCTTCGGCAAGGGGGGGGGAAAGGCACCGAATCCAGAAGGAAACGCAAATAAAATGAAAGAAAACGCAGATATTGACCAAAACAAAATGAACTTCAGAAATCCAGACTGGATTTTAATTTTAGGCGTGGAACCTCATCGGAAATGTGAATTCCTAAATGTTTTACCAGCCAGATCCGTCCCAGAAATTCTAGGGTGCCCCCGGAAACTGAACTGATTTCTTTCTTTTTACTGTTACTGCTGTTTTTGTTATTAAAAAAACGATGAATAATGCTTTTGGGGAGGTCTCCTTGAAGAGCTCTAATTATAAATGTTAAAGAGAGGGTGCAGAATGGTTTGGGAAGGAGAGAATGGGAGCTCGAAAGTGACCTAAAACTTGGAAAAGAAGGAAATCAGAAATTGCCCTGGCACTCTCCTTGTTCACAAAGTTCTGTGAATACATAGAAAAGAATCTGATATTCTTTTTTGTGCCTCAGCGATTTCTTTCATTGCCTAACTGGAAGCCCCCAATAATGAAAGCTCAATTTCTTGCCGCCCCACATAGACCAAGTGGTTAAAAGCCTGGCCAGGACTAGCCTTCTGTAAGGAAGGAACTGGAAAGAGAGACAGAGACAGAGACAGAGAAAATCCATGCAGGCAACCACTCAATATTGATCACAAAGGTAAACTCAAAACACAATCAAATAAAACTTATGCCCAGAAAGGGCACATCTGCTATCACTCTGCATTATTTCTTCCCCAAGTAAATTTTATTCTAGCACGACAAAGTGGGGATCAGCCTCCCGCTTTCACTGGGGAAATCTGAGTACCGTTTTCTTGACCTGAACTCACAGCGACCTTACCTGTAGGCAGTTGCCCCATTTTTAGGGTATTTAAACAAGTATATATTTGTTTAAACTCCTTTTTGACCAAGCTCTTTCACATAACTTGCTTCTAACATTTCTTCGAATAAACTTGAACAAGAGAGCTGTGACTCTTAAAATCCACAAATTAAAATTAAACTTAAAATACCACAGGGGGCTTCAGGGAGAAAATTGGAGGGATTATTTTAAAATAACTTTGAAGGTTTCAGGAAAGATACCTTGGTAGTTGAAAGTACTTGGTATCCACTGATAATACTGAATATATAATATTATGATTGCAATCAAAATATGTAGTTTCAAAGGTGTTAAATGAAATAAAATTAAATCTGATCTCTTGATGGAAAAAAATCAGTGAGTAGTTGGACATTTTTTTTCCTCAACAGTAAAGTGAACTGGTGCGTTTTTGATGTCTGTGGGATCCAGTTCTTAATCTGGTGGTTTCTCAATCGGCCCCAAACTGGCTTTCCCCAAGCTGACATCTCTGCTTCTTCGAAAGGGATCTCTCTCAATAAATTCAGAGTGCTATGCTGACGGGCAATACCCCTGTTATGAGTCATCCTTTGCCAATAGACAGTCTGATGTCCTTTTCAGTATAACCAGCTGGGAAATTAAAAGAAGTATGTTTGCTTCTCCACATGTTTATTTTTTGGGGTTTTCCCCCCTTTATTCCTAACACATCAAGATGAGTTCTTTCTCATAGAATCCCAAACCACAAATATCTCCAAAAACATATATTTCAAAAATTAAATCTACAGATGTAATACATACTGTGAACCCTATAAAATGCGTTTACAATGCTGACTTAAAGAAAGAAATTTATAACTTTCATATGTACCTTCCTTGTGCAATAGGCAACTGCCATATGTTTCCGACTTCCATAATTCAGTTTTTCCTGGACATCTGTAGCAGGTAGTGAGTGCTTCTTAAAGTACATTTTATGTAATATGAGAAGGAACCTGCACCAAAGACTAAAGGTTAACATAAAAAAGCAGAAGTCTTTCTAGAAATGCTAGTTATTCTAAATTTACATCACCTATTACCAATGGCCTGAGATAGGTTTTTTCCTCCTTCTTTCTTCCTGAGGCTGGATTTGGAAATGCAGTATTGTATGCTCTGAGGATTCTCTACAGGCAGTATTTCCCAAACATCGAAATGTTTTGGTAGAGTTCCTCTTGTTATTACTATTCTTTAAGCTTTTGCTTGAAGATTCTCATTTGGCTCTTCCTGAAAACCCAGGTTGGAAATGTATTCCAGTAAGCTTATTTTATTTAAGGCAAAGTTTAATATTTTTATATTTCCCCCTATATTTTTAGAGGGAAAAGAATTCTAACCTCTTCATTTTTCATTTATCTCGATTGCTCATGATACACTTTTTAAAGGATGACAGAGTTCGCACAATTAAAAGTGAAAAGAAAACAAAACCAAAAGTCATGCAGAAATGTCAGTTTGTTGTCAAGTTTTTTGCCCATGTTCATTCAGGGTTCATTCCCAATGCTAATAGTATTTTTCTGTAGTTCACTTCTTTTTGTGCGATTCCTGTGCTAACTTTAAATTACTCTGGTAAAAATCTTTTCATTCAGCTGAAACTGAAGTGTCTCCTCTGTCAGTAGAAAAATATGAATAAATTCTAGTCACATTCTTCATTATTTATACTTTCAGCAGATTATATAAATGTGCACAAAATTTCCACTGCTTAAGAACTTTGGTATCTACAGTTGTGAAATATGAGAACAGGCCCCAATTTACAGGCAATTAGAGGATGTAATAATTTTTACAAAAAGCTAAAAACCATACCTAGTATTTCTTAAATGGAGCCTAGACAGAGATGCTTAGTTCCATTTTCAATTCATTTTAGTAAAGCAGCAGACTCAAGATAATCTTTGATTATAGGGAAATAGTATTATGTATTTAATTGAAAGAATATGAAGGTATGTATTTTAAAAATCAATTTAAGCAAAATGTTATATAGCATAAGCTACTAAAATGCCCATTAACTACTTAGAGGGTATTATTTAATTTCCCCACTCATTGTCTCAGTTCGATTTGTATCCAAATCGACCTGTTCCAATATTGGTATGAGCAACATCCAGCTACCCATCTTTAGATATTCATTTACATCTGGATGTTAATTTAATTACTTCCTTCAAGCCATCTTATATTTGAATCAGGTTTTAGTGATAGAGAAAGTGTGGCCTTTCTTGGACATTTCTGTTACTACCCCATAACGGTAGGGTTGTGGGAGGAGTGAGGGTCCATGAATGAGGAAGTGAAGGCAAAGATTTTTTTAGCACAGGGTGAAAAATAATTGCAGTATCCTTTGTAGGCAGAGAGCAGATACTGCTGGAAATTGGGCATGAATGGGGAAGCTCATTAGTCCAGCTGAGTGAGTTTTGTTATGGACACATCACAGGTCCAATGCCTCTACTTGGTAGGTCAGAGGCACCATTCTCTCCCTTCCTTCCCCTTCTCCATGCTGGAGAACTTGGAGATGAGAGGGATGGAGGAAGGAAGCTAAATCTTAGAGCATGCTCTCCTTTGGCTCTACCAAAACTTTGTACCTCCTCTAAGCACCAGCGAGAAATGATCCTTGATTTAAAAACCAACACAAGACAATCTCTTTAGGCCCTGAGGAGCCCTGAAGGGCTCTTTCGATAGGCTGCTGGAGTTCTTTTGTAGACGGACTCTGTCTCAGATGTTAGAATTGGGATCAGAGTGGCTGTGGAAGAGAAGAATGGTTAACAGGCTCAACACATGTGGAGGTGGCTGTCTGTGTGTACTGTGAGGGGGCAGTGAGGAATTGCGGCTCTGGATCGCTTTCTCCGCGGGGCCTGGGTTTGCAGCAGTAGCCAAGACTCCACAGAGAAGTCCGCGAAAGAGCAGACAGACCCTGACCACCTGAATTTATTCCTGTAGACTTTGGAAGCTTGCAAACTGCAACTTATTATTTTTATTAACCCAAATTAGAGGGAGAGGCAAGAAGAGTTTGTACAAGGAGAAAGAAAAGAGTAGGGGAAAGTAGGGGAAGGGATGGAGGAGAGAGGGAGCCCTAGCCCAAGTGTCTGGCGCAGTCCGGTGATGCTGGGCGGCTTCTGGCATCAATGGCCCCCAATTAGGATAGGGCTCCTTCCCAGATCACGTTACAAAGTAACACAGCCAAATACAAATCCCTCCTGGTAATTGGATTGGGCCTTCCCTCACCCGGCCTCTCCCCTCTATTACTCTATTTCTTGCTAGGTTATTCTTTTAGCAAATAATAAATGTCTTTCTATGCGTGGGAAGGAAGTCCAGATCCTGCCTGTTTAGAAATTCCGAGACTACGTGTTGCAGCTCGAGATCAGGGGCAAAAAACAGACTCTCCAGGGTAAACTTCCCTGTGTCAGATCTTGAGTCTGGGAAATCAGACATGTGGTTAGAAACTCTTA
The DNA here is from genome assembly GCA_028646485.1 of Cryptoprocta ferox. Classification (NCBI taxonomy): domain Eukaryota; kingdom Metazoa; phylum Chordata; class Mammalia; order Carnivora; family Eupleridae; genus Cryptoprocta; species Cryptoprocta ferox. Next base: position 71,719,628 of record CM053577.1, read on the forward strand.
CATTGATTGTCAAGTGTAAAAGAAAAACAAAAAGGAAAAAAAGTCTATTTAGAGAATGAAATCTTGACTCGTGGGATTTTAAATTTTGGAATTAAAAATAAACAATTGTTTATAAATAAAATACAAAAATATAAAATATAGAAAGAAATGCAAAAATATAAACAATAGTAGCTTAGGTAAGAAGCAGTAGCAAGCTATCTCCAAACATAGATAGGTATATAGATAGATATATAGTGCAAGTCTAGGCTAAAAGCAAAGCAGGAGCCTACAGAAAGAATGAGCTAAAAAAAAAATCTGAAGGATCCAATTTTAAACTGTGAAAGAAAAAAAAAAGGAAGGAAAACAGGAAGAAACAAAAGTAAAGGAAGAGAAAGAAAGAAACGGGACAAACCAGATATGCTTTTTAGCCTACCAGCACCTTAGTTTTGCTATCTGGCTGGATGCTAGGTACCATTCTCCCAAACCCGGACAGGCAAGGCTCTTCTGTCCTTTCCCCTCTCGCCAAGTCTCAGAGACAGCACCACCCGATAATGTTCTTCCTTGGATGACTTTTATTAGAAATAGAGCCTCGCTAGTCTTGCCAGAGCCCTGACAGTTTAATTCAGTTTTAATCATTTCGTTAATGGAGCACGACCTGGGAAAAGGCATTTTCTCTCTTAAAGTGACAGGAGGCGCACGCTCCCTGTACATACGCTCTCACCCACGTTTACACGCGCGCAGGTGCACACACGCGCATCCGCACACAGGCACATATAGACAAGTGCACACGGGCGTACTCACGTGCACACAAGCACATACAGATATGTGCACACGCGCACACGTATTCCACTGAGCTTTTCTTCTGCCAATTCGCGTCCTGTCCCCGTTTCTTTTGTTCCCTAGACCCGCGACGTGCAAGGAAGGCCCTGGCTTGGCTCTGGCACGCGCAAGCCACGCTTTTGAGAAAACGCTTTGTAAGGGCGTTGGCTTAGCCATCGCTCGAAAGGCCTTGAATGCTCCCCCTTTCCCCCCCAACCCTGCAGACTCCGGCCTTCTTTCCCTCTCATGCCTGGGAGAGGTTCAGCGTCCCTTCTCCCGGAGCAAAGGTCCGGGTGAGGTGGGGTCTGCGACTTGTTGCTTTGCGGGGCCGAGTACAGCTGGTCCTGCTACTTCAGGAAGCCTGATCCCCTTTCAGCACGAATCCGAGGCGGCGAGCGGCGGTGCGGGCTCTACGGTTATGGTTCCCAAAGCACAGTCTGGACCTGGACTAAAGGGACCAACGCTTCCTCCTGACTTCGGCGGCCAGCGCATACCTGGATTATCTGTCTGACATCCTGGGCGTCTGTGAGGCCCAGCTTTCCAGCTGGTCGTCTATGTGGGCACAAGTTCTCCCGTGTCTGTGGGTTCCGGGGTCTGCGCCCCTTTCTGTCCCAGGTAAAGGTGAAAGAAGGGTCAGAGAGATAGAGGAGGCCTTGGAGCTCCGTGATCCTGACAGCGCCTTTGCAGGCCGTCTAGTCCCTTCTACATGAATTTGAGCTTCGGAGCATATAGATGGACAAGAACCCGTCTACAAAGCAAGCTTCGCGTCTGGAAATTGCGTTCGTCCCTGCGGTCTCAGGTTTCTCAGGACGAGCCGCTCTTTCTCGGGCCACTGGGCTGGAATAGGCCTGAGAGCCCCAGCGACTCCACCCGTGGGACTCAAACACTCCTCCGAGGTCTCGAGGGCTGCTCTAAGGAGCCGTGGGTCGCTCCTTCGCGTCATCAAGCTCCTGGGCCTGGAGCTGGGCTCTCGGACCTCTCACGCTGCTAATGCGGGCTTCAGACGGCCAGCGCGCTGAGCTCCAGGCGCAGCCTCCAGCCGCATTTGCGCACTCCCCTTCCACCCCCACTCCCAGCCCAAGCCCTCCAGGTGGCCTCTTTGCTCTCCCAGGCCCGCTTCCCCTTCCGCCAGGCTTCAGAAATCGGGTTTGCGCTTACACTTTAGGCTGTATTACCCGCCTGGGGCGCCCTCCGGGGTCTGCACTATTCCAGACTGTTTGCAAAGACTTCTTTTACAAATGCAAAACATCTCTTTCCAGTTGAGTCGTTTCTTAAGCGTTTAAAAGGGCCCTCTTCCGCGAGGGTGTTGCCGAATCTTTTTGACTCCGGTTGCTGTGGCCCCGCAGGGAGGCGAGTTCGTGGATGCCCGTGGGCACCGCCTGCTCAGGTTCCTTCTCTTCTAAAAGGTTACCTCAGGAACCGCGTGTTCCCGGGACCTACCGTAAAAAGATTTCAGTGGCGAAAGCTACTCCCTGTATTACTCTACTGAAAGCTTAGAGAGAAGTCGGAGATAAGGAAGCCAGCAGTCGTGGACGTTGAATTGAGCGAGCGAGGGAGCGAGAGAGAGGGAGAGAGAGAGAGAGAGAGAGGGAGAATGAGAGAGAGAAAAAGAAACAACCCTTTGTTGTGTCTTTTATTCCAAAGATTTAAGAGTGATATGTATTAGGAGTTTTATTCTACACGAAATTTATTCTCTTTACACCAAACGCATTTGACGTTTGACAAAAAAATCGAGTTGAAACTACAAACAGTACAGATGCATGTTTGGTGTTATTCAATTAAAAAAGCATTTAAAAAATTTGTTTTAAAGAAACAAGTGGGCTCTTTAAAAACCTGAGAAAAGAAGTGGCAAATATTCTAAAGCAGGACGAATATGGGGTGAGGTTAAATCACAGAAACTGTTTTTAAACGTTGCAATGGAAATTTTATTGTGCCTTAAAACTGATTCCACCTTGCGAAGCTTTTGGGAGTTTTAAAGCTAAGTCCTTATCATTGGAGCCATACAGAATTAAAATCCCAAGACTTACGTTTTAAAATTAATTCTCATGCTTTGAAAGGAAAAGGAGGCTCTAGAAAGGGCGTGTTTTACAGACTAGTAAATATAAGAGATTAAGCGATAATGTACAATTTTGCTCTCCTAAATGTAAAAGACTTAAATATATCTTGAATTACCACACGTTCCCCAAGAAAAATCCGCTAAGTAAAACACAAGTAAAGAAACAAACAACAAATAAGCAACCCTACTGCCATTCGTGGCACAGAATGGGTGCTACTAAATGCAGGAATGTTTAAATGAGAAAAGGCGGGCCTGGTTGCTATGAATTGTCCCCACCCGAAAATGTTCTGAGTTGTAGCAAAATTAAGTGATACGGGAGTGGGGCTGGAGGTTAAGGTTTCTTGGAAGATTCTTGATATTCTAAGTTTGGTGATCATCTCGGTTTAAAGCCAGGAGCCTCACATTTTCCAGGTCTGGGTGAGGAAAACGAGAGACTCAGAGGCTGGAATGGGCTAGGGCAGCCAGAGAGACTGACCCGGTTCAGAGCCCGGGGCTGGCACTTCCAAGCCAGACGGCGGCGCTTTTCACTCTTTTTTTTTTTTCCCCCTTTTTCTGCGACCTTGTAAGGAAGTGGGCGCGGGCTGGCGGAGTCGGCACCTCCTGATTGGCTGGACTGCCAGGTGATTGACAGAGGCTCAGACTCCACCCCTGTTGCTTTATTGACACTAATGAGCAAGTTCTTCCCACCGCTCTCCTGGTTGGAAGTGCTGACAGATCAAGGCAACAAAATTCAATTACAATCCCTAATTTGTGTCCGCAGAGTGTTTTTTACCCATGTTAGTCCTCTCTGGCGCATCAGTCGAAGCAGATCTTGGAGCAGCAGGAGGAGGTGGAGGGGGTGGGAGCGAAGGAGTGCATCAGTGAGAGAGCGCGCGCGAGAGACCGAGGGAAGGAAACTTGGCGGGCGCATCTCTGGTTCCTCGGATCCCTACACGAGCGAGAAAGAGGAAACGCCAAATTTGTTTTTGCCCGCGGCGGGGAAGGGGGCAGATCGGCCAGCGGGAGCCCCCGAGAGGCGTTCAGATTTTGGTGGGGGAGTAGAGCGAGTGTGTGCGTGTGCCCGCTTAAGTGTATATGCGCGAGGAGCGGGCGGGCGCCAGGCGGCGGGGATGGCCGAGAAGCGGAGGGGCTCGCCGTGCAGCATGCTAAGCCTGAAGGCCCACGCCTTCTCCGTGGAGGCGCTGATAGGCGCCGAAAAGCAGCAACAGCTTCAGAAGAAGCGACGAAAGCTGGGCACGGAAGAGGCCGCGGGGGCCGTAGATGAACGAGGCTGCAGCCGCGGAGGTGGCGCCGGTGAAAAGGGCTCCTCTGAGGCAGACGAAGGCGCTGCACTCCCGCCACCGGCCGGGGCGGTATCCGGGCCGGCCCGGAGCTGCGTAGACCTGGAACGGAGCTGCGGCTCCCGGGGAGCCGCGGGTGAGTCGGCCCTTTCCCGCCTAACTTCTTCCCGGCTCGCCACTCCCGGTCCCGCCTGGCCGCACGGCCGCGGGGAACCTGAACTTCGGCGAGTTGTAGGAGTGCGCGCGCGCGGTGCCCCTCCGTGCCTGAGGCAATTCTGCCACCAGCGCCTTGGCCTTGGGTGTCCGGGCGCGAAGCTCATAGCCGCCCTGGCCGCTCTCGCCGTTCAGCTCTGGTCGCCCTCTAGACGGTTAAAATGCCGCTCCTAGCCTCGCATTTCAGGCTGCCGCAGCCCACTTGGCAATCCGCGCCCTCGGCCGCTGCTCTTTTCGGCTCTCCGCGGTGCAGGGCTTTGCCTTCCGCATCTGCCTCCCTTGGGGTTCCAGCCAATGGGTGCTCTTTTTTCTTTCCTAACTTTTAAAAGCAAGGGGGTGGGGGGAGCGACGGCATAACCCCCCCGAAACCGGAACGGATGCCCTAAACAGTTTGGGCAAACCAGGAAGAGGGCGGTGTATGTGCAAACGTGGTTTCCCGAGGGGTAGCTGAGCCCTTCCCTTCCCCTCTGGATTCCTGACACCAAGGCCGACGGCCGCCGTGGGCTGGCTTTCGGCGCCCTTCTCCTCCCTTCGCCGCTTGCTAAGGAGTTCAGGGCGGTCGGGGAGTTTGGCGGGAGTGGATGCCTCCCCGAAGATGCCTCCGGCCGGGCCCAAAGCGAGGCTCCTCGGAAACCTAACGGGAAGGGAGGCCCAGGCACTTCGGAGCAGGGATGCAGACGCCAGGCGGTTTTGCAGCGTGCGTTTCGGGTGTTCCAGGGTTTGCACTGGGGTTCTGGACTCGGGAAGCCATCTCAGGCTCTTTGGGGGCACTTATCCTAGACCCCGGCGGCGGCGCGAAACTTATTTTGGGGCCTTGACCCGGCGGAGGCCCGGAGGGAGGGATGGACGCGGCCCTCACGCCTTGGGTCTCGGGACGTGGGGGTCCCGCTTGCACGTCGAGTCCCTTTGGCGGGCAGAGCAGTTGTCTACCCCTGGACCAGTTTGTTAGAGGAATCCGAAGGCACGAAACCTTCCCCTTTTCTTCTGGTCCTTTTGGTTTCCCCAGCCGCCCTCCGGGAGTCAAGGCTCCCCATCGGACTTCCTCTCTCGAGCCCTCCTCACCGGTTACTCCTCTTTGCCCTTTACTGCCCAGGCGGCTGTGAGGACGGCTTCCTGCAGGGCGCTTCCCCTCTGGCGTCCCCGGGAGGATCCCCGAAAGGGTCACCGGCACCCTCTCTGGCACGGCCCGGGACCCCGCTGCCCTTGCCGCAGGCCCCGCGGGTGGATCTGCAGGGAGCAGAGCTCTGGAAGCGCTTTCACGAGATTGGCACTGAGATGATCATCACCAAGGCGGGCAGGTAACGGGCGACCTGTCATGGGTCAGGAAGGAGAAGGGCCTGCAGAGCTGTGGAGTCTCTGGTTAACACTTTTGTACAGACAAGACGAGGCCCGGGTTATGGTTCACTTTTGAGACTGGCTTTGCCTGCCTACACCGCAGTGCAGTCGGTGGCGGGCACAGACCCGCCGCCCTCTTGGATGTTAGGGAGAAAACCACCGTCGCCGCTAATGCGGTAGCAGTTGAGGTTGATACTCCGTGTGCTGGGTAATTACAAATTAGTGTTTCTGTTTACGTCTGTCCAGGCATTTATTTAGGCTCTAGTTATCGATTCTGGAACTACGGAACAGACGACTCTCCTTAACCCCTCCTTTTAGAAAAAAAGCACAGTTTACTCTTTAGAAAACTATGATTTGCTTTTTTTTAATTTTTTTAAGATTCCAGACTTCCAAGTTGGTTCTTTATCAAAAGGTTGCCTCCAATGTAAGAACGTCATGCGCTATTTTGATATTATACTAGAATGAAAAGTTACTGGAATCATCAGTAATACATGTACAATCCCTGCAAAAATAATTACCCGGTTTTTAAAAACCATTCTGTTTGTGGATCCAGTTACATGGTTACATTTTTTTTCCTAAATGAAATCCAACACAGTCACCTAAATTCGCTGAAGAATACCACATACACAAAAGTGTAAGAAGTTATATCTTTTTTGAAAGTGTGAAATTTGCACATCCAATTAGTTAGTAAAATAAATAGTTTTGTTGGGGAGGTACTATTAATTTGAGGGAAGCACAGACATATTTTCATTTTAAAGTTTTCAGTTTATTTAGTGCAGTGAAATCTATGAATAATATCTTCCTAAAAAGGAACTTTAAAAAGCACAGCAACTCTTTCAGGGAGTACACATGGCAAAAACCTGGATAGCATAAACGTATCCAAACTTATTAGAAATTACAAAAACATATTTTATTGAATCCATATGCTACCTTCTACATTTTCACAGAGCTTTTATTAATGATCCAAATTCAGTCTTCAACAACACAAAGCAACAGTTGTCTTATAAAGGATGTAGTTAAAGACCTTTACTCTTTATCTTACAGGTGCACTGAAATAACACTAAAACAGCCAGCATATTAAACTGTTCTCATGCCTAGTTAGGAATAATGGACTTTCTTTACTCTGGAAGTGATCTTTAATGGCATTATTGTTATAGAAAAAGTTTTTAGTAAATTAACAGTACTAAGATTTGTGTTATAAGGTTAAATTAGCAAAAATTAGATTAACTGGCAGGGTCCTAAACATAAATCACTAGATGAAAGTTTAAAAAAAGAGAACTGCTCTATTTGTTTTTTAATATACAATAATTTGCTGTTATATTCTATGCTACTGTATCCTTTTAAAGGATAGCTGGGTGTACTTTAGCATCTCTGATATGCATCTCTGGGAAGCCTAGAGAAATGCAGATTTTCATTTGTTTTAATTAGCAAAGTTTTGAGTAAGTTTAACTAAATAAGAAAGTATTTCCAGGGTATAGTGGGGGAAGGAATGATTTGGTAAATATACATTGTATTTAGTTTCTGCTTTCAATAAAGAAGTTTTACTATACCTTTCAAATTTAGAGCAACTTTTGCACTTCACCTTTACCATGCTGCAGACAGGAAGTCCTGTCTCAATAAAGAACATATTGTTTGGTTATAGCATGGCACATTGGCTCCTTGTGGTTTTTTATAACCCTTTTAAAATTTCACATTATAATATATTTTATCACTTGTACAAATTCAAATTTTCTATTTCTACCATTTGGAACATTTTATTATTCATATTATTAAAGTAAATCGGCTTATTGATTTTTATTTAAAAAATAATGCTGGTTTTTTCCTTCTTTTTTTTTAGTGCTATTACTCTTTCAGTGTACAATTCTTTTCCTTTTAGCTGTACTGACATTTCAGTAAACACAGTGCATAACAGGGTACAGCAAATTACATTTAAAAGCTTCAGTTTTGATATGTCCTGTATTCTGATTCTTTGAATTACATTACCAAAGTGAATGCTATAAATTTTTCCGCATGAAAACAGAGAGGTTTTCCTAGATTTCTTCGCTTATTCGTTGTCCATGCCTAATCACAAACAAAAACAAAACCCATACCCTGTTTCCTCCCCTCCATATGCATAGGCGCATGTTTCCAGCAATGAGAGTGAAGATCTCAGGACTAGACCCCCACCAGCAGTATTATATTGCCATGGACATTGTGCCAGTGGACAACAAAAGATACAGGTACAGTGACTGGATGGATACGGGAGGATAAGAAAATGCTAGGATTTCACAGGCTATGCCTGTTTCATCTGTAATGACTATGATGTTTGTTTCCAGAAGCCTGTAGAATTTCTAGTTGTATAACCCAACTCCCGACAGACCCAATAGCCCAGATGGTGCTTTCTCTTACAGTAAATGTGGAAACTTAATTTTTGTTTTGCGTTTAACAGATGCAGAAGAAGTGTTTTTTAAAGTATTGAGAACTTTAAATAAGGGCTAGTGTAGGGTTGCTAAACTGTGTCTTTTATAATGATTCACTTTTCAATTAGGATTTTGAGAGGAAATGTTAAATTTGTAGGTGTACATAATATTCAACGAAATGTTTCATTTTCTTTATGATTGTTTTGATCTTTAAATAAATTCCCTTTACCCTGTTATGTTCAAAATTATAATTGTTGGCAGGCTTTTTTTCTTTAATTTTAGAAAAGTATTGAAGATTTTTATAATTTAGGAAATACAATATCCTAATTCATTATGATATTAGGAGGACATCTTTAAACTGGTAATGAATTTGTTAACTTACTGTTGTTTTTTGGTTAGTTAACACAGTAGATTTAAAAAGAATGTTTGTAATATTTAGATTTTGAGAGTACATATTTATTTGGATATCAGGTAAAGTTGGAAAAGATACACATTCTTCCGTTTCAAACCTACCTTTGCTCTTTTTCTTCTGCAAATAAGCCAACCAGCAATTTTCAATGACAATGCTTTTTACTTTCCTGAGGAGTTAAAAATGCTAACATTTTAAGTAGAAGATCAGAAGATGCTGCTTTAAATTTTGTTCTTCTTCGTTTCTATATATTTTTAAAAATTTTTATAAACAACTAGAGCATTTAGTAAGTTTTTCAATGAAGTCAGATTTGGTTTTCATCACTTTTTAAAATTTAGGGAGTACTTTTTTGAAACAGGCTTATCGTGTCAAAAGTATACAGATTTAATTAGTACAGGCACACATGGAATGCTAAAAGAATGGGTAGTAAAAAGGACAGTTTTATTATTTGTGTTTTGTATTGTGTTACTGATTTTAATTAAATAACTCATTAGGGAGTTTGCTAAACTTATCTACTACATGGTAGAAGCTAGAAGGCATTTAGTCTTTAAATATACTTGGTTTAAAATCCATATTCTAATCTGGGTTTTGTGTTGAGAAAGGTAATGTAATTCTTAATGAACTTAGAAATTATTCCTTTCTCTTCCATATTTCTCCAAATATCTTTCATGTATTTTGGGTAGTTTCTTTTACTTAATTGATTCTTATTAGTCTCACATAAAGCAAAGAAATTTTCAAGTATGGTATTAAGATGTCAAATTTTGAAAGATCAAATTGTAAATCATTAATTTGTTTTCACTTATAATGCTTCCAAAGAAGTTTGGATTTAGCAATTGTATTAAGAATGTTTCACAAAGAATATGTAACATGTAATGTGTATTCTCTTGGTGGTGTGGATTTTTGAACTATTGAATATGTGTACTTTTTGAGGTTTGATAAAGCGTATTACTCTTGTGAATAACTATAGAGTAGTTTTTTTTCTTGCATTTCTAAGATTTGCATTTTATTTTCTAACTTTTTTAGTAGTAGTAGAAAATGTTTTTTGGTTATTTTCTGCTGTCAAAGAGTGATATTTGGTCAAGTTAAAAATGCTTGTGATTTATTATAATGTAAAATTAATATTCACAAAAGCCCATGCACTTAGGAACTTCTTTACTGAAATTCACTATACTAATTCAGGGAAATTTTTATAAATTATTTTTAATTTTGTGATTATGTACTTTTTTCTCCAAGAAAAGGAATTAAAAAATAGAAGGCATATTGAGCTCAAAACAGAATAAAATATGTGACATTAGTCAAAATAGAGAGCCTAACCAGAGATGTTATGAAAATGTTTCATGCTATTTCTAAAAGAGATTTGCATACTACATTGGTAGAAATCTCTGAGACTATTCACACATTGCTTTAAATTGTATTTCATATTTTAAATTACAAATGGAAGGAAAACACCTAAGTATATAATTTCATTTTATACCCTTTTCTAAATGAATCATCATATACTAGTTCCTAGGTTTTGAATTAGTGAATTTTAGATTAACATTAATAAATGATAATCTGAATATAGGATTACATATTAGGATCTTATTTATTACCTGAAACATTATTTAAATATATTGTTCTTATGGAGTCAATACATTTGAAAAGTTTAAATGAACAGAAGAGGGTGTTTGGTCTCTTAATTTGAAAAGTTATATTAATTAGATATACTCTTATTTTCAAAGTTTGATGTATATTTTGCTTAGTGGAATTTGAAAACTAAAGAATTTTCTTATAAGGGTTGAGAAAGAAATACCTGTATTTTTTGATTATACAAATTTTTTTAAGTTAAACTTAATACCTTATCTTCAATTTTTAGCTTAATTGAATTAGAAAAATGTTTTAAATGATAATAGCTAAACCTTTTTTTCCTAAGAAAATGAAAGTATGGAACTTTTGACAGTTTACCCTTGCCTTTCTACCATTGATCTCATCAGCCTGTACATTGTTTAAAAGGGGAGTAGTCGTAAAAGAAGTGGGACACTTTAAAGGTATCACTCTCAAGGTTTTTTGAGATTCCTTTAAAGATGAGCTTGACAACTTAATAGTTTCTTCATGTCAATTGAATATCCAGATGAAAAATGGAAAGTATCAGTATGCAGATGGAATGTCTAGTGTGCATAAGTGTGAATCATAAGAATGAAGATACTTGCATTTATGGTGGTGATAGTGTGCATAAACCCTTAACACATCACTTGCTCTGAAAGGTCAGTAAACCACAGCTGCCTCCGAGAGTTTTTTGAAAAGTGCTTGAAATCTTATTTTATATGTTTTGGATGTAAAGAGAAAATTGTTGTTTTTTAGACTTAAAAAAATAAGATATACAGTTTGTCTGATTCTACTGACTTGGAAATCGCAAGAAAGCAATATTCTATATACTGAGCCTTGTCATTGCTTTCTAGGTATGTTTACCACAGCTCTAAATGGATGGTGGCGGGTAATGCTGACTCCCCTGTGCCACCGCGGGTGTACATTCATCCGGACTCGCCTGCCTCGGGGGAGACTTGGATGAGACAAGTGATCAGCTTTGACAAGCTGAAGCTCACCAACAATGAACTGGATGACCAAGGCCATGTGAGTAGATGACTTCCCTAAGGTGCCACCATTGGTGGTGTAGACATAGCTATACTGTGTCTGACTGGAGGGCATGAACTTCTCTCAGATCATAATATTCCTTTCTTGGTTGGTCAGCATGTGCCTGATGTGTGCAAAATCAAGGTTACATTTGCATCAGAGACTGTAGTGTCTGTGGGCTGAAGCATATCCTATGAAACATTTAATGGGTTAAAACTAGATACTGCATTTGTATTAAAATGAAAGAATCTCAGGCAGACTTTTTTGGCCAAAACATATTATGCTCTGAATATGAATACTTAGGAGTTGGGTCAGCAGGGATAATGGTTTATTGTGTCCTGCCTGCATCTAGTTCTTTTTCCTGTTGAAGCTTATTGCTTCTCAGTAAAGGTCCAGGCTTATACTATTTGTGTCCCAGTTTTGTAATGCCATCTAATGTGTCAAAATATGTTACAATAGCAATTCCTTTTAGTCTTAAAACTGCTGAAACATGATAAGCAAATCAAAGTTAATCATTCCAATAATATAGTGATTTTTAACACCTTATTAATTGTTATGCAGTATTATTCCCAGGCAAGATTTCTACATTATTATTTTAATAGATAAGTAACTCTGGATACATGCTGATTTCTATCAAAAGCTAGTATTTCTATTAGGTTTTTGTTATTTGAAAGGGTTTTGATTGAGGCAGGATTGAAATGCTTTTTGAAGAGTATATCTTACATTAAAGGAATATAGAATATCAACTAGTTCATTTCTCAAAGTGTGACATAAAGATAGCATATTTATGAGCAAATCTTTTCAAACAAAAATGCAAACTGTCATAACCTAGTAATACAGTTATGACAGGATATGATTTGTAAGTTGCTAGACAGTATCTTAAGCAATTGACCTTAATAAAAACATTCAAGTATAAATTTCATTGTGGTACAAATTCAGTATCTAGATTTTTAAGACACATCTATTTTACATTGTTTCTGTTTGTTTGTTGCCTTTTATGATTTAAAAGAAAATCAGAGGTCTAGTTGGTCTGCCTCTTGATCTCAGCTCAGGTCTTGATCTCAGGGTTCTGAGTTCAAACCCCACAATAGGCTGTGGTGGGTGTGGAGCCTACTTAAAAAAAAAATCAGAAAAGCAACATAGTAGATGTCATTTCTGAATCCAGCTTCATGCCCTCTATTTTAGTGCATTACTTTATTTCTGTTCTTTTAATTCTTTATTTACACAGTCAAGTTGTGACAGTTAGTTTTCACTTGATGTCAGGCAAGGAACCCTAGTTTCTTCTGTCTCATTGAGGGAACAGACTGAAATACTGCCAGCATGTTCATTGAGAGGTCTTTTGTTTTTGGAATAGAAAATTTAAAAATAATATTGTTAAGTGTGACTTGTTTTCAAAAGCTTAAGTATCCTCTACTATTCTGAATTCTACAGTTTGAGAATATATCTTTTAAAGAGATTATTGGGTATAAAAACTATACTCTGTCATATATAAGGTACCTACTTCTTTCAGTAATTTAAATACAGTATGGTCACTTTCTAATTTAAAATTTTTCACATCAGATAACTGGCTTTATATCTAATACTTAATGTATCTGCAATATTTGATGTAGATATAGTAATTTATCTGTATAATTTAAACTTTGTAATTTCATGAGACTTTCTGTCAAACAGCATTCTCCAGAGGAACAGAACCAGTAGAATGTGTATAAATATATACATAGAGAGAGATTTATTTAAGGAGTTGGCTCACATAATTGTGGGGGTTGGTAGGTCCCAGAACTATAGCAGCAGGCTGGAGACCCAGGGAAGAGTTGATACTGCATCTCAAGCATGAAGGCAGTCTCAAAGCAGATTTTCTTTTTCCTCAAGGGACCTCAGTCTGTATTTATTTAAGGCCTTCAACTGATTGGATAAAGCCCATCCACATTATGGAGGGTAATCTGCTTTACTCAAAGTCGGCTGACTTAAATGTTAACCTCATCTAAAAAATACGTTCACTGGGGCACCTGGGTGACTCATTTGGTTGAGTGTTTGACTTTTGATTTTGGCTCAGATCATGATGTCATGGTTTGTGAGTTCGAGTTCAAGTCCTGTGTTGGGCCCTGTGTGACAGCATGGAGCCTGCTTGGGATTCTCTGTTTCTCTGTCTCTCTGTTCCTCCCCTACTTGTTCTAATGCTCTCTCTCTCAAAAATAAATAAATAAACTTAAAAAAAATTACAAATTCCTTCATAGCAACATCCAGACTGTGTTTGTCCAAATATCTAGGGAAGATGGCCTAGCCAAGTTGACACATAAAATTAATCATCACATAGCGTTTGTTTGAACATAAAAAAATACATCGCAATTGAAATTCAATTGCTTATACCTAAATAATTATAATATTTCACTTTTACGACAAAACAAAAACACAGAAAACAATAAAAATCTAGAGAAATGTATCATCTATCAATGAAATTTTTCTTTTAAGGTTGTGGCAGGATGTAATATTTTAATACAAGGAAGTAATTGATGAGTGTGTGAAACAGGGAGATAAAGGTATGTACCTACTTTGGAAGGAAGAAAATTGCCTTTGTACATGGTAAAAATGTATGAATCAGTTGATAGTAGAGGAGAATGTAGGAGGGAAAATGCTCTTTTCCATTATTTATTTTTTAAAAAGTATATATATTTTTATTTTTCTTAAAAATTTTTCAAGTTTATTTATTTTTGAGAGCCAGAGAGAGAAAGAGAGAGAGAGAGAGAGAGAGAGAAAGAGAGAGAGAGAGAGAGAATGAGTGAGGGAGGGCAGAGAGAGAGGGAGACACAGAATTCGAAGCAGGTTCCAGGCTCTGAGCTGTCAGCACAGAGTCCGATGCAAGGTTCAAACCCACAAACCATGAGATCATGACCTGAGCCAAAGTCGGATGGTTAACCTACTGAGGTGCCCCTTAAAAACATATTTTTAAAGACTTTGTAAAATGTATTATACCATAAAAAGCCTTAGTCTCTGCCTTCAGTGATCTAGTCTAGATGAGGAGAGAAAACATGCACACAGATGATCATGCTGTCGGCCCAGAGAAATACAGATGCCACATTATTTCAGCCAGGAGAGATTGGGAAGGCTTCATGAAGAAGGTGTCTATTGCATTTATTTACTCAGTTTGATGACCCCAAGTGAGGTTAGATTGGAGACTAGGAAATTGTTTCTTATTCTATTGTTTATTTGTTTATTTTTAAGTAGGCTTCACACCTAGTGAGGAGCCCCATGCAGGGCTTGAACTCAGGATCCTGAGATCAAGAGTCAGATGCTTAACCAATTGAGCCACCCAGGCACCCCTCTTATTCTATTGTTGATGTGATTCAGCATGAAGACAGTAGTACCATTTTGGTGGGACTTTCTAATTCACTAGTCCTTTTCTTGATGCAGAGACCTCTCAGGAGCTCACTCCTCTGCCATCATATGGTTAAGGTCCCCTGCCTGCAATTAATTTCTAATTTCTCTAATTTCTAATTAATCAAGCTGTAGGCACAAATGAGAGGTGAATTTTGCTTTCTCACCTTTTTTAGCCTCTCACCTCCCAGTTTTACTCTTCTAAAAGTATATACGCATTCAACATAATCACCTGAGAACTGCAGATAGACTCAGGACTTTTATTAAACACAGTGTGTTTAACATAGGAATCAAATCCTCACAGGGCTGTGACTGGACATAGAACTGCATGAGACATGAGATTATGTGCCACTAGGTTTTCCTCAATGTAACTTCATCTTTCCAAATACCAGAGATTATTTAGAGAGGACTATTGGAGAGAATCTAGACTGGAATATCTTACTCCTCCACAACTAATCCTTGAATGTTGTAAAGACTTTATAATCTCTACTTACTCCTTGGGGAATCGTAACCAGCTTTTTGTTGTATTGTATACAACCAAAACTGGTGCTTGGGCTACCCATGTGCGGATGCTTAACATGCTTGGGTAAGGTATTTCCTTCTCACCATGTGCATGGTTCCCTATTCATCTGGAGTTTGTTGTCTGGAGGGAAACATTTTACATGAACATCTCTGAAAAATTAGAAGACGTTTAAAAGGTAATGGTGTCTTTAAACCTTTGCAGGACTCCTACCCACAGTGCTGGGGTGCTTTGGAAGGAAGCATGGCCAGCCTGTCAAGTCAGGAGACCTGTGGAGCGTCTCTTTCTCAGCTGCCAAAGCATCAGTGGCATAGTCACCCTAGCTCTAAGTTTGTCCTCACCCTGTTTCCATTTCTGCTTGAGACTTAGGTGGGGATGCAAGGTATTACAAGGGAGATTGTCAAGATCTCCTTGAGGAAGAGACTTATAACAGTTTGGAGATCCAACATGTTCATGTTCATGAGCATGTCACTTTGACTCTCTGAGGCTTGGTTTTCTCGTGTGTTGTATCAGAACCAGAGAATTTTGAGTGAATCAGATGAGCTGATGAACTTGAAAGTACATATTTGTAAGGAGTGTTTTATATCTGGTGTCACATCTGAGACAAAACCAAGGCCATCTTGCTATGGAGCTTGTGATCTGGTGTTACTGTCTTGACCCCTAACATTTAAAGGGAGTCGGTGCTAGTTATCACCAATAATGCAGGGAGCCACACGTCTGCTCCTCCTCCACCCTTTGCTTGACTTGTTCCAACACTGGCATTTAGCTCATCTAGAAAATTTCCAGAGTCAGCAGGTAATGTTTCCTTCTTGAGCTGTGTTATAAGGCATAGCTGGCCTGTCTGTCAAACTTCAGGTGCTTTAGGCCCTTCGCGTTAGAGATAAGTAATATCATGCTTCTTTTGACTCAAAACTAGTGTCTTTAAAGTGGAAAAAAAGTGTATTAAAAAAAAACTGTGTTCATGAACATTAGCCCATGTGACCATCTGTGTTACTAGGAAATGCCAAAAAGAAAATAAAATCCTCCTTTTAAATAGAACAGAGAGCATGGTACATGCAGGTATGATATAATTTACTTGAATTTCAACATTATCATGGTGGCCTCCTTGTTTATAAGGCCAGTAGTTCTCCCGGTTTTACTTGTTCAGTTAAATAAGCAAAATGTTTTTGACCACTCATCATTATAAGTTTGATAGATCATTAAAAAGCAAATAATGCTATTTTATACAGAAGAACTGAGGCTTGTTTAGCATTACCTGAAAACATCCAGGAATATACTAAATCCCTATAGATCATATTGAAAACATGTTATTTTGCTTGAATGATCTCCAGTTAGTATAGGCAGTTGCCATTTAATGTACAAACATAGGCATGCATCAGCTACTTCTGTGTGCTACCCCAGTATACACCACTTTAGGTCATTTTGGAAATTCTGTAAGGATATAAAGAAGGAAATAAAATTTAAATATATATAGCAATATAAAGAAATCTGCTTGAGAGAACAAAGACTTCATAAATTCAGAACCTGCATTCATGGAGTAGTAAACAGAAACCCAAATCAGTTTTAGTTTTCTTTATTTCAGGTTAGTTTTTTCTAGTCTTCTGAAATTAGCTATGTATTTATTTTTGTTTGTTTGATGTGAAGTAGCTTTCTCCACTTTTTCTTCTACTCTGGAATTTACTGATCATTAGAATCATTAGAATAAATCTTTCATTATTCGGACTTTCTGACTCACACAACCACACGCACATGTTACATTATGACCTAGTGTAAACACATACAAAGTGAACAATGTTTTGCAAAACTGTACTTATCCTTGCTATAAGGAGCACACTTGATGTTTCTACTTTATGATTTTATTAATTTAAATAATTTCTTGTTGAGACCTTTTAAACTGATTTTTGTGAGCCACTAATGGGTTATTGAAGTTCTGTCCTTTTTTTAGACTTGGAAAGAGACTTTTCCAGAGGTTGCAGATTCATGTGTGTATCCACACGTGACCATGAGAGCTATTGTATTCTCTTATCCTTTCCTTATACTCATACCGCCACCCCATCAAGCAGGTCTGGTGGGCACTATCATTAGATCTGCCATCCAGGCATTTCCTCTCCTGATAGAAAATGTTAGGGTGAAAACCAAAACAAAATTGACCACTGCACCGGTTACTGCCTGGGAGTAAAGACATCCTCTTATGGTAGCAAACACGCTTTCCGGGTATAGAGCTATTTGTTTTTGGGCTGACCAAATATTCTGAATTTGGCTTCATTAAACTGTCTGCATCTTGAAAAACACGAGGCAGGTCAATCACTGTTTTTTTCCAAGACTTTGTTTAAGTATTTCTTCTCTCATCTCCCAACCCTGCAAACCTGAATTCAGATCATGTAACTCAGGAAAGATAGAGCTTTGTTAACTAAACTAATTAATGAATACCTGACTATGGACTCCCAGCTGTAAATAAAAAAATTCATTGCATAAGGATATTTCTTTACTCCACCTCCTATGCCTGGAATCATAAAACATATACAGAAGGAGAAAAAAAATTCACCCACAATCCCATTATCTAGAGATGATCACTGTTCATATCTTTCTGTGGGTCCTTTTTATTGTCTATTTTCATATGGTTGTGATAAGTTTATAAACAACTTGGATCATTTAACGTTTAAACAGAAACATTTTATATTCTGGTTAAAAATGTCCTGAACAGCATTTAGTAATGGCTGAATAACATCTGTCCCATTGTACAGATTCTCATTGACCTAACCAATCTGCTCATGTAGTTTATTGTTTTTCCACTGTTATAAATGGTGCACTGCACATTCTACATGAAGTGCTTTTTTGGATTTGAAATATTTCCTTAGGATAAATTCTCAGAAGTGAAATCATGGGGTAGAAGGTAGTTGACCCATATTATCAGATTTCCCTAGTAGACTGAGTGCATTAGCTTTTCCATCCCCAGGTGCCTGGGTTTTCAAAGTTTCATTGTGATGAAGTTATGGACACTGGGTTCTCTGAGCAAACCAGGGATGTTGCAAGCCACAGACAAAGCAGACCCTTGGGTATTCTTAAAATTCCTTTTTCCCGTGAATAGACATGTTGTCATCACCAATAGAGGAAAAATGCTCTCTTAAGAAAAACCTTGGTGTGCAAATACTTATTTTTAGGGGATGATTGTGGTGGAATTTAAATAATAATTTTAATCTCATTTTTAGTTTTTCTGATTTGGCTCATCAAATCCAATACATTCCATTTGGCTCATTCTAAATAAAATGTTGATGAATTTATTCTTGTATTTTCAGAAACAGAAAATTAGATGTTAAGTTCATGGTTATTCACAGGGTTCTACCAAAATAATGACTTTCTTTTTCCTTTTGTAGTTTTATGCATATTTTACAAATAACTTCTTAGCCCTCCCTCTACAATTTTGATATATTTTATTAAACTGGCACTTCTTCCAGTTTTTCTTACACATTAGTATTTAGTCATGGTGTTAAGATTGGGCAGAAGTTCTTGATATATTTTGTCTTCTTTCCTTGACACAGATTATTCTTCATTCTATGCACAAATACCAACCACGAGTCCATGTCATCCGTAAAGACTGCGGGGATGATCTTTCTCCCATCAAGCCTGTTCCATCTGGGGAGGGAGTAAAGGCATTCTCCTTTCCAGAAACTGTCTTCACGACTGTCACTGCCTATCAGAATCAGCAGGTATTGTTCTCAGAATTGGTATCTTTCTAGATTTTTCGTTTCAGGTGTAAATTGAAAGCTAGGGATCCTTTTCACTGTATCTAAATGTTACCAAGTGTCATAAAGCATTTGCCATGTAAGACATACAGGGTGTGTGTGTGTGTGTGTGTGTGTGTGTGTATAAAAACAATTCTCTATCTGTGATTCTCCCCATAAGGCTACTATCGTGAGAAT
This sequence comes from Cryptoprocta ferox, assembly GCA_028646485.1. Taxonomy (NCBI): domain Eukaryota; kingdom Metazoa; phylum Chordata; class Mammalia; order Carnivora; family Eupleridae; genus Cryptoprocta; species Cryptoprocta ferox. The sequence continues at coordinate 71,738,540 of CM053577.1, forward strand.
TTCTTTAGACAAGAATGTGTCTCATGACTGACAATGTAGGTTTACTTTCCATTTTGAGATATTGAATCATGAAGTGATAATTAAAATTCAAAAGCATGTGTATTGCCTAAGAAATACACAGGTAGAATATGAAAGATAACACATTATTTTAAAACTACAATCCCATGAATTATAGGAAATATTTCAGAGGCATATATCTTATGTAGTCATTTTGGTACATAGAAAAAAAAGGGCTATTTCTTTCAAAATATGTTTTAATTGTGACAGAGGGTGATACATATGCTTATAAGCTGAGAGATCAGCAATTGTGGAATAATCTTTTCATAAAATTAGTAATAATTTCAGAGATGAAATATTTCTTTTCGATATTGGTAAGTGTATGTGTTTCTTTAAGTCTGTGTCAAGTAAGTGGAAAATTGATTTGAGGCAATTTTTTAGTCCATGCAGTTATGGCGAGTTTTCATAAAAAATAGTGATGTAGTTGAGGCTGATGTGGTCAGTGGTAGATTTTTTCTTTTTTAATTTTAGTGATCAACAGAATTATTCTAGGTCTCCACTTCTCATTACATTTATTTACATCTCAGTTAAATGTTAGCCTCTGTTGTGGTTTCTGCTGTTCTAAAGTTTATAAGGAGGTTTGGATCTTGTCCCCTGAATCTTCCTTTAGGCCTGGGAGGCTCATCCACTCTCATCCTGGGGGAGTCGCCAGTCCCACAGCCGAAGCTGTCCTGTTCTCTTATTCACATTGTCACGCTTTTATATAGACTTTTCGAAAGGAGTATGAAATTAACCTTTAGAAGGACTAGAGATAATTAGGAACATATTCTTAAAATATGTTAGGTGCAGAGAATGAATTTTTTGTTGTTGTTTTAGGAAAAAAGTGTAAGGAGAAAAGAGCTGAGACATTCAGTACCTTTTAAGCAGCCCCAGTTTATCTTCTTTCTGTGTCTCTGCCTCTTTGTCTCAACCACAAACAAATCAGCTATGTCAAATGTGTGTTTTCTCCCAGCCTCTGTGATATAATAAACAAGATACAATAGGCTCTTGGTACATGCTGGTGACTACACCAATTGACAAACATTGACAAATCAATCGATTAATAGGGTAAAAAACTTAGAAGGGAAATTGATAATGGAAAAATGCAGTGATGTTCATTTTTTATTTTCTTGGCTACTGTTTTTAAGAACTCATGGAAAATTGGTGAGCAGCTTAGCCTGGTGGTTAACGCATGGGTTCTGAAGCCTAGAGTCCCAGCCTAATTCTACTGCCAAGTAACCTTATGAAAGAAACCATAGGAAACGTAAGCCCCAGTTTAAAAGAAAACATCAAATTGGGATAATAACTGCATATAAGTTGCCATGAGAATTAAATGAAATATGTGCATAAAATTCTCAGTACAGCGAACATACTATGCATGCAGTAATAAAAATAATGATAATAGTAGTATATCTCTATTCAGACAAGGCACCATTATATAAATCTGTACTCTTTTTTGAAATACTACTTTAAATGCACATTTAAATTATTTAATGTTATTTAAATATTATTTAAATGAACAAAGAATTAAGTTATAATGAATTATAAAGAATTCCTTCAACGACAGAATGGCAGACATGCTGAATTAATTAGCAAACCTTTACATTATATCCTTTATAACATAGTTTTATCCACATATTAAGACAATATTATATGGAGCACATATATCTCAGGTGCTGCGCAGAGCACAGAAGACAATATAGGGGACTGCAGATGACTTTTCAGAGATGCCTTTTCTTTGCCTTAGTGTTATCCAATAGTGTTCATTTGTCCTTAGCCAAAACGGTACCATCAGAAGTATGTTCATTAACTTGGTAGATTTCACTAGACCAAAGAGCATAAAAAACAAAGCACAATGTGATTCTTAGGAAATAGGCTGTAAATTCCTTTGGGCAAGGTGCAGATCTGTTAAGAAATAGATGAGATGTTGTTTATTAGTGTCAATTACAAGATGGTATAACTAAAAAATGTGTTTAATGGAGATGATTAGACCATTTGTAAAATTTCTACCCCCAAATTTTAGTTAAAATTAAAACATTATTTATTTCTACTACTTGAATAAGATTTAATCTCATTAGAGCCTTCCAGTAGTGGTTACCTCTGGTTGTCATTCACTATAATGCTCTGACCAGGTCAGGATTCAACAGAAAAAAGAGGAAAGAATAAAACTTTCAGATGAGAGCCATAAAGATGATTCAAAGAGAGACAAAGAAAAACACAGAGACAGAAAAGTTACAGAAGTGCATATTACCTTCAGAAGAAGAGAGGGATATGTTGAAGCTTAATAGCATTTAAGCATATAAATAACTTGAATTCATAGAAGTTTGATATTAGCTGTTATCCATTACCAAGAAAAATAAGATTAAACCATGTCATGGAGTTAAAGGGAAGAGCTTTAGTTCAGAGGGATTGTCAAACAAAGGACAAGTTATCAAGAGAAGATTCAGAATTTACTTCTCTAGTGATTTTAAAAGCAAAACTAATTTTATTTACAGAATTTGAATAGGGATGAGGATTGTCTTTTTCTCAACAGATGAATGTCTAGGTGATTTCTGACATTTTCTTCTAGATTTGCAGCTAAAATAATAAAATACTTGAGAAATAGGGGAGAGGAACACAGTCAATTTTGGAATTACTTGTAGTTCTTCTACCATTTCTGTCTAATAACCTTCCTTGACATTTCAAATATTCTATATAACTTTTTTTCTACTCTGCAGATTACTCGTCTGAAGATAGATAGAAATCCATTTGCCAAAGGCTTTCGAGACTCTGGGCGTAACAGGTAATTCGATAAATACATTTGATTTTTTATTGCGAATTTTTCATTACAAGATAAAGAGTTAAATTTACTGACATGGTTTTGAAATCATTTTCTGATGAGGATTAAAATCTGTCGGTAAACACTGGGCCTTGGATGTAACTTATTTTTGGGTGTAGTGCTGTGGCCTGCCCAAGGTGTAGTGCTGTGGCATCACCCTAGGGTGAACTTTGATGTGTGATGCTGGCTGAAAAATAGAAGTTCTCAGGGTGCATACTGCATGCCACCTCCGAAGGGGCCTTGAAGAAACCTGCCGTTTAGGCATGGGTCTTCAGTATTCCAAGTCAACAGTCTCTCTGCATCTGCTCTTGGTTTAGAATTTGCTTAGTGATGTCACAAAAATCTATTGATTCTGTCTTTCGAACATGATGGGGGTTTTTGTTCCTCAAATTTCCAGCTAGAATATGAAACTACTCACAATTGCCAAGAGAGCTGATGTTCTTTAGTTTCCAAATTTGTCTTGGCTCCGCTGACAGCCACACATTTGTTTATTTTTTCTGTGTCGTGTTTTATGGTGTTTGTACTAAGTGGGAGAGATACAATAATGAATTCCGCTCTATTACTTTTATCAAAAAGCAGATCACCCTAGTCTGTGTGCCAATGGTTTTTGAAGTTTTTGATACGATTCTATTCCAATATATTTTGGTGCAACATTTTCTAAAATAAGTATTGATGGTAATAGAGAGTAATAATAGGCTAACGTTCTCCAGATGCCTTTTCAGGGTAAGGCTTTGCCTTGAATGTTTTTAAAAGCATTTTGCTTTTAGAAAGAAATATTTGAGAAAGTTTTATAATTTTACTCCAGAAATTATTATAATCCTTCCTGAAAACGTGGTATGCATAGGCTGTCTTCAGGAAGTCAAAAACCCCAATTATCTTGTTTTAGGGACCATTTGACTTAAAATTTTAGAGAGAAAACAATCAGGTAGGAGTCCAGATTTTTCATTCTTCCACTTGATTAATCAGACAAGGTTGGTGCAGACAGAGATTTTATTTTCTCAGAGTATACTCAAGTGCTTGCAGAGATTTGATTCCATCTTCATATGCAATGGCATTATTTAAACACTATGCAATGGGAGGACAAAAATGCAGCTGAAGTGCATTGAGAGTAGAGTAGCCTTTAACTCAGTGGAGGTGGATCAACAACACTGACGAATAATAGGACTGACTAATAATTCCCTCTGAAATTTTTCATTCTATAGGAGGATTTGCAGGTATTCCTATAATACCTGTTGTCTGAGATGTTGAAATTATTCTGTCTTTTTTAGATGCCTGTTTCAGTGTGGAGAACAACTCTGCTTGGCTTTACTGTTACATTAGCTCTTGGTTACCTTTGCTGTTCAGAGGAGTTTCTAAAAGCTGAATAATTTAGTAACTGAGATGGTCACTGGTGAGGGTCTGAAGGAAGCCTTTGGGATGACTTCTTTTCTACCTTGACAAGAACTTTGATGGAATCTTCTTGTGCTTTTGGTTATAGCAGTATAGTATTTATCCATTTAAGAGTTGCATTACTTTCAATTCATTATTTTTTTAAAGCAGATAATACATTTATTAAAACTCCCTGAAACTCCAGGAAGGCAGCATTGAGTCTTAAAGAATATATAGCCAGGAACTGTGGCTAGCTTCTCCTGTAGGACTACTTAGCAAGCACGTCACTGCTGTTGACACTGGGAGAATCACACTGCTTGTATACTGTCTGTTCATTTTTGAAGCAATATATTTAAAAATATTTTTAAAGGTGTATTTTGGATAGGTAACAATAGTGAATAAACCTACAGATAGAAGTGAGATGATAAGATGCATATGACAAGTTTTCAGGAAGAATTCTAGAAATGTCAGTGAAATGAAAAGGCACTGGGTTTTTAAAATTTGGTCAGTGAAAAAAAATCTGTGGGATTGGTGAAAATGAACAGTCCCGTGTTTGGTATTATGAAGTCAAAATGCTAGGTTTGATATGAATTTTTTCCTTCCCTTTGTTTTACAAGTATATAGTTGTAGCATCGATGGTGCTCGCTACTATTTCTTTCCTAACTCTAAAATTTTTAGTTTATCTTTTTAACTTCTTAAAAAATTTATGTTTATTTAGTTTTGAGAGTGAGAGAGACAGAGTGTGAGCGGGGTAGGCCTGGCAGAGAGAGAGGGAAACACAGAATTCGAAGTAGGCTCCAGGCTCTGAGCTGTCAGTACAGAGCCTGACGCAGGGCTCGAACTCACAGACCAGGAGATCATGACCTGAGCTGAAGTCAGATGCCCAACCAACTGAGCCACCCTTGTGCCCCTAAAATATTTAGTTTTTAATGGACATACAAAATATAATGAATTATGTTTTAACACTTTTTAAATTTTAAATTTTAGCACTTTGTTAAATTTTTTGTTTTGTTCCAAATATTTAAGAAATATTATAGTACAAGAAAAACGTGTTGAGCCTATACATTTCACTTTTTATCTCATTAAAATTAGGTTTTCCTGCTTACAATAAATAGCTTTTCAGTCCTTATTTTGGAATGCTAAATATTTATAAATCAATATCTTCTATTTAAAAATTTAATTTTAACATTTTCTATTGATAAATGCAAAAATGCATGTATAGAGAAGAGGAAGTTTGGTCAGCTTTAAAGACTTCTAACTTATCTATTATTTTCCTTAAAAAAAGAGTAAGTTATACGTAAGACTTGGAAGGTGCATTGGTGTTGAGGGCTTGGGAAAGGAGTGATATTTTTTCATAGAAATAGAGAAGAAAGCCCATGAGAAAAAGTTAATTATATTTCTATAATACCCCTGGTTCTGTTGTCTTATTGTTACTACTTTTAACATAAATTCTGTTTTTATTTTTCCCCACACATGAAATAAACAAATTAAGTAGGACAAGAAATAAACATGAACTTGTGATTTTTTAAACTTTATAAAACAATTTGCTTTAATTAAAAATTATCCCTTCCTGGTTATTTATGGTTCTACAGCCTATTTTATAGGAATCAGTAGCTTCAACCCTTAAAAGCTCTCCTGCAAGACATTTGCTACGTGAAAGAGAATTTATGTGCTGAGAATAGTTTCATTCTTCAGTTAGGCCTTGGGTTTGACCCTATAAAATTTTTTACTCAGGAAGGTACAGAAATTTCTCTGCTTTAAATACTTCAGGAAAAACATAACCATTTTACTAAATAAACTTGGCCATTTGATAGCATAAATTAGGGTGGTGATAAAATGTGGAAATTGTTCAAAGGCATCTTGTATAAATTATCGCCTTGGCTACACTCCTGCAGGAGGTGCCTTTTATCTTTTCTTTAACTAGATGGGAAAAGTCTCCATTACTGGAGAAAATGAAGGCCTTTTTTAAAAAGTCCAGATTCAGCTAATAAATATTTTATAACAGTTTCCTACACAATATCTGAAATCCTTTCTGGAACTTGCAGTGTGAAACAGCAGCCTCAAGAAAAATATCAATAGCTCCAAGTCAGATCACTTGTCGATATGTCACCTTCCAAAGCTTGGGATTATATGTTTGTGATGATCAGTAACGTCTCCCCAAGAATTTGGTCTATGGATTTGTATTTGAAGCATAAGAAAGTTTACATGGCTAAAACAAATAATGCGGTAATGCACATCTCTGTAGTTAATAAATGTCTAAGTCCAGTGGATGCTATTAGTTACTTCTTAGCAAACTCCCCTCGAGACCACTCCATGACCACTTTGGTATCCTTAGTATTAAAACTATGATTACTAAAACTCATCTATGTGGTAATAAAAAAGCAGTTTTATACAAAACTGCATCCTAACATTCTTGAGCATTTAAAAAGCTTGTTTCTAGAAAGTCATAAAAACTGAGTACAAGCTAAATATAGATGAATCAGATAATCCCCAGCATTCATTAGTTGAGTATTAAATGCATCCTACAGGCTAGTTTTGGGGCTGACCAAGCTGCCAAACTGCCCCCAAATCAATACTTTCATGTACATAAAATATTACTGAGTAGAGGGATCTTGCATTTGGCATGTAGTCAGCCCCAGATATGTTGTCTGGTTTTGGAAAAATCACTTAGTAGCAAACAACTTTAGAGCTAGGAAATGAGGCAGAGCTTTTGTATATGAATCCTCACTTTGTGGGAAACTGAAGTCCAGGGAGATTAAAACATTTACTTAGGGTCACACAGTGAATTTTAATGCATTGCAGCCACAGCCCAATTCTCCTGACCCCCAATCCAGTGTTCTTATCATGAAATAATCCTCTCTCTGTGAAATACTGATTGTATCCAAAGCCAGATTCAGCCCTTCACTCTCAGCGCAGCCCAGGTGTAAGGCAAGTGCAGGTCCACTCTGTGCCCTGCTGTCCCCTTTGGCAGCCCAGCACTAGCATCTGTATGGGGCTGTTGATGGCTCTTTGAAGTGCTCCAAGAGCAGCACCCCCTGAACTTGTGATTTGAGAGATGAGTCAGGTCCATGTGTGGGCTCATGTGCATGCACTCACACCACCCATCCACACACATATCGCTGTCCCTTCTATCACTAAGATGTGGTAGTGATGCTCCGTGGAGTCATTATAGACATCAACAAATTAATATTTTCTACACTCTGAATACTCTAAGGGAGTAAATTCAGTGTGTAAAACCTTAGAACAGTAGAGCAAGTTGTATAAGATGGTTTTATCTGCACAAAGCACTTACTATAAGTGTTCAGACAGTTTTCCCCATGTTGTGTAGGTGGTATGACTCCAGGGCTAGGGTGGTCCTCTCGTCTTAGTTCATAGTTCCTTACTTGAGGATGCAGTGTATCCAGAGGAGGTAGCAAGTTGAGCACAAGCTATTAGAGAAAGACCTGATCTTTAACATTTGCATTAAATACAAATTATCTGTGTTAAATAAAAGTGTGTCTGACAATCACAATAGATGTCTGAGTATTGCTGGACACTAAGAAAGCAGGCGTTTCCTACAATGGAGCTCTACGTTTCATGAAAATCACAATGTTATTAAGATTAACAAATTGCTTAGGGCTGTGGTAGTTGAGGGAAAACTGAGGTCTTGAGAATGAGCCAGTTGAGTAAAGTACCTCATTTCCAGAACATAGAGGACTTAGTTATCTGATAGAAGGAGAAGAAGATTCTGAATCACTTATGGTAGGAGATACATACCTTTATATATGTATTTAGAGTAGTTACCCTTCATTTCAAATATACATATGTCATGTAAATAGTTTACAGCCAACTTGTCCTGTCTCTTTAATTATCCATTCATTAAGCATATGTAGGGGCCTGAAAAGAATGATGCTAATACTAGCTCCAGATACTGCACCAGCCTGTGAGATCACCTTCCTGTGTTCCTCCTGCATGCTGGGCTGAGAGGTCAGTGCTGCCTCTTACCTGCCTGGACTCCCTATTGCTGGAGGGGGAGCCCATCCTGGCTCTACTGGGTGTGGTGGAGATTGTGCTCCCCAGAGAGAAGTCAGTTTTCTTTGGACAAGTGCTCTTCTAAAGCTGACTACCAAGGCACCGAATGATGGGCAGAAATGCCTCTTCAGAAAAATTGGCTTTACAGGGTCATGCTTTTGTGGCAAAGCCTTGCTCATCAGAGGGAGAAGTAATGTTACAGGGAGAGAAGGTGGATTCCAGATCCCAGCAGGGCCTTGGACTCACATCAGCTAGGATGGACCTCTTCACCTCAGCTCCACAGCACAGAGGGACAGCTTTTTATTCTCCGAGATCGGCTTAGTTTTTCGAGAGTATTAACAAGACATCCTGGTAGTTTCCATCATCCTGTGTTCCTGGTGATAGAATGTAGCCCATCTCTGAAACATTTCTTTCTGCCTGTGCCAAACTCCTACCCTACCAACGTGGGGGGGCCACCGTCAACACCAGTGATGTTTTCTGCGCTGCTTATTATTGGCGAAAGCTCCAACTGCTCCTAACTAGGCTTCTTTTGTCCGCCTCCATCCCAATCCTTCCATTTAGAATGGGTTTGGAAGCCCTTGTGGAGTCATATGCATTCTGGAGACCTTCACTGCGGACTCTCACCTTTGAAGATATCCCTGGAATTCCCAAGCAAGGTAAAACACAAAATCTCCTGGGTCATAGATACAGACAGTTCTTGACTGGAAGCTCGGGCACTGAAAAATGACCGAGTCGTCATTTGTGTCTACAATGGCGACCTCATTACCAACATCCTCTTGTGACAGTATCCATCTCTTTTCTGTGTGGAATGTGGATGGGGACCAGAAAAATGACTGTTGTGGTCCATAGGTTAAGGCTTGGATGTTTTAGGCTGTTTATATATTTCATGACCTTTACATCACCCTTAAATGTCTTGTTAAAATTAACGTCGGACTGTGGGCCCTTGTGCCAGGTGCACTGCCCAGGGAATTGCCAGTGGTGGTCCCAGTTCACCCTTTCTTGCCAGCTTCTTTCTTCACTACCTTCAGCAGCATTGCCCCTAGGCAGGGTTCTCCTGTTGGATTTATGCTGAAAAAGGCAGGCACACTCAGGCAGACTTCCCTGGGCTCACCTGTGAGTATATCCCCCAAGCTCAGGCTAGTGTTTCTTCAGGAAGCTGCATGCAAAGGAATGATGCTTCCTTCTTGCTCAGTAGGTAGGACTCTCAGCCCACTCCTGCACTCAGGCTTTTTGTGCCTGATCTTGCCCAGTACCCCAGTGACAATTAACATGCTGGGTTTTAGATAATTATCATTGACCGGCTTGGGCTTTTAGACTATTTTGAGAAGCTATATAAAACACTGTTGTGGAGCAATGAAGGCTTTACAACCTGTCCAGCCTGTTGGAATTCTCCTCTCTCCTTAACTTCTGTCAAGTTTGCAAACATCAATCTGCCAGTGGATCCAGAAAGGAGGAGTGGGCCACCACTACCATTATTGATTGGACCCAGGGCTAACCATCCTCTCTGTTTCACAGGACTGTTTCTTTGGTGGGCCTCTGCTCTTGTGTTAGCATGTGGGTCACCAACCTGTTTTCTGGTTGGAAGTAAGATTTTTGAAGTTCTAGACTATTGTCTTCTTGCAATAGCCCTCTGGGTTACAGCCATTAATGCACACAGCTTTTGGTGGGAAGCTGCAGATGTGTTTGAGGCAGGGTGTGTCTTTGACCAGTTTGGTTCTTTCCTTTGAGTTCCTTCTATTTTCTTGCAAGAACACATATCGATCCAGAGCAAGATAGAGTAAAATAGGGAAAGAAGACAGGTGACGGCTATACTTTCGGAAGAAGATACAGAGTGAGATGAAATTTATAAAGTTGCCAGGAAAGTCAGTATTTGTAATTTTAGAGAAAAATCTGAAACCTTTGGAGAAGCTAATGGAAGTGGAAAATGTGAAAATTCTATGTGGCAGTGTCTAGTATCTTCTGCAATTAAAAAAATGATCCTGGGGAGATCATTTGCCTTGGAAATATTGAGAGGACCTGCCTGTGTCTGAAATGTTTCGGTTGGAATTCAGTTAAGTTCTAATTCCTTGAGAGACAAAACCATCTCCTTTTCATCGTTCAGTGTAGGCTTCCTTGTGACAAGCTGTGTCTAGCTCATGCTCACAAAATCGAAAGGAGACATGGCTGTGGAGTCGTTGCTCTTTACATTTCAACTTCTTTTGTAGGAAATACGAGTTCCTCCACATTGCTCCAAGGCTCTGGGAGTGGCGTCCCTGCCACCCACCCTCATCTTTTGTCTGGCTCCCCTTGCTCCTCTCCTGCCTTCCATCTGGGGCCCAATACCAGCCAGCTGTGTAGCCTGGCCCCGGCTGACTACTCCACCTGTGCCCGCTCTGGCCTCACCCTCAACCGATACAGCACATCCTTGGCCGAGACCTACAACAGGCTCACCAACCAGACCGCCGAGACCTTCGCTGCGCCCAGGACTCCTTCCTATGTGGGCGTGAGCAGCAGCACCTCAGTGAACATGTCCATGGGCGGCGCTGATGGGGACACTTTCAGCTGCCCACAGACCAGCTTGTCCATGCAGATTTCGGGGATGTCCCCCCAGCTCCAGTACATTATGCCTTCACCCTCCAGCAACGCCTTTGCTGCTAACCAGACCCATCAGGGTTCCTATAACACTTTCAGGTTACACAGCCCCTGTGCCTTGTATGGATATAATTTCTCTACATCCCCCAAGCTGGCTGCCAGTCCTGAGAAAATTGTTTCTTCCCAAGGAAGTTTCTTGGGGTCCTCACCGAGTGGGACCATGACCGATCGGCAGATGTTGCCCCCTGTGGAAGGAGTGCACCTGCTTAGCAGTGGGGGTCAGCAGAGTTTCTTTGACTCTAGGACCCTAGGAAGCTTAACTCTGTCATCATCTCAAGTGTCTGCACATATGGTCTGATGAATCCTTGAAGTTAAACCGTATTCAAATTGGTCTAATGTATTTTCTTTCTTTGTTTTCTTTTTATATTTTTTTGAAAGCAATATGAAAAGAAACTATCAGTAGCTTGTAAGATTTACATGTAATAGAAAATGAAGGCTCCCTGAGTGTTTTGACCTTCTCATGGTGAGATTGTAATTATCTATGGTATATACATATACTGTATATAGCATGTGGAGTTTTGCAGCCTACAAAACCACATCCTCCCTCTTTTTTCCCCCTATTTCATCTAGTTGCACAGAGTATTGGCATAAGTAGTAATGTTCAACCAAAATTCTCAGACTCTTTTAAAAACCAAACAGCAAACCTAAAACTTGGCAGTGATACTAACCAGACCAAGACTTATAACTTAATTTAACAGAAAAATGCTCTACACAGTTTCATACTTGAGTGTTGATAACTAACAGTAACCAGCACACAGAGTCTTGTGATTTCTGTTATTCTTGGGCACAATGTGAGAACCTAAAATGCAATAGCCAGTTGAGGTCTTGGTATTAGTTCTGAGGTATTTGTAATCATGAAGGATTAGCTTTTGTGTTCTTGCTTCCTCTTGTTTCTCACAGATAGTACATGACCTTGGTTCTGTAAAAATCCATGACCTGTGATAATTTTTCACTTAAGTAAGGTGTAAGAGAGGGTTGTACTTTCTTTTCACTTTCCGTTGGGCATGTAAGTGGTACTTATTCATCTGCAGAGAATAAATTTCTAGTATTTTGGATTTTTCGCTCATTTTACTTAGTTTAAGTAGACTAAGAATGTTCTAATAAACATTTTCAAATTCCAGTTTTCACCAGGGAATAAATATATGATATGAGTGGAATGGCAAAAAGAAACTAAATCCACCTCAAATTCTTTGATTCCAAGGAGAAATGTCTGTTTTTTAAATCAAGAGGAATAAAGTCAGCTATCATAGATTTTTATAGTGTGGCTTTTCATTCAGGATATTTTTTTCCATTTTGCTTTGAGATTCCTGATCCATGGTCTATAAATAAGGGAAAAGGCATTTATGCTACTTATTTACATCTTGCAACTCCTACAAATTGAAACCTCCCCCCTCCTTAACTTTGTTTCTCTGAGTCTTTCTCGAAACAGATAGATTCTAGGCTTTTATGGTATTAAATAACACTGTGAGGAATTTCAAGGGGTTATCTCCAGCAATCTGTCTTTTGGGGGTTGTAGTGCAAAGGCCAAAGCCCATTACTATAAAGACCCTCTTAGAGGATGAAGGAGGAAGATACTAATTATGATAAAGGATCTATAAAACTTTTAACCTCAGCAGCATTTTCGACCTCAAAACTGGAAAAATGAAAACAATTAATTTTTGAAAAATCCCTAAATAATGTATACATGGTTTAAGATTTCGAAATAAGGAACTTTGATGCACATTATGAGATGAATAGGAAAGGCTAAGAGTGCATGGTGAGGAGCATTACCATATGTCTGTTGAGAAGCTAAAGTAATATGTCTGTCTCTTGACTCATTAATGACCTTTCGTATATTTGTCAAGCTAAAGCAGTGTGATTTCCTTTCAGTTGTAAACAGAAGTGCCTTAACTCTTCCCTAGTTTAGACGGGGAAAGGGTGTATTTCCTGATTTGCTTCTTTACTTTAAAACAGCATGGCTGTTAAATATTTAGGCTGATAACTATTTGAAAAGTATTTGCACCAAATGTGACATCTGTTTATGGATATTGATAAATTTGCTCATGGATTCTGTAACAGTTCATCAAATTATATTGATTTTTAAATTGAAGATTAGCGTGCAGGGACACAAAATATTTCCAGTAGGCAGATCTGTGTAAGATGTTTGTGTATGGTATTGATTGCTTGACAGAGATTTGCAAAAAGTCCTCATGAGTATATCCCAGCCTTAGTGCCTAGTACAGTTCAAGAACAAGAGTTTTCTGTCTTAAGAAAACATGGAAATTAATGATCCACCCCATATATATTAATAGGGAGAGGATTTTTCTTTGTAGCCATTGGTGATTTGAAATGGTACGAGAATACGAGTAGAATGTTTTATTAATTTTTTATTTAGCAATATTTTACAAATTACTGTTTTGTTTAGTCTTTACTGTAAATATTAATCACCATATCACTGCAAAGACTAGCCTTTTATCATTATATTAAATGACATACATGCATTGATAATTATAATTATATATCTGTATTTTATTAAAAAAGTGCTTAAGAAATTATATATTAAAGTGTGTTACTAAACCCTTTTATGACTTTGGAGGGTAATCATTTAAAGTGTCTATAAATGTTGTTCCAAGAACAAGCACACATATGAACACCCAAACACAAATTTTGTAGCTTTCGATTACAAGGCATGGAGAAATGGGTCTGGGATTAATTTTTCATGTGTTAAATATAATTTCTTGGTGTCCTGACCATGTCATTGAAGGTGAAGCCCTGACAAATGTTGAACACATGAAAATTCAAATGTAAGAAGAGGAGGACATGGTGATATGTTTTGTTTCTGGTCCAGGGGAGAAGGGCAAGCATACAAGAATGAGCCTCTTTTACCACTGACCAGTGATGACAGATCACTTCTAGACCCCTTGACTGGAAAACATTCCAAGGGACATTGTGATGAGGTGATGTTGCTGCTATCACAGCCAGTCACATTTTGAAAATTAACACTTGCTTCTATACAAGCTCCTTTCCAGAGGTCAACAGCTTTTCACAAGCAGGGCACCCACTTGCTGACCCCTGATTTCTGGAATGTAGCGGGTCAGGAGACTTTTGTGGTCCCCAGAAGAGATTGGAGCACAAGGTTGCTCTTCATACTCACTCTTCACATTAGTTAATGGAATTTTGAGCAAAAGAAACCTCACTTTAAAATGTGAATTCCTCTCGGGGCACCTGGGTGGCTCAGTCGGTTGAGCATTCGACTTCGGCTCAGGTCATGATCTTGTGGTTTGAGTTCCAGCCCTGCGTCGGTCTCTGTGTTCACAGCTCCAAGCCTGAAGCCTGCTTCAGATTTTGTCTCCTTTTCTCTCTGCCCTTCCCCCGCTCGCACTCTCTCTCTCAAAAATAAATAAACGTTAAAAAAATGTGAATTCCTCTTGAGACATCACTACCCAGATTTAAACCTATCAGCAACTTGCACCTCACTATGAATTAGATAAACAGAAGCTTTGGAGGTAGCCAGAAGTTTGATTAGAAGAAAAGAGTAATTTTTGGAGCAGCGCAATTCAGGGAAGATTTGGAAGGGAAGTGGAAGGAGCAAGAAGAAAGCTTTCTGACCAAACCTGGTGTAAAGCTATTAAAAATAATCATTTCATGATTCTTTCATGACTTCTTTCAGGAGTCATGGTAGAGCTGGTGGATACTATGCTGATGCTCTCTCTAATTTGACACGTTTATAAAGAATCCTTTCAAAGTGCAACCATGTGGCGTTTCCTCATGGGGAGTTTACTGACTCATTTACATGGAGGTTTTCTAAAGCTTTCCATTGGAAATTAAATAATTGTATTGTTATTATCACATTGTGTTAAGTTATTACCACATTGTGTTTTAATATCCTTGATCATCATTCTTCAAAATATGTGCTGAGGGGTGCCTGGGTGGCTCAGTAGGTTAAGCGTCTGACTTTGGCTCCGGTCATGATCTCGCAGTTTGTGAGTTCGAGCCCTGCATTGGGCTCTGCACTGACAGTGTGGAGCCTGCTTGGGATTCTCTCTCTCCTGCTCTCTCTGCCCCTCCCCCGTATTTGCTCACTCTCTCTCTCTCTCAAAATAAACTCTAAAAAAATACGTGCTGAGTTAAGAGTAAGGCTGACTATGTGAACAGTTAAGTAGACATACATGAATGCAACCTTCTAGGAGCTCAAAGCTTACAAACATCAGTGATGGAAATGAACAAGTAATAGATATTCAAGTATAAAAACATCTGAGACATATATAAATGTAATGTCCTTCTACATGCTAATAGACTTTCAAATAATAAATTTCCTTTTTTTTTTGGAAGTTTGGTAAGGTGAGAACATCATTTTCTTGGGAATTAGGGAGCTTGGTTTCAAACCATGGACTTCCCAGTCATAATATTTGACAAAAACTTCACCACCTTAGGTCTCAGTTTTTTTATGTGTGAAAGGAGTGGCTGAAATGAGAAACTTTACTGTTCCTTTGGTTTTAAATTCATATGACAGTTTGTAAATCACATTCAGCTTAATAATAGGAAAATAGTTTTATAAAAATATACTTCATAAAGATAGGTCTTTTGGAATATATATATTTCTTTTTTACAAAGAACATACCATAAACAAGATTGTTTTAAATTTATTGAAGTACTTAGAATTTATCTTTTATTTATTTTTTATTAAAAAAATTTTTTAGTGTTTATTTAATATTGAGAGAGAGAGCAACAGAGCATGAGCCAGGGAGGGGCAGAGAGAGAACGAGACACAGAATTGGAAGCAGGCTTCAAGTTCTGAGCTGTCAACCCAGAGCCCGATGCGAGGCTCAAACTCATGAACTGCAAGATAATGACCTGAGTTGAAGTTGGATGCTTTAACCGACTGAGCCTCCCAGGTACCCCAAGAATTTATCTTTTAAATGGAACTATGTTTTGTTAGATATAATACATAGGACATATTTCAGTATTTTGAGGACTCTGAACTTAATGTATTTGCTACTTTACAGTGAACAGAAAAAGATGTTAATAAAATTTTTTTTCATGATGCTTTTATTGAATGGCATAAAAGTATTTCACTTTGGAAAAGTATCTAGTAAAATACCTAGAGATCATTCCAAGTACGTTCAAAATAAATTTAAATCATCATCCAGAAAATACTTGAATGTGTCTTTTTGAAGGGTATAATTTATGCTGAGACTCATATACAGTAATATAAAACAGTTGATTATTCTCTAATTCATTGAATTTATACAAGGCTGGATCTTCATACACATCCTGTGTTTACATTTTACATTATATTGATCAGGTCCTAGAATAACTTAATAAGGCCAAAATATTTTTCTGAATAACAGCTTTGTTAAGCCACAACTCACGAACCATACAATTCACCTATTTAAAGTGAGAAATTCACTGGTTTTTAGTATACTCGGAGTTGTGCAACCATTGCCACAATCAATTTTAGAACATTTTGATTACCCTGCAAAAATCTCTGTGCCAATTAACAGTCACCCTACCTTTCCCTCTACCCCTTATTTACCCCAAAGCCCAGGCATTTTCTGTCTATAGATTTGCTTGTTCTGGACACCTCATGTAAATGGATGGACCACATACAATATGTGGTCCTTTGTGATGGACTTCTTTCACTTACAATGTTTGCAAAGTTCATTTGTG
>CM053577.1:71755552-71771565 GCA_028646485.1 Cryptoprocta ferox
TTACCCTGCAAAAATCTCTGTGCCAATTAACAGTCACCCTACCTTTCCCTCTACCCCTTATTTACCCCAAAGCCCAGGCATTTTCTGTCTATAGATTTGCTTGTTCTGGACACCTCATGTAAATGGATGGACCACATACAATATGTGGTCCTTTGTGATGGACTTCTTTCACTTACAATGTTTGCAAAGTTCATTTGTGTTGTAGCATGGATTAATATTAAATTTTTAATTGCTAAATAGTATTCCACTGTAGGTATTTTTCACATTTTATTAATCCATTCATCTGATGGACATTGGCTTGTTTCCATTTTTTGACTGTTATGAATAATGCTGCTAAAAACATTGGTGTACAAGTGTTTATGTGGGCATATGTTTTCCTTTCTTGGGTATGTAGCTAGGAATGAAATTGCTAGGTCCTGCTATAATGTTTCATAGAACTTCCAGACTGTTTTCCAAAGTGGTTGCACCATTCTACATCCTTACAAGCAATGAGTGTGGGTTCCAATTTCTCCATATCCTTACTAACAGGTGTTACTATCAGTCTTTTTGATTATAGCCATCCTGTTGGGTATAAAGTAGTATCTTATTGTGGTTTTGACTTGCATTTCCCTGATGACTGATGATGTTGAGCATCTTTCCCTATGCTTTATTGGCCATTTGTGTATCTTAGAGAAATGCCTATATAGATCCTTTACTCATTTTTAATTGGGTTGTTTTTTAACTATTGAGGTAGAGGAGTCCTTCATATATTCTAGAGTTTAGAGTCATCAGATCTATGATTTACAAATATTTTCTTCTATTCCATGGGCTGTCTTTTAGCTTTATGGATGATGTCCGTTGCATTGCAAAAGTTTTTAACTTTGAAGAGATCCAATTTACCTACTTATTTCTTTTGTTGCTTGTGCTTGGGGTGTGAGGGCCAAGAGATTTTAATGAACTTTTAAAATTTGCCTTTTCACATTCTTAGTAGAAGTAGTAGTAATATAAGTGCATTTTAAAGTGATTTTTGGTGAATTTAGTAGTACTTGCTAAATTATACCTTCTCCCAACACACCTAGAATGTTCTTGAGTAGATAATGATATATCCTTCAGTGTCTTTTTAAAAAATTTCTTTATTGAGAGAGGGAGAGAACAGGGGAGGGGGAGAGAGAGAGAGAGAGAGAGAGAGAATCCAAAGCAGGCTCCACACTGTTGGCACAGAGCCTGATGTGGGGCTTAAACTCACAAACCATGAGATCAGGACCTCAGCCGAAACTAAGAGTCAGACGCTTAGCTGACTGAGACACCCAGGTGCCCTATATCCTTCAGTGTCTTAAGGGTAAGGTAAAAGGATCCCAAAGCATTATGAAATTTTTAATATCATAGAAAAAGTTTTGCACTTTCAATATTTATTTAATCAATAAATATTTATTGAGCATCTCCTATTTGCTTGGCATTAGACATTTGGGGTATAGCAGGAAAAAACTTTCGGTGTCTTCAAATGCCTTGTAAAAGTTGAAATGCTGGTTTCCTGGAAAAACCTTCATACTAGAATATATCGTAGTTGGCAGAAAAGAAAGTGTTGCCTCTTGGCTTCTCTATGAGTTGGTGCCCTTGCCCTTATTATGATGTTACATATCCCAGATGGTCACTGCAAAATGCTTGCTCCTTTGCCAAGGTACAACAGGGATGCATTATCGCCTTAACTCGGAGTTTGTTTTGTGGTTTTCTTTGGAAACCCTAACATCATTTAAATGCAATTTTTTCAATTTGGCTCTGTTTACAGAACTGTAATAAGATATTTCTCTATTAATAGCAGGAAGGGAAAACCTTGCTTGTTTAGGGTTTTGGAAAACTCCTGCACATTTTTCTTGAAGGCATTTGATGAAA
Organism: Cryptoprocta ferox; assembly: GCA_028646485.1. NCBI lineage: Eukaryota > Metazoa > Chordata > Mammalia > Carnivora > Eupleridae > Cryptoprocta > Cryptoprocta ferox. The sequence continues at coordinate 71,757,422 of CM053577.1, forward strand.
TGGATTGCAGGAGATTTGCGGATTCCTTTTTCTTAATTTGCCTAAATGAATTTCAAGAGAAAATTAGTTAAACTACATTTTCCAAACAAAATGGAAGCTCCCACTCAGCAACAATAAAGAGAATCTTAAAGGAACATCTATCAAGGGATGTTACATGGCTCCAGTAGTGCCTTGCCTTAGGGAAGGCTGGCTCAGAATGAACAAACATCATGGTGAGTCCCTTATAGCTTCTGTTCATTTTGTTTTTCCAAATGTGATAACCTTGGTGTGTGGGGAAGAAAGGAACTGGAAATGGTATATGTTTTAATGTATGCTGTCTGCTCAGTTTTACCTTAAGAAAACAGAATTTTAGAAAATAAAATTTAGAGCCAGAAGATCCTGAGATACCAAGTAGGATAGTTGTGGAGAAGCAAGTGACCTTCAGAGGTAACTCATGTTGACTCATTCATAAGCTTTGCACAAGATAGTCAGCATATTTGGTGGTAGTCTCCAATGACATCAGACATTTTCAAATTTCCTTGTCTTTCCTTATGTTTTACCCTCAGTCCTGAATGTACTTCAAACCTGCATTCTCATTTTTCAAAAACGTACTCTAGACTTTCCTTAGTGAAGCTTTCCAAATTTCCATTCCTTCCATTTTCCTTTCCCAAGCAGAAATAAACTCTCCCTCTAAAATACTGTCACAGCACTCTTCATTCTTCTTTTAGAGGAATACTCCTCAACATATGCTTTTCATGTAGGTCAACTAGTTCAGCTACAATGGAAGATCCATAAAGGAGGGAGGTGCACCTCATATTTTTGCCACAGGATATGGTAAAGATAAAAAATGATTAATGAACGAGTGGATACATGAATAAATGTGTCAATAAATGAATAAAATAATGAATGCATTTTGTAAGCCTAGAATGGAACCTCAAATTTGGTAAGTCTGGAGGTTTTGCTTGGTGAGTTGCCATTTGCCATTTTTAATGGAGACACGAGGACTGTAGCTTTCTCATGAAAATATAGTATAAAAATGCTTCTCTCCCTCTTTCTCTGTTTCCTTCTTTTTCCTTCCTTCCTCCCTCCCTTCCTCTCTTCTTTCTTTCCTTTCTTCCTCCCTTCCATTCTTCTTTTCTCTCTAATCTATCATTCTCTTCCCTTCCCTTCCCTCCCCTCTGCTCCCCTCTTCTCCCCTCTCCACTCTTCTCCTCTCCTCTCCTCTTTCCTTCCTTCCTCCCTCCCTTCCTTCCTCCTTTCCTCCCTTCCTTCCTTCCTTCCTTCATTCTTTCCTCTGCTTGAACTGAATTGTGTGAAGAGAGGATCATGGCCAGCACCTAAAGATGCTCCTCCCCAGACTGTAGGTATTTTATTATGAATGTCTCTGAAAGCTATTGGGATGTTATGTGAATTCAAAGGGGGAGATACTACTCAGGGGATAATGTATTACATGCAACTTGGAGATCATTCAGTGTAGGGAGCTTCAGTGGGCTGAAGTTATGGTTTCAGGAATTGACGGCTTCTGTTGCAGGCACCTTTTAGAGTCTAGTCTTGAAATAACAGGGGGGATAGTGAGGCTTTCTACATCCTGTCATCCAGCTAGCCACAGATGTGTTGCTGATTGTAGTGAGATAGGGTGATAGAGAAGCCCAGGCTTCACTAGAGATGGACATATTGTATCCTGGGAGTTATGGGCCCAGTGGCTTTAAAGGGATTGCTGTATTAGGTTTTACTAAGATGTTGACTTCTAGGTTACTAGTTGTATATCTGTGCAAGTGAGTTGATATTGTAATAAATATTATTTCATCTAGAAAAAGGGCTTATTTTATAATATACAAAATAAAATTTCAGAAGAGGACCATAGAGATCTCTCCATCTACCATGGGTTAGGGATGGTCTGTCAAGAAAAAAAAAAATTTCTTTATTGATGGAGACCCAGGACACTTTGGGGAAAATCTTTGCTATGAGAGAAACCATAACGATGGCTGTTGACCCAGCAGCTGGTGCCATCTTAGGGGCAAGCATCTTAGATGTGGGTCACTGCATGTTGGGACACACACACTCCTTCTTGCTATCTGTCCAATTCCTTTTCTCTGGAATATAGGAGAGTACTTTGACTTGTTTGCTGGTTTGCTTGTTTTCATATTCTAGTGGTAAGATCCAACTAAGAGTTTGGGGGTGAAATAACAATAGATAAGGGGAAAGAATATATATAAAGAAGGAGGCCCTACTGAGTTCATGAAATATCTTTTACCATGGTTCTGCTTTGGGACTACCAGATATCTGCCTAGAATGATAAAACCGTACTCCATATTTCGTGCCTGTTTTTTTCCTACTTTCCATGTGTGCATGATGCATATTTCAAAACCCCAGGGAGAAGGTTGTGAATGACGTCCTGAGTTCTTAAGCCAAGTGTTTTACTATTTTCATGAAGTTCACTCCTTCATTCATCTCTGGATTTAGAATTTGTTAAGCACTTGCCACATGACTGATTCTGCTGCTAGAAATGTGACGATGAGCAAGAAAAATTTGTTCTTTTGGGGGTGCCTCATCATAGGGTCACATGTGCAAATACACAGTCAAGATACAATGTAGTAAATGTTAAAATAGAGGTAGTACCAAGAGTACTGAGAGGTAATACTAAGTACCAAGGGAACATCGGAGGATGTGATTAAGATTATATGGTGGTAGAGGAAGGAGTGGGATCAAGAAAAGCTGTGAAAGTGAGGCTCTGTTTGACAAAGGCCCGGAGGACTGGGAAAAATGAAGGTTGAGTATTTTAAAACAATACTCAAATAGTCCAATGAGCTTTCTGTAATAATGTAAATAGTACCTATCTGCATTGTCCCATACAGTAGTTACATGTGACTACTGAGCACTTCAAGTGAGGCAAATATGATGAAGGACTGATTTTTAAATTTTATTTCATATTATTTCAAGTTTAAGTAGCCGTATGTGGCTAGTGGCTACAATGTTGGACAGCAAAGCTCCAGGAAACTCTGCAAATCAGAAAATAATGCACATCCTAAAAGAAGTATGGATAATGGGCAGTATGTAGTTCACCTCCTGTGTGGATGATGCTTCTGGAGGGTTATTATGATTAGGTCATGACTCTATGGTTACTAAAAGCTGACTAATGCTGTGTGACTCTGCCAGGCAACTCATTTATGAACCCCTGTGCGGTTCTCCTGTCCTCCAAGCAATTGGTCTTATTATATAATCACTCAGCGATGACCCAGGCCTCAGGTTGTTTCCCTTCTATCAGGCCCAGGCCAATGGGGTATTTTCTGGGGAGTATACACATTGTAATTCCTTTTGACAAGGTTTGCTTTGGGAAGAGCTGTTATTAAGTCTGAAACAGGGAAGGTTGTTTACAGGATCAGCGGCTACCTTCCTGGCTGGGGTGACTCCGCCACCCTAACTCCTTTCTTCTTGCTCTACTTCCCCACTCTTGGTGCACCACCCTGATAATCACTTATTGGTGAATGTGATTCTTTCTCTTGCTTTACTTCCATTGGATGAGTTAAGAAGACACTCTCAGGGAAAGATGGGGAAAAATTAATGCAGAATTTTCTTCATGGGAGATACAAAAAGGCAATTAGAGATTGTGCAGCATTTTTTTCTTACTGCATATTGCATATTCCCATACATGATTTCATTTAGTCTTCACAACAATCTAGTGAGATGCGTTGGTCTTCATATTATATATAAGTGAGGAAACTGGGGCTCATAAAAGTTAAGGAGCTGCCCACAGTCACCCCCATCAAGTGACAGGCTGGGGCTCAGCTTTAGTCTTCTGATGCTTAAATCATGACAGAACATGGAAGAAATGAGATTAGGACAGTAATAATGATTGGGGATAAATTATTGACTGGGATGGAAGGAAGAGAGAAGTAAAAGGAAAGGGAGGAAAAAGAAGAAAGAAGGAGGTGCTCCTTGCTGATTGTAACTAAAACACAAAGTTCTTGTTAGAGAAAGCAATTGGTTGACAGGAACAATCACCAAAACATATCCTTCAGTACAACTTCCTCTTGCCACCTGCTTCCCATGAACAGCCCACACCATGAATTGGTAGCTGAGGGATTCAGAGCTGGGGCAAAACTAGTGGGAAAGTCTTGGTTATGTTAAGAGTATTTGAAAGATAAAATGAGGCATATTAAATATTTTGAGTTTATCTGAGCAAAAATTGATTCTAACAAGGCAGTACCCATCAGAAATGGTTAGGAGCATTCTATAGATGGGAATTTAGGGACAGACTTCTACAGAGAAGAGGCAGAAGCAATGTAAGGAAATTATTGATTAAATATAGTTTAAAGCCTTGTTGGCTGTTTGTGATTGGTTGTCCTTAGCATTTTGATTTCCTAACCTTAGAGCATTTACATTTACAGATTTTGGTTTGCTTATGTAGCTACAACAGCTTTAGAGCCTCATCAGTCCAGTGGCCTCTGTAATTAGCAGAGTTTACTCTTAGGGATTGCAGAGAGGAGAAGTGAAACTGTCAGCTGTCCCTCCAATGATCCTCCTGGAAACATGTATCCATGTTCTTCAAAATTTTATGGGAAATAATACTAATGGTCAGGTCTTCATTTGAGAAAATTATTTTTTCTATGCCTCTTATAAGAGGGAGCATTTATATTGAGATAGTGAATATCAGAGGAGAAGAATGCTATCAACTTGTTTCTCTTTTTTTTTTAATGTTTATTCATTTCTGAGATACAGTACACACATGCACTTGAGCTAGGGAGGGGCAGAGAATCTCAAGTGGGCTCTGCATTAACAGCAGAGGGCCCAATAGGGGGCTCAAACACACAAACCATGAGATCATGACCTGAGCTAAAGTCAGATGCTTAACCAACTGAGCCATCCAGGCATGCCAGTATCAACTTGTTTCTTGAAGGAAAAGTTTACCTAGTGCCGAAGTTCTCCAATTTGTAGCTGTATTAGCTGAAGGAAAATTCTACCAGCTTGAAATTTAAATCTTAAGATTGTTGATGTCATTGACTGATCTTCTTTTAACATGAATTGTGGTCTCAGAACTCCATTACCTATTTTAATTTCCAAATTAACAAATATTTATTGGATATCATTAGTGAATTAGGCATCATTCTAGGAACTAGGAATACTGTGGCGAATAGGACACAGAATTGCCCTGCACACATAGTATATGAGCTAGCAGAGGAAACAGACATTAATCAACTGAAATAAATATGAAAATCGCCACAGTGTAAGTGTTCTCCATGAAAAGGATGGTGCTCTGAGAGCAAAACTAGGAAGAATGTGATTGAAGGAAGGAAGACTAGTGGTCTTAATTTTAAGTTTTAAGTTTAAAACTTAAACACGCACACTTGCATACTGGGCATACTATACTGCTGCCCCTCACGTAACATGGATTGCACTGGTTTCCCAAATGTCTCATTTCTGCAAACCAAGTAGATTTGTGAAATTGCTTTAGGGAGCATGGGGAATGTTTCTTGTGCAACTGCAAGAGTGTGGCATTAAAAACATAGCCTGCTGAACAAATGAGTCTGACACACACACATGCAACTGGTGTGTGTTTGATTTTTACCTGTCATCTACTAGTGAGCATCTGACTCTCCTGGCAATCATGACAGCCTATCAAGATTATTTAGTAAGTCTCTATGGTCTATTAGATCTTAAGTAAGGAAGAATGGAAGATTATTTTATTTACTGGCCAGAGGGCACAGGGAAATTTCATCATTTCTGTAACTGCTCACCTATAAAAAAACACAAGTGATTCAGGGGCGCCTGGGTGGCTCAGTCGGTTAAGTGTCCAACTCTTGACTTCAGCTCAGGTCATGATCTCACAGAAAGTGGCTTGGAGCCCCTCATCGAGCCCTGCACTAACAGTGCAGAACCTGCTTGGGATTCTTTCTCTCCCTCTGTCTTCCCCTTCCTTACTTGCATGCTCTGTCTCTCAAAAGTAAATAAACTTAAAACCACATGATTCATATTTTAAAATATTATTAAAATAAGGAAATATATAAATTTCATCCAAGCTTCCTCTGTGTTAGAAGGAAGAGAAGGAGACAGTTTATTATTTGCTAAAGACAAAGAGTCCCTTAGGAGCATATCACTCAGGCCCAAAATAAACTGAGGGCACAAGCTCTTTACTATTCCCCCCATCTATATCTCTATCTATCTCTATCTCTATCTCTATATCTATATCTATATCTATATCTATATCTCCGTATATATACGTAAATTTTCATAATCTAACGTGTTGTCAGTGTTGGAACCACTAAGAACAAAAACATGATGCTAATTAAACTTGATACAAGGCCTTATCCACAGTCTTGTACAACACATGAATCAATCAGACCAGTCTCTTGTTGCTTGGCAATTTCTTCTGCTGTCCATTACTTTGTTTGCTATGCAATAGGCTATTTTTTTAAACATGTCTTCGACATATTATAAGGTGGCTTCTTCTTCTTGTTTAGTCCCATAAAACACTTAGTTGTTGCTTTGTAAGGACGGGTGGAATTGATGTCATTCTTCCAGTGATGACTTTACTAATGTCAAATTTATGCCCCACCTTTCTGTCTGTGTGCTTTTTTGTATGTACAATAGCCTTTTGTTTCAATGTTGTATCCTAATGTAGTCTTAAAGACATTTTATTTTGCAGTTAAACTTGACCTTTGTTGTTCGAACAGTGCACAGAACTCAAGGAAAGTAATTAAAATAGCAGCATGGCTAAATGGGCACACAATGTGCAGGCAGCAATGACCTTATTATAGCTTATAAGGCGCCATTAACTCTAAGAAACATTTCTGTTTGGAAGATGTTAAAAATGTAACAAAAAAGTCACATATCCTCTTATCTTTGAAATATAGTATATTATAAATTACTTAAATATTTTTACAAAATCTTTATGGAAAGTCTTATATCTGATTGAAAGTTCAATAGAAATGAAATTAACGGTGATATCTGCTCTCAATTTACTTCCCCCGACCCACGCTCTCTCTCCACTTTGCCTCTCAATCTCTCCAAGACGTTCCTTAGCTTCTAAGAAAGCAGAGGCTTTACAGATACCTCAGAGGTGTTGTCAGGAACTTAAACCTGGTGCCCAGATTTTTGACTAAGCTCAGTGAAAGAGGCACCTCCCACAAACGCTGAGCAGCTTCCCTTCCTGCTCTGTGAACACTTGGCAGAAGCGTTGATGACAGTTGCAAGAATGTGATGCACAGCAGTATTCTTTACAGCAGTTTAATCTGTGTCATCAAATCCCTAGAAACCATGATTAATAGCAGCACTTGAGTTTGTTCTCAAGTTGTATATTTGGCAGTGGTGAACTTTGATCTACAGTTTCACTTTAAGGAATCATTATGACACAAACTTTTCTGCAATCCTTCCATCTAATTAAGCTCCACACAGATACCATGGAGGGGAACGTTTAATGACATTGCTGTAAGCTTCGTGTTTATGACACCGTTTTTAAGCACTTTCATACGGGGAGGGGAGTGTGTGTCACGTCCAGGCACTGAGTCGTCAGGGTCTCACAGAGCAATCTCATCACTCAGAAGTAGCCCGTGCAGGGTTTTGATTAGGAACACAGAGTGGAAAACTAAACCTATAGGAAATTGTAGGCAATGGATTTAATCTCAGATGAAATTATTTCCTTTCATATAGTTTGATGGACTAAATTAGTTTCTCATCTTTCTCTCCTCTATCCTTCTCTCCCTGCATTTCAGTGTAGAAACTACTCTTTCCATTCTCTTTATAATTTTCTAGAGCATCACTGCCCAACAGAAATATAAAATGAGCCACATATGTAAATTTAAATTTTGGGTGGTGGCCAAATTAAAAAAAGAAATAGGTGAACTTAATTTTAATAAAATATTCTATTTAACCCAGTATATCCTAAGTATTATTATTTAAACATGTAATTAATATAAAAATTCTTTTTCTAATTAATTTATTTATTTTTGGGAGAGAGAGCACAAAGTGAGTAAGGGGCAGAGAGAAAGGGAGAGAGAGAGAGAATCCCATGAGGTGCAGAGAGAGGGAGAGAGAGTGTGGAGCCTGGAGTGGGGCTTAAGCTCACCCAAAGCAGGGTTCGAGCTTCACTTGGTGTGGGGCACAAACTCACAAACTGTGAGATCATGACTTGAGCCAGAGTTGGATGCTTAACCAACTGAGCCACCCAGGAGCTCCATAATTAATATAAAGATTATTAATGGGAGATTTTACATTTTTTGACTAAGTCTTTGAACTCCAGTGTTGATTTTACACTTAACAGCACATCTCAATTTGGATGCAAAATTTTCAGCATAGTCCTTCCAAAACAATAACATTTTATTTAATGAAAAAATATTTTACATTGCTTCCTGTTTTTAAATTTGAACTTTAAGTTTGAGTAAAATTCAAAACCTGCTTCTGCAGTAACATTGGCCACATCTCAAGTGCTTAGTTGCCCCAAGTGCCTAGTGACTATCATATTAGACAGTGTAGGTCTCAATCAGTGAGAACCAAAGCCCTATGATTTGGGGATTTAATTTAATTCTATTAAACACTTGGACATATGCATCTGGAATTTCTGGGAAAAGGAGAAGTATGAGCATTGAGATCCCTACAAGGATCTGTGTGGGACTTGGAGGTAAAAGGACATCTTCCCTTTAGAAAGTTAACTGAAAAGAGCAACTCATAGAAGCAGAACACAGGATCACTGTAATCTCTTACAAAGTAGTAGCCATTGTTATGAACTTGTTAGCCTTATATTGATGATATGAATTAAAAATTTGAAGTCACAGAATGGGACTAACACATAACAGGTACCTAGTGTTAACATCCTTTACTTCTTTCCTCATATCCACTGGAGTAGTAATATAATACTTAACCAGTTAAAGGATAAAAACAAGTCCATTTATCCTTAAGGGCAGCTAATGGTTGTGACTCAAGATGGATTCCCATAAAGACAATCATTGGATAATTGTTGGAGAAAAGAGGAATTTCTTTTATACTTTATGAAAATGATTATTGGTTTATGATAAGCCTTAGGTATACCTGGTATGCTGGAGTTGCATTTGTTTTGAAAAGAAGACACAGTTGAAATTGGATTTTGGATTTTTTCATCACTGTAATAGAAGTGGAGGGGGTCAGGATGAGGCAAGTGGTGTGGAAGCAAGTACAATTGATCAGAGAAGTGTGGAGACTTGTGGGCTGGCCAGTGGAGCATTTCTGAGTGTGGCTGGTCCCCCATTGCTCAGACAGTATAGCTTGCTTCCCAGCCTGAGTCTGCCCAGGATGGACGTCTTTGGCTTCTTTCTCTGCCACATGGTTTTAGATGCAATCCAGGCTTTCCGAGAGGGCACAATGCCAAGGTTTCTAGGCTGAAGGACAAGATAGCAACTTTTGAGGGAAATGTGCTGGCCTGCGTGATGCAGCAAGTTAATTAACGATGTTCAAAGTACTAAACTACCATCAGCTGTAATGGTTACAGAAACTGAGTCTCCATGAAGAACATTGAGGTAATGGAAATCCAATAAAAAGCAAAGTTGAGTTGGCATTAGATAAGGGGGAAAGGGAGCTATCAAAGAGGAAGCTGGACTTAGTGTCTGTGTAGCTGACCCACCATAACTTCAAGAAAAATCTGTTGGGCCCTGACACCATCTTTCCTACCAAAGTGAAAATAGGTTGGATAAGGAGGATTATCACTGTGGCTTCCAGAGAATATGATCTCTTTCTGCTGTTACTGAATTTATAAGAAGAAAAGAAAATGTGCTGTTTTGAAAGTGACTCATTTATGGGCTTCTACATTGAGATGATTCTGAAAGTTCCTGAAATATGTGAACGGAACTGTTCCACCAGGAGGAGTGTTACTTTTAGAGATCAGAACAAATGCACTAGCTCATGAATATTATGGTTCTCTTAAAGTTATTCTTTAATTCCTCCTGCTCTATTGGCATATTTCCCTTGTTTTTTTTCCGGCACAAAGAACTGTACTCATTGACCTTTAAAAAAACAGTATTTTCTTCCTAAGTTCTTTGATATTTGGTCTTCACGTTATAGATATATCTCTGTTTTCCTGGGTAAACAGCCTGGGGTTTCTTGTTAGCCCCCCCCCCCCTTCTCTATCAAGCAATGAGGAGTAGGCTTTGCCAGGCACTATTAAGCACCTGTGACTTAGAAGGAAGAAAGGCAGAGAGCTGGGGGGTTTCTTCTTCTCTTCCTTCTTCTGGTGCAGGCCATTCCTTTCCCACATTCCTCCCTAACTAGTGGGTGGCCAGTGGTGATAATCACAACTGCTCTTTTTTATGCACTTACGACGGTGCAGATACTCTATTCAGTCCTTTACCTACTTTATATCATATTGTCTATGTAATTCTGCTAGGAAGGAAATAATATGATTCCCATTTTACATACAAGGAAACTATGATTCAACCAGATTAAGTGATTTACCAAAGTTACACAGCTAGTGAGTACTCATGGCAGGACTCATACCTGGTCTGATTTGCTCCAAAGCCCACTTTACAAAGGTTCTTGAATGTTCGTTGGCAGTAGTAAGTCAGAGTCTTAACTTCAGAATCCTTAGCCCCAGGCCTTCCTCTACCTAGTGACTTCTCTCCAGGCTCCCATGCTAACTTTTCCTTTTTTATTTTATATGTACAACATGCCCTTTGGGTTCTGCTGCTGCTTGTGTTTTGGGAGTAGAAAGCTTCCAAACTTTATAATACATAAAAGGTTGGCAAAGGAAGCTTATGTTGATTAAAAGACATACACAGAAAGTTGGAAAAACAAGGGAATCAGGAAGTCCAGGACAGAGTTTGGCCAAGTGAGGGCTGAAAAGAGAAGGATGCAGAAATGAGAGTGGGAAGTTTTGGTTTCCCATTTGATGGCTTCAGTTCTGAAATAACACCTTTCATGTGTGTGTGTGTGTGTGTGTGTGTGCATGCACGTGTGTCTTAAAGGAGTAATTACTTACAGTTTTCATGTGCCAAGTAAAATTCTAAATGCATCACGGGTATTTTAACACATTTGCTCCTAACAACACACCTCTGTACTAGGCTATTATTACTATTATTATCACCCCCATCTTACAGATGTGAACACTGTGTATCAAAGAGGGATTAAATAATGTACCCAAGGTGGTACAACCTGTGAGTGGCAAAGTCAGGATTTGTACCCAAAGGTTCTGGGTCCGGAAGCCATGCTCCTCGTCACCCTGCTACCCCGCCTCCTGCGCTTCAGAGTTTCCAGAGCACCTCATAAATGCTCTCCAAAGCATCTGAGCAGTAAGCAAGGCTCACTTACTGCAGTTCATTCCCAGACCTTTTCTCTGTCCAGTGCTCTGCCTATTCTATATCACACATGGTAGTTTCACAATAATATTTGTTGAATAAATGAATATTCTAGAAGGGGAACAGGGAAAAAGTTTTTTTGAATCTTGTGATACCGGAAATGGATATTCTTAATTCTCAACTGTAGGACACAAGCTTCTCACTCCCTTACTACACACGCACGTGCGCGCGTGCACACACACACACACACACTACACTATTTAGTTTCCAACTGGCATACTATCCAAAACCAACTGATAAGTGTCAAGTTCTTGCACAAATGCATCCCTTGAGAGTTTCTTGCTGTGAAAGAATAAGTGTCATGTTCGTGTATTGGCAAGAGGTATTTCTTATTTTATCCTCTTTTGGGGGATCACCTGCCCAGACCTCAGCACAAACCCTTCGAGGCAGTGGAGTGGATAGAGAATGACTGTCTAGTGCTGTCCCTGAGATCCCCCAGCTGAGTGGGGCCCTCCACAGTGACCGAGGACAAAATGTGTGAGCCAAAACACATGAGCTTTTGAATGCAGCCTGTTTCTTTCCCCACAGCTCTGTAAAATCAAAGTTTGAGGCACCGCAGGAGCTCTTTTTAAATGTCCTGGCCAGCTTGCTGCAGCCCAGATGTTGTTCCAGTCACTGCACTGCAAGCTCCAATAATCGCATGACTTGTGCCCCCCGGCTGCAGACCCACTCGCCTCCACTGGCACTGCTCCATAGATGTTACAGATGCCACAACTCATTTCTTTGAAGTCAGTGTGTTTTTTAAAAAAACACCTCTTTTGACAGATTTGGCCCAACTTCTCATTATATAAGCTGATCTGTTGGAACATCTGTCACCATTGCGGCTCCGGCCCCCATCCTCCACTGAAGTATAATAACTTGACATTAATAAATAATGAGGCAGCGCTGAGTTTAATGCACATATTATGAGGCATTGAGGCTAAAATGGCAGCCTTTCATCTTTCAGGAAGACCGAAAGCCCAGATTAAGCAAACAAGGGAAACTCAGCTAGGGCCCAGATGAGAACTTCCAACTATTGCTCGCTTAAAAAAAAATTATAATGTACCTCGCCTAATTGACTGTCTCTTAATAATACAGATTGACACAAGGTTAATGGGAAGGGCTGGAGCTTCATAGCTGGATGCATATATACACAGTAACTTTCATTCTTCACCCTCTCAGTTACCACTTCTCTCAATGCTTTCTTCTCCTAGAGAAAGTGTTTTCTTAGCAGAAATAACCATTATAATTCAGTCTCATGTTGGCTTCTACCATAAAGAATAACGCCCTAGTGCTATGATACGCTTAGGTAACACCTAACACATGAGAATCTTGTTGATGCTATGAATGTTCCTTGTTGCTCCTTGTTCTTCTGTGGGGATTATCTTGTGTACCTGTTACGTGAATCCCTTCTGGGCATGTGGTAATGACTGCCGTTTGTGCAAATAAAAAAACCAGAGGCAGAATCAGAAGCTTCTCTGTAGTGTGAAATCCAAAGGTTTTGAAATTCAAATATATTTCCAAATATTCATGGCCAAAGGTAACCTAAAATCAAGGCAGATGCATGAGATTAGAAAGATGGCAAACAAGATGTGGTTCCAGCTTTCGTTCTTCAGCATTAGCGCGCGCGCACACACACACACACACACACACACCCTCATGCACGCAAATATTCACCCTCCTGTCCTGTACTTATGTGCCGAGATTATGCCTGTCTTTTGCATCATGAGCGCTCTCTAAAGCCAGAGAGAGCGTCTGTCTGGTCTAGCCTATACAGCTCCAACTTTGTGTCATGCATGTGGATGCTTAATAAATATTTAATGACAAAGGAAACGGCGCTGTAAGTGAGGACGGCTGCTATTATTCCCACTTCAGAGATGAATGAATGGAAGGAGAGAGATGAATTGCCTTGAAGCCCACACGGCAAGTCAGACTTAACTTGGAAGGCCGAGCTCCTGGACTATACCCGGACTCTACTGTTTCTTCAGATTTGGGTATGGAACACTTATCTTTGGGATTGGCTCAGAAGCATGCTAAAATTAAAACAAAACCCACAAAATTCTGGGAGTTTACGTTTTAAAGAGAAGACAGTACAGAAGTCAAAAGTAAAATGACCAAAAAGTGATGCCCGCCCAAATTGGTAGACACTAAAGTGGAAGAAGGAAGGGAAGCTTCTCTGATGGTGCCAAGCCCAGGAGAGACTTCTTCTTAGTTCCTTTAAGGAACAGTGCCACATAGTTCAATGTAGTTATGAAAAAAATCCATTTCCTTCACCTGACAACAGTTCAGCATCATTTACCAAAGTTTTTAGAGAATGTGACTCACTCGAGTTGCCGGTTGGATCAGAGACACAAATGTTCCTGACCATCCTCACCCTAGAGTTGATCTATCTGAAAGCGATTAAGGATAATTTTTTAAATTTTTTTTAACGTTTATTTATTTGTGTGAGAGAGAGATAGAGTGTGAGTGGGTCAGGGGCAGAGAGAGAGGGAGACACAGAATCCGAAGCAGGTTCCAGGCTCCGAGCTGTCAGCAAAGAACCCGACGCGGGGCTCGGACCCACAAACTGTGAGATCATGAACTGAGCCAAAGTCGGACGCTTAACCGACTGAGCCACTCAGGAGCCCCAAGGATAATTTTTTAAAAATACTCCTCTGCCTCAGTCGGTTAAGCATCCAACTCTTGATTTCAGCTCAGGTCATGATCTCATGGTTTGTGGGATCAAGCCTTGTGTTAGGCTCTGCGCTGATAGCATGGAGCCTACTTGGGATTTTCTATCTCCCTCTCTCTCTCTCTGTCCCTCCCCTGTTCTCTCTAGCCTTGAAAATAAGTAAATAAACTTAAAACAAAACAAAACAAAACAAAACAAAA
>CM053577.1:71772065-71800296 GCA_028646485.1 Cryptoprocta ferox
CGGCCAGATGGGCCGGATTTCTCTCCCGGCGCTCGGCAGATATATATGGGGCAACAGGCAAGTTTTTCCTCCCTTAGAGATGGTTCTAGGTGCGTTTTCCGTCTCTCTTTCTCTTCCCCTGGTCTCTCCGGGGCACAGCGCGCTCTCCCTGTGTTGGACTCAGGGGCTCCTTCCCCTGCACCACCGGGACCACCCGTCCCCTAATTTCCCAGATCACAGTCACTCACTCAGGCATCTTTGAGGTTGTCTTCTTTCTGGCGTCTGTTTCTTCTTTCCCCCACTTGCAAATCCAAGTTTTATCCCTTCAGTCCTTCTCAGTTCAATCCATACCGGCGTGCGCGGATTACAGAGCTCCCTGGTCTTCCGCCATCTTGTCCTCCTCCTCCTACTTTCTATTTTAATGTAAATTCCCATGCAGAAACTGATTTATATCAGTTCTGATTCTTTCCCTTCAGACTGATGCTATGTAAATGTTTATGTAATTTTTGGTTGACTGAACACAAAACTATCTGTCACCATTATGTGCCTGGTCTCAAGCTGTTTGCTAAAATGCTGGATAATTTTGATATTCAGTTTTATCCCTGGACTAAGTTTCTTTTAATTAGAAAGAATAGTTGAGTCGTCAATGTTCTGGTGACTTAACCCTTTTAATACATCTCTTTCTATTTGTTAACAATTCATGGTTTGGTCTCAGACCTCAAAAAGGAGAGCAAAAAGATTATTAAAAATATTTATATCTAGATGTAATATCTAGGTGTAATATTTATATCTAGATATAATAATTTTATATCCCATCTGTCTAGAGTTGACTTGTCATAACAAAATCCTATGTAACTTCATAGGCTACTATGGAGAGCTTGGCCCTGCATCACTGATGTATTTGTCTAGTTTGTGTTACCAAAATACATTGTAACCTGGTTGCACTATTGGCTTTGGGCTCTGCAGGTTGCCTACCCAATAACCATCCTTTCTTTCTCCCTTGCTATCGGAACTTCAGTTGTCTTTTGGGAATTATTTGCCTTCCTGAACTTCTTTGTGGCCATTGGTGACATTGTGAACACTTCAGTCCAAGAAGATGGAAATTAATGTACTTTAGGGATTTCTTAAAAAGTTTTTGTTTTCCTGGTACAGGAAAACTTCTTTCACTTCTTGTTTCCTTCTACTTTTCTTTTTCCCCTTAAAATACAAATATAATCCTAGAGGTAGAAGAAACATTTTGTGAGCACAAACATTGAGGCATAGTAAAGATAAGTTTGAAATGGAAGATTTGAGCCAGATGCAGAGGATCTTGTATGTCAGGCCATGAACTCTGAACTTTTTCCAGTGGGCCAGGCAGAGCCAGCCACTGGCAGGTTTTAGTTGTAAGAGTGGCAAGAGTAAAGTGGAGTATGGGGTCAGTTGTAGAGAAGAAAGATACTCTACAGAATTGCAGATTAAAGACAGGAACATGAGGAGGCTGGACTTTAACCAGAAGACTGTAAAATGGTATCCTGAACCATATTACAGTGAACTACTGAATCAGTAACTAAAATTGGGCTGGGGTCTGCTTGACATGAAATTGAGTGTTAATAGAATCTGGTATCTGATTTTAGGTAGAGATGCAGGATTTAACTAAATAGCCATTATATATGAATGTTCTGTTTTTAATTCCTGCTTTCCTTCTTCCCCTTCTTCTACCCCCTCCCTCTTCCCCTCTGTCTCCCTCCTTCCTTTTACCCTCCCTCTTCATAACTTTTCCAATCCAGGAATGGTTATCTTTGGGAAACATAGAGGTTTCATTTTGTGCATGTTTGTGCATGCACTCATTTAGCCATTGAGCTAGGGTAAAATCAATGGAGAGAGCAATTGAAGAGCTACTATCAGAGGACAATAGTGGCTTATGTGAAGGAGTTCATTAACTTTAGCTTGCAGTCCCCAAATCCCTCTTCTCTGGCCACATGGTATTGCAAACATCATTGTTAGAGGGCATCATAACCTCATGACCCCACGCTGGCAAAAGCTTGGCAGGGTAAATGGTAAATCTTGTGTTCTACTTTTTTTGTGTGTGTGTGTTCTACTTTCTAATGCTGCTGTCTACTCTGGTGTAAGTTTTTGATGGGAAATAGACTAGATGTGCATAAATTAAACTGACTTCTACTTCCTGCCCTTACTCTTCACCTTCCAGATTAAGGGAAATCACTGTTTTTTGTTTGTTTGTTTGTTTGTTTGTTTGCCTGCTGCATATTTGGAAGATATTTGGCTTCTTTGTGGTGCACATTCAGTTGATTGTTATTTGGGGGGTGGGCTTGGAAAGTGAGAACATTGCTGTTGCTCTTTCTGGAGACAGCCAGAAACAAACAAACCAAGAAAATCTATAGGCTCCTAACAGATGGGTTTTAAAAAGTAGGTCATGTTTTGAGCCCACCAACTTTGATGACATCCTTGTAACAGAAACTGGATTCCTAAGTGTCAGGACAATACAAATGAGGTTCTAAAATGGTCTCTGGATCTGTTACAGTTTCCAACTACAGCTGGGAAAAAAGTTGGGAGGGAGGTCTCTAAGGATTCAGGAAAGTAAAAACCATGCTGGGAAACCCTGAATTCATTGCTCTGTCTCACTCTCCCTTCCCTCTGCCCCCTGGAAGAGATTGGGATTGACTTAGTCCTGAAGGAATTAAGACGATATGGAGATTTCAGAAAAAAAAGTGTGTGTGTGTGTGTGTGTGTGTGTGTGCGCGCGCGCGCACGCGCGCGCATGTGTATGTATGTGTGTTAGATGGGGTGAGGACCATTTTTCTTCTTTTCAGTGAGAAACTTACTCCAACAAGGCATATGAAGGCTAAATAACAAGACAAAGAGATTGTTGCTGCTTTAAGATGGTCTGTTTCTGGCAACTGAAAAGCTAGACGGATAAGGTGTATGGCCTATGAGGAGGGAAGAAATCCACTCATCTTCTTCCTGGCTTGGGATGTGTATACCAGGGAGCCCTTTTTGATAATAGAATTATGTACAGATCAAGTTGATAAGCTTGGAGCTCAGAGGAAGAGGATTATAGGTCTATGAGACCTTGTAAGACTAAGATAAAGTACCCTTGTGTATTTTTCACTCTTCAGCCTTGGAGAGGGGGAAATAAAATACCTTCTTAGATCCAAATATCTATGGTTTCCCAGGCTTCACGCCTCATTGCTGAGTGAGAACAACAATTGGAAACCAAGAGGCGCATTTATATATCAACACAGTTTTCCCTCCAACAGAATGAAGGATGAAATGACCTCCCCTGATTATGTCTTCTTGATTGTTTGGCTGACCCAACTGCTAGTCCATCGGAAATATGTTTCCTGAGCTCAACTCCCTCAAAACATTGTTGAGTTAGAAACGCTTTTTCATTACTTTTTGTTTTGTCTAAAGAGTATTTGCCCTTCCTTCCTCCCTCATGATCCATCTATGGCTCAGATCCATAAATATTTCTTCCTTTATTGCTTTGTCAACTTGAATATAAATTTTGTCCTATGCAGAAATTCAGCATTATAGGCTGTTTACTAGGTATTGCTCACATTTGTTTGCTTATATGTTCATTTTTGTACTATTATCATTTAACATTGATTCTTCAGTAGAATAGGTCCACCCTTACGAAGATGAATGATTTGAGCCTTCCTTTTCCAATCAACCTGACAGATGTCAAGCATTTCATGTTCATACCGGGTCATATAACATTATCAATAATTATGACTGCATATAGTTTAAAAATATATATACATACCATATCTTGATAGTATTTGAACGCACTGGAATTGTTCCTGACCATACTCACTCTGCCTCTTTTGTCTTACATAAAACTGCTGTGGGACAGAGCTTTACCTGGTGTGTGGAAGCTATTGTCTACTTGACTGGAGGTAGAGTGGGTCATATCTGAAAATCTTAAGTATAACTGTTACTGTGTCAATGGCTCTTGTACTCTGAACAACAAAAGTATTTATGCAGTAAAGATGCCAATAAAAGGAGATCAGCAAGAAAGACTCAAACTGCCGACCCAGAGCATATCTTGTACATTTTATGAAGAGAAAGAACCTAGACTGAGGGTGTGAAGGTTGGATGCCCAACAATTATCCACTGGGGGAAGCGATATGCTATTCACCATGCAGTCACTCAGGACCCGTTCTGTAATAGTTCTGTGGGAAGAATAACAGTGATTTAAGACACTTGATTCCATCCCAGGTTTTAACAGGAATGTGTATTTTGTTTTTAACTTAGTATGGATTCTTCCAGTTTTCCTATTCTTATAGAGAATAGAAATCCCTGAAGCAAAGGAAAATCAAGGAAAGTTGATAATCCACATAACTTAAATTCTCCTGGACTTTGACTTCCTTACCTGTCTTTAAAATGACCTGACTTATCATGTTTTTCATCTGACATTTTCAGATAGTTCTTTTGGTTCAATAGGTACAGAAGAAAACATTTGGTTTCTGTATCATATTCTTATGAAAAGAGCTTTGTGCTAAATTTTCAATTACATACCCAGGTCTTAACACTTTCTAGCCTTGAGACTTTGCATCCTTTCCTTAATGGCTCTGAGCCTCAGTTTCTTAATCTATAAAAGGAGGGCAACAATAGTACCTACTTCATAGAAGTATTGTGAGATTAAATCATCTCATCAATGTGAAGCAGTTAGAACAGTGCCTGGTACATAATCAGCACTATGTAAGCATCACTAACTTAAGTATATACACTGACCAATGGGATTTCTGTAAAGGAGAAGTTTGGGTGCCATTAGACATGAAAAATGACTATCAAGTTTTCTAAGCTATCTGCCTAACCAGAATTAGTAGAGAAAGCTGCCATTATACCAACTATACAGTATATAGTATGGAAACTATTATATCTGAGACCATTGTATCTTTATTATAAAGGGTATTCATTTGTGTATCAGTTTTCATTTGGGCCATTGAAATATGGACTGCACTTGAACATTACCTAAGATGCCTTAGATTCTAAACATAGAATTAACATAACATAACATAATTCTGCTTAAACATAATTTTTAAGCATGGGAGGTAGAGAAACATACAATAGTAGCTATTTTTCTTACATGTCCCATGGTCATATTTTCTTGGGGTCTAGCAGGTGTATTATGAAAATACCTCCACAAATCAATCTTATAGGCTGCTTTCTCATCATCTCTCACCCTTTCTCCCTGAGTCTAGCTGTGAGTCCCTGGGAAAGGTGACATGCCCATTAGATCTTACCAGATCTGTGTCACTACTATTTTTATCAGTTCACTCACAACTATATAACATAAAATGGAATTGGGTTTTAAAAATAGAAAATCACAAGGGTGCCTGCATGGCTCAGTCATTTAAGCATCTGACTTTGGCTTGGGTCACGATCTCATGGTTCTTGAGTTCAAGCCTTTAATTGGACTCTGTGCTGACAGCTCAGAGCCTGGAGCCTGCTTCAGATTCTATGTCTCTCTCTCCTCCCCTGCTCATGCTCTCTCTCTGTCTCTGTCTCTGTCTCTGTCTCTTTCTCTCTCTCTCAAATATAAATAAATGTATTAAAAAAATAAAAAATCACAGAATCCAAATGTTTGGCTGCTGCTTCCCAAATGGTTTTGTATATGATTCTGTCATATTTGCTAACATTGGTACACAACCTAAGACTACTTCAGTTTCTACTTATTCAACCACCTTATTTTTAAGAATGGGATCAATAATAATGATAGTATGTTTCCTCCGCTCAGTGAGTTGAACATTTCAGTATGGAAATTGTCACATATGATTAGTAGAAATATACCCAGACATAGTCATTAACCATACTTATCAAGATTTTGACATCAAGTATAGAATCCGTGCAGAATTAGAAATCCAAATCCATCACTACTGAATGTGATAGGCAATATTTGGAGGATCCTAATTAATAGGTTCAGCTTTTAATGGCTTTTAATAGAATGTATGCATTAAATTGTTCTATTCAGTATATCAACAGAATCAATATGAATGAAGATTGATATTAAATTTAGTAAATATTTATTGAGATAAATTCTAAGAAAAACAACAATCTCTTCCATTTCCTAGACTCCAAACAAGCATTCATTTAAGAAAATTGACAGGAAATGAATTAAGGAAGATTTGACAAAGCAGGTGAAATATGATAATTTCTGGGCCTTAGAATTCATTTTGATACTTTTGGAGTTCAAAATTCTTAGCTTCATCTCACCAAGTTCCAATAGTTGGTGGGGTCAATATATTTTTGTAATAAATAATTAGGTAGATTGTGATCCTTGAGGGGACAAATCTGGGTGAAGTGGAAACCGACTTTCTCTCCCTTGGTGCTTTCTTTTGTAAAAACTCTGAACTATGCAAATGCCCATGGTTTTAAATTTCATGATCATCATTTTCACAACAGTCCAAAGGCCTTTTATATATAAACAGTAGTGTACAAAGCTGTTTGCCTATAGAGACAGAGTTAGCATACTTTGTTTAGACATAAAGGGATCATTCTGCATGTTATTTATTCATTACTTTAACCATATTAAATGAATAATGAATACTAAGCTTTCTACTATGGGCTGGGAATAGAAGTAAATGGTTACTGCCTCCAAGAAATTTATAATTTAATACTCTAGGGAACAACTGCAGAAATAAAATGTTGGAAATGCTATGGAAAAAAATACATGTGGGATTTAGTAGGGTTCTAAGAAGTAAGTGATAATTTGGTCAAAAACAATTTGGTTGAAAACAAATGAAGTATATATTTAGTAAAATAATGAATTGGTCAGAAATTAATATTCCCAATTCTCTTTAATGTATTGGTAATTTTGTTGCACATGGGACAGTTTTTCAAATTTGTTATTGGTTAGACATAGTTACCCATAATTTTTTTAGAATTTACTCTCCTAAAACAAGTTAAAAGTTAAACAAACAAGAAAAAAAAGGGAAAAAGAAAGAGAAAGGAAAAGAAACCACCTCAGAGCAAGGAGAGAGTCAGTCCTAAATCCCACTGGGGTAGGTAGGGACACAAATAGGGTATGGTCATCCAAGCCTTCCTAGAAGTGATGTTTAAGATGAGTTTTGAAAGATGGTAGGTGCTTTCCAGGTAGATAAGAATTAGGGATGGCATGGGGGGGGGCAGGAAACCATTTTAGGCAGAGGGAGTTGCTCTTTGTTTAATTTAATGCATTTTCCTTATATTTATTCTATTTTGTTTGCCTCCCCTGAGACATATAACATGAGCACCCCTAATCTTAGTTCAGGGCAGCCAGAAGACT
The DNA here is from genome assembly GCA_028646485.1 of Cryptoprocta ferox. Lineage (NCBI taxonomy): Eukaryota > Metazoa > Chordata > Mammalia > Carnivora > Eupleridae > Cryptoprocta > Cryptoprocta ferox. Next base: position 71,779,309 of record CM053577.1, read on the forward strand.
TGGTGAGGCTGCATCAAGCATGGGTGATTGAGATCAAGACTGTAGAGATGGGGACTGCGGCCAGAGCAATAGGGGAATTGGAGCAGCAGGGTGTCTAGGGAGTAGGGAAAGGGCCAAATTCTGCAGATAGCCTGAAGGGATGCATTCCTATACCTTTAAGGCTGTGCTACTATAGCAAACTAGTGTGAGGATTCTAAGCATTCGAATAGTAGTGAGGATAAGTTGAATCTAGGTCTCTAGCTCTGAGCTAAACTCTTTAGAAAGACTGAGGTAGTTCTAGGTCATATGTACCCACTGATGACCAGTTGAGGCAGAACCAAACTTTCTCTGGAGGAATGTTTCCCCAAGTTAGGACTATAGGAGTTTTAAAGAGTAATATCAAGCTATGAGTTCACATGCAAACGCACTAGAAGGAAGTCCACTGTGGAAGAGAGTTGGTAGGAGGAACAAACAATAGATTTGGACCTCCATGGACTGCTAAGTTTTAGATATTTAAAGACAACAAGAATGCAGTTACAAAGCAAGCATGCAACAAACGATAACCAAAGAAGAATAAATTTTAAAAAATACATTAATTTCTAAAATCCCAATGGATCAGTAAAATAACAGAATAGACAAAATTGAAGAAAGAATTAGTGAACCAGAATTATGTGAAAAATCGACCTACAATATCGCAGAGATATAGTAATATAAAATGTGTTAGCAAAATTGAGAAATACGGAAGATGGAAACAGGAGGAGGTCCTACAGCAGGAGTTTAAAATAATATGCTAGAGAGAATGGAGGAGATGGAATATATAAGTAATAACTATAAATTTCCCAGAACTAATAAAAAAATCATGACTACATGCCTCCAAGGAGCACTATATATATAGCCCAAAGAGAATAAAGAAAAAGAAAGCTATTCTAAACACATCATAGTAAAACTTCAGAACACCAAGACAAGGAGAGCATATAGAAAGTAGCCAGAGAGAAAAGGTGGGTCACCTGTATAAGAACAACAATTAGAATGGCATCAGTCTTCTCAACAGCAACACTGGAAGCTAGAAGATGTGGAATGTTGTTTTTACAATGCTGGTAGATAACAACTATCAACCTATAATTCTGTCCCCATCCCCTCAAAAAACTATCTTTCAAAAATGAGGGTAAAATGAAATTTTTTACAGATAAAAATTCAAGAGAATTTACAACCAAGGATTTTGCTCTAAATGAACTCATAAAGGATATATTTCAAGAAAAAGGAGACTGATATCAGAAGGATGGGCTGAGGTATAAGAAAGAATGATGAGAATTAAAATGATAAACAGGTAGGTAAATTAGACATTGTATAAAATAAAATAACTGTATAATTTATGGTGCTGCAAAAAAAGACAGGACTTAAATATTGGAAAACAGTAGTTTATAAATGCAGGGGGGGGGGGAGACTAGTTATTCTAAAGTTTTATGTTGTTCAGAAAGAATTCAAGATACTTAATTTTATATTTTGTTAAATTACTTATGCTTACCAAAATTTTGAGAATAACCACTAGTTATTCTCAAATAGTAATAGTCAGTCATGAGCTTGTAAAAGTGTAACAATTTTCTCTCTGAAAATAAAGCCTTGATTTGTAGCATTTGCCAATTTCTGTGCTGTAAATATTGCCACAATGGCCAATTTTAAGCTACCGACATGAACTTCACTGAACTTGAATTTGGGAAGAGATGTTCACAATTGACTCTCATGAGTTACTACAAACCAACTCCAGCTCATCACTGAATAAAGTGTATAAATCCCAAAGCCATAGAAAGAGAATACCCAAAAACCTCAAGTTAAAACAGACAAGAGAAGAATAAAGACATAGGAAAAAGTGGTACAAATTGAAACCCAAAAGTAAGATGATTAAAAACACATTTGAATATATCAATGATGACAATAAATATAAATGGGCTGAAAAACTGAGCTATTGACTATCTATAAAAGACATACCCAGAGCAAGAATAATCACAGAGGATACCTAGAAAGACAGGCAAGTGAGATAACAGGAAAACAAAGAGAGTGTTGTGTTCTGGAAATCAAATTAATAAAATGTTTTAAGAAGCAAAGAGTGATCATTTTAATAGAGGCCAAGAGTGCTCACTCAATATTTATGTTTATTTCAAGCTTCTCTATGTTAGGTAGGCATATGTGACTGGATTCTGGCCAGTAGGATGGATATCTTAGTTATTCCTGTTCTACTACATTCATTACGAGAGACAAAGGGCCACACTACTGAGATAGAAGATTCACACAGGCTAACGAAGTCACATAGAACCCCAACAAATATCTTATAAGTATCTAGGATATCCCGGGCACAGTGACGGCTACAAGGAAAGAAACATTTAATAAATTAGGCATGTTTAACGCTTTTGTAGGTTTATACTCTTGTTTCAAATGTGTTTAAGTTACAAAACCATGTAACTTGCTTCTACAAACAACTACTTCCATGGTACAGTGATGTTTTCCCCCAGAAGCATTCCTACTAGTTACTAGACTATAGCAATATGTGGGTGGCCCCCACACTTTCTCCTGTGCAGCAGGCAAATATAGCCCCAAGGCATCCAGGAGGCTCCTCTGGAAACAGATTCCTTCAGTGTTGAAGGCCATTGGTCTATATTGCTTTCTTTTACCAGTTAGTTACATTGTACTTTTGTGCTGGCTATGTGGATAGGTCCTGTATTAGGTGAAATAAAAGCACAAGTACACGTATACAAACACACATTTATGCATTAATTTATGTTCAATGAACATAAAATAGGTTCATACTGAATAGTACTAAATGTATTAAGATCTGGATGGACCTGGAATGTAGGCTGATCCAAATGATGCCTGTTATGTTTCACCAAACTCTAGAAGACTAGAGTTAGGGAAAACCTAGGAGATCACTTAACCCAGTACTTACCAAAACTTTTTCGAAAACACAGTATGCATGGAGGACTTAATTTAACAACACACACACACAACCAAATAACTGAAATACAATGTCATGAAACAGTATGTGATGCAATGTATTTTTTTTTTATCTTGTCCTATCCTATCTTATCATTATAAAAATTACCTGTTGAGGGCAACTGGGTGGTTCAGTGGGTCAAGTGTCCAACTTCAGCTCAGGTCATGATCGTGCAGTTCGTGAGTTCAAGCCCCTCATTGGGTTTGCTGCTGTCAGCCTGTCAGTGCAGAGCCCACTTCTGATCCTCTGTCTCCCTCTCTCTGCCCCTCCCTGCTTGTGCTCTCTCAAAAATAAATTTAAAAAAATTAAAAAAATTACCTGTTGGGGTGGCTTAGTTACCTGTTAGCTGCTTGGGTGGCTTAGTTGGTTAAGTGTCCGACTTTAGCTCAGTTTGTGATCTAATGGTTCATGAGTTTGAGCTCTTCATCAGGCTCTGTGCTGACAGCTCAGAGCCTGGAGTCTGCTTCAGATTCTGTGTCTCTCTTTATCTCTGCCCTTCCCCTGATTGCACTCTCTCTCTCTCTCTCAAAAATAAATAAACTTTATAAGAATTTTTAAAAAACTACCTGTGTAGCTCACTAAATTGATTTTATATATCACTAAAGACTATAACTCACCGTTTTAGACCAACTCTCTTATTTACTGGAAGAGAAAACTGAAGCTCGGAGGCACAAAAAGAATGATCAGAGTCATGGAGTTATTGCAGAGCAGGGACCAGAGTTCAGGTCTCCAGGTCCAGAGGGTTATATTCTTTTTGGACCACTTGCACCTCTCTTTGACCCCCTTGGAACAGGGATCAGTGTAAGCAGGACACATACACTTGATGGCTCTGCCTTGCCTTCTCTGTTCTGCCTGCCCCTGGCAAAGATTGCCAGAGAATGAGTCCCTTTGGAGCCAATTGGGCTCTTCTGCTGAATGCTGAGTGGTTCATCCATTCCTGTGCTCCAGGAATGCAGGGACTTGAAGACAGGCTGCATTTTTTCTAAGCTAGACAAGCTGGTCTCAAGGCAAACTGAACTGTAGCTCAGAATGTGAGGTGAGTTTGCCCTGGCCCCTTCATTTATCTTCCTTTAATCAAACAGACGAAACGTTTTCATTGGAAAGAGGAGATTGTTATCCTTGGCTTTCTTGTGTCTCCAGCAGTATTTTTCTTAGGAATGTGTTAATAGCTGCAAAAATTTTAACACGTCTTCAAGTGCCTCTCACATTAGGGGATTCTTCTCAGTTGTGGGAAAAGTGGTTGTCAGTTTGCCTGGCATTTAAGCAAAATCAAAATGTTTCTGACAGGTAGATTATGCTCTTACTTCAAATGTTCTGTCTTTACTGAATGTGCAGCTGGAAGCTTCAGAGGGAGAGACATTTTTCTTGCCAACTCTGATTCCTTCAGTCCTCATTCACTCCCAGGCAGTTGAATCCCCAAAATGGTTAACTTCAGGGCTAGTGTAGGAAAAGACTTGGGAGTTTCTGATTTGGAGATCATGTGTTGTTTGGTCTTTTCGTAGAAAGCAACATTGGCCCTGCTGAGCAAACTTTTTAACTTTTTTTTAAGAAAGAAGAACATTTAATTAACAAATAGGAATATATATTTATTGTATATATTTATATATAATATGTGTATATTATACATAAAAATTTAGAGGAAGTTGAGAGACAAATGTACAAAAAGAGAGAGGAGATTCCTAAAAATGGCTATTAAAGTTTTTGTTACACCTTCAAAAAATATTTATTTAATGGAATCAAAAGATAGGGCAGGGTGGATCTGAATCCATCCAAGGTTACAAATTCCTGCGTATTCCATTAAAAGAGATTTTCTTCTCTGTATATAAAAATAATAACTAGCCTTCTGTGTTTCTACAGAACTTCCCTGCTCATATTGCCTCAGCAATAAATGTTTTTGGGAAGATGTACAAATGCTTCCAAGTGAATTTTTAAAATTTTTCTGTGGGTCAGCTGGGCAGATTTTCTGGCCTGAGTAGCTTAACTAATGTCAGCGACACTCACTCCTGCTTCTGTTGTCGCTAGATGACCTAGGATGGCCTCATGCCCATGTGTGACAGTTGGCTATTTGTTGGTTGAGGTGATGCTGGTGACCGGATCTTGTTTTCCTAATCATCCATCAGGCTGGCTCAGGCTATTCTCTGTAACTTCTGAGAACACCAATCCATGCTATATGTGCTGCCTTCCACCTAGCAGTCCTTTACCATGCCGTCTTTCCTTTCTCTCGTCTTTCCCCATTTCAGTGGTACCGGGACAGGGTATTATATTCAACCAGGAAAAAAAATTTCTATAAGCACCACCAAACTTTAAGGGTGATTCTTTGAGGCCTCCATCCTCCTCTCCCCTGGGGAGAGGTGATATTTTCTCTTCATGAATATTTGCTTTTAAAGTTTATTTATTTTGAGAGAGCATGAGTGGGGGAGGGGCAGAGAGAGCAGGAGAGAGAGAGAATCCTAAGTAGGCTCCACACTGTCAGTGCCACCCAGGTTCCATCTCTTCATGAATATTGAACTCTTTACAGGTTCCCCTTAGATTCATTGGGTGGTGGTGATGCTGGGGACAGTGTCTGTATTTGGTCAGTTCTGGAGTCTCTCACTATGAGAGGTGTGTGGTGTCTGCCTCCAATCTCTAGTGACTCCCTGAATTGAGGACTTTTGGTACTGAGACCTTTTTCCCCCCAACCCCAGGTATGTACTTTAGTTACCATAGGAGTAATGGAACAACAGGAGAAATTCCATCTTATAGCAGATTGGAATTTAGTGCTATAAGAGCACAAGGGTTGGGGGGGGGGCACCTAAGTGGCTCCGTCATTTGGGGTTCTATGTCTTGATTTCGGTCAGGTCACCATCCCAGGGTTGTAGGTTTGAGCCCCATGTTGGGCTCTGTGCTGTGCATGGAGCCTGCTTGAGATTCTCTCTCTCTTTCCTTCTACCCCTCTCCTCACCCCCACTCAAGTGCTCTTTCTCTCTCTCTCAAATTTAAAAAAAAAAAAAAAGAGTGCACAAGGGAAATCATGCTTTTTGCATGGAGGTTGGGGAAGGCTTCTCAGAGGAGGTGATATTTCTATGGTGACTTTTGGAAGCCCAAGGATATCTCATTTATGTTTAGACTATATCTAAAGAACAGCAGATCAATGCTACCAGAAGACTAAAGCACAGGGCAGTGATCTGAGTAGAGGTGTCACAGCACTGCATCTCAGGTGGTCTGTATTAGTACTTCATCATTCTTTCACCTGTGAACTCTCTCCTTTTTGTCCAAATGACTGTTCTACAATTGTCTTTTGTCTTGAGCTCATTCTCCTTTTATCAACCTCTTCCTCTCACTTTATTTCCTCTTTATCTTTGCTATATCCTAATTCCTTTCTCTTTTTATTTTTTCTCTTCCTTTCTCATCCATTGGCTGGAACTCACCATTTTTACTTGGGGACCTAGCTCAGCTCTAAGGAGGTATTTTGCAGGATTAAAGTGTTAGCTGAGTACTGAGATGACTGGAGCATGGGTACCCTGGATATTGTCTCAGGAAGTGGGATCACTTTGCCTTGAGAGGAGAACAGTTTCTCAATTCCATTTTTCCCCTTTATGCCCTCTTGAGGGGAGTTTTCTCTATGCCATTTCCTGTTTTTCTCTAATACCTCCTCTCTATTTCTGTTCTATAAAGATGGGCAGTGAATACGATAAAATTAATGAAATTCTTTCTTTATGAAGATTTTCTTACTGAGTGAAGGGCTTACCTTCCATATGCCCTTTGGAAGCCAAGCAAAGTATTACCCAGAAAGTGTGCTTCAGAGGGCAGTTCTGGAGGGATCTGCAGACAGTGTTAGAAAGCTCAGCAAGAATAAGATTTAGGCTTGCAGTTACTAGACAGGAAGCTCTTTGAGTGCAATTTTCATCTTCATTGTATCCCAAGAACTGACCAAGTATGTGGTACCTAATATATGCTCAGTAAATGAGTAAAATTTTTTAAAAAATCCTTAAAGAATGGATATGGCTCAAAATCTTATTTATATCTCTAGCTACATTTTTACTGGAGGAGTTTGCTGGAGACTTTTAAATAGACTTCTTGGAAAGTGGATTTCTGGTGTGACCATTTTATCATCTTAGCCAGTTGGCTGATTACACATGGACAAGCACATCAGTGTCTCCTATTTCTATTTATTTATTTATTTATTTATTTATTTATTTATTTATTTAAAGAGACAGAGTGAACAGGGGAGGAGCAGAGAGAGAGGGAGAGAATCTCAAGCAGGCTCTGTGCTGTCAGCACAGAGCCCAGTGTGGAGCTCGGAACCATGAACTGTGAGATCATGACTTGAGCTGAAATCAAGAGTCAACAAGGCACCTGGATGGCTTAGTTGGTAAGTGTCTGACTCTTGATTTCTGCTCAGGTCATGATCTCACAGTTCGAGAGTTCGAACCCCATATTAAGCTCTGTGCTGACTGCGTGGATCCTGCTTGGGATTCTTCCTCTCTCTCTGCCCTTCCCCTACATGTGCTCTGTCTCTCAAAATAAATAAACAAAACCTTTAAAAAATTGAGATATTTAAAAAAAGAGAGTCAGACACTTAACTGACTGAGCTTCCCAGGTGCCCTGATTGCCTTCTATTTCAAGATGAGAGTTGAGTTGAAAGAGAAAAGCATCTCCAAATCAAGTGTTTGCATCTTAACCAAGAGATGAAGTTCTGTGTATGGGTTCTTGGTTCATTCTGTATCCCTGATATAGGAACAAACAAAAAGAAAATGTGCATTCTAAAAAAGCTTTCACGCATCCTCTAGTCCCCTTGCAAACTGGCTCCAGAGCCTATTATAGCAACTTCTGTGGTCATGGGCAGGCCAGGAAATAGTCTCAATTTGCTCAGGCCCTAAATTATGGACTATGCATTTGCAACTGTTTTGAACTAGTCAGCAAAATCATAGTTTTCAACAGGTTTTGAAAGAAGCATTGCAATTCACAGGTTAGAGTGTTTTAGATTATGTTGTTACAAAATAAAACAAATTTGGGTTTTTTCTCTCCTGAGGAATGGTGAAATTGAGCCGTCTCCAAAAAAAATGAATAATGCTCATCCTGTATTAAATTGCTCATCAGAACACAGAATTTTTTTCTTTTTCTTCTTTCTTTCTTTCTTTCCTTCTTTCTTTCTCTCTTTCTTTCTTTCTTTCTTTCTTCCTTTTTCTTTCTTTCTTTCTTTCTCTTTCTTTCTTTCTTTCTCTTTCTTTCTTTCTTCCTTTTTCTTTCTTTCTTTCTTTCTTTCTTTCTTTCTTTCTTTCTTTCTTTCCTTCCTTCCTTCCTTCCTTCCTTCCCTCCTTTCTTTCTTTTTTGGCAACTATTCAGCTATTGAATACCATTGCAACAGGTATTCAAACTGGCCCAACACAATCAGTAGTAGACAAGTGATCTTTGTGAGATGTGTATTGGGCTAAATTCATCTCACAAAAACTAAAATTTTATTTTAAGAAATAAGGCTTTAATTAATGTGCTGATAGATGTGCATCCAGAGCAAGCATTGCTAGAATGTAGCACTTTGTATTTAATAATTAAATGTGATAAGCTAGGCACTTCACAGTTACATTTAAACCCTTTGCTACATCAGTATATAATGTAGTTTTAAACTTTTTACATCTTTTTGCCACTGAAATTCATCTTTATGTTCTAACATCTCATGTTTTCTTAGTACATCCTAATTGTTGAACATGTGAATGGACATCTGGATTTCCTTTAGCTATGTGTTAAATGGGTTTGTTCCTCTGAAAACTATTCCTGCAATTCCAAGCATTTCCACCAGGTGGACAAAGGAGCCACTGCACTCTGGTTAACTGAGGCCTTACAGTGAGGTAACTGAGAAGGGAAATAGCCTGAAAACACGAATGAGCCTAGTTACTAGTTTTTGGAAAAATTAGACTCCTCAATAATGTGTTCCTACAAATTAGGTATGTTGGTAAGAGAAGATATAAACACAGAGAAGGTCTATAGCAAGATTTTTTTTAAAAACATAATATTTATCATAATATGTTAACTTTTACTCAACTTGTACAGTGACCACTAACTTTATTCCAGTTTCCTCTTTTTCCTTTCAAGATATTTACAAAACAAGTACTGGTTTTGGATTATCTACAAAGAGGTTACTTGTAGGTTATTCACAAGCTGCTTTTCGCTTTAAAATTAAAACTCTAGTAAATTTCCTCTGCTTGTTATGTGATCTGTTGCTTCCCAATTACTTATTTGAAGACATATCTCCTCTCAGCCTATATTGTCACATTTGGTTACTTTCTTTCTATGCATTGCCTCTTAAGGGAAACATCAGAGTTTTTGTTTTCAATAATACCCTAAACTTTCAAAACACATTAAAAAGGATAGCCTTTGTGTGTTAATATATATATATATATATATATATATATATATATATTATACTCTTAAATATGTTACTTATATATATTACTCTATACTATATATATTATTCTTATTTTAAAGATGAAACAGCCTTAGAGCAAAAATGTGACCTATTATAGGTGGAATCATAAGCTTTATACTTTAATTAAACATTATGCATTGCATTAAATTGCTTGATATTTGATATCAGATGAAACTGAACTTTTGAGAGAGGATGTGGTCTACCCAGCTCAAACTGTTTGAAGTGGAACTACTGGGTTTGATCCTAGGATTTTCAGCTCGTAGATTCATGTTTTCTTTCATTCTTTATACACTTAAGATTTTAGCCCATTCTATTGATCTTTACATGTTCATTATAACATGCAAGTATTTCATTGCTATTTATGTCTATGTGCCTCTATACTTTCTTTGTTGAATTGACAAAACAGTCTTTCCAAGGCCCCTTCTTCCAGAGGCAGGCCGGGTGCTGTCCACACATTGGGTCTTAAGTTTGCAGTTTTTCAAGTGGGTGCAATAGTTTTGTAGTGCAAATCAGATTTATGTAGTAAAAATCAATTGCTGTTCTTCATGTTTCAAAATGTTAAGAGCATTTTTGGAGCACCATCTGTGTGCAGAACTCTGGGTTAGGTGCCTTTGAGAAGATACAAAAGAAATGATAAGATTGGGTCTGTGGTTCAAGGAGCACAGAAGCAGGGTAATCTCTAGCAGTGACTCCTCATGCCAGAAACGCCCCAGGGAACAAACAGCCTCCTACCATTTCATCTGGGTAGATCCTGGCACCAGGTGCAGTGAGACTTGTATGAGACCATTCACATAAAGTCCTGGATTAAGCTCCTTTCGAGAAAATAAATAAATGCCAAAGCAACAACAATAACAAACCAAAATAGGTGTGTGTGTGTGTGTGTGTGTGTGTGTGTGTGTATGTATGTGTACACACGTGCATGTGGGTGTGGCTAATCCCACATGGTCTGGTAAGGAGGTGTGCCAAGAAGAATTTGACTCAAGCTGTCTCATATTTTCTAAATATTCCAGGAGACAGAAATGGGATCCAAACTTCCCAGGTTTCGATGTTCAACAAGCTGAGTTCTTTCTGATGTCTATAACTATATCTCACATAAGGCACTCCAAGACCATTTCTTGTTTTGTTTATTCATTACCAAATATTTACAAATCACCTACTGTGTACCAGTCCATGTGCTAGTAACAGAAAAAAGTCTGTAGACAACAGTCATTGTCCCTGCCTTCATGAAAACTTAACAATGTTTTTCTGTGTCACCAATATTTTTAAAGACTGTTTTCTAGATATTGCTTTCCCAAATTAACACATTAACTGAAGGAAAGGTAGCAAGGACTGTTATTGTTATATGTTCTACTCATCCATATGATGACCACCTATGTGAATATAAATGATTTTCTTTATTTATTTGGGCCTCAGCTGCAGAGAAAGCTGAGCTAATCATACTCTTTAGTGCATGACACACTGTATCCATCAGTCTGTGTGTGAAGCTTTTCTCTTGTTTAATTTTATTATATGACTTTTCCTCCATTATTCACGAGATCTACTCTTATTCCCACTTTTCTACCATCAGCAGCTGCTTTAGCATATATATTCTTGGATATGCAAGTATCCTTGAAGAATATATAATGCTCTTTGATGGAAGTGTATGCTTTTAGTTAATACATGATATTATTCTATATATTCTCTGTATGTGTTTTTTCATAATCAAGGCTGTGTTTTAATATCTGTCCATTTGTTGCATATCCTTGGAATTCAGTGCTCCTAGCAACTACATAATATTTCATACTATGCATCAATTATCTCTTATTTATTAAATCACCTACTGATGAACAGGGTTGTTTTTTACCAACTTGTTACTATAAACAATGGTATGATGTGTACAGCCTCATAAATGTCTTCCTATTAACCTGGGAGAGTGTCTTAAGAGTATACCCAGGAATCATATTGTTGAGTCACTGGGCATTTGCATAGACAATTTTACTGAGAACTGAATGGCTGTTCTAGTGTATGATTTACCACAGAGTATGAGCTTTCTCAGCACTGCATATGCTTGCCAACACTAGGTTTTTTCTGACTTTCTAACTTTTGCAAATATGTTTAGGGTAAAGTGGTAAATTTTGTTGTTTCTGATGTGACTTTCTCTGATTGAATATGAAGTTATGATATTTTTTAACCAGTCATATTAGACTTCTTCTGCTATTTTAAAACAATTTCTTGCCTTTCTTATTAACTGATAGAAGTTTCTTATATATTCCAAATCAATCCTAATTGGGTTTAGAAGATACAAATATCTTCCCTCAGTCTGTCAATGATTTGTTATTTTTGTCTTAATTTTTATGTATTCTAGTATGTTGATTTTTTCTCTAATTTATTTTTTTAATGGTTTTGTTTTAATAACCCTTCTTCTTACCTAGGTGAGCATTTATTTTATATTTTCTGCCATTTTTCATAGTCTTTTCTTTCACATTTGTTTTTAATTTGGTTAGAGTTCACCATTAATTACTAGAGATTCAATTTTACTTTCCTCCGTATAGTAAGCCAGTTTTCATAACAGCACATATTGAATCACCCACTGTTTGAGATTCCACATCCATTATATAGAAAGTTGAATTGTATATTTCTGAGTTACTTATTGAGTTTAATTTTGTATTAATCTGTTGTCATGTTGCTAGTCTATTATATTTATTATCATGACTTTAAAAGTATCTTAATATCTGGTAGGATGAATCTTTTTTTTGTCTCAAAAATTTTCCATAAATTTTAGAATCACTTTGTCAAGTTTTCCTGGAAAAAAACCCTAGCTATGACTTTTTATTTCATAGCTTCATTGAGATGTAATTGACATACAATAACTGCACATATTTAAAGTATACAATTAGATTAATTTTGACATTTGTATATAGTGTTGTATATAACCTTTTCCCCAATCAAAATAACAAATGTATCCATCATTCCCCTGCATTTCTTTGTATGCCATTACAATTGCTTTCTCTGCTCCCTGCTACCCCTCCAATTTCCAGGCAATCACTGATCTATTTTCTATCCCCATCAGTTAGTGTTTTTCAGAGTTTTAAAAAAATGGAAAAGAAGGGGAAAAATGGAAAAGAAATACAGTATGTACTCTTCTTTTGCTGGGCTCTATCACTCAGCAAAATTATTTTAGAATTTTTCTCTGTTATGTGTATTAGTAGTTCATTCATTTTTATTGCTGGATAGTATTCATTTGTATAGATATACCACAGCTGAAGAACAACCACCTGTTGAAGAGCATTGCCACTGTTTTAAGTTTTTGACTTTTATAAATAAAGTCTTTGTATGGACATATGCTTTCACTTCTCTTGGGTAAATAACTAGAGTGGAATGGCTAGCTCATATGGCGGATGTATGTGTATCTTTCTTACAAACTGCCAAACTAATGGAAAAAGAGTACCATTTTACATTCTCACCAGCAGTGCATGAGAATGACTTTGAATTTGCAACAAAATTTTATATTAATTTGGAAAAAATTAACTTATCTGACTGTTAAATCAGTTAAATCAGTTTTCACATGTGAAAATCTTTTCTTTCCTTCTGGACTCCTTTTATGCCCTTGAACAGAGTTAAATTTTGTTTTACTATAAATAATTTAAAATTTTTAAATGTTTATTTATTTATTTATGTTAATGTTTATTTATTTTTGAGAAGGGAGAGACAGAGTGTGAGCGGGGGAGAGGCAGAGAGAGAGGGAGACACAGAATCTGAAGCAGGCAGGCTCGGAGCTGTCAGCACAGAGCCCGATGCGCGGCTGGAACTCACGAGCTCTGAGATCATGACCTGAGCTAAAGTCGGACGCTTAACTGACCAAGCCACGCAGGCACCCCATAATGTTTATTTATTTTTGAGAGAGAGAGGGATAGAGCGTGAGTGTGGAAGGGGGAGAGGAAGAGAGAGAGAGGAAGACACAGAATCTGAAGCAAGCTTCAGGCTCTAAGCCCAATGTGAGACTTGAACCCGCGAGCCATGAGATCATGACCTGAGCCGAAGTCATACATTTAACCGACTGAGCCACCGAGGTGCCCCTGTTTTACTATAAAAAATTTAAAGTTCCTACCTGTTTTAGAAATTTTGTTACACATTATATTTTCCTATTGGTTATTGGGTTATTGCTGATATAAAGGTAAATTTTTATAAATTAATCTTATATTAGGCAACATTACTGAGCCCTAATGTTAATTCTAATGTCTGCTGATTTTATTTAGAGTCCTGTATAAAGTTAATATCTACATCTCCAAATACCTACTATTCCTTTTTGTTTTTGTTTTATTGTATTTGTGAGGACTTCTTTTTTTAAAAACTAAATAATAACAGGCATCCTTATTTTATTATTGGCTTTCATGAAATATCTAAAATTTCCCTCTTGCTTTTGTAATTTGATCTACTTTATTGGGTAGATTGTCTTTGTTATGTTAAAAATATTCCCATCTATTCCCATTTTTGAGAGCTTTCTTTAAAAGCAAACTAAAGGGGCACCTGGGTGGCTCAGTGGGTTAAGCATCTGACTTCAGCTCTGGTCATGATCTCACAGTTTGTGAGCTCAAGCCCCACATCAGGCTTTGTGCTGACAGCTCAGAGCTTGGAGCCTACTTCAGATTCTGTGTCTCCCTCTCTCTCTCTGCCCCTCCCCTGCTCTCACTCTGTCTTTCCCTCTCAAAAATAAATAAACATTAAAAATAAAAAAAAACTTAGGTCTTTTAAAAAATAAATAAATAAAAGCAAACTAAATATATTCTGAGCTTTATTGTATATTTTTCTGTATTTATTAAAATTATGATATGATTTCCCATTTTTTCCCGGTAATATGCCAAATACCCTGATAGATTTTCTCATGTTAAACCTTGAATCCTTAGAATTATTTTTTAAATGTTTATTTACTTATTATTGCATGTGCCCACACATGTGACGGGGTAGGGGCAGAGAGAGAGAGGGAGAAAGAGAATCCCAACCAGGTTCCACACTCAGCACGGAACCCAGTGAGCGGCTTGACCTCACAGCCCCGAGATCATGACCTGAGCTGAAATCAAGAGTCAGACGCTTAATCAACTGAGCCACCCAGGCACCCCAAATTATTTTTAATATTCTATTGGATTTATTTACATAATATTTTATTTAGAATTCTCATATGTAAGTTCACAAGTAAAATGAGACTGTAGTTTGTCTTCTTGATTTGCTTTTATCTTATTTTGAGTGAAGATTTGCGCTAGTTTCATAAGGTAAATCATGCAGTTTCTTTTTTTCCCCACAATAACTTGTATAAAATAGAGATTTTCTGTTTCTTAAAAGTTTAGTAGAATTCACCTTTTAAAATGACTGAGCCTCATTTTACTAGAGGTGGGAAAGTAAAAAATTTTTTTAATTATTTTATTTTTGTAGAGATTATTGGTCATTCAATATTTAAAAGTTTTTTGTGCTAATTATGACAATTTATATTTTTTCAGAAATATATCCCATTTTGTCTGAGCTTTCATATTTATTAGCATATTTCATTCATAACATTCTTTTGTAATTTAAAAAATCTCTATTAATTGTTACCTCCCTTTTTTTCTACGCATTTGTTTATTTACAGCTTTTTCTCTATTATAATTAGTTAGCCTTATCATAAGTTTATCAGTTTGATCTTTGTAAGAGCCAGTTTTACTTTTATTAATCTTTTTTGTTGCTTATTTCATTAATTACTATTATTTCCTTTTTGTGTTCTTCCCTCTTGTTTTTTCTGGGAGAGAGAGATGGCTATTTGCAGGTCGTTTACTCTATTGTTCTTTTCCTAGCTTCTGTGTTGAAGCTTAAACTTACTGTTTTCAGTTTTACTTTATGATAGAAACATTTAATCATTTAAACTTCCTGTTTCTCACAAATTTTTATACACAGTGCTTTCTTCTTTTTCATATTACATACTTTCCTTGAAATGTCCTTTTTAACCTAAGACTTATGTTGTGGTTTTCTTTTTCTTTAAGTTTCTAGATTATTTTGGTGATGCCTTGTTATTGATTTCTGATTTTGTTGTATTAGTGTCAATGAATATAGTCTTTGTCAACTGTGTGAAATTAATTCTGCATAATTGATTTAGGTTTTACAGATTTCCTAGTACAAGTTTGTGGAATTTTTTTATTCTCAGAAAAAATATATTTCAATCTCTGGGGAAGATGGCAGAGTAGGAAGACCCTAAGCTCACCATGTCCCACAGGTACAGCTAGTTAACACTCACATTGGTGTAAATAACCCCAGAAACTGGCAGAACAAACTCCATAACTAAATATATAGAAGAAGCCACATGGAAGAGGGTAGGAAGGGAAGAGACACAGTGGGGAGCTCCAAGAGGGAGCCACAGGTGGAGAGGGGGAGAGAAATAGACCCTCACAATGGGTAGCACACACAGGGAAGACAAATCATCATAATATGTGGCTTTGAAAACCATGGGATGCCTGGATGGTTCAGTCGGTTAAGCGTCTGACTTCAGCTCAGGGGATGTTCTCAGGGTTCGTTGGCGCATTGGGCTCTGTGCTGACAGCTCAGAGCCTGGAGCCTGCTTTGGATCTGTGTGTCTCCCCCTCTCTCTCTCTGCCCCTCCTCTGCTCACACTCTGTCTCTCTCACTCAAAAATAAATAAAGTTTTAAAAAAATTAACAAAAAAAGGAAACCAGAGAGGCCAAATTTTGTGAGTTCTTACAACCAACAGGACTTAAAGCTTCAAACTTTAAAAATCAGAAGGCAAGAGGACACTGAGTCCACATCCTTAAAGAGACAGCACAACAAACAGCCCCTGGAGATACAACATAGAAGCAGCAATTTGAAGTGTCTGGGGTGTATGAAATGAAGAGTTATTTACTAATTGAAGAATGTTTCCCAGAGGGACAGATTTACTTGGGAGTCCCTCCAGAAACAAAGGAGTGGCAGGTGCCATTTCCCTTACTTCCCTTTAGCATAAACACTTGGCCCCCTGCAATAACTAACTACCTAACTTGCTTACACCACGCCTTGCCCCTTCCAGCCAGGCCTGCCTCAGTCCCAGTGGCTGCAGGTCCTCTCCCCCAGAACACGAGTGCAAACCTTGCCAACACTGTCTCTATCAACTGCATGCTTTTCGGGCCCTCAGTCTCAGGAGCAGCAACTACCTGTCACCTTTCATTAAGGGCACACCAACTTCACGCACTTTGCAGAGCGGCCCTGGCTGCCTTGGTCTCAGCAACTACATGTCCCTTGTGCAAGAAGACTGGCATGTACAACTTGCAAGCACTGTGTACCCTACTTGTGCAGGTTTTGCAAGGTGGCCCCCACAGGCCTCATCGCAGTGGAGGAGGCACGTTCCCTCTGGCAAAGGACCAGCACCACCTTGTTAAAAGTGCATGGCCTGCCCACTACTTGTAAGAGCAAGTGATATAACTGACATTCCTAACAAATAGAAATAGACACAGAGAGTTAGATAAGATGAGTAGATAGAGAAATATGTCTCAAATGAAAGAACATGACAAAATCAGCAAGAGACCTAAATGAAATGAATATAAGTAATGTGCCTGAATGATCATAAAAATACTCACTGGATCTGAGAAAAGGGTGGAGGACATCAGTGAGACCCTTAGCAAGAGATAAAAAAAACATAAAAAAGAACCAATCAGAAGTGAATAACGCAATAAATTAAATTAAAATAATGGAATAAAGGGCAGGCTAGAAGAAGCAGAAAAATGAATTAGCAATCTGGAGGACAAAGTAATGGAAAATAATCAAGCTGAGCAGCTGAGAGAAAAAAATATGCAAAATGAGAATAGACTTAGAGAACTCAGGGATTTCATCAAGCATAACATTCACATTATAGGGGTCTCAGAAGAAGAAAAGAGAGAAAAATGGGCATAAATTATTTGAAGAAATAATAGTTGAATATTTCCTGAACTGGGGAAGACAACAGATATCCAGATCCAGGAAAGCACAGAAATCCCCCCAAAAATCAACCCACACCAATACACATAGTAATTAAAACGTCAAAAAGTAGTGATAAAGAGAATTTTAAAAGCAGAAAAAAAAAAGAAGGCAGTTACATGCAAAGGAAACTCCATAAGACTATCAGCAGATTTTTCAGCAGAAACTTTGTAGGCCCGAAGGAAGTGGCATGATATATTGGCTGAAAGGAAAAAAAAATTTTTGCATCCAAGATTACTCTATCTAGCAAGGCTATCATTCAGAATAGAAAGAGACATAAAGAGTTTCCCAGACAAACTAAAGCTAAAGGAGTTCATGACCACTAAACTAGCCCTATAAGAAATGATAAAGGGGACTCTATGAGCAGACAGAAAAGACCATGAGTAAAAAAAGTAGGAAGCACAAAAGCAGTAAAAATAAGTATATCTGTAAAAATCAGTCAAAGGATTCACAGAATAAGAGGATGTAAATTATGACACCATATACAAAAACATTGGGGCAGGGGGAGTGAAGAATGGGCTCAAACTTAAGTGACTATCAACCTGATATAGACTGCTACATGCAGAAGATGGTATATACAAACCTAATGATAACCACACATCAAAAAACAGTAATAGATATGCAAAAAATAAGGAGAAAGTATAACACTAAAGAAAGCCAACTTATGGTGACAGAAGAGAGCAAGGCAAGAGAGGAACAGAGAAAATGTATAAAAACAGGCAGAAATAAATAGTAAAATGACAGTATTGTCATGTATTGTCATACATACATACCTATCAATAATTACTTTGAATGTAAATGGACTAAATACTCCAATCAAGACATAAGATGACAGAATGGATAAAAACACAAGACCCATTTGTATGCTGCTTACAAGAGACTAATTTCAGACCTAAGGACACATGCAGATTGAAAATGAGGAGATGGAGAAACATTTATTATGCATAATGGATACAGAAAGAAAGCCGGGGTAGAAATATGTGTATCAGACAAAATAAACTTTAAAACAAAGACTGTAACAAAAATAAAGAAGGACACTATATAATAATAAAAGGCACAATCCAACAAGAAGACAAAATAATTGTAAATAGTTATGCACCCAACATGAAAACACCCAAATACATAAAACAGTTAAAAAATAACAAATATAAAGGAACTAACTGACAGCACTACAGTAACAAGAGGAGACTTCAACACCCTACTTAAATCAATGGACAGATCATCTAAACAGAAAATCAACAAGGAAACAATGGCTCTGAAGGACACATAGGACCAGATGTATTTAAAAGATATATTCAGAATATTCCATCCTAAAACAGCAGAATACACATTCTTTTCAAGTGCATATGAAACATTCTTCAGAAAATATCATATATTAGGGCACAAAACAAATCTCAACAAATTCACAAAGATTGAAGTTATGCCATGCATCTTTTCTGACCACAGTGCAATGAAACTAGAAATGAACCACATGGAAAAATCTGGGAAGAGCAAAAATACATGGAGGTTAAATAACATGCTATTAAATAATGAATGAGTCAACCAAGAAATCAAAGAAGAAATCAAAACATACATGGAGACAAATGAAAATGAAGACGCCATGGTCCAAACTCTTGGATGTAGAAAAAGCAGTTCTAAGAGGGAAATTTATAACAATACAGGCCTACTTTGAGGAGCAAGAAAAATCTCAAATAAACACCTAACTTTACACCTAAAGGAGCTAGACAAAGAAGAACAAATAAAACCCAAAACCAGAAAAGGAAGGAAACAATAAAGATTAGAGTAGAAATAAATGATACAGAGATTTAAAAAAAAAAAAAATAGAACAGATAAATGAAACCAGATGCTGGTTCTTTGAAAAGATAAACAAGACTGATAAACTTCCATCCAGGCCCATCAAAAATAAAAAAGATTCAAACAAATAAAATCAGAAACAAGAGAAGAAATAATAGCCAACACCACAGAAATACAAAGGATTGTAAGAGAATATTATGAAAAATTATATGCCAACAAATTGGACAACCTAGAAGAAAGGGATACATTCCTAGAAACATATAAACTACCAAAACTGAAGCAGGAAGAAATAAAAATTTGAACTCGCTAATTATCAGCAATGTAATTGAATCAGTAATCAAAAAAAAACCCAACAAACAAAAGCCCTGGATGAGATGGGTTCACAGGCAAATTATACCGAACATTTTAAAAAAAGTTAATATCTATTCTTTTCAAACTTTCCCCAAAAACAGAAGGAAAACTTCCAAATTCATTCTATGCAGTCAGCATTAACCTGATTCCAAAACCACATAAAGACACCACAAAAAGAAAAGAACTACAGAACAATAGCTCTGATGAGCATAGATGCAAAAGTCCTCAACTGAACATTAGCAAACTGAATCCAACAATATATTTAAAATACCACTCACCACTAGCAAGTGGGATTTATTCCTGGGATGATAAGGTGGTTCAATATTCACAAATCAAGCAACTTTTTATATCATATCAATAAGAGAAAGGATAAAAACAATATGATCATTTCAATAGATGCCAAAAAAAGCATATGACAAAGTACAACATCCATTCATGATAAAAGCCCTCAACAAAGTAAGGTTTAGAGAGAACATACCTCAACATAGTAGATAAACATAATATGAAAACCCACGGCTAACATCATACTCAATGGAGAAAAACAGAGCTTTTCCTCTAAGATCAGGAATAAGACAAGAATGTCTACTCTCACCACTTTTATGCAACATAGTACTGGAAGTCCTAGCCACAGCAATCAGACAAGAGAAAGGAATAAAAGGCATTCAAATTAATGAGGAAGAAGTAAAACTTTCACTGTTCGCAGTGACATGATACTATATGTAGAAAACCCTAAAGACTACCACAAAACTACTAGAACTGATAAATTAATCCAGTAAAGTCAGAAGATACAGAATCAATGTATAGAAATCCATTGCATTTCCATACACTAATAATAAGGCAGTAGAAAGAAAAATTAATACAATCCTATTTACAATTGCACAAAAACCAATAAGTTACCTAGGAATAAACTTAACTAAAGAAGTGAAAGACCCGTACTCTGAAAACTATAAAACATTAATGAAAGAAATTGAAGATGACACAAAGAGATGGAAAGACATTCCATGCTTATGGATTGGAAGAACAAGTATTTTTAAAATGTCTGTACTATTCAAAGAAATCTACAGATTTAATGCTATCCCTGTCAAAATACCAACGACATTTTACACAGAACTAGAACAAAAATCCTAAAATTTTTCTGGATTTATAAATATATCTAAAACAATCTTGCAAAACAAAAGCACAGCTGAAGTTATCACAATTCCAGACTTCAAGTTATACTAGAAAGCAGTAGTAATCAAAATAGTATGATACTGGCACAAAAATAAACACATAGATCAATGGCACAGAATAGGAAACCCAGGAATAAACTGACAATTATATGGTCGATTCATCTTCAACAAAGTAGGAAAGAATATCCAATGGGAAAAAGACAGTCTTGGAGCACCTGGATGTCTCAGTCAGTTGAGCATCCAACTCGATTTTGGCTCGGGTCATGATCCCAGGGTTGTGGGATCGAGCCCCATGTTGGGCTCTGTGGTGAGCATGCAGCCTGCTTGAGATTCTCTCTCTCTCTCTCTCTCTCTCTCTCTCT
>CM053577.1:71800796-71831771 GCA_028646485.1 Cryptoprocta ferox
TTTAAAAAAAAAAGTCTAATTCATCCATCTTGCTACATATGTCTAAAGAAACCCAACTCTCATTTGAAGATCATTAAGAAACTTTTAGATTTATAACTTAATATTGGGCTTGTGAATCAATCTTCTATGTCTTTGGGACATAATTCAATTCCTTAGAGCCTGATCACTACCATAGAAATAAACCTAGACCTTTAAATTGCAAAGCTGGGGCCAGATACTACATCTGAGATGGCCCCCAAATTAGGCAATAATATCATGTGAGGCTGGTTTAAAACAGTCAGCTAGTCTTACCTGTATTATATTTTTATTACAGCCATTATGCAATTTTTATGATTATCACTTTTAGGAATGGTCTGACTCAAAACATCAACTCTGACTTCCGAACGGGCAACACATCAACCTCCTTTCTTTTATACTGATTAGTGTCTATGAGGAAAGTACAAATATTCTTCCTTTTATTATCTTTACTTTTTCCAGTGGAGGTGATGAATGTCTCCCCCTTTTGGGGTGTAATTCTGAAGTCAGTTAGAGGAGGTAGAAATTAGTGGGAGTTTCAAATTCACACACATTAGAGCTTCACTGATTTGCCTTTCAGGGTCCTCTCAAACATTCTGTTTCTTGATCAATGCTTGATTTCAGATCAGATTCATCTCTCCAGAGTAGCTCTCCCAGATACTCTTATTGTACTTGGTACTGCACTTAACCTGAGCATATCTCAAGCAGTAATTGGACTGAATAGCTCTCATGTCAGGGATAATGGAACTGTATTTTGATCATTTGGGGACATGTATTTTGAATGTGGAACAATGGCAGATAAATACGTGTTTGCTGAAATAATGAATGGAGTGTAATCCAGATCAGGGCAGGTGACAAAGGAGTGGTCAAGATGAATTGCTGAGCTCTCTTTCATAACTTGATTTTAAGATAGAATTATGAATCTAAGGAGCATAAGCTTTGGATCCATTTTGGAGGTGAATGAAATGGCACTTCTAAAATAAAATATACCATTAACCACGTCTACTCAGATCAGTTATTCTTTCAATGTGACTCATTTAGTGAGAACAGCAAGTTTATATATTTATATATGTATCACCTAGCCTTAACTTCTCTACCAAAAAGTATAAAGTGACTCACTGTCTCTTTACAAGAATTTCCAGATCTGCTGGGGTGGTTTTGTAATGGGTCAACTTAACTAAGCTGGAACTACATTTCCCAAAATTCCTCTCTAGTTAAGGAAGAGCCACAAGAGAAATTCTGTATGAGATTTAGAAGACAAAAGTGAGGCAGGTGTTAGAGCCTGAAGGTGTAGAGAACCAGGCACTGTAGCTCATACCTGTAGTCTCTCGTGTGCTTGCTCATTTTGTCATCATGAAGCATCAGCCAGACCCGCAGCTCCTCCTGCTGGATCCCCTCCTCCAATTTCTCCAAGTCTTTGGCCTGCTGCATATGCAGCTCGTGGCAAAAGCACTGGCTGCTTCTTCTTTGAGTCTCCCAGGCATAGATGCTGGACATAGTGAGAGAGAGATGCAGATTCTAATATGCCTAGGTAGCTTCTAGTTTGTCCTCAGAGGTTCCAGTTTTTCCCTGCTCTCCTTCATTCATTTCATATCTAGTTTTTCATTCCAACAGCTGGCCCTGCTGGCCTGCAGTGACTTTAAGCCCACACCACATACAGAGGCATTGTATCCATAGAATTCTTCACCAGCTGTCATCATTGTGTGAGATCTAATCTTTGTAATAAATCCCTTATTCTATATTATTCAAGAGTTGTCTTACTTCCTTGATCAAATCTTAACTCATACACCTGTACAGGGTATCACTTTGTCCTGTCCCAATCATTCTGTATAACGCATAAAGGTTAAAGCAGAGAAGAACCAGGGCATATTCTGGAAAGACTGCTCTATGATTTATCATGATATGTTTGCTGATTAGGAGTCAATAGATCCACTTCAAATTTATGAATGGTGTATAGGGTTGAAGGATAGTGCATCTCCAGTGATGCTTGTGGAGTTGTCCAGTGTGTGCAGCTTGCCCAGCTGTAGATGACCCCTCTGGAAGAGAGGAGTATTGTCAATGGTTCCTCTCTACATAAAATAGTCATTTTCAATTTGTAACAAGAAACCGATCCATTCGTATAGAATCACCCTTGACTCAGTCTAGATGAGATTTAGAGTAGTCCAGTATAGTATACTATGTCATTGGGAATAAAAATAGAAAACACAGTGCATCTGAAGAATCATTAAGTCATTAAAAGCAGAGGAAATTAACTGCACAAGCCACTAAATTTGAATATTCTAATGACAGATTTCCTGAAAATTAAGTTATGTGATTGGATTCCTCTATGGCTCCTTTGTTCTATTTTCCTATTCTAAAGCCATTTGAATGTGAATTGGCAAACCCAAAAAGTTACCAAGTAAATCGTTCAATAATCACTCTCTTGGCCATCATAGTCTACAGAGCAGTTTTCCTTAAAATTAAAGTCAAGACTAAAAGGAAGAGCAAAAACCATAAGGCTCTTACGGGTGCCTTTGAAACTCAAACTCAGTGAACCCTCTCTCTACTTGAGAGAAACATGTCCTCGCATATAAGAGGTCACTGATTCTCCTGCCCTGTCCAATTCTATCTTCCCCTCAAACTTCCACTGCTATTAGCCATCAACCTTAGTCCCTTCCCCTGAAACATCAGACTGCTTCTTATAACTTTCTGTTAACAGAGTGCCTTGCACATTGTAGCCATGTAATAAACAATTTCTATGATGCTAAGGATCTCATGTCTACCTGGGCCATAGTTCTACTTTCCACCCATGATGAAGGCAATATGCATATACTGGAATTGGAGTTCTACTTGTAGAAGTAGCCCTATTATTTGCATGAACTTCTGCTTTCTCAGGGCCTCTGTTTTTCCTTCCTTCTGAGATAATGCCTAATAGTCTTTATAGCTCAGAGAACAGAGTACTTCTACAAAGTTTACTATAGTAAACTCTTCAGCATGCAATGCAAAATGGAGCTGACACTAAGGTTTTTTGGCCTGAGTGGACTAACACCTGCCAGGACCTTCAGACCAGTGCAGCACCACCATGGAGGCACTTCCAGGACCCCAATCCTGAGATCAGATGCTCATCTGCTGCCTGCGTTCTTTCTCAACAAATCAGCACATTTGATTCTGCCTTCAGTTAGGGACAGATAGCCACAGCCGCTGGCTTCTGAGAGGCATCTGGCTGAGCTTCCAGGATACCCACTAGCACTGATTTACTCACCCCTCTAGTATGTTTGATGAGATTTGTAAAGTTCATCACCAGATACTCTACTAGTGGGCCTAAATTCTTAGGAAGAGTTAAAATAGTTTCAGAAAGATCCTTTGTTTGTAGATCAGAATGACCAAGAGATTGTCTTCCCCTGCTGGCCCAAGAGCCCTGGGTAATCTTTGCCTAAGTGGCTGCCAAAAAGAAATCTTGAGAAAAATCAGTTCCAAAAAGAGGAGCATGTCGAGGGTGTTTTGGGAATAGTTCCAGGTAATTTCACACTACTCCGAAGCCCGCAAATATTACTGTTAATCAAGCCAAACCTTTCCAACTTCAAATTTGTTTTCATACACAGTGATAAGGCAGGGGATATTGTAGCAATATGAGATTTCATATGTGAGTGACAGCTATCATCTCAGCTCTGAGGATGTAAGACTACTAGGCCTAATAGACTTGCTCGTTCACCTCATCTTGGGTGGTGAAAATCATTGGTAATTGTGTCCAAAAGAGCTTTGAATACCAGAGTTTTATGAAAGATACTAGTTCATTTTTCCTCAATCCCCTGATACTTTTTTTTCCACAGACCCAAAAAATACCTTAGTACATAAGTTACAAGGACCTCTGGCTGATAAGTGATTTATACTGAAAACACTGAACATAGTCAGGAGAAAGCAATTCCTGTTATTTCCCCAGCTCAGAATTTGGACCTATGCCAAGCATTTCTATCTGAATCAGGCCCAAGCATCTCCATCTGGAGTACTAGCAAACTGATGAGATCTTCTGCCTCATAAAAATCTTATAACCTTACCAAAGCAGAGGGCTGGCTTTATCTTAAAAGTCTATGAACAAATTAGTCATATTTTTTCTAGTTTCTTTGAAAATTTAAGCTTTTTTATTCACTTCCACGCCTTTCAGAAGTGGTGGAGAATGTGTTTGCACATAGCTTCCAGCATTAAACCTCATACACCACATCTACTGCTGCCTAAATTTACAAGGTTTAGCTTGGACTTTCTGAAATAAGCTGGTGCCATCTGATTAGATTCATGACTCGTTTGAGCCAGGCTGGCTGATGCAATCAGCCATCTATCCGGTACTGCTTGCACATAGAAGCTGTCTTGTTAAATACTCTGCAGGAATCTGCCCGTGAGGAGGAATCCACCCCAACCCAGATTCTTACACACTTCCTTGAATAATCAGGAGTCAGTACATTTAACTTGATGTAAATGTAGAAAATTTACTTGTGAAAGCTCATACTCCTGGTTCGCTTTCACAAAATCGCAAGGTTGGAAGTTTCAATGTGTCATTTTGTCCATCCCTCTGCCTCTGGCAGGCCCTTCATCTAAACAGTACCAGGTGGATGGTGATCTAATCTAGGCTTAAAAGGATGCAGAAAAGGCAAATTTTCACCCTGACTTTGGCAATGCTCTTGCATCTTGTCCTTCCCTCCCCTGCCAAACATACTTTGCTATGAGCCTCCTATCCTCATTAAAACTCATTTCTTCCTTTTTCATTTTCATAGAGGCTGGAGAACACTACCAACGACAGAATTTATTTTCTTTTCAATTTCTCCCCAGGCTAGGGTCTCATTCGCTTCCATATATAATTGCCGAATCAAAGAGGCAGTCCTTTCTGGCGAAATTAACTTGGGATTGTCTATTTTATGTCTCAAATTAGGCTTCACCCCATGCCCAATAACTAATAAAGTAGTAAACATAAAACCCAGAGGCATTAATCATGAAAAATTGTATATGTAATATTTTGTAACACATAACACAACTTAGTCTAAGTAAAAAAAAGTAATAATACAAGTGAGTAATATCTGTTGGAAAGGGCAGGGAGTGGTCTTGATTTTAAAATGATAATGTATTCATTATTTTTTAATGGGAAAATAAAAGCACAAACATACAAAAACTAAAAGCACTCATGATCCCATTGTACAAACATAACCACTAACATCTTCTTTTTCGTTCTAGATTTTATATTTGTAATAGGTTTATTCATTTCGGCAAACCCTGCTGCTAAGTGAAAAGTCATTAAATTACAAAAATATTTCCATTAACTTTAATGGGAAAATGCTATGTTGTATCCCAATGCAAGATAGCAAAGGATTTTTGCAGATAGTAAAATATATCAAATTAATGATAAAATAAGTGTCTATAAATAACAATAACTTACAAGCAAATAAATACTGTTTGATCATAAATGTAATATAATGAAGATTTATTGTACTTGTCAAAGGAAAAAGAGAAGTCTGGATTGTAGGTAGGGGGCCTGGAGGTGAAGTGCAAGAGAGTAATTTTCTGGAAGATGGTGAGAGTAAGCAATAGACTTTCAGATAGGCAAGGTTTTTTGCACACGTTGGTATCTTGCACATTTTTATGCAGACAAAAACATTCCAAACTTCAATGGCTTAAAACAACAAACATTTATTATTTCTCATGATTTTGTGGGCTAATTGGGCTGTTTTTTGGTCTGGGCCAGCTTGGCTGATCCCTGTTGTTAGCTAGTGACTCAGCTGGAACTTGTTGGTCTAAGACAGTGATGGACAAACTTTTTCTGCAAAGGGCCAGATGTGAATATTTCTAGGCTTTGCAAGTCATGTTTTCCCTCCTACAACTACTCAGTCCACTGTTGTAGTGTAACAGCAGCCACATACAGCATGTGAACAAATGGTTGAGGCTATGTTCCTTGCTTACCCCTGGTCTAGTATAGCCTCATTCATGTGTTTGGCAGTTGGCAGTCTTGTTGGTGGTTCTTAAACTTGAGCATGTATTAGGATAACATAAAGAGCACATTAAAGCACAGATTGCTGACCCTCACGTCCAGAATTTCCAACTCAGTAGGACTGGGGTAAAGCTGCAGAATTTGCATTTATAACAGGTTCTTAGGTGATGCTGTTGTGTTAGTCTGGGGACCACAATTTGGAGACCATTGGTCTAGAACTTCATAGCTAGCATGGCTCATCTCTGCTCTAGGTGTCTCTCACTCTCCAGAGGTCTAGCCTGAACTTCCTTTTTTTAAAGTGTATTTCTTTATTTGGGCGGGGGGGAGAGAGAGAGAGAGAGAGAACAAGCAGGGGAGGGGAAGACAGAGAGGGAGAGAGAGAATCCCAAGCAGGCTTCATGCTCAGTGCAGAGCCCAAAGCAGGACTTGATCTCACAACCAAGCAATCATGACCGGAGCAGAAATCAAGAGTTGGACGCTTAACCAATTGAGCAACCCAGGCACCCCTAGCCTGAGCTTCTTTACATGGTGATTTCAGGGTTCCAAAGAGCAGCAAAAAAGGCCCGATGTACAGATGCTTTTCAAGTCTCTTGTTTCATTTGCTATTGTCCCATTGGCCAAAACAAGTCACATAGCCAGGCTCTGTCACTGAGGAAGGAGACTACCTAAACTTCTGGGCTAAGGGAAGTTTGAACAAGTTGGATGTCATTACTGCAACAAACTACCACACTGCACTAAAAGGAGTTATAGAACAGAAACACATCTTTAGAAGAAAATAAATACTGAGCACAAGAAGGCTTTGAAAAACATGGAAATAGCTCACATGCACAATGGATGGGAGAATCATAGAAGATACTACCTTTTTGTCCCTCTCATTTGATGTATGTTCATAAAGCAAAATATTTTGGGTTCATCCACTCAGGGCACACAATTCAAATTTGTTCCATATGATATATCCTCTGATTAGAAACTGCTGTTGTCAAGTAAATTGGTAAATGTGTCTTTGCCTGAAATCATAACGTTAATACGTGACGTCTAACAATGTTTATTTAGTGGGCTTTGGAGTGAAAGAGTTAGTATATTGAGAAATAAATGAAAAATAAAAAGTGGTATAATCTTTTAAAAATTGTTTTAGTAAAAGGTTAAATGGTAGTTGTTATGCAAAATGGGTCTGGTTATATTAAACATTTCATGATTTCTAAGAAAGAAAAAAATGGAATAAATATACATTTTTTCAGTTAAATTCACAAAACACATGTTCTAAAGATGATAAATGAAATTAATGGGTTCAATCTTTGTCCTAAAGCACTTTGGGGGGGATACCCAGGATAAGAACATGGAATGGAACCCTGAAATACCCTCATTACATTATGAAAGTCAGCATATGCCTCAACCGTCCCCATTGACCTCTTACTGGGTTTCACAACTCCATAGTTTTGTGACTTCATGGCTTTGATTTATAAAAGGTGTCTTGTCATGGTTCTATTTGTCAGGAATCTGCCTCTAAGTGAAACCCTAACACTAAAACGAATGATGCCAAATCCAAATGGCTTACAACAACATGCCTAGTGTTATTTCTTGTGAGACACAGAAGTATTTATATATTTCAGTGTAAGCTGGAGCACGTTGAACTTTTTTGTACTTGAGTTTACTTTATTGGGGATTAGAAAAATTGATTTTGTTTACATGACCGTGTGCCTCCAAAACTGATGACAGACCAAATCACTCCATGGAGAGTATTCTCTCCTAAACTAGACACAGAATTAAAATACAAGTTGGAGAATAAAATATGCTACCTATAAGGAAACCCTGAAAGAGCTGCAAGATAAACTGATAGTAAGCCACTATTTGTGGCTCTGAGCACTTGGTTAAATCCAGAATAGAAAAGACCTTAACCCTCACCTCAAGGGACTTACATCATGGATGAGGGTCAGACGGGAAAATATCACATGGGCCAATAAACAAAATATTTATGAGACTGGAAAAGCAGTAGGTTGAAAGCTATGCTGTAGGTTGAGAAAGGAGAGAGATGAACAAGAAAGTTCCCCAGTTTTCCCCTGGAAACAGAAATGGAGATGATCCCATCAAGGGAATGTGGTTACTGTGGTACGTCTCATGGAAACTACCACCTGGAGATGCTGGTCAGCACAGTTGACCCTTGAACAACATGGGTTTGCACTACAAAGGGCCACGTACATGCAGGTTTTTTTTTTTAAATAAATATAGTACAGTGCTCTAAGTGTATTTTCTGTTCCTTATGATTTTCTTAATGACATTTTCTTTTCCCTAGCTTATGTTATGGTAAGAATACAGTGTATAATACATATAACATATAAAGTTAGTGTTAATCAACTATTTATGTTATCAGTAAGGCTTCCAGTTAATAGTAGGCTATTAGCAGTTAAGTTTTTTTGGGAGTTGGGAATTAGAAGTTATACATGGATTTCTGTATGCAGGTCAGTGCCCCTAACCTCTGAGTTATTCATAGATCAACTGTATAACAGAAAAGAAAGAAGCAAATCTGAACTTGTCCCTGGACTGTAAGTCTTCTTCCTCCATAATTTCGACCTTTAATTGCTCTCCCTGGCAGGTACGGCTCTCATCTTTGTCCTTTCTGCCCTAAAAGGGGTATAACCTCCAGACCCCTTGGACATCCTCAGAGAGACTTGTAAAAGGGGTCCCAGCCAAGGTGTTTTAGATTCAGCTTCTGAGTCAAGGACCAGAGAATAGTATTGGTTTACCCAGTTTTCCTCCCCTCACCAAGTGCCATAATGAACTGCTAAAAGAGAAACTGAGGCACATTAAATTTTGAAGAGTTTGAGCAAACAATCCATTCATATAGGGCAGTGCTAAACTGGAAGTTGATAGGAGTTCTCCTCCTACAGGAGCTTGGGGCAAGGTTTTGTAGAGAAGATGCCAGAAGCAAGGCATAGACATTTGATTCACTAGAGCTTAAGCAGCTGCCCTATTTGGGAAAGCTTAGTTGGCATTTTGTGATAGGTTGTTTTTAAGTTCCATTTTCTTGGATTCTGTGCGCTGACTCTGGCTTCGGTCTCAGTTTGCTTACGTAGGCTACCAAGGCATCAGAGTCACTGCAGTCTCAGGGCCTCCCTGTTTAATTACTCAGCATCACTCTTGCATCCTACATCTTGTCCTACATCCTGGACAACTTCTCTCCAGAACGCCTGAGGCTATCATGCAGAGCCAGGGCTCTTTGTGGTACAACTTTACAACAAATCGCCTTTGAGGACATAAACACTAACTTGCTGACACCCTAAAATGCATGCTGATGAGAAGGATGTGACTTTATAAAACTTCCCAGATAAGATATGCTTTCTCTCAAAAGTGGATTGTGTTATAGGATTTAAAACAAAATGGTATCCGCCGACGGTCATAGATTAAAAAGTACTATGTCCTCATGTTCCATTTTGATATGCTTTCGATACTTAGCATCTATGCTTTCTTCTTGCAAAGTATTTATTAACAGAGGGGTATTCGGCATAGAAGGATAAATTAGCAGAGGGAACCCCACAAGGAGAATTTATGGGAGATTGGATCTTACAGCTTGTTTTTTCACTGAGTTCTAGAGACTTGTTAACTGCTTTGGGTGTCTCCGGGGTGTCATCAATTAATTGAACTCTGGCCTTGTAGAAGTTGATTGATATGCAGGTGATTGAAGCAGTGGCTGTGTTTCAAAATTAATTACCCTTTCTGAAAACACCAACTTTTTCTTAACTCCTCCAGAGAAATATAGTGGTGAGAGAAATGGAGAGTCTGCTCTTTCATAGATCATGTGTTACCTACTCATCACTTGGGGGGTGACGCCTGTCAAGGACAAAATGGAAAAAGATATAGAAAGAAAGAAATTTTAATGCTGCAGCACTGTTAGAAGTCTTGTCATTAACCCATTTCCCCCAAGATTTTGCTTTGTTTAGGAAAACAAGCCTCGTGGGCTTTTGCTGCAGCCTGCATATGTGGAAGTGTTGAGGTCTAAATGCAATTTGGCCCCTAACTTCCTTATAATAATGAGCCATCATTCACTAAGTACCTTCTTTGTGCAGGACATATGAATGTACACGCTTTCTATACATTTTCTTAAATATTTCTCATAACAGCCCCATGTAGTGAGTAATAAAACTTATATTCAGAAATGCTCCCATGATGTCAGAGCTGGGAAGGGCAGAGCTAGATTTCAAACTTAGGTCTGCCTTCCTTCAAAGTCAATGGGAAATTCTTGGAAGTTTATTTTATTGCTTCACTTCCTTACCTTTAAAATATGTATGGAAATGGATAAGAGGACCAGTGAAAGATGAGAGGCCAGAGTTTAATATGTTAATTTTCGTGACAAGATTGTCCTGACTGAGACTTTTATAAAATACAGAGAAAGTCAAATGTGGGTTTGTGAGTGTGTGTATAGTTTCCACACTCATAAACTGCAGAAACCCTTCAGGACAAGGCTGAAATGCATCTAGAGGAAATAGTCTTTAATAGTTTTTGACCCACTCTATGGAAACTACACAGCTATATTATGATCTAAACAAGCGAAGGGGGGAAGTGCTGCTAAGAAGAGAGGATAAAATTGAATTTGCCCCCTGTTTATATAAGAAGTTTTAAATCTGTGATTTCAAGATTGCTAAAGTACCGTTTTTATAAAAGAAAAAAATTTTTTTTGCATCACATGAGATCTTATGTCTTTCCCTATGCCAGTAGTCTCTGCCCTTTGGAAGTGACACATACATTTCTTTTGAAAGCTCTGGAAATTGCAAGCAACACTTTCAGAAGCAAGGGAGACCGGCTGTCCACGTAGAAGCCATTCTTTGTCCAGACCTGAGACGTTAGATCCAGCTCCTGAAGAATGACTTCTTCATTTATCCCATATGTGGTGTAAATGATACTACTTGAGTAGGTAAAGAGAGCACTTTTCATAGAGCATTTCTTTTAAGGAAGTTGACCTTCCTCTAAGGAGCATGAAGAAGGTGGTATAAAGTAGTGGTGGAGGGTGGAGCCACCTTCACTCAACCATGTGAGTTCATCCACCATCCCCATCACTTGCTAACTGTGGTGATTGAGATGAGTCATTCAATCTCCCTGGAGGTTCTTATTTATAAAAGAAAGATAACAATTAAGAAACTGTTGTGAGGATTAAATAGAATATTTCCTGCAAAGCACTTAAACCAGTACCTGACCCTCAATAAATGTTTCCTATCATTAATATTGATATAGAAATCAAGGTGTATCTATATTTCCTTTCTAATACTTTCCTTTTTATTTCCCAAAAGTTGTTTTTCTACTCTATAATCATTATCCCCAATCCCCATTTACCTTCACACCTGGATGAATATATGCTTGACTCTCATGATTTTTCTATATTAATCTTGGTCCCAAATTAAAAACAAATATTAATCCACACCAACAAATGATGAACTATATCACAATTTTTAAATCCAAGTCAGAGCCAATATGTCTTTCTTTTCTCCTCTCCTTCTTCTTCCTTCTCCCCCTCCTCCTCTTCTTCCCCTCCCTCCGCCTCCTCCCCCACCTCCTCCTCCTTCTCCTTCTTCCTCTCCCTCCTCCACCATTACTACCTCTCCTCCTCATTCTTCCCCTTCTTCTTCTTCCCTTTTTCTCCTTCTCTTCTTCTTCTCTTCTCTTCTCTTCTCTTCTCTTCTCTTCTCTTCTCCTTCTTCTTCTCCTTCTTTTTCTTCTTCTTCCTCTCCTCCTCCTTCCTTTTCTCCTTCTCCTTAAAAATCTCATCACCTTCCTCCTCTAAACTTGTACATTTTTAAAGAATTTGGACAGATTAAAATTAAGATTATTTTAGGTGAATTGTCAACTGACACCTTATACAAAACCTTTGTTGTCTGTTTTTTTTTCCCTCCAGTTCCACACAATATTCCAGAGTCTGGCAGTACTCTGAAAGAGATGATACTGTGAAACACAGCTGCCTACCTCAGTAATGGATGGGTAGGTTGTGGGTAACTCACTATAGAGTTTACTTTTCCAAGTTTGAAATGTTCAAAGTAGACATGTGTTAAGTCATCCATCAGAAATGTGGAACGCAATGACAAAAATAACCAGATGCCCTGTAACAAGATGCCATTTGGCAAACTTGGAAAAATTAAGTAACAACACTTTTCTCTCCTTGTGTAATAAAATACTGCTTGTGACTGAAGTTTTACTTGCATTTGTGTATGACCATTACTTCCCAAAGACCCTAAAAAAATCCTAGGAAGCATAATATTCTCAATGTTCACAAAAGACCTTCATGCTATTCTAGTTATTTTTAAGGCACTTATAAAAGAAAGGAAAAAGGATTGTTTGGTAAGTCCAAAAATATATATTTGAAAGAAGAATGGCTCTTAGTTGCCATGTGAACAGTAATGTTTTCTTGCTTATGGTATTGCCTAGTGGGTTTGTGGTAAAAATTATTTTTCCAATGCATAACTTTATATTAACACATACTGTTGGGCAATGAGGAGAGTGACCAGAGGAACCCAACATGATGAAACTGTAACACTTGAGGACAAATATAAAATTTAACACTAATCAAAGTGAAAAAAATAATTTTTCTCTTAAAAATGACAAAATTGCTACAAATATACTTTTGAAACTTAATTGTCATTATTCCCATCATTAATATTTGTTGCATTAGAAATGCTTGTGAAAGTCCTCTGTCAAAGTGAGGTCATGATGGTGGTCAACAATTAGTAGTAGGAGTTGGGTTGCTTACCATCCATACAACACTCCATGAGGGTCCTGTCAGAACTTACGATGCTCTCCATTTTTGGAATTTACTTGTAGTAAAACGAATACCTAAAATTCCTGAACCTACAGAAAGATCCAACTGAGCCTTGGTACAGGAAGAGTAGCTGAGAGTCCCCGATGTGTGGAGTTAAGTAAGAATACACATTTTGTTTCTTTTAGTTTTGGAAAGAAAGCTTCTCTCTTTAACCTTCCCATTGTAAACTTCTGCAACTTGAAAGCCTGTCTTCTCTGAACAGCTCATGCTGTTTTTTACTAGAATGCCCTACCCCTGCTTCCACTTCTCTTTGGCTATTGTTTGGTTACTTATTCATTCATTCACTGTTGCTGTCCTCCTCTTTCTCAGCACTTACTCTTGAAAACAACAAGGAGTAGTGGTTCAGATTCCATCTCAGTTCCAACCTTGGGATAGTCAATGACTCTACTACTAAATCTGTTTCCTCAGCAATTAAAAAGGGATAACAATAGTGGCCATAGAAGAATATTAGGAGAATTAAATAAAATCAGACCTGTCAAGAACTTGATACACTGCCTGGCACAAAATACGTTTTCAATAAATGTTCACTGCTAGTAGTTTTAGTACGCACCATGTTCTATTCTGAAAGTCAACTTCATGTCCTAACGCCCCCATGAAGTCTTTCCCATTAAGGCAGCCTCCACAGATCTTCCCAAATCCCAAGCATAGACAATAACACTTAGTTTTAATCACACAGGACAACAGTGATGATGAGGCAAAGATATAATCCCATATTGCCTTGTGGTTTAGCATTTTCTCCTCAACTAGAAGATAAGGATCTTGAGGGTAAACACCAATGTTCACTATTTATTCATCTTTAATTTTAAAACATGTTCTGTACACATTAATGTGTCCCTGGAACTGTAGAGCGTGATACAGGGCGTATGAAGATGACAGTGCCAAGGTACCCACAACTGGGAGCACTCAGTCTAATAAGGATTTAAGACAAGCACACAAAGAACAACAGGATAAGGCAGTATAGAGAAACAAAAAGTAGCTTAGGTGATCCAGAGAGACAGTAGTCAATTCTGGGCTGATTAAGGAGGCTCAAAGGAGGAGAAAGTTTTTCTCTAAACTACATAAGGGAGGATGGGCAGGGGGAAAGTTGGAAGGTTTGATGTAGAGAAGCATGGGGTAGGGAAGAGCTCCAGGCACTGAAGGAGACAATATGGGCTTGGTGAAGTGGGAGCTTACTTATTTGCCTGGAGTCAATTATCCAGAGGGAAACAGTAAGAGAGGTGAATGGAAAGAAAGACTAGGACTGAGGCAGCCAAAAATAAAACATATATGTGGGCCTAGTGTAAATCATGAGAGACCTCGGGAAAAAGATCTACAGAAATCATTCCATGACTGCCATTTTTATTCTAAGTAGCATAGCAAAACTAGCAGTTGACAAAGTTTCAACATATTATATTTGTCTGAGAATATCCATGTCTCCTCTCTGTGTCTTTCACTAAGTTTGTGATACAACTCCACCGCTTTCCATTAAAAGCCACTTTCTCAAATCTGCCCTTTAGTATAAATTAATTCTACAAAGTGTAAGACATCCATGTAACTGTGATGGTATACTTAAGGTAGGAAGATAGAATATACCATATACTGGTTTATTAGATATTTTAAATATTTAGACATATGGTATATGGATCTATATTTGTAGTCTTGCTGGAGCCTCAGAAATATTGGGAACAGACTTATCACTGCAGACATGTTTGCAAGTGCTGGTCCCAAGATAAAGGTTGCATGCCCTTTGCCTCAGTTTGATGTTCCTTACTCACTTCCCATCAGGCTGGCCACTGTGTTTTAGCAAAGGAGTGCACAGCTTCAGAGTGGCTGGTCACACTGGGCTGGAGAAGAATGTATTTTTCATTCTTCTCTCTGTCAGCACAATATACCCTGGGACTTCAATAACCAAAATTGAGTTGCAGTTGTCACAGTCAAGTTGGTCCCATTAAGCATCCCTCCCATAATGGTTTTCTAGCCAATGTCAGCGTTGCTGATGCCTATAATGGGGTGGAAAAGGAAGGAGATGTTTCTGTGAGTCTTTTATCTACATATTTGCTGTTTCCAGTATGTCCTGCCTTACCACATACCTTTATTTTTATAGGAAAAGAATTATGTTGAAGTCATGAGTTTTATTGTAACCAATAAATGATGTTTCTGGGATATCTCTTAGACAGTTAAAATGTACATTTAAGAATGTTGGTTCTTAGAAAATACTCAGATGGATTTGGCAGCTTAATGTCTGAAAAATGGCATCTAAATAATGAAATAACTACCTCCTCTTCCTCACTATAAGACAGCCAGCTTTATGGGTTAAAAAAAAATAGAGAGAGAGAGAGAAAGCACCACCACAGGGCAGGAAATGAAGAATAGCTTTATAACTGAAATGATGTGGGGAATTCTTTATGTTGGCAACATGTAATTTCCCAAAATAGAAGCTGGCCAGAGCCAGTTTAACTATTTGGGAATAAATATTGTGGCATTTTTACTTACCCAGAATGGTCAGTGAAGACTTGTCAAGGCTTCAGAAAACAAATGTCAAAGAGGTCTTGTCCAGGCTGTGGAGTCTGTTCTAGTTATGCCCCAGACACAGTGGAATTGACACAGAATTGGCAAGGCCTATTTTAAAAATTACTTTTTTCCCAGATTATTAGAAAAATGAAAAGTATGTCTTCACAGGTGTTAAGTGTTTTACTTGGACCATTTGGTTACCTCAATTACATTGAATTCTTTGGTTTAACATTCCTGTTATCTGTAGGAACTTGATATATTTCATCTACTCCCATTTCTTTCTTGAAAACAATCCTTTTCCTAATGCTGGTAGTATCCACATTAACCCAGATGCCATATATAAAACAGAGAAACTATGGTGATAGTCTCTTCCTTTAGATTCTACATGAATTAAATTGATTTCAAAAATAATGTGTTGTCACTTTCTCTCAAAACAAGGTACATATTAGGTTCACACAAAAAAAATCAATGGCCTAATTTTTAAAGTTGTATCCACATGCACACCTTTCTAGATTCTCTTGTGTTTATGAGAGTGGATTTGTGAGACTAGAGGTCCTATCCCAGCGGTTTATGGACAAGCTAATTGCCTGAGGGGACATCTAATATGTGGCCTGGCTTCCCAGATGCCGTCTGGAACTACAGGCCTCACTTGCCATTTACTATTGCAATGAACGTGTTTATTCATTCATTACAAAGTGAGTGCTGGTGAAGGCTAGAAACTTCAGACCCAATGGACATTGCTGGTGTAATTATCAAAGCTCCTTACCTCAGGGGGAAATGAGCTCAGTGATTCAAAGCATAAGAGCACAAAGAATTAAAGGTAAGAATATGTGTTGAATATTCACCCTAAAGACAGTTTTTTAATAAAGACTTTAAAAAGCAAAATAATATGTAACAATATATGAAGCCAAAATGGTAGTGCAAGTTGCCCACTATTCTGCCTTTGCCAAAAAATACCATTCTTGTTATTTCTAAAAGATGCTTAAATTCAACTATCATTCAGACTCTCTAAATAATATTGCTAGCAAATGAAGACAAAGCGAGGCCTCCATGTGTATATTTTAATTGCAAGAAACAAAAAGTAATGACCTTGGGCTTGAACTTTAAGGATCATCCCACTCCTGATATGCCAACATTTACCAGTTAATCTGAAAGCTTGGGAACAAATCACCCTTTGATTTTTGGTGAAATGTTCACTCCCCAGCCTGTCAACAAACTCCTCGTTAGATAGTGCCCTTTTTGTTCTCACATCCAGAGCAGCTTTGTCTCAGCAAGGCACACTGCATGGCCCAGGGTTGTGCGAGGAATCCAGGCAGCTGTGAAGGGCAGGCCTGTGGAAGTATGATCCTGAGCACAGGAGCTTCCAGCTTGGTCTTTCGTGCAGAGATAATGGTTACATTAGATTGATTAAATGCACACTGAGAAGTGTATCTCGTGCAACAACTCTGAGGCGTGCTGAAAGATAAGAATCCCATTTGCTGCATTTTATATTGGTGGTCTCTGACGTGGACAACACAGGCCTGCACAGTCCTTGTAAATCACAGATATAATGAGGGCCAGATAGCAGCTCGCTTAACTGTTGAATGAAGTAAGTGTTTCTTTACTTCAGACTGAAGGATGGCATATTTGCTATCTAAAACCTTATGATATCAGGTTGAA
Organism: Cryptoprocta ferox; assembly: GCA_028646485.1. Classification (NCBI taxonomy): domain Eukaryota; kingdom Metazoa; phylum Chordata; class Mammalia; order Carnivora; family Eupleridae; genus Cryptoprocta; species Cryptoprocta ferox. Next base: position 71,817,710 of record CM053577.1, read on the forward strand.
AGAAGTCTTTTATTTATATCTCTGAATGCAGACTAGATAGCTGGTTAGTTCTGTGAACATTCCTGATGTAGCACAGCAAAATTTTAAGGGAAGTTTATTTATCTGCCTTTACTTAATCTTTATAATGCTCTCCCTGGAGGGCCTTTAGTACTAAGGATGAGCTGCCTTCCAACTTCTTCCTCTTTCCTTTTGCCACCAGACCTCTAGGCAAAGAATAAAGGCAACGCTGTGGTAGCTCATCAGCATAATTCTTTAACTGGTGACTAGGTTTTCAGATGGAAAAGTAGTATAATTCCTGGAGCAAGAACAAATCCAGACCCAATAATCCTGCCTGAGTGGAACATAAGCCTCACGAGTGAAAACACCTTTGCTTCTAATGTTTCATTAATCCCAGTTTTATAGGCAGCAGTTTACTTTATGTCCAGCAGAGCTATTTCCAAGTGTTTTATAATATGATGCATTTTGATATCTACAAGACAAATGGCAATTCCAGTTTTATAAGCAGAGAAGCAGGAGCACCGAGGGATTACAAGGACCTTGTTGTTAGAATCACCAGCAAAGTTGTTTTCTATCTGTGCCATAAACACACACCCATGCATACATACATACACACACAGTCACACAAATACATACACAAACACACACACATGATCACAGACACAAACGTTCTCACATAGAAATACCCATACTCACATAAATACACATTCACACACTTGCACGCACACACATACAGTTACAAGCATGAAACCTAAAAGGAAAAAGCTCTCTGTATTACACTAGTTGGAAGTAATCTGATTTATGAAAATTTTGTGACATAATACTGTTTAATTTTTTCTTTTTAAACATTCAATATTCATTCAATTCATTCAAACATTCAATAACTTTAATAGGCAAAAAAAAGCCACTTATTTAATATATTTATTGCTTAGCAAAAAACACTTGGGGGGCTTGTTTTAATGAAGACTAAAGCATACTGTAAGTGCTAAAAATGTAAGTGATGTCTCCCAACCAAAAGCTTTGCATATAGTAGGCATCTAATAAATGTCCTGAATTTTTTAAATATGTCTATTGAAAAATATTGCAGTCTTCAGGTTAAACATATGAACACATATGCTGATATTTATCCCTTTCTGAAACTCTAATAAAATGATAGTAAGACAATAAATAAATATATGATAGATAGATAAGGTATAAGCCACAGGGACTAAGAAAACATCAAAGAAAATGAAAACAAACAAAGACCTCAATAAGAATTGAAGAAGAAAATCTGAATGAAGAGTTAAAATTGATTTCACAGAGTAGAGAACTCAGAAATTGACATTCTTATAGGGGAGGAAGCCATTGCATAAGTAATTCATGCCACTGAACTGGGACAAGACCAGGTATTGGAGGTGCAAGGTTTCTACAGAAGCTAAGGTGAGAGGAAGAAGTGAAAACAGGATAATTGTTTGAAAGTCTGCATTGAGACCCCTCCAGGTCCTTTCCCTGGTCCAGCAAGGTGGAAATTTACTCTCTGGAGAAGCCTCTCACTTGGAAGACAGAGATCTAAACAAAAAAAAGTAAATGGAACTGAAGGAAACAGAACAATGGACACAGCTGAGTCCATTGTAAAATACTAATATTTTTGTCAATAAGATAAAATTGTGCATCCAGGAAACAACAGAATGTTACTGAAAAATAATGAGGGCCATTCAGAGAAAAATAAACTCATTTAAATGTAAAACAAATCAAAATAAAGATTTCAATAGAAGAGATGAAAAGTAAAATTGAGGAAGTATCCCCAAATTAAGATGAAAAGATGGAAAACAGGGAGCAAAAGATTTTTTAAAAATAGACATTTTGTTCAGGGGGTAGCCAGTATGTCACCAGTAGGAATTCCACAATAAACAAACAAAAACTAGAGGGAAGTAAAAAATAAAGAACTAACGAAATAACTAACTAAATAAATAAGTAAATAAATAAATATCATATCCTGAAGTTAAAAAAAAAAAAACTAGAGGGAAGTAAAGGATGTGATCTCCAAATTTAAAAGGATCCACCAAGTGTCCTGAGCAAATATGAGAAAGATCTATATTCAAGCATATCACTATGAAATTCTGCATCACCTAGGTATTAGGAGAAAATACTTAAAAAATACCAAAGAAACAAAACAAAGCAAAACTAAACAGAGCCAAATAAAAAGGAAAAACAGTCTACATACAAAAGAAAGGACATGAAATAGCATCAGACTTCATTAAAAGAGGGGCACCTGGGCAGCTCATTTGCTTAGATGTCTGACTCTTGATTTCAGCTCAGGTCAAGATCTCACTATTTGTAAGATAGAGCCCCAAGTCAGGCTCTGTGCTGACAGCCCAGAGCCTGCTTGGGATTCTCTTTCCCACTCTCTCTGTTCCCCCACCCCACTTGCTCATGTGCTCTCTCTCACACTCTCTCCTTCTCAAAAATAAACAAATAAACATTTAAAAAAAGTCTTCATAAAAAGAAACTCTACTCACTGAAAGACAATAGAGGCATGCTTTCAGGAGATGGTTCAAGATGGTGGCATAGGACGATCCCAAACTCATCTCTTCCCAAGGACACACCAAATCTATGGCTATATATGGAACAATTCTCTCTGAAAAAGCCCTGAAAACTAGCTGAATAGTTCTCTCCATGACTAAGGATAAAAGGGCCACATCAAGACAGGTAGGAGAGGCAGAGATGTGGTCTTACCAAAAACTAGCCCCAGACCCCCTGGTGACCCATAATTGGGAGGGATCTCATGAATATGGAGCTTCTCCCTGAGGAGAGAGAGATTCAGGCCCCATACCAACCACACCAACCCTTGGAACCTGCACTGGAGAGATGAGTCCCCAAAATATCTGGCTTTGCAAACCAAGGAGGTTTGTATCCAGGAGACCCAAAGGGCTGTAGGGAACTGAGGTTTGTCTATTACAGGGCTCCTGCAGAAACTCACTCACCATTGGACCCAATGCAAAAACAGCAGTTTGAAAGTGCCAAGACTTTCTGTCAGGGAGATTCATTTGCTAATTTTAAAGTGCCTGCCAATGGGCAAGGGCCTGTTAAGGCTCTCCAGGGACAGAGGTGCTGCCAGGTGCCCTTTTTGCACTCTCCTTCTACCTTGCTACCACTGGTGGTCGTGCACAGTCACTACGCAGTCCCTTAGCCAGGGCGTGCTCTGCCCCCGCACTCTTCCTCTCCCACACTAAAATCAGCAGGGACACCGGGGCCCTGAGCTCTCCCACTGCTCCACTAAAGCTGACTCTCATGCACAGCCCACAGAGGATGCTTCTTACTCTCCTAGCTCTGCTGGCCAGGAGGCTTGTGTTCCTGGGCTCTACAGGACTGAAACAATTGGAGACAGTTCTCAGCAGCTTAGTATGCCAGGGCACCACACAGACAGGGGACTGAAACACACCTCAGGCTGCCTGTGAATAAGATCTCTTTACTTGACCTGGGGCTTTATCCTGAGGAGCAGGCTCAGGTTTGGCACACACCTATAGAATACACAGATGCTCTCAGGGAATGGAGACCAGGTGATGCCATCTTCACACACTCCCTTGGTCCTTTTGCAGCTTGCTGTTACCTCTGAGAAAGAAGCTTCTACACTTGTCTGGAGCCCAGGTTTTTGTAACTGTGGCCCATAGGACATGTCCAGATAGCTTGGTGGGGAGGCCACTAAGGATTATGATTGCATTCTCAGAGGACCATATAGATTTTCATATTTTAAAAGTCACTACCTGAAGATCTGGCTTCCAATCAAGCCTGAACTAGGTGCTAAGATTCCTCCTTTTGGAACCAGACAGGTCTTTGCACACCATCAACAACTGGGACCTACCAAAAATAAATCAGTTGGCTTAGAGAATCACAAGAGTTCCAGAGACAACCAATGGTTAAGGCAAGGTTGAACGATAAGTTGCATTGGTGACGTAAGAAATGCTTTCAAATTCTGAGGGGAAATGAAATTACTTTTAAAATAGTTTCTATATACAGGCAAACAATCAAGTGAGGGTAAAGAACAAAGACATAAGGCTAAAAAAAATTACCTCCATCATGGCCTTTCTTGGGAAACTATAATGATGAGAATAACAAATGCTTATATAATATCGTGTTTGCCAGGCAATGTTCTAAGTTTTTTATATATAGTAACTCACTCACTCCTTACAGAATTTATGTGAAGTTGAGAAACACAGAGGTAGAAATTCTTGTCCAATCGTGACCCTCATTAGTAAACTGGGGACATGGGTTATTTATCCCAGCAGCCCTAGTCCAGAGTTGCTGCTATTACTGTCCTTCTACCCTCAGAAACACAAGGGAAAGACAGGAGATGCAATCAAATTATAGTGTGTGCCCCAGCTGTGAGTAATGGTCACATGGTCATAATAAGGGAAAACTTGAATACTGAGTTAACAAAAGTTATATAACTACTTTGAGTTGTGTGGAGAAGTGAGTGTGTGTGTGTGAGTGTGTGTAAGGTGTGTGTTAAGAGAAACTAGAAAGTCAAATTCTCACTTTTCATAATACAAAGTAAAGATAATCTCTCAAACTAAAAAATCAAGCTGACTCATTTCTTCCTACTACATACAAAGGACTCAATAAATGTTCATGAATAAATAAGAAAATGTTCCAAATCTCTATTTTGCTTTCATATGTACATTTACATAGCACTGTAATTGAAAGACTGACAAGCCTAGACTACACTGTATGTTAGCTAACTTGAGAATAAATAAAAAAATGTAAAAAAATAAACACGGGGAAGAAAAAGAAAGACATGACAAGGGTTTTATCTGTGACATGCTATGTGTGTCATGGATTTATGTTAATGACAAATTTATGTAAAAAATAGCAAATATGCATGATGCTATAATTCTATATTTTAAAGAATAGACTCTGCACATGTGTATGTATATAGTTATGAACATACATGTTTATATATGTAAAATAAAATCTCTGCAAGGATGAACTTTGAGATGCTATCAGTGGAGAATGGGACTAGGAAAAAGAGAATTTTTTATTTGATATCCTGCCATATTTTCTAAAAGTTTGCAGTGAGTAAATTGTCACCAAGTACATATATATTTTTTTAATTTTAAGAATCAAAATTCTTCTGTTGTGCTCTTAATACATTTACACATTGCTTCAGCCAAGTATGAAAGTCGGCCAGTCTCAGATGAGAATAGACTGAATAAGGGAAGTCATTATCATCAGGGACATCACTCACTTAGAGACCCTGAAAGAAACTGTGGGTCATGACTAAACTACGGAGCTCTAGATACAAAAACTGAAAAACTGAGAAGCTGCTTTGCTGTCAGCTATGGACCCAATAAAATCCTGACATGTCAACATTTCTCTGGCTTCCAAGTCAATAGCAGTCAGGTGGGAGCATGCCAAACAACAGGGGAATAAAACCTGAATAGATAGATAGATCTCTTTGCATGTCATCCTCTGCTGCCAGTGTCCAATGTATAAGGCAACGAAAAGGCGGCCAACAGGCTTTTTCATTCCCAACCAGAACCTTTGCAAAGATTTCTAGACACACACTCCTATTGTATTATCTAAAGTCTTGGGTGGGATCCTTCACAAAAGAAGCATTTCAGAGGAGAGGGGAAAGACTTGCCAACGCTCTAAAATGTTTGCTTCCTATATTTGTTTTTTAATGTATTTATTCTAATTTCAAGGTAGGGTTTCATTCATTCCTTCCCTATATCCCCAAAATTTAGTGAAGGAGAGAGTAAAGCCAAGGAGACTTGTTCTTCACACAGACTTCATGTTGGGGGTGGGGTGGGGTGGAGGGTTGTTTTGGGGCTCTGTTTGGGTAGTGTCTTGGACAAGGCATATGGTTGGTTATGTACACACAGAGTGGGGAAGAAAGCATCACTGATCCTTTAATGGGAAAAGCTTAAAGTAAACAGAGTTTTTCATCCTCGTTATGCCAAGAGCTGGAATAATAAATACAGATAGGAGATAGCCTCATACTTCAAATAATTTGTTGAAACTAAGTTCACAAACTCAGCCTGTTCCTATTTGTGCAGTTGTTAACCATAAGGACAGTTGTAACCCTTGCTGGGCCCTGGACAAGCGCCTTGCCAGTCACCACTCAAATCAGCCCAGCCTTAAAGACTAAAATTAGTCGACACTGCCCAGTGTCTAAACTGTGATGGATCGTCTCAACTTTCAGGGCAGACCCTTGAGTTTGACTGGCAGATCAAAATGGCAACTATCTGGGTGGAGAGTCAAAGGTCACTCTGTGTCTGTATCTTATGATATAAACAATGCCACCAAGAAAAGAACAGAGAAAACGGAATAAAGATAAACTGGAAAAAACACCAGAATGACAAAAACATTGGTTGCTTAAGTTTAACTATGCAAGATATTTAATAAAACTGTCTTTCTAAAATTTATGTATCAGTGATTTCTCTCATGTATTGTTAGCAGCAAAATAATTCAGAATATTTCAAAATTATGCTTGTGTCTTAAGCTTTTGGTGTTAATCCTTTTGGAAATGATATAAGATCTGTGATCTACAAGGCTGGGTCTACCAACATCCAAGTTTTAAAAGTTTATTTATTTATGTTGAAAGAGAGAGAAAGAGAGAGAGTGAGCAGGGGAGCGGCAGAGAGAGACGGGGAGAGAGAGAATCCCAAGAAGGTTCTGCACTATCAGTGCAGAAACCAATGTGGGGCTGGAACTCACAAACTATGAGATCATGAACTAAGCCGAGATCCAGAGTCAGATGCTTAACCGACTGAGCCACCAGGCACTGTCCCCTAATATCCAAGTTTTATAGGAGAAGTAAAATATAGAGTAAATGTTTGAAACAAATAATGATAAATTCCTACATACATATTTTTGTGAATAGTGAGATGTTTTGACAGTAGGTGGGACAGAATAACTGAATGTCCTTAAGCTTAAATATTTTTCAAAAAAATCAAATTATATTTTTTCTTTACTCAACAGAGCCCACCTTCTTCATCCCTTATTCTTTCCTTAACCCATTCCATTTGGGCTTTTATTCTTAACTTTTCAGTGGAACTGCATTTATCAAAATCACCAATAAATTACAACTTTCCAAAGTCAACATCAGTTTATCTCTCTTTAGCTCTAGACAGTATTGGATGTAGTTTTTCACTCCATCCTACCCGAAATATTTTGTGCTATAGCGCATAACACTGCAATTGCTGGCTTTCCTCCTTTCTCATAACCCCATGTGGAAATGCCCCTCAGGCCCACTGTCTACCACCTTCTCTCTGTAATTCTTTCCCCGGGTATTCTTACCGGGTCCACACCATTCGATAATACTTCTAAACCGGTGATTCTTGAAATCCTATTTCCAGCCTGACTAATTTCTTAAGCTTTAGATTCATATATCTAATTGTTACTTGACAAGTCTGGTCATCTGATTTTCACTGCATACTTAACATGGACCAAACAGAACTATCAATTCTCATCCTTCTCCCCTAATTCACTGTCCCCAAGTCTTCTCCATCTTGATAAATGACACCATCATCCATCTAGTTGCTCAGGCCAAAAGCTAGGAGTTATCCTTAATCCTCCTTTTCCTCTCTCATCCCATTTCCACTTCATCAACCAGTTCTCTTAGCTCTACTTCTAATATATAGTTTGATTCTGACCACTGCTTACCTCCTCATTCCTACCACTTTTACCCAAGTTAGTCCCAACCCTCACCACAACATCCTTGCACCCAGTCTTGCTTCCTCCACCTTTCCCTCCTATAGTCCACCCTTCACATAGATGTTAGTGAACTCTTGGAGCATAAACCAGACCTTAGTACTCCTTAGTATTTATTTGATGATTAAAAGAGGTCAAGCCTGTGCTACCATCTGTGAATAGAGAAAGGTCACAATTCAATACAGGAAATAAACATGCACACTGTCCCTCTAACCAAAATCAGAGTGACAGGTGCTAAACTAACAGTATGAATAAAACTGAAGAGATTAATTTTTACTAGGGTGGTAATAGTTGATAGACTATTTATCTAGAGCTGGCCTAGATAAATTATTGGCTGGTCATTCATTCATTTTTTGAGTACACACCATACCCTGAACTGTGCTTCACAGAGAAAATTATATTTGAGTTGAACAGAATAAACAGGACTTGAGAGGAATGTTCTCTGTCAAGAGACAAACATGGGAATATACAAAATTAATTTACATGTATTTTTGAGAATCTTGTGTAGTTCAGTGTGCTGGAATCAAGACCATGGCTGGGGAAACCACAGGGACAGAACACATGAAGGTTGGGATGGTCCATATAATGTTGGGCCTGGAAGACCCAGATAGGTCAGAGAGTCCAGAATTAACCTGAGGGCAATAGCAATCATCAAAGTAGTTTGTTTTGTTTTATTTTTTTAAGTAGAGTAATATGATCAGCTTTGTATTTTAAATTTTCACTCAGGAGCCAGGAGGAAGGATGATTTAGAGGGAAGAGGACATGAGTCAAGGAGAACAGTTAGGAAGCTGTTGTAGTATTTTAGACAAAAGATGGTACAGACCTAAATTGGAATGGAAGCAGTGAGAATCAAAGAATAAGAATAGTATTAGAAAAAAAAATCACAAACGGGCCACTTGCAAATCCAATCCTGTCATTGTGTAAATGTTTCGTTTGAATTATGCAACATAATTTTGTTTGGCCTGAATTCATTGCCAAGATTTTAAAATCCAGAGACATCACATAAAATCTAAATTTCCAGCTTCTCTTTAGAAATCTTAGATCTGCAGTCCTAAGCCACATTCCTGCTCACAATACTGACAAATTAATAGACCCAAGTGGCTGCCGGGGTGGAGAATAAGGGAGGAGGGGCAGATTCACCTTCAGGAGGGAGCAACTGGAAATGCAACTACCTGAGATAGGGTTCACAGGAGAAGAAACAGGTTTGAGGAATAAGATCATTAGTTCAGTTTGGGACATGCTCAGTGAATATATTATTAAATTAATCTATCTTCCGGTTAACTGTTATTAAAGGAAAAACTGTCTTCTATTATAAGCTTTTAAAAACAGATGACTCTCTATTAAAGCAACCTGTTAATTCTCTTTCATTCTGCCAAAAAAAGGTCTTTGATCCAAAACATATAAATATACTGTGTGCATGAAGAGATGTCATTTTAATCAAATTTACATTTGAAGTGTCATAAGGAATTTTTATTCTTCCTGTCATTATTTATGTAAAGGAAACTATTGCCAAAATTAAAGGGAAAGGAAATTAGCTTTTCTATTTAATGTCATAGGACATGAAACATTTTCAATCTGATGGAATGAAGAATTGGAAGATTTTTGAAAAACTATACAGAGTTCATTTAATCTTACTAGAAAGGATTATAGAGCGAGATATTGAAAGGCAGATTTTTTTTCCTTAATGAGGAAAAATGCCGAGATAAATGAGTTTTAACCCTGAAATTAGAAACAGATTGTTTATAGAGAGTTCATAGGTTATTCCACATTCCAGAATGTTCTCTCTCCTCCTTCCTCCTCATCACTCATAGTACTTAAAGGTCCAGCCTCAGCCATACCTGGTTCATTGAGATGTCACAGAATCATCTAATCCATATCCACCTCTCCTTCTCTAAACTCTTTCTTCTAGTTTCTGTAACCAAGAGTTCGGCATTCCTCCTTTCCCCTAATGGTTCATTTGTCTTTGTTTTACTTCTTTGGTAAGTCAGTAACTTCATCAAATAAGAAAACATAGCTATGATTTTTCTCCGGAACCCAGAATACTGTCCACACACTAAGTGCCTGGTAAATACTTTGACTGATTGAGAGATAAGATTAAGGGGTTCTAGACCCCACCTGATCCCACTCCTTCACTCACTAGTGTGTAATGTGGGCAAGTTGTTTAACCCCCTCTTCTGAGATGTCATCATTGGTAAATGACAGAATTCATGTCATAAGGCTGCTGGGATGATAGAAGTAAGTTAACATATGGAATGCACTTAAACCTATCATGTAGTAAACTCTCAAGAAATGTTATTACTATTACAAATTTAGGCTCTGATACAAATTTTCTGGTCTTGGATAAATTATTGCATCTTCCTATTACACAGTTGTTTTTTCTGGAAAATAGGGACACTAGTAGTACCTGCTGCATAGGATTTTTCAGCAATGAAATGAAGTGATGTATGTAAAATACTCTCTGAAAAATGCCTGTCATACAGGAGGAGGTCAACAAATGTCAGCCACTGCTATTATCATTACCAGTAATCCATTTATACCAAAGCAACCAGTCCATTGACAAGGGTAAGGGCCTGAAGGGAAGGGAGGAAGTGTCCTGAGTTGGAGAAAAACAATCAGGATTTCTGGCATCAGGCAGAAATCTTGTGATCTCCAACAACGTTCTCCAATATTTTTAAATAACCCTTTGCCAAGGAAGAACCGTCAATTTCTACAATAAATGAAAAGCTGGCCTCCTGTGGATAGTTCAATTTAGCAAAGCAGTAAAAGTTCAATGATTTACTATACCCTCATCAATAATCATCTGGACAAAGACAAGGCTGAGAATTATCACTGCAAATATATGGGGGGAAGGTTTGCTAAGCAAATTAATTGTGTGAAAAATAGTTTTTAAAATATCTATTTTTTATTCAAGTATAATTAACATACAGTATTATATTGATTTCAGATATAAAATACAATGATTCAACAATTCTATGCATTTCTCAGTGTTCAGTGAGGTGAGTGTATTTAATTATTTTTTAGAATAAATCGAGTTTCAGTAACTTAGACATATGTATTTATGCATAAGAAATCGATATGCTAATCCCAAACAATCAATTTCTCAAGGTTTATTATTTGGAAATATGTTTACAATCTAGTTTTAGTGACCTTGTATCTTAAAAGTAATAAAATGTAACTTAAAAAATTTAACAAACATATAAACATTAGTATAATTTAAAATAATTATATTAATTCAACATAAAACCATTTTAATACCAACTATGTGTCAAGCTCTTTCCAATATTATTTCATTTAACTTAATAATATCCTTGCCAGTATGTATTTTTATCACAGGACTAACGCAGGTTAAGTAACTTGCCTTGGCTTACTCAGATCATGCAGTTGAACTAGGATCAGAAATCAGGTCTGTCTATTCTAAAATCCCAAGTTCTTTTTCTATATCATGTCCCATTTATAAAATATTTGATCCAAAAATGTGCTGTCCACCAAATATGTATTTATTTGACCAGCTTGTCACCCACTTTATGTAGTATATTTGACTGATTGACTCCTGGCTATTTCAAAAAATTTAAATGTGCCCTCATGGGACAACTGTTTTCCTCTATAGACTACATTCAAAGAATGGACAATACATGCCCATAGGCTAGATCGCAAAAATATTATACTGAGCAGAAAGAAACAGCACAAAAGAATGGAGAGAGGATTCCATTTGTATGAAGTTCTAGAACAGAAAAAATCGATGTATAATGATTTAAATCATATCAGAGTTTGCTGAGGGCAGTGCAGTTGAGGAGATAGGGTGGGAAACAGATAATTGTGAAGGGGTAGGAGAGAACTTTCTGAGATGAAAGAAATGTTCTAAATTTTAACTGGGGTTTTCATAACATAAGCATATACATTTCTCAAACTCATCAAATGATACATTCTAATACAGAAAAATTTTTAAATAAAACAGAAAAGAAGGCTTGATATGTTAAAAATGAGATAGAGAAATTCTTAATATCATAGCAAACATAATAAATTAAAGGACAATATTAGTCCCCTAAATAGCTGTGTTAGCTTAATATACAAAAGTAGAATTTAAGGGGCACCTGAGTGGCTCAGTTGGTTAAGTGTCCAACTTCAACTCAGGGCATGGTGTTGTGGCTCATGAGTTTGAGTCCCGCATCAGGCTCTCTGTTGTCTGCATGGAGCCTGCTTCAGATCCTCTGTCCCCCTCTCTCTGCCCCTCTCCAACTTGCATTCTCTCTCTCAAAAATAAACATTAAAGAAAGTAGAATTTAAGATAATAAACATCATAAAGTCTAAAGGAGAATATTATGTATTATGTATACATATTATGTACATACGCATATTATGTAGAAAAACAGTAATATAAAATATCGCTATAAAATATAAAAGAAAGCATACATGTACACATATGTATGTATTAAATAGATAGAACAATGGAAATTAATTAGTTAATAATCTAGAGATTTGGAGGTTTAACACATCACTCTCAAAGTGATAGATCAAGAAAATAAATAAAATATAAGATACAAGTAGCATTATCAATAAGGTAAACAACTAGTAAACAGAGAAACATATTCTTTTTTTAAATTTAATTTTATTTTAATTCCAGTGTTATCATACAGCGTTATATTAGTTTCAGGTGTACAATATAGCGATTCAACAATTCCATGTATTACTCAGTGCTCATCAAGATAAATGTACTCTTAATCCCCTTCAGCTATTTCCCCCATCTGCTCCATCCACCATGCCTCTGGTAACCCTCTGTTCTCTATTACAAAGAGTCTGTTTTTTGGTTTCTCTCTTTTTTCTTCCTTTGTTCATTTGTTTTGTTTCTTAATTCCACATATAAATGAGATCATATGGTATTTGTCTTGCTCTGACTGGCTTATTTCACTTAGCATTATACCCTCTGGGTCCATCCATGTTGTTGCAAATGGTAAGATTTCATTCTTTTTATGGCTGAATAATATTCCATTGTATATATATACTACTTCTTCCTTATCCATTCATTGATTTATGGATATTTAGGCTGATTCCATAATTGGCTATTGTAAATAATGTTTCTGTAAACAAAGGGGTGCACATATCCCTTCAAATTAGTATTTTTGTATTCTTCCGATAAGTATCCAGTAGTGCAATTACTGGACCATAGGGTAATTCTATTTTTAATTTTTTGAAGAACCTCCATACTGTTTTTCACAGTGACTGCACCAATTTACATTCCCATCAACAGTGCAAGAGTGTTCCCCTTTATCCTCATCCTTGCTAACACCTACTGTTTCCTATATTTTTGATTTTAGCCATTCTGAAAGGTGCGAGGTGATATCTCACTCTAGTTTTGATTTGCATTTCCCTGATGATGAGTGATATTGAGCATCTTTTCATGTGTCTGTTGACCTCCTTTGGAGAAATGTCTGTTTATGTCTTCTGCCTTTTTTAAATTGGGTTATTTCTTTTTCAATTTTTTAAAGTTTATTTATTTATTTTGAGAGAGAGAGAGCATGTGTGCACATGTGAGCAAAGGAGGGGCAGACAGACAGAATCCCAAGCAGGCTCTGTGCAGGCTCTTGTCAGCACAGAGCTGATGTGGGGATTGATCCCATGAACTATGAGATCATGACCTTAGTGGAAATCGAGTCACACACTTAACTGACTGAGCCACCCAGGTGCCCCAAATTAGATTTAAAAATTTTTTTAAATGTTTATTTATTTTTGAGAGAGAGAGACAGAGCATGAGAGGGGGAGGGGCAGAAAAGGGCTGAGAGAAAGGGAGACACAGAATCCAAAGCAGGATCCAGGCTGTGCACTGTCATCACAGAGCCCAACATGGAGCCTGAACCCACGAGCCATAAGATCATGACCTGAGCTGAAGCTGGACACCCAACTGACTGAGCTACCCAGGCGACCCTTAAATTAGATTATTTCTTTTGTGGGTGTTGAGTTGTATAAGTGATTTACATATTTTGAATTCTAACCCTTTATCAGATACATCGTTGGCAATTATCTTCTCACATTCAGTAGACTGTTATTTAGTATTGTTATCTTCGCTATGAAGAAGCTTTATATTTTGATGTAGTCCCAATAGTCTATTTTTGCTTTTATTTTCCTTGCTTCAGGTGATAAATCTAGAAAACGTTGCTATGGCCAAAGTCAAGAGACATTTCTGCCTGTCCTCTCTTCTAGAATTAAATGGATTCAGGTCACTAATTTAAGTCTTTAAACCATTTTCCATGATTTGGCTATTGTTGAAAGTGCCGCTACGAACATTGGGGTACAAGTGCCCCTATGCATCAGCACTTCTGTATCCCTTGGGTAAATCCCCAGCAGTGCTATTGCTGGGTCATACGGGAGTTTTATTGAT
>CM053577.1:71832271-72071210 GCA_028646485.1 Cryptoprocta ferox
GGTCCCAATAGTTCATTTTTGCTTTTGATTCCCTTGCCTTTGGAGATGTGTCGAGTAAGAAATTGCTGTGGTTGAGGTCAAGGAGATAGTTTCCTGCTTTCTCCTCTAGGGTTTTGATGGTTTTCTGTCTACCATTCAGGTCCTTCATCCATTTTGAGTTTATTTTTGTGTATGGTGTAAGACAGTGGTCTAGTTTCATTCTTATGCATGTTGCTGTCCAGTTCTCCCAGCACCATCTGTTAAAGAGGCTCTTTTTTCCATTGGATACTCTTTCCTGCTTTGTCAAAGATTAATCTGCCATACATCTGTGGGTCCAATTCTGGGTTCATTCTCTATTCTATTCCAGTGATCTATGTGTCTGTTTTTGTGCCAATACCATACTGTCCTGATGATGACAGCTTTGTAGTAGAGGCTAAAATCTGGGATTATGATGCCTCCCATTTTGGTTTTCATCTTCAATATTACTTTGGCTATTTGGGGTTTTTTGTGGTTCCATACAAATTTTAGGATTGTATGTTCTAACTTTGAGAAGAATGCTCGTGCAATTTTGATTTTGATAAGGTGTAGGAAGTCCTAGCATCAGTAATCAAAAACGGAATGAAATAAAAAGCATCAGAATTGGCAAAGATGAAGTCAAACTTTCACTTTTCGCAGATGACATGATACTCTACATAGAAAGCCCGACAGACTCCACCAGAAGTCTGCTAGAGCTGATCCATGAATTCAGCAAAGTCGCAGGTACAAAATCAATGTACAGAAATCAGTTGCATTTTTATACACCAATAATGAAGCAACAGAAAGAGAAATCAAGAAACTGATCCCATTCACAATTGCACCAAAACCCATAAAATACCTAGGAATAAACCTAACCAAAGATATAAAAGATCTGTATGCTGAAAACAATAGAAAACTTATGAAAGAAATTGAAGAAGACACAGAGAAATGGAAAAACATTCCATGCTCATAGATTGGAAGAATAAATATTTATTAAAGTGTGAATTAGACTTCTTAACTATGAAAGTATTTGTTTTTATCTAAAAAGTTTGATGAACCAGTTGTAAACAGAGTCCCCCCTCCTCCTGGTTCCAATCTCCCTCCTCATTTAGGAATTGCAGAAGAGAATTGTGTTGTGTGTGGTCCTGTTGATTCTGTCCAAGATGGTGGTAGGGTTCTATCTTGCTTGTAGGCTCAAGTATATGACAATAAATTGGATATGAAGGCATTTTTATAAGATGGTTCAGAATGTGGGGGAAGTAATGGGAGTTTGAAGAAAGTGGAGAAGTTTTTAAGTAGTAGTAGTTTTTATGAAGGACAGTGACTGACCAGGGATAGTGATGGAAGGATGACTGAGGAGGGCCAGTGGTCATGAACTTGTCTATCTTCCTTAAGAACTACTTCATGTCTGCCTACCATTGTCCAGAGAAGGCAGTTGGTTGGACTCACCCAGGGTTGGGCTCTGCCAGGCAAGCAGATAGAAAGAGATGAAGGATGATTGGGTGTCTGGCTCCCCATCCCAGATAAACTTTATCTGCCCAGTTCTTAAGAGTTATTAATTATCAGCATCCCAGCAAACATTGAATGTCAAGATGTAACATCTTTTTTCTCTAACTCCTGGACATACCTTATATATATATATATAAAGGGAGAGACAGAATCTCAAGCAGGCTCCACACTCACTGCAGAGTCAAATGTCGGGCTCAATCCCACAATGCTGGGATCATGACCTGAGACAATATCAAAAGTTGGATGCTCACCCAACTGAGCCACCGAGGTGCCTAACCCCTGGGCATAATTTAAATGGTATTTCCCAAAATACAAAAGAATGGAAACTAAAAGCAAAGATTTCCTGCTGAACTTTAAGATTACTTGTTTCAAAGACACTTGGATTTTGGAGGAAAATGTTCTTTTTTTCTAATATTTTTATTTATTTATATTTGAGGGGGGGGAGAGAGAGAGAGAGAAATTATGAGCGGGGAAAGGGCAGAGAGAGAGGGAGACAGAGAATCCCATGCAGGCTTTGAGCTGTCAGCATTTCCCAATACGGAGTTCTATCATATGAACCTTGGGATCATGACCTGACCAGAAATCAAAAGTCAGACACTCAACCAACTGAGCTACCCAGGCACCTCCTTCCCTGGCCAAGGAGAAAAATATTCTTATATGCAATGCTGTGTAGTAGTTCCAGCCATTTTGTGATTTAGGCTTTTTAAAAAATCTGAAGATTTTACATCTATTTAAAAATTTACAAAGATTTTTAAATGATTTCAGTGATGAGATCCAGGTTAAGAACTCATTAGACACTTTAATGATATTAATTAGTATTTTTGCCTCAAACATTATTGCCCTTTGAACAATATGCTGATTTTATTTAGGAGAATAGCTTCTCTCCCCTTTTGGGTCCCTCTGGTGAAGAAGTAAAGCAAGGTAGTCTATCCTCCTCTAACCTGGATGGAGTCACATGGTCTAAGGTAGACCAATAAGATTTTTTCTCCCTGGGTGATCATTTATTAGCCAATTTACAAAGATGACACAGGAATAAGCTGGTAGGTAAAATGGCTGGAAAGCATTCATTCCTAATAACCAGTATAGGAAAATTTTCCATATGAGATGTTTCAGTATTTCCTTTCAACTAAATCCCAGAGCTTTCTGTATTTGCTCTAATTTCTAGCCTTTCTGAGTCTTATCATCTGGCCTTTCAAACTCTTTTGTAAACTTCCCACTATCTCTCCAACAAACTGTATTTTTTATGTTAGTCAAATTTGTTTATTATTGCTTAACAATTTAAAAACCCTAAGAGAATCCAGCCTAGTTCAAAATTCTGTACCTCAGCAATGTAACTTTGAAAGGGTACAGGGCTAAGATGATCAGTTTTCACTCAGAGGAATGATTTCTGATTTAGTTGGTATATGTGGCAAGATCTTTGTCTTCCCAAATTTGGCCTTTTGACAAGAGCCATCTAGTATGTCTCAATCTGTGTATTCCTCTTATAAAGGTGAATGCACAGGGGTGCCTGGGTGGGTCAGTTGGTTAAGTGTCCAATTCTTGATTTCGGCTCAGGTCATGATCTCAAGGTTCATGAGATCAAGCCCTGTGTTGGGGGGGCAATGACAGCTCAGAGGATGCTTGAGATTCTCTCTCTCCCTCTCTCTCTGCCCCTCCCCCATTTCACTCTCTCTTTCAAAATAAATAAATAAACTTAAAAACAACAACAACAAAGGTATATGCATGTTCCTTTGTGTTCTAGCCCCCAAACAACAGTTTTCTCCATTTTATTTCATCTGCAACCTGATATAAACATTTAAGGATTCAAATGCAAGATTTGGCAAGGATTCTGATAAGATTCCAAGTATGGAAAAAGTAGATTGGGACTTTGTTGAAAAAGTGGACTTTTTTCCTTCAAGCACAGGATAAGCTTTGGTATATCATCTGCCAATGATCAACTAAATAATTAAATGTTAGTGCTTCTTGGTTTGGATTCTTTAAACTGGACTCCAGGTGGATGTTAAACTTACTAGCTCTGGGTGTAATGGTACAGAAGCCTGGAATGGCAAGATAGAAGATAAAGATGATGCAGGCATAGAAAAGATCTCTTTAATTTCATTCGTAGCCTTCTTTTAGGCTTCCTGGCCTCACGGATTCTAAAGGATCATTAGAAGGTTGAAATGAGTTATGATTGTCTCATGAATGAGCAACATGTCTTGGGTTACCAGAGTAGCAAGACTCTTACAAAGACAAAAAGAGACTAGAAAAGTAAGTAAAGAAGATCCCAGGCACATTCATATTTATAAAATATTGTTATCAAATTTGTTTGACCTTAATAGTTAACTTGTCAGGTATAGCTCCTATAGGACAGACTCAAAGTTAGTCTACCTTATATTAAAAAATGATTGCCCTTTATTTTTTCCAAAGTACAAAATCAAACTGGATAACCCACTGAACTCTATGCCAAGCTTCCTACAAATAAACCACCAACCTGGTTCTCCCAATCTGTGCCATTGTGACTTTTGATCTTTTAAATTTCTGAATGATCCAGTTGAATATGTCTTTTATTTTATTTTATTTATTTTAGGTTTTTTTTTTTTAACATTTATTTATTATTGAGAGACAAAGAATGAACAGGGGAAGGGCAGAGAGAGAAGGAGACACAGAATCTGGAGCAGGCTCCAGGCTCTGAGCAAGCTGTCAGCACAGAGCCTGACACGGGGCCCGAACCCATGAACTGTGAGATCATGACCTGAGCTGAAGTCAGATGCTCAACCGACTGAGCCACCCAGGCACCCTGGTATGTGTCTTTTATAAGAAACCGTCTTGATCTTTTTCCTTTTATAAGATTATGGGACATAAATAATAAAAACTAATTCAAAAGACCCTACTATTTAGCTCTCCTGTTTCTAGATTTGGTTAAAATCATCTTATGTGTGCACTTCCTCTTTGCAATTTCCAAGTCTGTTCATTACCTTGCAAAAATTTTTATGTTGATTGCTTTCTGAGGATGTGGAGGAAAGTAGCTAAATCTCATCAGGAAACAATCTCACTAAAGATTGGTAACTTCTGAGAAATTCAGTACATGATGCATAGTTTCTTATGTTTCTAGCATGGAAAGTAGAACCTTCTGATCTATCCCTAATGTGTAATGAATGTTTCAATGATGCTTTTGGAGAGGATGGGAAAGAAAAGAAAGTTTGAAATAATGTCTGTTTTGGAATTCCTGGAATAAGAGAATTAATGTTAAGTAGTAAGAATTATGAGTCAGCAACAATCATCCATTTCCTCATTTGAGTAACAATTATTGAATGCCTACCCTATACCCAGCAGTCCCTCTAGCAAGGAATTCAACAAGAAGTAAATGGACAATTAAAATACAATATGGTAAGTTGTGCTAGGGGAAAACAGGTGTTATGGGCACTTAGAGAAGGGACAGGACTCAGGTGCTTATAGCTAGTGTATGAAATATTCAATCAAGTAGTGCCCTTCTGAGTCCAACTTATGGGAAAATACAGGGAGCAGGCATTACAAATCTAGAAAGATGGGCTCAAGGAGGGCTCCCAGGGAGGGACCAATGGATGGACATTGAAGGAAAAGGAGCAGGTGAAGGCAGAGAAGATAAATAGCATTTCTCAAGCTTTATTATGCAGAAGAGTCTGGGAAATTCATTAAAAGGCAGCTTTTGGGGGACCCCTCCTATATATTCTGATATAATAGATTTAGGAAATGTCAGAAAAGCTGAATTTTTAAGAAATATCCCAAGTGATTCTCATTCATATGATGTCTTCTGACTTCACTTTGAAAAACACTTTGTGTTGTCAGAAGTTCTCTGTCACAGCAAGGTCCCCTCTGTTGCCCACTTCCTCCAGATCTTCCCCATAATCATATTTACACATCTTCCATAGCATGGAAGTGAACTGGCATTTCATAAATTTCTTCTGAAAAGATGCTTTCATTTAAAATAAATCTTCAAACATTTTGAAAACATGATGTGTTGTTGGCTGAGGGTGCTCTGCCTTTGCCACCTTGTCCTGTCCTTGCAGAGCAGGCTACATACGTTAGTCTCTGTGGAGCCCAGATGTGGGCTGCTCCCTGGGGAACATGGATGCTATCAGCAGGACAGCAACTATTACTCTTGTTTCAGAGAGTCCATTTCTTAGCACACATGTCCTTTTCCCCAAGTACCTTCTGTGACCCGTCCGTAGCATGTGAAAATCTCTCTGTAAGCAAAGTAGGCTAGTGCCCTGGCTTTGATTGAAAATTGGACTAATGGAAGGCATAGTGTGAAGCGGTACCCCCTCCACAGCCAGGGTAGACCCTAAAGTATAATTTATAGTAATGTCACTCTCTTCTGTAGTTTACAGACCTCTTTCCCTGAACAGCAAGTTAAACATGTCCTATTAACAATGGCAATTTTAGCACTTCCTTCCTCTCGTTGTAGTAGTAACTTCTCTAAGGTTTCTTGTTAAGGAACAAGCAGAAGATCTTGACAGACTGCAGAATCTTGCTGCAGGCTTCCTAAGGACTGCCCACTAATTACTCTGGTTAAGTAAACTTGGTGAAGCCTAAGGTTCAAACACATTTTAGAACATACTGCTTTTAAAATGTGTTTTGAATGAAACAGATCTATATTTCAAGAGACTTCATTTAAAAAAATTATGAGCCATTATAAACACACACATGTATGTAATGAGAATTATATTCATTGGGTAATGAATTTAGATTCATTACCCAAATTCAATACTACCAAGATTTTTCCATTTAGTTCTGTTTCTTTTGAATCTTTGTTGTTTTTTTGCTGAATTATTGAAAACAAATTCCACACCCAACGTTGTTTCATCCTGCCTTACGTTGAGCATATCTCTTTAAAAATGGGCATTTTCATACCCAAATGCAGTGTCATTATCACCTTTAACAATAATTCGTTGATATCATCTAGTACATGGTCCATAATTAAATTTCATGAGACGTCTCAAAATGTCTTTTTCAATTGGTTGGTTTAAATCAGGAGAATGAGATCCACTAATTAAAAGAGCAATTCTAGAGTTGGTTTATGAAAGTGGCCAATCTAATCATAAGATTTTGTTTCTCTGAAACAAACAGAGATGGCATTGATTCTTTTTTGTTATCCCCTTTCTCTTTCCTTCACAAATTTTGGGATCAAGAAAGGCAATTTCTTTTTCTCATGTCATCTTGTATTTCATGTCTGCAAGGCTTGATTTTAAAGACAGGATTAATATAAAGTTACACCACCTTCACAAGGACCCTCTGATCCTCACTTGCAGTTTTTGTGATGAAGATGGAGGGAGCTGGGCTGGAAGTATGGGTTTTACATCCTGTGAGGGAGCTTAGCTGTGATTCCCCATACCTTCTCCCTGAACTACATTTCTACAAGGTAGAGCAATAGGAACCTGATGTTCTCTTTGTTAGGTTTCACTCTAGAAAACCCAGGATCTGCCATTCCAGTTCAGACATTTGTAGTTAAGGTCAATGTCAGAGTGACACAGTACAAAGATTTTTGGGGTCAGTTATCCCTGCTTCAAACAGTAACTCTGTCCTTACTAACTCTACTAGCAAATTACTCAATGTCTTCGAACTTCAATGTCCATATCTTTAAAGTGGGTATAACAATGCCTGTATAAGTGGTTAATTCATGAAGATCACATGAGATAACATATGACCCACCTTGATGAAAATTGCATTATGGTCACTTAAATGCCACTTCCTTCTTCTGTACCCCTTCCCTCTCAAACTGCTAAAGAAATAGGAAGTCTTTGACAACTTCTTAGAAAATGTGTTTTCTGGTCTGTAACCTACTTGGGAGTACTTTCTTGGAGGCGTTTCTCTTCACTAGTTCTTTCCCCTGGTAAAGTTACCCGAACTTGGCAAAACTGACATTTAAGTGGGACGGCTGTTACTGGTTTGAGGAGATAATAAATGTAGACGTGTGGATGGTTTAGAGACAATTTACATGCTGGTTTAGCTGACAAGCCTCCAGAGGCCTCTTTGTATCCACACTGGCCAACTGCAGCTTAATCTGACAAGGATAATGTGCAGAATGTAAATATTACCATTTGTTCCATGTCATCTCAGATCAGACACTAATTTGCAAATGTAATTTATCATGTCTAAAGAAAACCAAAATGACAGCTCTTACCAGTATTTGGTATTTTTGTGTTAACAATAGTTCATTTATGATTGTTATTGTTTCAGGCAGAAAATATGTCTCAATATGTTCTGCTGACAATGTGGGCTTTTATATCACAAACCTCTTCCAGCCTTTTCCATCCTCTCCCTTGTTGCATACTATTACTCAGGCCGGTCTTTTGATTGTGTGCTCTTCTTCACCACACTTTTCATGCAGCTGAAGGAAATATTCTGATAATATTCCAAGTCTGGGATCTGTTTTGGAAATACACTGGATACACTTGATCTAAAGTGCATTTTGTCTGTTTTCACTGAGGGCCTCCATCACAAAGGAAGTATCTAAAGTAGCAGAATTAGTGGGAAAACTGTCCAAAGCCACGTAACAGATGAATTTGGGCTGTCCAACTTATGACACCCAACTTCAAGGACTTTCCAACCAGTAGGTTGACCAAGAAGCCACAATATCCAAATTGTGTAGTTCTCATGGACCACAGAATACTAAGGCTGTCCCCAAAGCAAAACAATCTCTCTGTACAAAAGAAGAGAATTCACTATGATTTTTATATTACATGGGTTCCCATTAGTTGCCAATTTGTTTTTCCTTCTCTCCCTCCCTCCCCACCCCATGACTTCTCTAGGATTGGCAGAAGATTCTATTTTGGCAAGTTGATAATCCCTTTTATCTTTGCACTGCAGTTCATAGCCCAGCAAGCTGTAGAAAGATCAATATGTTCTTGCGTGACTGCTAGTGAGTTAGTCAGATGCCAGGAGAGAGGGAGGCCAGCGAATTGCCACTGAGCCTGGCGCTCTGCGTTTCGGAGAGGAGGCCTGCCAATCCCTGTAAAACATTCATAACGTTTCAGAAGAACTACAGGATTTTTCTGCCTCACTTCTCACATGGAAACATAGGGAGATTCAAGTATCCCCAGATGGGCGGAATGGGTTTTTATTTTCTTTAATTGAAAACAATGTTCCACTATAGAATTTACACCAGGTCCTGTAATTCTTCCGATGGCTGGTGAATGGCACAGGAGATAAGAATAGAAAATGTCTGGGAGGGGCCCATGCCTACAGATAACACTTCTGTCATCTTGATTGGAAAAGCTTGTACAGCTGCTTTGATTCAGTAAAGCTAAATTTCTAAGATTTCCTTGACCTTTACTTAAACTGTTTCTCAGACAGACTATTTTTGTTATCGCCTGATGAGCAAAAAGGAGCTTATAAATTAATCACAGTGTGAATAAATCATTAAAAAGTGCAAGATAACTGATGAAGAGTTCTGAGCTGAGAATTATCACCTGGTTGATGGCAACAATGTAAACATTGTTCAAGGAGCCAGAAGTTGGATTTTGTGTATTTTATGTTAGTTCTTTAATTGCTGTGGGCTATGGCTGCTTTAGACATGCATTTGGAAGACTCAACTAGTATTAACACAACTGGAGTGTAGCTCCTGGGAGTCCCTGCATGAAAAGGCTTAGCTTTGGAGTGGGCTAAATTTTATTCCTGAACATCATGGGCTTTCCTTAGGGCATTGCAGTGGTTTTTTGAAATGAAGTAGACATCACCACCACCACCACCAATGAACAAATATGAAAAACCTCCACAGAACGCCACAGGGCAAAGGATTCAGGAACTGTGGTAAGATGCAGATTACAGTGAAATACAGAAAGATTACAACTTTACATTTCTACCAAACACTACTGAAATTCAGTCTCTATTAGCTTTAGATGGGGGGCTTAGTATAATGGATATAATCCAAAATCCATTCAAGAGTATTTGGGATTTGTGCAATTAATTATGTATTCAACTTCACTTTGTTAAGAAAAATATGTTACATAGTCTTCCTGACTTGCTGTTATTTGTTAGACATATCTGACCCTCCATTATGTAAAAATAAAACAAACCTCAGGCCTCCCAAGTATGAATTTTCCCTTACAATAAACTATACTGTATTCCAATTATCAATCATTTTACAGATTCTAATTATTTTACATTTTGGACACTTCTTCCATAGCTTCTTAATTTCTACAACATATAAATATTGATATCTGTGCCTCAGTTTCCTTATCTGTAAAATGGAGACAAAAATAATATCTACCTTATTATTGGATGGAGATTTAAATGAACTAAAATTTATATAACACTTAAAATGATGTCCACAACATAGTAAGCACTATATATGTGAGTAATTCATCATTATTATTTATTCTTTGCCCAGCACTATTGCCAAGGTGGGGGGTGGGCTCCACATACTAAAAATCATAAATTATGAATACCTTCTCTGTGTTCTAGCTGGGGAGGGATGCCAACAGATGTGAAGTAAGTAAGGGTCAAGACCTGGAACCAGGTGATTATTACAAGATGGGAGCAACACATGGGAGTGGGGAATTATTCTGAGTTGGTGTATTTGGGAAAGGCCCTTTGGAGGAAAGATACAAACCTATCTGAAGGATACGCTGGGTTGAAAAGACAAGGACAGTGACACTGCAGACCTGGTAGCACAGGATCAAAAGCTTTTGTCAAGGCTGAATGTGACATTTTTAGGGTCAGAGAGCAGCTTTCATTGAGTGGAGAGGGCCTCGGGGATGGGAGTGTGCTTCAGGCTGAGGAGTAAATGGGAGAGAAGATTCTTTGGATAGGCATGTTGTGAGATTTTGCATGCCAGATTGAGGAATTTGGATTTGAGCCTAAAGGCAGTGAAGAGCTATTAGAGAATTTTGAGCAAGACAGAAACCAGATAATAGCAGTCCTTAAGGAAAACTCTTGTGTGGAATGAGATCCTAGAGGAAAAGTATAAAGATGGACACATAAGTCAAGACACAAAGGATCAGGGTTTAGATTTTAAAAAAGATGTTTTGGTATGAATAATGACCTATTTTGGGGGCGCCTGGCTGCCTCAGTCAGTACAGCATGTGACTCCTAATCTCCAGGTAGTCAGTTCAAGCCCCATGGTGGGTGTAGAACTTACTTAGGGGAAAAAAAGGAATTAAAAATAATTACCTATTTTCTAAAAATTGCTTAGGTAGATGTCTTCGAGGCCACCCTGTAAGTTTGATAAATTACCACCCACATCTTAAAGGTGAAGAACTTCAGGTAGAGGGAGTTTAAATGGTAAAGTCATCCTTAGACATATTCATTAAATATTTATCAAGTGCCTGCCATGTTCCAGGTTATATGTAATGGCCTGAGATGAAATAGAATCAAGAATATTTATAAACTCCAAGAAAAATTATGATGTGAGTGTAGACAATGGATATTGGGAAAATATTTGCAGAAAGAATAAATATACCACATTACTTATAATGCTTTGGAGCATTATACCAAAGCATGCCTTCAGGCTTCTATTTCATTAAGTAAGCTCATGCTATTAGTTGTAACCAATTCAAGCCAGCATAGGTCAAGTATACCTGAAGAGTCACTTGGAGAGTATATTAGTTTCTGTTACTATTGTAACAAATTACCACAAACTTTGTGGGTTTAAAGAACACACATGTATTATCTCATAATTTTACTGGTCAGAAGTCTAATATAGATCTCGTGGGGCTAAAAACTAGGTATTACCAGGACTACATTCCTTTCTGGAAGCTCCAGGGAAGAATCTGTTTCCTTGCTCATTCAGGTCTTTGGCAGAATTGAGTTCTTGTGATTGTAGGACTGAGGATCTATAACCTGGCTGTCAGCTGACGCCACATGTTTCTAGAGGCTGGGCATTCCTTGGCTTGTGGCCACTTTTCTTCTTTTTCAAAGTCAGCGATGGTGGGTTGAGTTCTTCTCACACTTTGAATCTTTCCTGCCTCTTCTTCCATCACATCTCCATTGAATGTCAGGCTGATTAATTTTTCCAAATTTAAGGATTTGTGTGATTATGTTAGGTCCACCCCAATAATTCATAATAATGTCCTTATTTTAAAGTCATCTGATTAGTAGCCTTAATCACATCTGCTAAGTCCCTTTTGACTATCACCTAACATATTCACAGGTTTGGGGGATTAGGGTTGGGGCACATTTGGAGGGCCTTTATTCTTCCTTCTACAGAGCAGAATGAAACATAACATTTAATAGTTAAAATTAGGAGTTAGGTACTTCCTTCATTAAGGATTGCTGAAAGAATGTTTCTTAACTTCATCTCCTTATCACTTCTATACACTATATCTTATCTGAGGGAGAAAAAAGACAAAAGTGCATATTGGAAGAAATACTACTTTATTTAAATATTGAGGCTTTATGGGCCAGGCAGAATGCCCTTTGTGTGTGAGGAGATTTTCAGGTTCAAGTGATATATTTGTTCATCTCAAAGAATATCTTCTGCTAAATCCATGGCCTTCTACTGGCTACTGTGGGTCTATAGAAAGCAGAGACTTTACTCTCAAATTGACAATGTGCTAGATGTGACTAACTGGGCAAATAAATTACTGCAGTGTGAAGAAGCACCTCCTCCCATGTGCTACCATAATGGAAGTACAAAGTACTGTGGAAAATAGAGGGTGGAGAAATTATCTTTCATCTGAGAAATCAGATGTTCATTCATGGCATTTTGGCATTGAAGAGTAGATAAGATTTCAACAGCAGAGAAGGAAAGAGGGGTTTTGTTGAAGTAAGTTTGGCTACTGTGTATCTTTAAGTACTTGGAATTCCTTCAAAGTGAAAAAAGGGTAGGTAAAAAGGTTTACTGGTGTAAAAAATGAAGTGTTACACAGATTGGAAAAAACACCACAGATGATCAGATTTGTCAGAAACAAGATTTTGGACATTTTTCATATAGAGAATCAGGAGGCACCAAATGCATTTGAGCCTAGGAAGGACAAGATCAATAGTAGGCATCAGGAAGAGAACTGTGTCCATAACAAGTACAATGGAGAGGAATAAGAGCCTGGCAGTGGGGAGAGCTGCCAGCAAGCACTTAGAATGGGACAGGAGGGAGTTAATGAATGGCTTCCTGGCTAGTGTGGAGACAGTATGAATTTACATTAAAAGGAAACGAAAGGGATGTGGAGGACATAGAATAAAAAGCAATATGGCAGCAATAAGAGGTGAACCATAGTGAGAGAAAGGTGAAGTCCAAGATAATTCTAAGGTTTAGAGCCTTGACAGAAGGCCCTAGGAGAATAAAAGTGCCATGAACAGAAAAGAGGGAAGTCAAGAGGGGAAGAAGGTTGGGTGGAAAGGTTAAGATGGTAAGATTGGTTTTGACCTATAAAGCCTGATAGGCTTTCCTGGTAGGAAATTCAAGTGAAGTGCTCAGTGTAAGGGAAAATCCCAGCAGAGATGGGATGAGGGCCAAGGAGAAGAATGTACATAGTGATGGGGTGAGAATAAACCCATAACCAAGGAAGATGGAGGAGATTTATGGTGAGCACATGGCATAGACATATTTCAAGAACAAATCTTATCTAAGATGCTGGTAAAGCACCAAAGAGAAAGGTAGATGTTGTGGGATAATATCTACCTCCATTCTATATAATTCTCCTTGTCTTGGCAGACACTTTTGGGAAGGAGAGAGTCAAGGTGCAAGACAAATTTAAAGAATGATTTTTTTAAACTGTTATTGGGAAAGCATTCTCAGACTAGAACATAACTTAACAAAAGAGGAAAAGCCTATGTGGAAGACTGGCAATGTTATGGCAAATTGTTTAAAGCCTATTTAAGTGATACGGGAGTTTTAACTTCTTAATTTTCTTTATTTTTTAAAACATCATTTTAAACGTCCCAAAAGGATAAGTACATGTTTCATTTAGATTAGAAATTCCAGCAGTAGGAATCATATGTATGTGAATCTCCAATATATATCCTATTGCAAAATAACTTGAATCATACATAAGGTTCTTCTAAGTAAAAAAAAAAATGCCCAGCCCTGAATATCAACTGACAAGACTATAGATTTGCCCACAGCACCACAGCTGAGAGGACAGGAAGAATATTTTCCTAATTACTACCAGGAGACCAGAGGTACCGCCTGAGTGACTGGATTTCAGGAGATTCACTGGCAGAGAGATCTCCTGGAATTAGTGCAAAAGGAATGTGCTGGAAGCCCCCATCTACTGTTTATCTGGGAGAGCTCCACAGATAGTGAGCTTGACAGTGAAATTCTAACCCCGAAAACTGATGAGATGCCAGCATTTCCCTGCTTCACTGGGACTGTCGGGTATCTCTTCTTACTTCATAGGGGAGTGACTGGTATTTGAGCACAGATAACAGCAATCTTGGTGATGAGGCTGAGTCAGGGAGGACATTCCAGAACAGTAAATGGCTGAGAAAATAGTGCCGGACCTCATGCCAGCTGCCATCAAGAAGGCAAGAGGACAAGGCACCAAGAGGGAATGGCAGCACCATTTTCTGGAAGAAGAGCAAAAGCTCATAACCTTACGTTAAATAGGAGTGGTGAAGAGAAGGAGGAAATCTGTTTGGTCCCTGGTCTAAAATCCCACTAAACTTTACTGAGGAATTTTTCATGTCGCTGGTGGGCTGTGGGGGCAGAGAGCCTAGACTACAGAAATCCTGTCTGAAAACAGTTGCCTCTTGAAAATCATATCTATATTCAATGATCTCAATAGGATAACCAAAAGGAAAAGTTATATATTGCCCTAAACTTTCTCCAAACACTATCTGTATGCTTTGTTGACTTTTCACATATGGTTGTGTTTCACTAGCGTCTAAAGAAAGATTCTCCACGGAAAAATCCACACTGGCCAATCCTTAATTAGCCCAAAACATTTAAATGTAAAAGCTGCTTACATTTTCCCCTTGGGTTAGATTAAACCCAAATTTGTGTGGGAGGGAACACAAAGGCAGAACACAGAAGACAGTGCAGGCTGTACTAAAAAATAGCAAGTGCAATGTTTGGTGAATGTGTTTCTAAATTCTAGCTTCATTGGTCACCTTTGGAAGAATTTTAAAGAACTTGTACACTTGTTAGATCAGCATCAAGGGATGCAGTAATGCTGTGACACAAAGACTAGAGGTTGGGTAAGACATGGCACATGAGCTCAAGGGGTTTCAAATTGACCCTGTGGGACCAAAAGCCCAGGCTTTCAGAGATGGCTCAGAGACTGAACAGATTTTAACTTTGTGTCATCATAAATACCTTAATGATGGAAAATCAGCTTTAACAATGTTATATGCTCCAGGGTTTCACATTTATTTACTTAATGTTTATTTACTTTTGAGAGAAAGAGGCACAGAGTGTGAGTGGGGGAGGGGCAAAGAGAGAGGGAGACACAGAATCCGAAGCAGGCTCTAGTCTCCAAGCTGTCAGCACCGAGCCCAGTGTGGGGCTTGAACTCACAAACAGGGAGATCATGATCTGAACCCAAGTCAGATGCCCAACTGAGCCACCCAGATGCCCCAGGGTTTTCCATTTATTATCTTTCTGAGTAATACTAACACTTACTCTCTGATGACAACATAGTGTTCTCAGACAAAATGTACAACTGGTTTGAGATTCCCCAGAGGCTGCAGATCCCCTGCTTTCAAACCGCCTCTTCCCCCAGTGGGCTTGTTATGTTCCAGTTCTAGTGACTTGAACATTTAGTCATAACTGCTTTCCTTAACCACTTTCCAGAGTTTCTCACCTTCTGTTCTTTGGCTGCAAGCGTCTGAATTACGCTGGCAGAGGGGCTTGGCAAATGTCAAACACCCATGTGTTACATAAGCATTGGATGGGTTCATGGTGCTTTATTCTCCAAAATCTCTCACAGAGGCAGAAGGCATTTGTTTTTAATATGCAAGCCCACTTAAATCTAGGGGCAATGTAGTTTTCATAGAAGATTAATAATAAAGACAAAGAAGTGGAGTCAAATTCCTTATTTATAGCTAAGAAATTACCTTTTTTTTAATGTTTATTTTTGAGAGAGAGAGAGAAAGAGAGAAAGAGAGTGGAAGTTGGGGAGGGGCAGAGAGAGAGAGAGGGAGACACAGAATTCAAAGCAGGCTCCAGGCTCCAAGCTGTCAGCACAGAGCCCGACATGGGGCTCGAACTCACGAACCGTGAGATCATGACCTGAGCTGAAGTCAGACGCTTAACTGACTGAGCTACCCAGGTGCCCCAGCAATTACCTTTTTAATATACTTATCAATTTCCTTATGTCGATCATGTTCAAATCCATAGTTTGTGATGAATTTTCTGCAGTCTGCACCCATTTCTCAGAGAGGCTTGATAAACATTCCTTTGTTTGCTAGGAAGCTCAAACCCAAGGCCAGACATGGTTTATCCACCAAGGGGACTGAGTACCTTGTTAGTTCTTTATTTCTCCTCATGTCACTATAACCCATCAACAGAGACATTTCTTAGACAATAACTCTATTTCTGGGACTAGATTTGATTACAAATGCTTGCACTCAGGGAAACACTGAAGATGGAGCTTTGGTTTGCCCAGATAATGGAAAGGATGTTAGAGATACCTTGGTCCAAGCTTGCAATGTGCCTTACATCAAATGTATTTATAATATTTTCCTCTCAAAAATATGCAAGACAGATTTACATGTATTTGCCTGCTTTACCAAAGAAAAGGAGAATGTTATTTAAGTGAGAAGAAAGAGTAGGAAAATTCAAATTGTTAAAAGAGGAAAGCATGTTTTGTTGTGGGGTTAGTGTGGACTGCTGAATCGATTTAGAAATAATTATAACAATAATGCCTACTGTATATTAAACATTTACCCTCTGCAAAGTATCATGCTTAGGGATTTTGTGTGCATGTCACCCCTGGATTGTATGTGTTTTATGTCATTTAATTCTTACAATGATCAGACACTAGTTAGCAGTATATTTTCATTCTACATAAGAGGACACTAGAGTTTGAGAGAAGACATGACCTAGTCAACAACAGAACTCCTCCACCTCTAGAGCCTGCCCTCTCACACCCTACTTTGGCTGCTTTGGAAGGTACAAAGCAAATTACCTAGAAATTACAAAGCAATATTTATGAATAATTAAGGGTATGTGCTTTTTGGCCAAAGTGAGTCTAGAAACTTCCTCCTGGGTAGAAAATCTTATTAAAGATGTTGTCAGGCCATTTCTTTCCTTTGCAATCAGGAAGGTGTTTAAGAAATAAACATTTCTTTTTTTTTTTTTATCCCACACTTGGATTTTTTTCTTATAGTCTCAAAAAGTGTAACTTCCTGTTTCTTTGAGCTGGAGAAGGGAATGGTAGTTGGCAGATTGACAGCTGGATGATGAGGGGAGTAATCAGGGGGCTGGAGTGGCTGCCATGCTTCATGTGGCCCCTGCATGGCTATGATAATAGAGAGGATCCCCAGGTAAACTTCCTGCTCCATGTGCAGGGGAGGCAGCCTCTCTGTGTTCTTCCCCACTGGGTCCACTATTTTGCCTGAGAACATAGATGAAACTCCTCCCAGAAGTGCAGAACCAGACTGTCATATTTCTCTCTGACTCTAGCTTTCAAAGGAGGGTCTTGCCTTGTTTGAAATAGATGTATTTCTGAAATGTTTCCTATTATTTGGGCTTATTGATTCACATTTGAAATGTACTGTAGTGATGCACTGTTTCCATTTGTCTTCTTAGCATTTAAATAAGAAAATTCCGGGCGCCTGGGTGGCTCAGTCGGTTAGGTGTCCAACTTCAGCTCAGGTCATGATCTTGCAGTTTGTGAGTTTGAGCTCCCCATCGGGCTCTGTGCTGACAGCTCAAAGCCTGGAGCCTGCTTCAGATTCTGTGTCTCTGTCTTTCTCTCTGTTCCTCCCTTGCTTGCATTGTGTCTCTCTCTCAAAAATAAATAGATTTAAAAAACTAATAATAAATAAATAAATAAAAAAAACCCAGGAACCTAATATCCATACATATTAAGATATTTGAATTAATTCAAGACGTTAGAGTCAAGGAATGCCATAGTAATTGCTCTTAGGTGAACATTTGTAAGGTGAATAACCTCTAATTTTTTTAAAGCTCATTTTTCATTTAGCATGTTTTCATAAAACAGAATGCATCTGTTTTAGACCACCAGACAACATATTAACTAATAAATATTCACATACCAACTGTAAAGTTGGACATTTATTCATTCTCCCCAGTTCTCAGTTTCCTTATTATAAAGAAGTAAGATACACACGTCACAAGATTGTTGAGAGGATTCTATATATCACTATGTGATCAGTACTGGTCCATGATGCAGGCTTGATAAGTGATAATTCTTAATAGCAATCAGTTCGAAATCCAGAAAGTTCTGGCCTGAGAGTACAGAGCTCTTTGATTTTGGTCTCAATTCCAGCACCTACTAACTGTGATCTCTGTTACTTCTTCTCTAAGATGAGAGTGACAATTTACTTGTCTATAATTTAAAGGACTGGACCAAAATACCATCATAGGTTCGCAGTCTCAAATGAACATTTATATGAAAAAGAAAAAGATTTAACTCAGTAAAATAGTTTAATTTAGAAACTAGTAAAAATCAGTTACTTGACTAAGTCCAGTACTTGTTTCTTAATTGGTTTATATTGCCTTGTAGTTATTACTATCATTACAGAGAAATGGGGTGAGCTGGTTTCATGCATGCTCACACATGTGGATAATCCTCTTCTGTTTTTTGTCAGTGGCATTTTCCCCACAGCCTTTGTTCCTTTCAAATTCATCATATTTCTTTCTCTCTTTCTTACTTTTTTGGTTTTCTTTTTCACCAAGAAGACTAACTCAAAAAATGAGTCCAACATCTCAGCAAATTTTGGAGTTGTGATTAATTCGGTGTCCTGGCTCATTTATTAGAAGCCCCAGTTTCTCTCTCATCATCCTTTCCCTCCTGATAGATTTGCCCTCCTAATACTCTTTAACCCTTTGGGCTTACCTTATCTCTCTTGGCTCTTTGCTTCTCTTATCTCTATCCTGTTAGCCTTAACTGATGTAATTTGTTTTCCTTGGGTTTCTTCCTCTTCTGTAAAGATGTGAACACTCACTCTGAATATTTCTCACCTATTGCATTAGTCTTTGTCAGCTGGATCCCAACCTAACACACTTTTCAAGAAAGTTCATAGCCAAGTCCAGGCTTTTCTCATAGTTCTGTATTTTCATTCCTCTTTGCAGAGTGTCATATTTTACTCAACAAAACAGCCTCCAGTGAATTTGTTTTAGATGCTGTTTCTCATTTTCTGATATGAAATTGGTCTTGGTATAAGGTTTTGGCTAAACAGTTCATCTCAGCTTTGAGCAATATTCTCCCCCATGACTTGATCTGTATCCTACAGAGCTGACTAGAATTGAGATCCATTGTGTGTATAGTTTCTGGTCTACCGTTCAGTCTAGTTTTTAGCAGGCCACTATGTCTCTGTGGCCTTCAGTAAAATACCAGATGGATATGTCACTATTTTCCAGGTGAAAATACACCTAAACATCCTTGAATATAAGAGTCAGGTTCTAAGAGAAAATCTGAATTTTGTTTATAAGATTGAATTTTGTTTATAAGATTGCATAGATAATATCATTTCCTTGCTTTGGGTTAGACATTATTGCAAGTCATTGTGGAATGGAGACCTTGGATCAGAAGCTCAGGCTATATGTATTGGCATGTGTCTTAGACGAATAACATTGACACATATAGTTAATTCTATTTAACATACCCAGTTTCGTTGAAAAAAATTTTCCAAGCCCATGGTCCACGGCTGAGATGAGGGGGAGGAGATAAATGGAATCTTGGCTGCAGGAGCATTTGGGAACTGCTGGGATAGATGGTCCCAGAGGTCTCTGCTGGCTCTTTGGTTTCATGAGTACATGGCTCATTTGGGGCAGGCTGGAATTTATCTGCGGAGGAAGCTGTCAACTCTCAGGATCTTGACTCTGTAGTTGAGTGGTGGGATGGAAGGCAGGAGGTTTTGCTCTAAGAAAGGGTCAATTGTCATCCTTTCCTTTCACAACAGGCTTGACCTCACATAGGCTAGTACAATCCTTGGGAATTTGTTTAATACTCTGGAGTTAAATGTGAAGCAAATGTTGGTTCAAGCACATTTTTGACCTTGTCTTTTCTTTCAGTTTTCAAGCTACCAGGAAAACAACCCAGGGAGAAAGTTTTCTCTCTGTAGGTTCTGTTGATTGGGGTGATAAGAATTTGATTAAGTTACAAGGTAACCACATGAGTTACAAGCCTGGAATTCAGTCCATGTGGTTTCTCAGGAAATCTCAAAATGGTTAGGTAAAAACCTTTGACTCATCCATAGAACAAGGTGTCATAGGTCTTACCAAACTGCTTGAATGAATCTTCTCATCTTGGATTCAGAAAAGAAGGCAGAGCAAAGATGATCATATTTCCCATTTTTAATTGTTAGGAAACTATAATAAATGATCAAATTTATAACATATATTTATGGTGACTTATTTATAACATATGTTTGCAACACAAAGCCAGGATTCTAAATAATAATTATATGACATAGAAAATTGTATTAACATGAAATGATAGACATATTTTCTATGACATAATTTCCAAACATATCCCTGGTAGTTAAAGGAAGTATATGTTGATGTTATAGTGAATAGAAACAGAAGTTAAAGGTAAAAAGGAATGTATTCATGTAAATACCTATTGCCATAACCTAGAAGTTAGGAGTAAGGAAGGCCCTGTAGAGAGAGTGGCTGGATACAAATGCTTCATGAGTTACTCATTGTATGACTTTGGACAAGTTACTTACCATTCTGTGCCTGAGTTTTCTCATATGGTAAAATGGGGAATATATTCGCAATAGTGCCCACTTCATAGATTTGGTAGATTCAAATATAAATACATATAAGGGTACTTAGAATAGTACATGGCACAGAGTACACACTCCATAAATAGAGCTGTGCTAAGCCTATGAACATTTTTAAGCAATCAGGTAAACTACAGATCAACTGATGAGATAGATAAAATGTTCTTGGGAATAATTGAAAAAAATTAACTATTTTGGTGGGCAACACCAGCCTCCCCTGGGCAGTCATCTTTGAAAATTGTTGGTTGAACAACCAATATTTTGTTATATTACCCAACACATTTGAGTTAATATATGGAGAGATTTTAATATTGAACCAAATTTGTGTGGAATCATTTAGCCCTTTGCTGCAGCAAGCAACATATGAAATATCAACATAGGACATTGGTGTATGAAATACCAATAATCAGAATAAAACGAGAACTTAATGCTATGAACCAAAAATAAACCAGCCTAAGAAAATATATAGATATCAGGGATTTTTCATGTGTAGATATAATTTCCCTACAATGATTTTGTAGGCTGTGAATCTAACTGTTTTAACTTAATCATACTGTATGTGATTATAATCATCATCCTAGTTATTCATATAAATGGACTTACTGGTTACTATGGCTTAGAGGCAATTTGTCCTGCATATTTCTATTGCTGTTTTGGACCCCTAAAAACAATGTGCCTCAAATCATGATGATCTGATCATGATCTGATGATCTGATCACTTAAGGTCTAGGTGGGGAAAGGCTTCACTGAAGAAGTGACTAAGTTGAGCCCTGAAGGAGAATGAGAAGTCAATGAGGTGAAGGGTGCAGAGCAGGGATAGGGCAGAGGAGAGAAAAGCATTTCAGGAAAGGGAACAGCCTGTGTGAAGGTGCTGAAGTGAGAAGGGACCATTCAAAATGGGGCCTTGAGAGTTATGTTAAGTATTTTAAATGGTTCTAGAAGCAACGTAAGCAATGATGATTTCTAAGTGGTGTTAGTCATTATCAGGTTAATAATTTATAGAGGTCACCTTGGCTGTTGAAGACAGATTAGAGGCCATGGTAAGAGATGAAGAAGGGAGAAAAGAAAAGAAGCTATTTCTGCAGACCAAGAACAAGACTTCGGGGATTGATTGGATGTAGAAATCAAGAAAAAGGGAAGTGTCAGGTTGACCCAGCTTTCTTCATAAGAGTCTGAGGGGGTGGTATTGGCATTTACTGAGATGGGGAACATTGGTGAAGAAGATTTGGAGGGCTCCATATAAACATGTTGATGAGTTGGAGAGAGGGCAGCTGAGTGTGGGTCTAGATCTCCACAGAGGTTGATGAATGGTCAAATAGGATAAGATTTGAAATGTTTGCTGGAATTCGTTACTTAGAAAGTACTAAAGGCCCTGACCAGAGAAGTTTTACTGGAAATGGTGGTTTGACAAAATTGACAAGGTATGATAATTGAAGTTAATTATTACTTTATTATTTGCAAAAAGATTCAGGATGAGACACGATTTTTAAAGAGTAAGAAAGGAAAAATTCTCCTTTCTATAATTGCCCATGTTCAAAGACTGGGGTAAATGCTCATATTTCTTATCTCTTTTTATAACACATTTTAATTCCAACCAATTTGTTTTGCAGGTAATTCTAAACTTTAAAGGTGAGGCTCTACAATGATTTAAACTGCATTCGAATGTTTTATGCCCTGTTACATTGCTGTTTAATTGCTGCCTTGCTGCTTATGTGGAAGTTATACCTTCCAGATTTGATGGCCAGGTTATTGGCTTCCATTTATTTACTGGGGTTTCAAACTCAAATACAGGGCCAGGCATGTACCTAAGTGGTTTAAGCGAGCA
Source organism: Cryptoprocta ferox (assembly GCA_028646485.1). Taxonomy (NCBI): domain Eukaryota; kingdom Metazoa; phylum Chordata; class Mammalia; order Carnivora; family Eupleridae; genus Cryptoprocta; species Cryptoprocta ferox. The sequence goes on from CM053577.1 coordinate 71,854,410, forward strand.
TATTCAGGGAAGTCGTGGGAACTGTGATGGTAGCCAGCACTTGCATGCCCATCTAAAGGGTCAACCAGGTCTGAGCCTCAGCTTTTTGCTGACAGCATGCTGAAGTGTGGGCCTCCCCCATATTGCCAGATCTCTCCATTTTCAAAGGAGCCATATACTTATATTTTCACATGAACTCTCCTGATTTTAAAAATTTTTGCAACTACATATATGTTTTTAAACCCTCACAGCCAAGAAAAAGAAACAAAGGAGGCACAAAATCCATGCCTGGTGGAGTGATTTGGCTTATGGGTGGTCCGTTTGCTCACCTTATGTTAGTTACTTTCATCAGCATCTCATCTATTGCTCTAAAGAGAGGTTATGCATCAGTACAATCATCCCACACTCCACTGGTGGGTAACATACAGCATCCCATCTCTTAAAATGTTCAACGTTTTTGATAACTGTGTAAAACAAACCTCATCACATTCCTTCGTAATCAGGACTTTTCCTCTGTTGAAAACACCTCGGTGATGATGAAACCTACATGCCCTTACAATCCATCGCTCTTGGGAGTGACTATCAAAATGAGGCCCGCCTGACTGCTCCAGCTCGGCAGCACTCAGCAGTGTGGGGCTCAGGCCAGCCTTGAAGAGTCCCTGGTCCCGGGAGCAAGAGCCCTTTTATGCTCCCGGGTTGCAGAGTGTTGAGGCACTTTCTTCCGAAAGCCCATAAAACAAATGGTGGGTTTTTTTCATAATGTTTTCAGGCTGAAAAAGAAATTGCACAGCCCAACTCTTGCCTTAGGCCAATTTGGAAAAATTGCTTTCACCTTTTTCCCTCCTGTACTCTCCCCGCCACATGCTCTGGTTTTGGTTCCCTTCACATTAGGAAAATGGTGATAAAACTGTGTATCTTACAACCCACCAGCACTTGACTGGTACTCCAGAGGGTCACAGAGTAAATAGGTGTTTGATTAAATGTGTGTCTGAAAACCTTGGAAGCCTTTGAGAGATAGTGTCAGAGGGCTGGCCTTGTGCTTCTAGGGAAGCTTGTTGTAACAGGCAGTGTACTTTCTCCTTTCATCAACTTAACGTTAATGGCTTGATAGGATTTCTGGAAGTTCATTTAGGGGAAGGATAAGAGTGAGGTTTTGAACAAAATTGAGTCTATTTTTCCTCCCTTTCTGAAGGTGATGTCTTTAGAACTTGCTAATTAGAGAGCAGAGCAACAAAGAGATGCCTGAGTCATTGTCTCCAAAGCTAGTAAAACTAAACTCTGAAGAAAAAATATTTTTTTGGAAATGCTCACAACTTAGTCACTCTGTTAAAACACAATTGACATAACCTCTTTTCCTTTCAGGCCTCTCCTGAAACAACAGTTAAATACATGAGTCAAGCTGAAGGCTCATTCTCCCCGGTTTGTTGGGCATAATGGGGTAATTGCCCAGACTGTCATTAAACTGTTTCCATTCTGATGATTGATTTTAAAAGTCTCAAGGTGGCTCCAGAACTTCTTTGGACAAGTCTTTGAATCATCTGTCCACCCAAAGCACAATTTTGCCAACAACAATGATTTATTTTTAAAAAGGGAAGCAATGGTTTTCCTATTGAACAAAAATCTCAGCTTGGAATCAAAAGATCTAGGCTGGAAATCTGGCCCTACTCCTTATTAGCTGTGGGTCCCTGGGCTCCTTATCTAACCTTTGTGAGTCTGTTTTCTTACTTGTGTGATTACTCATGCAATTCCTAACGGACAACATTGTTGGGAGAATTAAATGAGGTGATAATTGAGAAAGTACCTAGTACAAGGCTTGGCCAAAAGCAGGTGTTCAATAAATGCATCTTCATTGATTCATTCATTTATATGCCAAACAAACAATATTTCTCAGAGTAGTCAGCAATCTTCGATCATAATGAATAACATAAGCTACAAAAAGAAAAAAAATGATGATTCTTTGTACTTTACTTTATTCCACTTGAATAGATTTCCATCAGTATTGTAAGGAGTGTCCTTTCCTAAGAGTTATCTTCCCTTTCTCCATGCTCCATGCTCCTGCCTTCCATTTGCTCTAAGTGTTTATTTTGTTTTTTCATCTTAAAACTACTGGTACATGTCAAATTAGTTTTTATATTCCCTGGAACTGTATTCTCTTCAAGCATATTCTCTCTTCCATTTTTAGGGACTCATTGCATCAGTATGCCTTTTAGAGGGTCTTCCCACTCCTCTGACCAAGCCTGTCTTGGGATTGAGTGGTGCCATCATCCATGGACCTGACAGGGTGGGCAGCTGTCCAAGCCATACTCACAGAGCCTGATTTATTTTCTCTGCAAGATTTTCAGGGATGCTGGTGACAAACTCTTCTTCTAAAGTGTATTTAAATGTTTCATTTTCTGGAATGGCACATATGGTTTCTTTCCTAAGTTAGATGGTTGTTCTAAACCTCAGCTGGTTGCAGAGCATTCAGTTTAAACCCTGTTAATTGTTTTGGTCATATTTAATTGAATTTAAATACATAGGAGTCCCAGACTCACTTTGCTATGGATATTTTCTATCTAGATCTATTCTTATTTGCTACTTGGTGTTTCATGCTCTAATTGATTGAAAGTCACCCATCTGTGGCTGGTTTTCTTCTCTGTTCCCATGCCCCTATCTAAGTGGAGACATAGGCCAAGGTGCCTTTATTACCCATCTCAAGTGGTGACAATACAGGGTACACTCTGCTGCTTCTTGTTGTCACTCTCCAGGAATCATTTTGCTGGTGTTGAACTCAGAAATCAGATTTCTAGTTGATAATAGTGAGCTTTAGCGACACTTTATGGGTTTCTTATTTTTTTTTTTTTGTTTGTTTGTTTGGTTGCTTGGTTTTTGACCTTCAAAAATTTCCTCTTACTTAACATCTTTTCCTTTTATTTTTGTTACTTTGAAAATTCTTGGAGCCATTCACCCATGGATCTCAATTCTATATAACTTTTGGCTATGGAAAAGGATCTGAAAAATGAATACAAGACAGGGACTATTTTAAAAGTTAGGGTTTTGTTTTTCAAAAGTAGAGGGAAAGAAGAAATATTTCTGATGTATGATGAAATGTTAAGGACACATCACAGATAGGTCCAAGCACCATTCATGGAGGAAGAGGAGGAAGAATTAGACTACATATTTTTACCTCTGTGTCTCTCTACCCTGTAGAGGAACCTACCTATAATTTCTACATTAGTTAGAGGATATTTTTATCTTTACTTTTGGAACATGGCAGAAATAATACAGTATTAAAAAAAGAACTTTGCTATCAATAACTACCTAACCTTTTGGTAACCACAGAAGTATATGAGCATTTATTGAGAACCAATGATTTACAAGGCACTGAATTGTGGAGAATACAGAGATAAGGGGGGTTCTCTCTTCATGCAACTTATGGTGGTTTCAGGAAGATGTAAAACATATAATACATTAAACTCCTTTCCAAGGCAGTGGGTAACATACACCATCTGAATTCATTCTATGCAGGTTGCAATCAGAGGGATATGTTGCCCCTGCCTGGAGAGGTTATTAGAGACTTCTGGGAGGAAAGACACCTGAGGATGGGTAAGACTTTGGTGGGCAGAGATAGATAGTCCAGATAAAGTGACAGAATTGTCTATAGACATGAATGGCTGAATGAATAACAAAATTAAAACTTTTTTAATAGCTAAGAAAATTAATTTTATGGAAATGCCATGAGAAAATTTAGTGGTTGCTGCTATAATATAAATTTTAAAATTTCAATGGAATTTATACTTAACCATGATAAAAGGAGTTCATACTAAAAAATGCACAAATACAAACAAATGTCAGATGATGCAATCCAGATGATCAATCCAGGCTTCAACTGCTTGTGGTCTTCGGACAAGAAGAAGAGTTCAAAATCAATGCAAAAAACTCTGAAATTCAGCCAAATTCCTCTGAAAATGCTTGCTATCTCTAGGTTTTGGAGTTGAAGGAATTTTTGATTCTGGACACTTTATCACAAGATAATTTAGCTCATATCCATGACTCTTATTGGGTAAAAGTTAACAAACCCTCAGGGAGATGTATCTGGTGAGAGAAGATCTGTGTCATCCCTGACAATTTTCTTTTAAACTGAGAAAACTCTTCTGCCAAGGTAGTCAGGAAACAATTCCATGGAATAAATGCTGCTGCCTTGTGCCTAAAGATTGACTGGCATTGCAAAGATTAACATTCATCAGAATCATCACAGCCATTCATTGAAGGCTGCCTAAGTGCCAGGCACTGTGCTAGCAATTTGCATGCACTGTTGTATTTACTTTTCCTGGTGATGTTAGGAAGTTTACTGCTATGCTCATTTTACATATTCAAAAACAAAGGATGAGAAAGGTTAAGAAATCTACTCACGGTCTGAACAGATTCATACTCAGACTGAAATCCACAGATTGTGGGTTTTTTTTAAATTTGGGATTGTGACAGTCTAAATCATCATTTTATTATATTAAAACATTTTTAATGTTTATTTATTTTTGAGAGAGAGAGACAGAGCATGAGCAGGGGAGGGGCAGAGAGAGAGGGAGGTACAGAATCCCAAAAAGCTCCAGGCTCCCAGCTGTCAGCACAAAGCCCAACGCAGAGCTCAAACCCATGAACCGTGAAATCATGGCTGAGCCGATGTAGGATGCTCAACTGACTGAGCCACCCAGGCACCCTGATAGTTCATCATTTTAAAGAGGTATTCACACCTGCTAAAGGAAGTTCTTGTTGTTAAGCAAACAAACAAATCAACCAATAAATAAATAAAAAGTGAAACAATTTCATTTTCTTTATGTAGTGTTTCCTGAAATTCTTTCGTCAGGAGTTTCTTTCTTTGAGTGAGGTATGGAGAGATCTTGGCCATACTAACAAAGACATACTTGTTGTCTGATTACTGAGGTTAGGACTTTCAGTACCATGTTAAATAGTAATGGTGAGAGTGGACATCCCTGTCTTGTTCCTGACCATAGAGGAAAAGCTCTCAGTTCTCACTCACTGAGGATGATATTAGCTGTGTGTCTTTTGTTTATGGCCTTTATGATGTTGACCTATGTTGCCTCTATCCCTACTTTGTTGAGGGTTTTTATCAACAATGATTACTATACTTTGTCAAATGCTTTTTCTGCATCTATTGAGAGGATCACATGGTTCTTATCTTTTCTTTTATTAATGTGATGTATCACATTGCCTGATTTGTGGATATGGAACCATCCTTGCAACCCAGGAATAAATCTCACCTGATTGTGGTGAATGATTCTTTTAATGTACTGTTGGATTTGATTTGCTAGTATTTTGTTGAGAAATTTTGCATCCATGTTTATCAGGGATATTGGCTGTAGTTCTCTTTTTTAGTGGGGTCTTTGATTTTGGCATTGAGGTAATGCTGGTTTCATAGAATGAGTTTGGAAGTTTTCCTTCCATTTATATTTTTGAACAGTTTGAGAAGAATAGGTATTAACTCTTCTTTAAATGTTTGGTAGAATTCCCATGGGAAGCCATCTGGACCTAGACTTTGTTTCTTGGGAGATTTTTGATTACTGATTGAATTTCTTTGTTGGTTATAGGTCTGTTCAAGTTTTCTACTTCTTCCTGTTTCAGTTTTGGTAGTTTATATGTTTCTAGGAATTTAGCCATTTCTTCCAGGTAAAGAAAATGTGGTGTATATATACACAATGCAGTATTACTTAGCTATAAAAAGAATGAAATCTTGCCATTTGCAATGATGTGGATGATGGAGCTAGAGAGTATTATGCTAAGTGTAATAAGTCAGTCAGAGAAAGACAAACACCATATGATTTCACTCATATGTGGAATTTAAGAAACAAGACAAATAAACATCAGGAGGGGAAAAGAGAGAGGCAAACCATAAAACAGATTCTTAACTATAGAAAACAAACTGAGGGTACCTGGTGGGGAAGGGAGTGGGGGTATGAGTTAAACAGGTGATGGGTATTAAGCAGTGTACTTGGGATAAGCACTGGGTGTTGTATGAAAGTGATGAATCACTAAATTCTAAACCTGAAACTAATATTTCTCCGCATGTCAGCTAACTGGAATTTAAATAAAAACCTGAAACTACAAAAAAGAAAAAGAATAAAACATATTTGGGAAATGCTGTCCTAAGAAAAGAAGTGAGATAGTGCCTTAGGGGAGGAATTTTCCTTCTCTGCCGGTGTTTGCGAGTAACACCTGAGAAAGCCCACCTTCCCTCGGAGCTCTGCCAAATTTCTCTGGCAGGTTAGCAGACAGGCTAAATTTTATTGGCAGGTATTTTAATTTGAGGAGATTTATTTTCTAAACCCTTTCATTCACTAACCCAGAACTCTAGGATAAGCAAGAAGAAAGAGAAAGAGGGAGAAAGAGAAGGAGAGGAAGAGGAAAATGAGAAGGAGGAGGAAGAAAAATCATATTGGTTAGGGTCATCTGAGGATTTTTTAAATTCCTTGATTTTGTCAATACATATTTGCATGCAATTCTTTTTCCTCTTAGAATGTCTCAGTTGTTAAGAAAGAAATTTGCAATAAAATGTTAATTTTCCTCTGATATTTCTCAACCCAAAACTTGTCTTCTGGAGGGTAAAGCACAGTGTCCTAATTATATCATCATTAATCAAGTCACATACTGTTGATTAAATGATCTGTTACTAAATTTAAGCATAAGATGTTAAATGTAATTGTCAAACTGACGACTCCTAATTTTCAGCTCCATATTGATGATAGTATATAGGAAACAAATAAAGACAGTGCTGGCTTTTACTTGGCCATAGCCTTTAAAGCTTTTCTACAGTAACAGTTTTTCTCTTCATATTATGCATAATCATCTATAGCTGTTGATATTTCCTTCCATTTTAAGTAGTATGTTTGCAAATACCATTCCTAAGTATTGGCTGCAGATGCAATGCATTTGATGCATTTGTGGGGAAAAGTAAACACTACATGAGACATTCTGCATTTCCCGGGAAGACAGCATGATGCCCAGCAAATGCCCTGCTTTCATTTTTGTATTTGAATTTGTCATGACAGAAGTCACATTGCCACATGAAATGCTTAAACACTTCTCACTTTAACCAAATACTGAAATAAAGCATATCTGCATTCAGAGTTCTCTAAATTAATAACAAAAGTCATGTTTTAAAAAACAACTATAAGGGGTACCTGGGTGCTCAGTCTGTTAAACATCCGACTTTGACTCAGGTCATGATCTCACAGTTTGTGAGTTCGAGCCTCATGTCGGGCTCTGTGCTGACAGCTCGAACCTGGAGCCTGCTTCAGATTCTGTGTCTCGCTCTCTCTCTCTGCTCCTCCCCCACTCACGCTCCCTCTCTCAACAATAAATATACAAAAAAATAAAAATAAACAACTACAAGACTGGGAAGTCCCGGGAAGAAAATTACCCAAATAGCTGACAGAATTAGAGAAAAAGTACTACCTCTTTTAAGCCCTATAGAAATAGCACTTGAACATCCCAAGACAGAATCGAGGTATTCCTTGCTAAATATATTTTTCTAAAAAATGTAGAACAACAAGACAGACTTTCATGTCAATAATAAATTGTTTCATGTTTATGTGTGTATTGAACAGGTATGTTACCTCGTTGGCCAAGATCAGGAAACTGGGTTATAAGTGAAGTATGTGTTGGATGAATGAACTAAAACCACCGAAAGGTATTTCCATGGACTTGAAAAATATTTTTGAGGGAAACATTAAAAAATACAGCTCATTTGGACCAGATCTTTTTGATTTTAAGTTTCCTTTTTTTCCAAGTCCTGGAATAAATTCTTTGATGGAACATACCAGGTTTGCACAAGCTAATGAAAAAGCCACATATACTTTTCTTCCTTTCTTTTTTTTTTAATTTTGAGGCAAAACTCCTGGTTTTGTTGTTCAAAGAAGACAAGAGCCTTGCAATTAGGCTCATTAATGTAAGTTAGGGTCTGGTTTCCTTTACTCCATGGCTTCTAGAGGAAGATCGAACTCTGTCCTCATCTAGTAAAAATATCAGTTTATAATGAAAACATAACTCTTTGATGTATTTCTTTGTAGGATTTGCTTTCAGAAACTTTTGATGCTTTGCTCTATCTCCTCCTATTAGTGCTTTTATCTAACCCCAAAAAGTCACCCTCCAAAGCAGACACTCTGAAGTCCCACTGGGCTCTCATCAGTCCAGTAGAGAGGGCTGACATGACATATTAGTCTTAAATCCAAAACATATGTTTGGAAAATGCCTAGTTTCCTGGCAATAATTAAGAATGCTACTTGGCAGATTGGCAGCCACATAAAACAATCGTTAGTAAATCCTATATTTATTATGTTCCCATTTTATGGAAATGAAACCCATATTACAAATATGTATAGGAAACTGGACCCAAAATAACACACAGGTAGAATCAATTATGATGAAGATGAAAAGAACGATAGTTTTTTCTAATTCACTTTTCTTATACCAGAAAGGTTTCTTCCAAAAGGAACCACATCAAAACATTTAAAATTTTCTTCCTATTAACTTTTGAAACCATCTTGGATAAATTCTCTCATCAGTACTCATTTGTCAGTGTGGCTCACTGAAGAGTTCTGGTGTACAATTAATTGAGATAAGATCTTATAGTCATGGGAGACTTTTCTTTTATAAATGTTGGGGGAAAATTCCAGACACATAAAAAGCCACTTCAATTTTTTTTATGAATACATGTATGTATTATGTTATATTATATTTATTATATTAATTTATATATGTTATACACACATATACATACACGTTTAGGGATGCTTTGCACTAAGAATCTACAAGCCTAGCTACATTTTATTAAAATACTGAAGTAATTCTGAACCAAATGGGAAACATCCACTGTACTAAGCTTCCCATATGTAACTCTTATCTTTTCCCATGGGACACATTGGACCTCCTTATAAATCTGGCAAATAAAGAGTTAAAGGCTCAGGACTCTGTTCCATTGTCCTTTCTGTTCAGTGGGTATGTGTGTTACACTGGTTGTTGTATGTCTTGAAAATAACTTGTGCGTACAAGCATTGCCTCATGTGTGTGACCTATTCACACACAAAGTAAGGAGACTCTCTACTCTGAGGAAGAGCACAGTCTCAGTGATGTGGAAACCACATGGTCAAGAAGGCTATGAAACCAGCCAAATAGCAGCAAGTGGACAAACACACACCCAAATTACTTAGTTATTAATGAACACCCTACAAAATGCCTGCACATTTCTCCCATAAAGATTTAAATAAACGTATTATAGACTGTATCGAAAAGAAGCAGGGAAGTTCCATTTTAGAAGCTGTTGGAAAAGTGACCATGACCATGAAGTGTATGTGGACTCAAAAATATAATGGGCACACTTTTCCATGGTGCAACATCCATCTATAAAAGCAAAAAGGCAAAAGTTTCATCCTTCATTTGACTGGTTCCATGTGAAATAAGCCAGTCCATCTAAGCAATAACGTTTACTTTGTTTTCTAAATTGCTGACTCTATGAAAGAAAATTCTCGTTGTTACAAAGTTTAAATTCCAAATAAAGCTCCAGGATGGGGAATTCAAAAGAGTCTCTAGAGAAAATGTTTTAAAATTAGAATCATCTTAGAAATATGTTAGGGACTAAATATGACATGAATTTTTTTCCTGTGATCTTCAACTTTCTGTATTTTTATCTTCTCATTTGGCAGTATTTTCAATATAAACTTTAAAGCACTTTTAGCCATTTAAACCTTAGTTTGTACATTATTAAACAATCCTAGTTTTACTTTTTCATTCTACACATATTATTAATTCTGCTCGGGGGGTTTACTTGGTAAGATATCCTCCCACCTCTAGACATAAGTGCATTTTGATAAGAAATGAATAATTAAATTTAACAACCATATATTGTGCTCAGAATTTTGTCACATCTTAGGTTTTCATTAATTCAATTGAATTAAAGTGGTTTGCCATTTACTAGTGGTTTCTAAGCAACCCTTTGTGAGTTCTAATCATGATTTACAGGCTCAAAGGGCACTTCGTTGATAATTACATTGATTATAGCAAATGATCATGGTGATGTAATCTTGTGGTTTGTGGTTAAGCACAGAATCTCTGAAGGTAAAAGACAAACAAGCAAAACAATAAGTTAAGTTTACTCCTGACTTTGCAACTTACTAACACTATGACTATGTGCAAACTATTTTAACCTTTCTATGCCTCAGTTTCATATCATCCATGGCTATATCAACATGCTTCAGAGTGAAATGGACACTTCGCCACTCTAGATATATTGGGACAGGGTAAGGTAGCTGGGTCAGAGAATCTAGGTCCACAGATAAGCAAATACTCTACTTCTGCACTGATTAATTCAGATCATCTATCTACCAGGGTAATTATTTGATGATATGACCAATATTGACATCATTTTGTGGTTTAGAGGCCAGGATGCCACATAATACTGCTCTCCTATTAGTCCTGTTCTTTATCTAGCCAGGATTCTACTTCATGTGGCTGCCCAACCAGTTATTATAAATGGCAGAAGAACAAACAGCTAACTGCCTTCTCCATTTTGGTGTATCATTGTTCTAAAATGTGCTCTCCCATAGGGAATAGGCTCTGCTTCAATGAGTCAAAGGTTAGGTGTCCTCATTATATTATTATTTAGGGAGACATCCAAGAATAACCATATTTTTCCTTGTGACCAGCACAGCATCAAAGTCACTTCTTTTATCAAAAATTTCCATTTTTAAAAGATGAAATGTTTTGAATGACCAAGATGTCATTAGACATTGTTTTTCTTGTGTCAGTATTGTTTCTCTTGGGTATATGAATATGGGGACATTTTGATTTTTGTCCCAGAACTCTTGAAAACACAGTGTTTAAATCTGAAGTACAGAAATTATATTCTCCAATCCCCAGCAATTGGCCTTGAAACTTCTGTCAAGGGATGAACCCAGAGCAGCTTGATGGGTCTGGGCAAGTGTTTACAGTCAGCACCTCATAATTCAAAAGCCTAGAGGTTATTCCCTATCTCTTCTTTTTTATTCCTTAGGAGATATAGCTTTAGTATTTTACATTTTCATTAGTATCTCCATCACAGATTTTGTAAGAGACATGAAATAAAAAAAATTAAAATCATTAATTTCACTATCTTAGCACTGATAAAATTTAAAAAGGGAAAATTTAAAATAAATTATGACATTGGATCATTGTGAAACTCAGTTATACATACACTCTCACCCTCCCTCCCCCATATATATCTGATAGAACTGGCTTTATGAAATAGTGTCATTTATGAAGTGATATGTGGCATATAGGAAGAGGAAAAAATATACATAGCAATTTATTCAATTGGCTTATATCAACTGGTACTAAAACAAATCAGAAGTGAAGTTTTAGCATTTACTGTATACACAACATCACAATATTGGTGATCAGCTCTGTAGTTAAATATGTATCATTTTACTTCACTTCAGAAATTTTAGCGGTACCTGGGTGGCTCTGTTGGTTAAGCATTTGACTCTTAATTTGGCTCAGGTCATGATCTCACGGTTTGTGAAATCGAGCCCACGTCATGCTGCGCACTGAGAGTGTGGAGGTCTGCTTGGGATTCTCTCTCTCTCCCTCTCTCTCTGCCCCTCTCCTGCTCATTCACTCTCTTTCTGAAAAATAAATAAACATTAAAAATATTAGAGTTATTTGACTAGCTATGCAACCTAATTAATTTCTTTGAATATCAATTATAATCCAAATGACAATCTGTGAGATACTATAAATTAATGAATAAACAACTCCAAAGAGCATATTTTAAGAACTTAAATATTAAGAGTTAAACTAAGTATTATTTTCCAGCCCATAAATGCAGTAAGATTTTAGATAAATATTTAAACAGGCCTCAACAAAAAATATTTTTAAATTCTAGAATTTAGACACTATAATGCAATACTTGCTTCAATTTGAACAAACCAGAAAAAAAAAGGACTATTACAACAAAGGGGATTTAATGTAGAGCTCGATTACATAGGTGATGGAGAATCTGATCACTTAAACAGGAGATGGTGAGGTAATCAAAATTTAGTAATAGCAAGAAGTCATTACCATTCACGGGCTGAAGAGATATAGTAAGGAAGGGGTGCTAATGAAGCTGATGGCAAGAGTCAGGAGCTGGCATCATAGCCATTGTAAAGTCACCACCAGAGGCTGAAAAGAAGAGAAGAAAGATTCTGAATTATTCATTCTGCTGTCTAATCTCTGGATATGCTCCCATTGGCCAAATCGCTTTGGAAACCAGTTTATAAGATGCTAGGAACATGGCTTGCAAGGACCAGTAGTGCACCTCCCCTGCTCCATCCCCCCTTGCCTCTTAATCCTGAAATATAAAGCAGAACAGGGGAAGCGTAGAAAATAATGGCATGACCAATATGATGGCATAAGAGCCTATGACTGCCACTGGCACAGTTCCCATATTTTTCTTTAGATTCCAAACAATCAAGAATTCTTTCATCAACATGTAAAAGTGCCTAATTATGAGCTTCTTGTCATTAAAAGTATATGGGGCCAGCTATGCAAATACTTCTAGAAATACTTGGGAAATATTTTGGAAACCCAGTTGTCTTAAAGAAGATACTATGACAAAGTCATTATCTTATGCTGGGTGCTTGATGCAGGTCTATACATTATAATAATGTTATGCCATGCTACTGGTTAGTAAAGAAAGCTATTACATACATACTGAGAAGCTTTTTGCTCTATAGAGTCAACTACTTTAATAAAAATAATAAGTATAATGATTTTTCTTTATTAAACATATATGTGTATTGACTGTGATCCATTGCTTCTGAAATGTAGAAAATTCACTGTTTTTTGTAATGTTTGTAGTTTACAGATTATTTATTTATCATCTTTTTATCTATTGAGACTTTAGTTTATTAAGGTCCTTAAAAATCCTTTATCATTGGGCCTCAACTCCTGGAAATGTTTCTTTAGGTTCAGCATGCAGCATTTGATGTCCTTTTTCACAGCTTCTTCTCTTACCTGCAGAATGATATTGCTGTGGTGTGAGAACTCCAAGCAGGTTATTTAAAATGTAAACTTGTTTGAAACTCATGACATATCTATGACTTCAGGACAGGCTAGTCCACAGTATTCTGTGCTACTCCACAGTATTCTTTCCACCACTTAGGACACACTATACTGCCACAACACACACACACACCACACACACACACACACATACACACACAGAAATGCTCTACCATAAGAGAGGGTCATCTGATGCTACAAACAGAAGAATCATAACCCCAAAGGTTGTTTGGTTAATTTAAAAAGTTAGATAAAATTAGGAATCAAATTGTAATCAAAGATTGTTTGGTTAATTTAAAAGGTTAGATAAAATCAGGAATATAAATATCTATGTGTTAAAAGTTTTATTTAACTTTAATATACACTCATTTGCTAATCTTTATATCGAGAGTTGGGGCCTTTGGGTTGAGTTGAATGTAGTTCCCATGGTTTTAGTTACTTTATCTAGACAATGCTTTATCTAAACTCCCAGTCTCCCAGTCTCAGCTCTTGTTTATAGCTGAGTGAAATTTAAAGACAATTACAAATTATCTAAGGGCAGGAGTATTCTAAAATTTTTTAAGTTTTCCATTTCTTTAACAGTTATTTACATATATCTAATTCAACAAGATTATTTTTGCAATTTGCTTTTATTAGATATTTCAAAGATTTAAGTTAACTTTCAGAGAATAAACATCTTTTCTGTTTACATCCATGTTTCATTAACTTATTGATATTTAATTTAATTATATACCTGATAAAATATTAGGCATAATAATTTTAGCGATAACACAATAGACACTTGGTAAGCATACAGCTTACTTGGTGGGAAGGAACATATACTAGCAAGCTAGAGATTAGATAGAATTAGCCACAAATATTCAGTGAGCTCTATGGCTTGAGTAAGTATGGCTTAAAGAAAGAATGGAGAGTAACAGTTAAACTAATGAGTTCCTTAGAGATTATTAGTGATGGTTAATAAATAAATAAAGCATCTATATAGACATAAAAGAAGACATAGAAACCATAAGGCAAGAATGAATGCTATGAAAAATAGTATTTCTAAAATATAAGCTTTAGTATTTAAAATCAAATCTCACTGTGATTCAAGGCATTAGGAATTAGTGTATTAGAGGTATTAGAGATTAGATACAACTAAAAAGAGAATTAGTGAATTGGGAAATAGATAAGAGAAATTACTCAGAATGCAGGCAGAGAGCAAAAGAGATGGAAAATCTGAAAGAGAAAATAAAACAGAATTTGAAGATATTTATTTGAGGATAAAATAGTAAGGTTCCTTTCTGAAAGGAACAAATTATAAAAATAAGGAGTGAGAATATTTGAAGTAAAGAGAGAATGGAGATTTGCAAAATTGAGGGAAGACATGAGTCTTCAATTTGATGTGGTATACCGAGTCCTAAGCCAGATAAATACAAACACATTATCATCTATAATAATAAATAAAATTTTAAGGAATATGAAACATAAATATAAAAATCTTAAAAGCTGTCAGAGATAAAAATTAATTAAATAAAAGTGAATACAGCTGGACTTACAGCTGCCTTCTCATGAGCAACACATAATGTGGAGGAAAACTAAGAGTCAGCCTAGGATTCTATACTGTGATAAACCATTATTTAGGCAAAGGATGACAAAGATAACTTTAGACAGATTAAAAAGAGTATTTATAGGACTTTGCTAAGATAATTAATAAAATATATAATTTTCTAAGAAGATAATTTTTAAGTCCCTCCCCCAACCTCCAAAAATGTAAAGAGAGAAGCAACAATGAGCAAGAAACCTGGAAAGTATATGGATAAGCCTAAGTAAGCATGGAGTATATTAATAAGAAGAGTAAGAATAAAAAATGATTGGTGATTCAATGGGCAGAATAATGCCACCCCCCTCCTCACCATGTCCTAAACCTAGGAACCTGTAAATATATTATCTTACATAATAAAAAGGACTTTGCAGATATAATTAAAGTTAAAGTTCTTGAAATGAGATTATCCTAGATTATTTAGGTAGGCCTAACCTAATAATACGAGTCATTAAAAGCTGAGATCCTTTCCAAGGTGCCATGATAGAAAGAGATGTGTCAATGGTAGAAAAGTCACAGAGAGATGCAGTGTGAGAAGGACATATCTTGCCATAGCTGCTTTGATGACATAGGAAGGAAGGCAGGAGCCAAGGGATATGGGTGGCCTCTAGAAGCTGGCAAAGATAAGGAAACATATTTACTCCTAGAGCCTCCGGAAAAGAATGAAGCCCTGCTAACACCTTTATTTTAGCCTACTGAGACTCATGTTGAACTTCCGATTTATAGAACTGGAAGATAATAAAATTGCATTGTTTAAAGGTACTAAGTTTGTGATAATCACTTATAGCAGCAATAGAAAGTGAATCCAGGGGTAAACAGGTAGAACTAAAGGTGACAAAAAGAAGAAACATAGGAAGGGAACAGAAGAATGTGAATATTCTAAATCCCTTATAATATTTGTGAAGATTCTTATGATATTGAGTAATGTTAGATTTTGTTGAGTGAAGTGGGCAAGTTAAAAATTTAAGTAACATACCTGATTAGATGCTCAGATTGGTTCTCCCATTGGAGGAAACACCTAAAACTTCTATATTAAATAATTAAATATTGTTTTCTTAAAAGCACCAAAAAGCTGAAAATATAATTAAGACTCATGAAGCCAAAAATCTAATCCCAGAGATAAGGGGATTCTTGAAGCAGATTTTGCTTTGAGATGATCTCTCAAATCTGGGTGACTTGCACTTTTGTTTTCAATAATTCCTGTGTGACATTTAACAGACATAACCCAGGCCTTCCCAAGGTGGGGGCCTACTAGGAGATCCACTGCCCTTACGGCTCGAACTTTAAAAGGCTACCTTCATGGTGAAGTGGTGAACAAAAAATCAGTCTCTCTACCCTGCCACACTCAGGGAAAGTTGCTTTATACCTGTATAAAGCAAGAGGTGGAAGTAAAATTCACCTAGGATTTGTATTAATAATTTGCTCCTTACATGAATTTTCAACCCATATTCACATCACTTTGTTGATTTAAAAACCCCCAACAACTCCAGCTATAAATTTAAGGTGTCCCACACATTCAAGTAATAGTGATTGAGGGAGCCATATGGAAGCAAAACAAAATCTTGCCCTGCAAGACTGAATCTCCTTAATTCTAGGTTTCAAAGTTTGCTGCAAATATTTCTGTAAAGAAAATGAGGGGCTTCTGGTCAAAAATAAGTAAGCAGAGAATTAGGTGAGGCATAATGGGCACAAATAGGCAGAAAAGATAGGCAATAGAAATAGAGCAGCAAAGATTTTAGATATTGGTATTTGCAGCCACAAATTACAAAATAACAAACCTTGAAATGAGGGAATAGGAAAGTACCGAAAATAACCAGGCAACTTTGATGACTTGTAGCATATTGAGGCCTGAAGAGCAACCAAACAGCTTTCACTCAGAGGGTTCTGTAGCCAAGATATGGAGAGTAGTCCACATTCACTGACTTATCCCAGAGTTTTGTTAACTGCTATGAATTGCAATGTAATCCACAAGGAGCTTGATTATCTTGATATTTCATAGAACTTCACACTGGTCACCAATATTGATGACATCAAAGTAATTGGATTTTCTAAGCAACAGGAACTATAAAGCATCTCACAATATATCTAACTAAGGATGTTCAAGATGTTTATTGAGAAAATAATAGAACATTATTGTAAGACTTAAGGGACTTAAATAAATAGAGCTGTCTACCAGGAAGAATCTATATTGCAAACACATCAACCTTTCCACATTTTATCAATAAATTAATGTAATTCCTATCAAAATTCCAGAAGGGATTTTTGTGAAACTAAAAAGTTTACCTTAAAGTTTTTATGAAAGAATAAAAGACACAGAATAAGCAATAAAAAGTGAGAAAAAATTGAATCAAGCATTACACTACCAGATAATCATTGAAACAGTGTGGTGTTGGTGTACAGGAAGACAAATAGGCCAATAGACTGAGAAAGAACTGAGAAACAGAGCCATCCATTTATAGAAACTCATTTTGTGATCTATCTGGCATTACAAAGGAGTAAGAAAAAGATGGACTCTTTAATCAATTGTACAACTGGCTATTGATAAAGGAAAATGTAAATTAGATCAATTTCACAGTATATACAAATATTAATCTACATGGATAAAAGACATAAATGTGAAAAGCAAAACTTGAATATCTTTAGAGAAATACATGAGTGCCTTTATGACATTGAATAGGAAGAAATAAATAAGACACAAAAAGTAGAAGAAAAGAACAGATTGGTTTAAATGATTACATTAAAGTAAAAATTCTGTATCACAAAAAATACAATAAATGGAAAGATAAATAATAGATTAGGGAAATATATTTGTAAGAGCATAAAAGCAAAATATTAATGTCAACAATATATAAAAAGTTTTCCTAATCAACTTTTTAAATAACAGCCAAACACCCCAATGGAAATTGGGCAAATATATAGTTCAGGACAATTCACACACACAAAAAACGCAAGTGGCCAATAATGTAAGAATAGATGGTCATCTTCAAAAGTAATCAGGAAAATCCTAAATAAAATAAAACATCACTTCATACTTATAAGATTGGCAAAAATTTTAAAGTCTGAGAACAAATGGTGAGGAGATAGAGAAATAGGACTTCTCTGGGTGATGTGTATATTGGCACAACTGTGAAGAATAATTTGTTTATGTTAAGAGGAATATGATGTACACACCCCGCAGCCCAGCCATTTTTCTCCAAGGTATCTATCCTAGGCAACTCCCTTTCTGTATAAGGAAACACATTCAAGCCATTTAAAACGTACATCTACCAGTATGAGTGTTCTTGTGGACTCTTGAGAGGTATTAATAGAGAAGATTACCATCTTCATCATCATGATTATCATCCTAAATCTGGACTTTATTTGCAGAAATTCCCATAAGTCTGAGTACAGTAAGTGAGACAAACATAACCTTTATCTATGAGGGTATGAAAATTGGCAAGCACACACATGCACACACACACACAACCTATAAAAGCATTTGACAAACTCATAAACTATTTATGTAATGAACTCCTAATTATCAGTGGTAATGGAATACAGACCTGGTACCGTCCTGGAGAAGGTGATCATTATAAGACCCAGACCTGACTTTCGCCAATAATTTTAACCTTCTTGCCTGTCAATTTTTGTGAAGCTTTAGTTTATTGAACACTCTGTTGAAGTTATTACCCTAGCCAGTCTGAGGTGTAAGACTGGAAAAAAACAACAAAAAGCTGAAGACTTTAAGGTCATCATTTTCTTTGTCTAAGTACTTAGCCACTTTAGGATAAAGGAGTAGGGAGAGAGCTATTGTTCCCACAGTGTGGTCAGTTCCCAATTCTCTAATGAAAAAAAAAAAAAAGCTACTCCAACTCACATTTACTTTGCAGTGTCTATCAGGTTTTTCTTTCTGCAGACCTTCTGAGGGAAGAATTGGACTTTTTAGTAATAATGTCACTGAATTGGGAAGGAGTGTGGATGTGCTGAACAATGATTATGAGGTCATGTTTATTAGTTATCAACCTGTAGTTCTTTCCAAATGCTTTGCAAAGGGGTTTCTAGTCTCCATAACATTGAATTGGGAAAGTTCCCAAAAGCTCCAAACTCAAACATTGGAGACGTTTGTGCTGCCGTGTATTGTATCTGTGAACTATAGCTGTGTAAATGCAAATAGCCACCAGCAGCATTATGCAGGGATTAAATCAATGATTATCTTCAACACATAATTTCAGAACTCCAAAGAATGTTCCAAAGAACATTCAGCCCTAGATTCTCCCATCACTGGATTGGCTGATTGATGCGATTATACTAGTAAAGATTCATTTTTATGGTGTAAGAGTTCCTTCACTGCCAAAATGTAAAAATTCTCCAGGAAGTGAATGAATTAAGCATCAATCATTTAAATCTTAATGGGAATGAGAATGCAGGCCCATCTCCATATCTAGTTTTATAAATGATCAGTTTTCAGGTCTTTAAACCCAGATATCATATGTATTCAATAATTTCATTATTTGAAAGAAATCTGGGAGAAAGTTCATGTTAGGTTTTTATTTTGTGTATTCAGGCCTCAGGTAATATTTACATGTTTGAAACTGGCTTCTATACTGGAAATAACTAAAAAAGAAATGAAAGTATACATTTATGTGGTTAATCCTAGGTTTGCATGCACATTCTACATATGTTCATATGTTTAGAGCAATTAAAAATCATAGCAATTACGGTTAGTAGAGAAATGTGACTTTTTTGCCTTTTAGTAAAGGTTTAATTAGGTTGAATATGTGACAGTCATTCTAGATAATCTTATTTTCCCCATGAGTTTAAGATTAATACTTACATATTTAAAAAATTGTTGCAAAATATTATAAATGTTTACCTGAATTAATTTTAGTATTAAATTTAGTTTTCATTAAAATGCAATTTTATCTGAGTCTTTATTGCCTGTCAAAATTGAAATATCTTATAGGAAATAGAATACTTTAAACCTATTAAGTTTTGAAAACAGAAAATAATACAGAAAAAAAAACCCAATCTTGTATAATATCCATTTAAAACAACCATGGCTAGTATTTTGCAGTACTAGTTCATGTTCTCTTAGTATTTTCTCACAGGCATATGTGGTTGAATATATAATATTTAAATGCCAATTTTTGGTTTGTAAATGGTGCTATTGTTAATCCTCATGAATGTAGCATTTTAAAAAACCTAAGATGGATTCCAAGAAATAAAATTCTGAGTCAGAGAATGTGAGCACTTTTTTAAAACTCTTGATACACACTGTCCATTTGCTTTACAGAAATTTATTTTTACCAATTTACACAGGTACAATGATGCACTGGAATTATTGTTATATTAACAGACTTCACTAAATACAGTTTTATCTTTTTCTGGTCACTATTATGATTATCAGTGATATGTGTGGGCACAAAGAGTTAAGAGGTCATGAATCTCTGAAGAAAGTTTGAAACTTGATAAAGATCTTTGTGATGGAAAGCAAACTTTTCTTTTCTTCCTTTCTTTCCTTTTCACAAGAAGGTTGAATGAAGTTTGGCAGATGGATGACTTCTAGTCAATGTATTAAAGACACGTCTTGCTACAAAACTAATAAGTCAAAGCTGAAGCAAACTCTTTTTAGATGTTATTTTAATCCTCTAGAAAATCAAATTATTTCTTTCCTTGTTGCTATCAATGTTTTTTGATATGCAGCATCATTAAAAATATAATGTAGATTTACTAAGTAACTCTGTTGGATGGCAGGCATCTCTCTAACAGCTTGCACCCAGGATTCAATCTATTTATTGGCCTTGGTTTGGTGATGGAGCCAGATCCCAACTGCATTTCTAGTATGATGCTGTCATTGTGTTATCACAGAACTTCTACTATATGGTTCTGGTCTTTGGTAGGGCTAATATGTGCCCTTAGGGGCATCTGATCACTAGTAGGGACTTTTCCTCCTGATCCTCAGAGATTCTGTAGTCTTTTGAACACTGGATTTCTTTCTCTCTACTTTCTACCCTTTCCTGAAGAAATGCTTGCTGTGCCATTTTTTTCTACTCCACAGGCTGCTACCTTCGGGCACCTACTTCAAATCCCAGTTCCATCATTTATGAATGGCATAACCTTATACAAGATACTTAATTTCTGGCTTAGGTTTCCCAATGTTTAAAATAGAAATAGTATTATTTATCATATAGGATTGTTTGTGAGTGCAGAAGGTGTGAACCTCAATCTCTAGGCTAACTAATTGCAGGAAATCTAATTTTATTTGCTATAATGCACATTGGTTGTTGCCTCCAAGCCTCACTGCATGGCCTGTGGTAAATCTTAACCCTGTTGTCTTTGGACCCACTCAATTAGAACTAGGAACGCTTTCATGTTGCCTGGAAAATGAGCAAGGTGGTATGGACCACTAGTCTCCAGAGTCTCACAAGTGTCACTGACATCTTCTATGTCAAAGCCAACAATGTGCCTGGAGCACACTAGCATTCCATTCTTGTGACAACTTTAGGATGTGGTTATCTTTGGTGAGACCAGGGACTCAGTTCCTGTGGTCATCCTAGATGAAGTTCAGAGCTATTTCTCTGCTTCGGGAGCTTTTACCCTGGAGAAGAGCCCTTGGTCTTTTTTTGCTTGGGAACCACAGATCTCTCCCTCCTGCCCAATCTGGGATGTGTGTGTGTGTGTGTGTGTGTGTGTGTGTGTGTTGTTTAATTGCTGTTTTGTCTGGGGGAAGATTTTCACTCTTAACTCCTTTTGAAACAATACCTAAAAGAATATTAAGAAAAATGGATTTAGCTTTTTAAGAACAAATATAGAGTCCTGCTGGGTGCCTCTGCTTTCTCCTCTTCCCTGAAGAAATGACACACACAGATTGCTAAATTTAAGAATGAGTGAAAGGAGACAGGGCAAATATAAAAAGAAAAAAATCCAATTATCAATAATCTTAAAATATCATCTAGCCAAATGGGGATTTATTTATTTTCATTTTTTATTTTTTTTAAGAGAGTGTACTCATGTGCAGGGGAGGGGCAGAGGGAGAGGGAGAATCTAAAGTGGTCTCCATGCCCAGTATGGGGTGGAGGCAAGGGGTGCTAGACAGAGGCTCTATCTCAAGGCTGTGAGATCATGACCTGAGCTGAAATCAAGAGTCCCACACTTAACCAACTGAGCCGCCTAGGCCCTCTAGCCAAATGGGGGATTTAATGAGATTCTTTCTTCTCTCCTGCCTTCTCTCTGTATTTTCTATTTTTTGCTTCTTTTATTTCCTGCTTATTACAAGCAAAAACTGGCAGTGGGAGGGGCAGAGTGGTCTTTTATAACCCTCACAAGCCAATCATATTGAACCTTTCCTTATGAGTAATGACCTGACAAATCAAGCTGTGACTGGACTTTGGCTCCTTATTGCTGTCACTTAATTAGTTACTGAAAATTCAGGACTGCTTCATAAGAAATATTTCCTCATTTTTCTGGCAACTTCTGGGTCTGGAATTGTTCTAGAAGCCTGAAGGTCCTGGGAATCTAGACACTAGGAAACTGGCGTTTTCTGTGTTAAACCTCTATGTGTTTTCTCAGGATGAATTGACCAAAAGGTTCAATGTAGTACACCACTTTTACTCTGTGGGCACTTAACAAATACTTGTTGACTAATTGGCAACAATTCCTGGTCTACTTGTGGGAAAATAGGGAGGTAAAATAAATTAGTCAGGCCACCATGCTTCCTCAGTCACCCGAGGGAAGAGTTATTAGTGGCTACACACAGTAACTGAAAATAGACATCTGGTCAGGAAAACCTGAAGAAAGAGGGACTACTGGGGCCACTTTCAGTAAACACTTACACAAGATATTTCAGTAATATGTGAAGGGAGTGTTTGAGGTAAGTTTTCTTTGGAAATCATTAGAAAAAGCCCTTATTACCAACAGAGAGGTCATTGAAATGGGAATTACTGGTTTAAAATATGATGTCAGAGAACTTTTTCTTTTCCAACTCACAACTCTTTCTGTTCTAACAAATGGGAGACTGCTTCATGAAGTGGCCAATCTTGTTTTAAGGAATTCAAAGTAATAGTCAAGGAATAATAGTCAATGCTTATTTGTTTGTTTGTTTTAATGCAGGTTCACTTGAGTACAAATTAAACCAAAGCTAAATATAAGCTTACTATGAATTTCTCTTAGAGCCTAGACTTTCCATTATTGTGGAAGAATAGGAGAACATATGTTCCTGTATATGCATGCATGCTTATGGTCTCTGGATAGAAAAAAGCCTTTTTCAAAGATGAGGATCTTGCCCTGATGCCTTTAGCCAATATTTGGGGTTCCAGCCAAAAATCTCAGGAAAGTTGACAGCCTGGTTTATCCCTATAGGGTATTAGTCACCCTATAAAACTTTAGAAGTATTTATATCGGCTATACAAAAACACCTCTTCTATCTGAGGGAAAGGCAACCCTTTCCACTTAACTTAAAAAAAAAAAAAGTCAAGCTATAATGATATAAACCACCATGTATGAAAGATCACCTTTAAAATCATCTATAAATGCTAGACCTTCTGATTTGCACATGCATGTGTAGCTTATGAATGACATGCACTTTATTTCGGTTTATTTTAGCTTGTACAACAACCAAGAGAGTTGTTCTGGGGTCACCAGCTGCCTTTTGCTCACTCCAGCTGATCAATAGTACTAAACAAATGAGGAGGGACAGGAAGAATGGAAGGGATGTCACTTGGAGGAGGGGAGAGCAGTGTGACTAAAATCTCTACATTTCTACAGTTCGAGGAAATGTTTTATGCCAATGCATGTTTTATGTCAATCAAATATATAAAAGTTACTGTGGCTGTGTAAGGCCATAAAGATGCACTTTTAAACTCTTAAAAATAAGGTACCATAATTACATCTTATAGAACTGTGTGTCCCATGAGTCTCTTTGCTGTTTTTAAGATACCCATGGTGAATGAGGTAAAGGAAGGGGGAGGGAATGGGGAGAGAAACCCTTTGAGTTCTGTGTGCAGAAAAATGCAAAAGCTGTCCAGATTTGCATGTAGGATCGCCCTCTCTTTCTTTCTGATTTATTAACTTTAATAACTGTGGGATCTCTCTCAACTCTGGTTTTGAGAACTGAAGTCATAGCACTCCAAGAATATTTTTTCCCCTGAAGTAATCTCTGGTGGTGTCAGTCATCTGGGAAAGTGAAACAGCTTTGTTTCTTTTTCTTTCTTTCTTTTAACCCTTAACTAACATCCTAGACATTTCTGCTTTGAAATTGAACTTTGGTGTATTCACCACAATGATACTTGTTCAGCAGTAATGCACTTAGACAACAGAAATTTTTGTAGCTGAAGTTACTAGTGTGATTGAATAGCTCTGAGGGTCTCATTTTGGAGAAAGAGGCTCCACGAGCACTGGGGCTGAGCAGAGATGCTGTGAGGTGATGGGATCAGGCCAGCCTTCAGCCTCCATGCTTAAGGAGCCAGCTGACCTGGGACAGTGCCCTTTCTGAGCCAGAAGAGATTCTATGCTTGCCTCTCTCTATCTTGTAGTTCTTGACTCTCTGAACATCTTAAGTTTGTCCAAAGCTTTGCTGGACAAGAACACTGAGCTAGACTCAGGAATGTATGAAGAAAATATTGGCTTTACCTGTAACTAATGGTGTCTACTGGATACTTTACCCTCTTAGTTTCATTTTATCTTCTGTAAAACAACTAAATGAGACTAAATGATTACAAAACAGCTGTGAAAAAATCCTCAGGTTCTTGTTGAAGACAAGTGTGTGGGAAAGCCCAGTGGTGGCTGGAGATGCAATTCTCTAGGTGATTCCAAATGCATGTGTCTCAGTGGAGCAGAGTTCTCACTCTGAGTATGTAGGAAATAGGCTTAATCAACACAATTACTTATCCCATCAAAGAGGGTTTGCATTTGGTACAAGGCTGGTTTGATACTATTGTCATCATTGAAAGGCCTTGGCAGGGGACGGGGGGTGCCTTGGTGGCTCAGTTGGTTAAGTGTCTAACTTTGGCTCAGGTCATGATCTTGCAGCTCATGAATTCAAGCCCCACATAGGGCCATCTGGCTCTGTGCTGACATCTTGGAGACTGGAGCCTGCTTCAGATTCTGTCTCTCCCTCTCTCTCTCTGCCCCTCCCCCGCTCATCCTCTGTCTTTCTCTCTCTCAAAAATAAATAAACATTAAAAAAAAAAAGAAAGGCCTTGGAAGTTATGATTCATCTAAGTCATGAGAAATTTCTACACGTCAATTGAATCTCACTTGTATAGTCCTATAGACAAAAAATGAAACAATAAGGGCTTTAAAAATGCATTTAAATTTAAGAATTAAATAAACAGCCTTCTCTGAGTTCACCATAGATGAAGATGACAAAGGTATAAGAACAATTTGGGTTCAATTATGAAGTCCCTGCCATAAACCCACAGTGTAGCATTTCCAGTCATTCTACAACCTCAACGGGATAAGAAGGGACTCCTCAAAATTTACTTGGTAAAAGCTAATTGTTTTCTTAGTAGATTGAAATCTTTTAAGTTAAAGATGATTTGTAATCAAGTACAAAAAATGTTTAAAAAGATAAAATACACAGCATTTTACTGTTTAAACTGTGTGCATACTTAATGCTTTATATACTTTCAATATGTAAGAGAACTTTGCCTAACAGAATAAACAGGTTGGTTTTTAAAAATTTCAATTTACAATGAATAATTGAGTAACTGCTTTGGACCTATGATTTTAAGTTGAAATCTTACCAAGTTTATATAGTGTATTATTTAAGAGAAAGTCATTCTCATCATTTTTATAAACTTAAATCATAAATATGTGAGTTATGTCAGTACTTGGGAAAGCTTTGTTTGCTAAGTCACATAATTGAGCTCTCCCTCAAAAAAGAAATCAAATATATTAAATGTATATAATACATGTATATATACATTTAATATATTTAAAGAAATTTTAATATCAACTTTATAAATAGCTTAAAGTATCTTAAAAGTGACTGCTGAACATTTACTGGACTTGTAAAAAGAATAATAAGATTGTAAGCTAAACTTAAAAACTTAAGGAAAAACTAGATTTTGGATTTGTAACTTCAATAACCCAAATAATAATTTTAAAGCTAAAGAAACATTTATAAAAGTTTTTTTTTTTGAAGTGCATCAAGCACATCCTCAAGAAAACTTCAGATTTAACTGTTCATATAGCTTAAACTGACTTAAAGTCCAATGCTGAGTGTTGAAACTTGCCTGGAAAAAAATGCATATTTTGTGAATCTACTCCATGTGACTTACATCTCTACTATACAATCTTCCTCCTTCCTCAGAAAGTAGAATAGGCTACATTGCTGTGATCCACATATTAGCCAGGAAGCTGCTATTGAAAAATATATCCCTCTGAGTCTCTGTGGCTTAACCAAAATCTTCCTATCTTGCTGATATTTAGTGAGTGATTCTCTGGGACTGGAGGGGTGGGGAGTCCCCAAGCCATACCTCAGGAACCTAAGAGGTTTTGCTTTATGGCTGATCCAGCTGGGTCATGCATGTCCAAGATCAAGGTGAAGAAGGGAACTTCAGAGTCTGTGCAAGAGACTTTGAATGCTGAACTTGGAAGGGCACACACCACTCTCATTCCCCCTCCATTGGCTAGAGTTGGTCATGTGGTTGGGAAATAAGCCTCAGTGTCCAGGAAGAAAAAGAAATGGTTTGGTGTACACATAGCATTGTCTCTGTCATACTTCACAGGTTAATTTGCTCCTCCAAAATAAATCCATGATATAAATGTATCATTTGCATAGAAAATATTGATTGTGATTTGGGTGGTAGGAGATATTTCCACAATAATGTATGTGAATGAACCAAAGAGCTGGCAGTGAATTTTACCTCCTTACTCTGAGGCTGTCAAGCTTTTAAGTGTTGGTCCTGTTAACACAGCAACAAGTACATGGGAAACTTGACAGTTATGATTAACAGAGACATTCTTGAAAGGATCCCAGGCCACACTGGGTAGATTGGGTTCTGAGTCCCCCTGAAATGTCCTCCTTAGTTGACCATATATCCTAAATTAAACAAATAATTGCAATGTTATCTCTTCATCTTATGTTCAGTAAGTCCAGGCTTAATCACAGAATAGAGAAATTAAAGATTTTTCCCCAAAGGCCAGTATGTGTTTTGGAACTATATTTCTAAAAATCATTTAGGATTGATCCAACTATTTCACTGCAATAGAAACTATTCCTTTGGAAACAAACAAAACAGAAAAGAGGAAAAAATTTCACTACATATCTAAAATTATTCATTTATTATTTTTTCCAATGGTAGTATCTATATCATGAATTATTTATGCATCGGTTATTTTAAGCCAAAGAAAAATTTACTTTACTTTTCCCTATTTTTAATAATAAGCATGTATTAAACACTTACTGTGTGTCATATTATTAGCATGTATTGTGGATCATGCATTTTCATTATTTCTGAACCAAATTAATGAACCCAATTCTACTTTTTGTCTTACACCTAAACACTCTTTATGTATAATTATATCTTGACTTATCATTCATTGTAAAACATCTTCCGCATGATTACTAGGTATCAAGTCTAGTGAAAGACAATGTGAGAAAACAAGAAAAGTAGTCCTCATTCTTGAGAGGCTTCATTTCAGAAAACCTCAGAACTAAGTGCTCAGAACTGAAATGCTCCAGTAAAAGTCCCAAATTATGTGTTTTTCTAGAATGTAGGTTGGCACAATAGAGTAAAAATACTTGATTTCTAGTCCCAATTTAGGATAATTTAGACACATTAACTTGGGAACTTGGTCTTAAACAATTTAATGCACTAAATTATGTCTAGAAAAATTCAAAATAAGCAGCAGAACAAAACTTAAAAATCTCCAACAGGAAAAGAATTTCTACATTTGTCATAAGAATTTCCACATTGCCAGAATCTATTTGCAATAAAAACTCCTTCAGCTATCAGGAATCCGTTCACTTGGGCTATTTCACTCATGTAAAAGCTATTTATGGTTTATACCACAAAATGTATTCTTTCCAGTATCATTTAAACATTTCTTTAATGTTAATTTTTTTTTGAGAGAGAGAGAAACAGAGCATGAGCAGGGGAGGGGCAGAGAGAGAGGGAGACACAGAATGTGAAGCAGGCTCCAGGATCTGAGCTGTCAGCACAAAGCCCCATGCCAGCCTCAAATTCACAAACCGTGAGATCATGACCTGAGCCGAAGTCGGATACTTAACCAACTGAACCACCCAGGCGCCCCTCCAGTATCATTTTAAAATGAGAATCATCCTGTATTTATGGCTATATCCTGGCAAACACAAAAATGTTATAGAATAAGAGGACAGTGTCCTCTGAAAGAATAGTTATAAAAGTTAGGCACTGGTTATTATTCCCCCCAGTTTGCAAGTCAATACATTTTTGCCCAGGTTATTGATTTTGTTACAAACCTAATGATATCAGGTTGGTGATGTCCAGTTAAGATAGCACAGTAAATTCAAGTGTTGATTAATCTCTTTTTGCTCCAAACACATAGCAATGATAGACAAACTTTGAAAAAGACAATAAAAAATGCATAGTCAAGCTCTACAGTATCACTGTAGACCAGAAATGGAAGAACTTCCAAACACAGAGTGGATAAGCAATTTGTCTACTGGGTTCCAAGCCTGGGAACAATGAATAACAGCCAAGAGTTCAACCAGTGTTGACTAAAAGGGACAAAAACTACTCCAAGTAAGAAGTGAACAGAGCTAGATTTATTCTGCATCTCTGAAGTCTATGATGATGCAATAATTTCTCAAATTTCTTGAGGAATGTTATATTATTTTGGTTCAGTATTTTTTTTTTTTTTTTGGTAGGGAGAAGCAGCTTCGAGGCTTCTAGCTAACCCTTCCTCCCAGAGTAGCCATTTCTGTGCAGGTATAGGAACCAATATAGCTGGGTATGTCTCCCCCAGTTAGACATTTCTCAGGCACTGAGAAAATATCCGTGGGGTGGGTTCCGGACCCTCTGGACAGACATAGGTCAAGACTCCATTTGTTACTTCATTTTATGACTGCTAGACCATTGTGTGATTTTGGACCCCTAAGAATTAGCAGCAGTTCAGAGCCAGTATCTAACATTTACCGAAATCCCGAAAATGTCTATTATTCCAATGACAGATCAGCTGGGTAAATAGTTACAACTCATCTTGAGACAAGAGAGGAGATTCATGATATCAACTTCTGGGAATGTAGCTGAGTCCTTCTTTAAGCAGACTCTGCCCTTCATTCAAAAGTTTCTAGGTCTGTGAATTGGCTCAGGTCTGAGGATTGAAAGAGATCATGGCTTTCTATTGTGGTGATACAGACTATTCTCCAGACTGAGTCTTTACTACGTATTTATATTAAGTAATATTTGCATAGGCTATCCACCTATTTCAGTCATAGAGACATCATAACCAATTAACCACTACCAGTGCTCTGTGTGAATCAAACTATTCTGATTGTTACTTCAGCCCTGTTACCCATATGGTAACCATGCACATTGTGTTTCTTGTGATTAATTACTGCTGACCTCATTGAAGAAAGGATCCAATTATCCCCAAGTAATTCAGGGGGAACTTTTCCAATGCTAGCATCTGACACTTTCATCCACAGCTAGCTGAGAAGGGTCACTATAGAGCTTATCAAAGATGCCAGCTCTCCTTTTTCAAGTGTTATTTTTTCAAAGTCTTGCTGAAAGGAATGCCTGCTGAACCCACTAGAGAACAGAATTAGGGATGGGTGACCAGGTTACACTTAATAAATCTCCAGCATTCTTGTCTACCTATGCATATTGTTTTCTTTTTTTTATAGCTGTAGGATTTCACCCTTATTTATTTAACATAGGCCATCATGGATTCTAGGTTTCAACTAACCAACCAAGAAATCTGTTAGAGACTAGGACTGAAACCAGTGAACAGTGGTGGGAGGTCTTTAGGACAGTCAGCTTTCCCCTGCAAGAAAGTTACTCCAGTGGGTGTCATTAATATTCTTTAGATAAGAAGAGGCTAGGGACCTCAGACAGTAGAGGAAAAGTTCTCCTAGTGAGAAGGCATGTTGGTAGGATTTGGTGATTCAAGTTACACAGTTTCACCAATATCTATCCAAATGTCCTAAAACCAATCCTCAGAGTTCCATTATGTGTGGATCAATACCCCAACTTTAACATGACAGTCATAACAATGTTGTAAATTCATCAGTATTGTATTGGTCACTGGAGTATGTAAGACCTAAGTTATTAGAGAGCTCAGCCATACAGCTATAAGAAATAAGGATTCTTTCACAGCAATTATAGAAGCTGTCCAGTTTTCCAACCTGTGCTTTATGTTATAAATTCAAATAACTAAACTTTTAAATATTTTATGTTCTATGGTACAGTCATAACTAGGCAGTTCACTCCACTGTCCTACATTTCACTTCATCTGTAATATTCTATTAAAAATGCTAAATGGTTTCTCAAATTCTTAACTTCAATAACCTGACCCTGACAACTTCTGATGAAAGGTTTTTAATGTAAGAGTTTTATAATATACACACAAAAAGTACACAAATCATGAAGGACCATTTTGGCAAATATTTGCAAAATGACAGACCTTTGTTATCAGTACCCAGGTCAAGAAACAGGACATTCTCAAAACAATACCAGAAGCTCCACATACACTGTTTTAATCAGTACAAAGATAAAAATTGTCCTCATTTTTAAATGTATAGATTAGTTTTATTTTTTTAAATGTTTATTTATTTATTTTGAGAGAGAGAGAGAGAGAGAGAGAGCAAGCGGGGGAGGGGCAGAGAGAGGGAGAGAGAGAATCCCAAGCAGGCAGTGTAGAGCCCGATGCAGGGCTTGAACTCACGAACCATGAGATCATGACCTGAGCTGAAATTGAGAGTTGAATGCCCAACTGACTGAGCCACCCAGGCGCCCCTAGTTTTAGCTATTTTTAAACTCTGTATATAAATTAAATATTCACATTTAAAAATTAGCCTGTACTCCTAGAATAAACCTAGTTTGATTTATTAAGTTTCATTTATGATTTTTGTACCTATGTTCATAAGAAAGCCCGGTTTCTCTTTTCCCCATATTTTATTATCCTCCTGAAGTTTTAGCATCAAGGTTATGCTGGCCTTATAAAATGAATTGGGAAATACTCATTTTCTCTTTATAGTATCTGTAAGAATTTGGATTATTTCTTCCTGAAATATCTGGAAGAATTCATTAGTGAAGCAGTTTGATCCAGGCATTTTCTTTGTGAGGTTTTTGTCAATAGATTCAATTAATTTAAAAGACATGAAGTATATTAGTTTCCTGTGACTGCAAAGCAAATTACCATATGCTTTATGGCTTAAGACAACAGAAACTTATTCTTTCACAATCTTGGAGGTCAGAAAGTCCAAAATCAATGTGTCATTATGGCACATTTCCTTTAAAGACTCAAGTGGCCAATCTTTTCTTGCCTTTGTCATTAGAGTTAGGACTCACCCAGATAATGTAGGATGACTTCATCTCAACATCCCAAACTTAATTATGTCTATAAAGACCTTTTTTCCAAATAAGTTCATACTAATAAGTTCCCTGTTTGGGGGGTCACCACTCAACATACCAGGACTGAATAGCCATATGTATTCTCATAATTTTATAGATTTGTCTCTTTATTCTTACAGTTTTAGTAAATTATGATTTTCAAGAAAAATTCCATTTTTTCCATTTTCAAAATATATTGGTATAAAGGCATTCATTATTATCTTCTTAATGTTTGTGAGTCTGTACTAATGTTATCTTCTCCTTCCTGTTATTGGTAATTTATGTTTCCTCTCTTTTTTTCTTCATTAATCTTGATTGGGGCTTATCAGTTTTATTAATCTCTTCAAAGAACTAATGCTGTCTTAATTAATTATCTCTTCTGAACTGTGCTTTCTATTTCATTGACTTCTATTCTTACTATAGTTTCCTTTCTTGATATTTCATTTTTCTTTTCTTTTTCTAACTTCATGAGATGAAACATAAATCATGGATTTTAGTCTTTAAAAATTTTTTAGTACATACACCTAAGTCTTATATTTTCCTTAAAAAACTCTTTTGACATCCCTCTTCTAATTTTGATATAGCATATATTAATCATCTTTGATTTAAACTATTTTAAATTTGCATTATAGTTTCTTCTTGGATAATGTGTTATTTAAATATACATCATTTAATATTTGAGGTGTTTGCAATTTACTAGTCCTCTTTTTGTTATTTATTTATAGCATGATTCCATTATATTCCAAGAACATATTCTGAATGATTTCTCTCATATTTTTTTTTCTGTCTGTCTAAACATCTTCTGTGTAAAAATTCCCATTTCTTATTTTTTAGTACGTGTTTACCAGTGACAAATTTTACTTTTATTTGTCTGGAAATATTAATTTATTTTAATTATTGAAGATATTTGTTCTGGATATAGAATTCTAGATTGGAAGGTTTTTTTTTTTCAGTATTTTAAGGGTGTTATTTCATTGCCTTCTATCTTCCTATTTTATTTAGAAGTCAATTCTCATTTATTGTTGCTCCTTTGAAGGTAGTGTGGGGTTTGTTTTCAGGTTGCTTTTAAGAATCTTCTCTTGGTCTTTGGTTTTCAGCAATCTTATTATAATGTATGTAATGCTATTTCATTTATATTTATCCTGTTTGATTTATCCAGTTTGAGGTTCACTAAGTTTCTTGAACCTGTGAGTCGAGAAATTACATAAATTTGGGAAGAATCCTCATATATATGTATATATATATGTAAAATATTTTTTCATCTTTTAACATACATCTCTACTATTCTTTCTGTGTTTTTCAATATTTTTTCTCTGTGTGCTTAATTTGGGTATTTGTTTTATTAAGCTTTCTTTCAGTATATTAATCTTTTCTTCTACTGTGTCTAGTCTGCTGCTAAGCCCTTCTAATCATATGTTAATTTACTCATTGTATTTTTCAGACCTAGAATGTCCATTTGATGCTTGTGAATATAATATGTCCATTTCTATGGTTACTTTTATCTTTCTATTCATTTTATATATGTTTTCTTCTATTTTCTGGAACGTATTTATAATAGTTATTTTGAAGTCCTTGCCAGATAACTCCGATATTTGAACCATCTTTGCTTTGATTTGGTTATTATTGTTTGTTTGTTTGTTTGTTTGTTTCTATTGTTTTTTGGTTATGAGGACTCCTCCTCACCTCCACCACCATCTCCTCCTCCTCCTCCTTCTTATTCCCCTCCTCTTCCTCCTCTTTGGCAAGTCTCTTAATTTTATTTGAATGCCAGCAGCATATATGCAAAGTTGTAGATATCTCAGATAACTGGGTCAGCCTTCTCTCTAGCAGGTCTATCTGATTCCCATTATAAAACAGGAATTGTGTGAGTCAGGGTTGGATTGCAGAAATAGTAGTAGTTAGTCTACCTTTGGTGTGTTCCTGGCCATTCCAGATTATCAACTAAGAGACTGAGATCCTAAATTCTAATCCTTAGCCTATAATAGTGTTGAAAGCTCTGTCTGCTTTAGAGATGGTTTCCACTTTGACAAATTCTTTAGGGGACCAATTGCTGTTAAGTTTGAGGTCCCCCAATTTATTCTGGTTTCTCTGTGTACCCATTCTTATATATTCTCCCTGTAACAGTGGAGATTCTCCACATTTCTCTTTTGCCAAATGGTAACCTGTTAAATGCTTCTAACAGAGCTAATAGAGGGTGCTGTGAATCTAGGGAGCCAAGTGCTATGAATGAATCTAGAGCATAATACTGGAGAAGAGATTTGCTTATTCCTGTTTGCTTTATGTGAACTTCCTGTTTACTTCTGTTTCCTGTCAATGGCTCCCCAAACTCATTTCTTGACACCAAATGTGGCAGTTCATTCAAGTCCCAGGAATTAAATCCAGTTTGTAGTTTTCCCAACACTTGAAAGAGCTATCCTCCTTGTGCCCTCTTAGAGACATCAGAACTGGTTGACTGGGACCCTCCACTCAGAAGGTGGGATTGCAGACCCGTGGAAGGCCTCCTTTGACTCAGAGACATTTGCACCAACTGAGTTGCACTTCTTTTCCAGAGGTTTGAACTTCAACATCTTGGGGCCCCTGCTCTAAACTTTCACATTTTACTAATTCTAACCTCTTTTGTTCATTCCCTCAAGTCTTGAGTGTGATATCTGTCTCCTGCTACTGTTATCTCTATCATCTATTAGTGTTCTTTTTTTTTTACTTTTTTAGATATGCAATACATAATGTAAATAAATAAAATAAATGGTATGGTTTCTGTTTCCTGATTCTACTATGAATGATACAGAACATTTATTTATTTGCAGGCAACATGATTGTGTGCTTAGAGAATCCCAAGGAATCTATGGGGAAGCTACTATAATCATTAAATGCATTTAACACAGTCATAGGGTATCAGCTCAAAACATAAAAATCATTTTATTTTTATATACTACCAATGAAAAAACAGGGGGGAGGAAGTAAAACAAAAAGCATTTACCGAAGTCTCAAAAAATTTGAAAGTTTATACAATGGAAGTTTAAAAATATTGCTGAGAGAAATTACAGACCTAATAAATGAAGGGACACACTGTGGCAGTTTAAAAAGATGTCTGCAAATTTTGTGATACCCCTCTCTTCAAGAGGAAGGTTCTAATTTCTCTCCCCTTGATTGTGGGCTGCACTTGTGCAAATAAAGCCATGAGGGCACATAAGCCTTGGAAGAGTAGAAAGGGGGCTCATGAGGGTTGGTAATGTTCTGTTTTTTAATAAGGCAGCTAAGTATGAATTGTTCTGTTTTTGAAAAATCAGTACAATGTCCACTCATGTGCACTTTTCTGTATGTACATTATACTTTCATAAAACTTAGAAGTAAATATATAAAATAAAAACCTATGGCTACAGGTGAAATCGAATATCCTGAAACAAGGAAGCTCATTGTCACTGCTTCTATTCAAAATTGTACTGGAAGTTCTTTTAAAAAAATTTTTTAATGTTTATTTTTGAGAGAGAGAAAGAGAGACAGAGTATGAGCAGGGGAGGGGCAGAGAGAGAGAGAGAATCTGAAGCAGGCATCAGGCTCTGAGCTGTCAGCACAGAGCCCAACATGGGGCTCAAACTCACAAACAGTGAGATCATGACCTGAGCTGAAGTCTGACACTTAACCAACCAAGCTACCTAGGCGCCCCTGTACTAGAAGTTCTTAGATGACACAGTTAAGCAACGAAGTAAAGAGTAGTTATTAGCACTAAAAGGAAAGAATTAAAGCTGTCATTATGTGCCCCCAATATGATTTCATATGTGAAAAAGGCAAAATAATATCAAATAATGCATTAGCATGAAAAAGTGGATTTAGAATTTTTATATACAGCAACAGTTATATAACAAAAATATTATATACCATTTATAATACACACATTTATTTATAAATGTTATGTAACAATGTTATTTAAAAGAAATAAACCATACTGTTTATAATATCAAAACACCAAACACATAGGAATAAATCTAATAAAAATGTGTAAAACCTCTATAAAAAAGCTATAAATATTATTAAGAGATACTTTTAAAAGACCTTGATTTATGGAGGAATACACCACATATATGGATTTGAATACTAAATATTATAAAGATATTAATTTTCCTAATGTTGATTTTTAGATGCAAAGCAATCTTTATCAAAATCTCAACACGTCCGTGATGACTTAGATTTCTTGCTTTGAAAGTTAGTTATATGATTATGGTGTCTACCGGCATTAGCAAAAGTGATCTATAAGATTTTGAGTGGTTATACAGATACTGAGGAAGTGGTCTTTCCTATTGTGCAAGTCCCTGTGGCTTCTGAGCTTATTAGGTCTACATAATGTTTCTTGGTGGATGACTGGTCAGTTAATTTAACAATTTAGCATAATTTATGATCAGTGACTAATAACTGCGAAGTAATTGTATAAGAACCCATGTTAACTACTAAAATAGGTAAATTAAATTCTAGCGTGGCTAGAATTGATTAATTCAAAACATCTGAAATATAGATGCTCCCACTAGCTTGGCTTTTACTTACCTTAGTGTATTATTTTTAAAATATGCAAGATAAAAATTATATTTTGAGTTTGTGATAAAGGAGGAAGGATGAAAACTTTTGGATTTTCACTGTATTGTATTCAAAGAAACTTTTTGAAGAAGACATCCTTGATGAGAATGAAAATGGCTCTGGGTCACTTTGAACACTATGATAATTATTAAAATACTAGTATGATTGTTTTGTTTATTTTTAATTTACATTATCATCAAATGGAAATGCATTCAAATGCACCCCATCACTCAGGCTCAGAAAGAGATAAAGCTCTTCCCTTTCAAAGCAGTTCAAAAATCAATGCTCTCTTCTCCTCCTCCCCATCTCTAGAATATTGCTTTATTTTTTCTCTCTTCTGCTTTCACTCTACAAACAAGTTCATTTCTCTTTCATTCAAAAACATACAAAAAGTTTTCTATGAAGAATTAACCTCCTCTTGCTAAAGTCCTATCTCTCTGTTTTCCTCTTCAGTAAGCTTCTTCAAAAATAATATACCAATAATATACCATGCAAGTTAATGTGGCCATTTTATATTCTTACTGACCATTAACCTTGTCTCTTGTGTAATCCTATCGCTCCATAATCATTAAATACGATAAACTGCATTCAATCCTTATTTGGTTTTTCTATCCTCTTAAGCCTTCATTTCACACTTCTTTCTCCTTGAAATTTTTCCTTCCCTAGGCATCTGCCACTCCATACTGCACCCCCTCCCACTTCTCTTTCCATCTTGGTCTTCTTCACTAATTCCTCCTTCTTCACTTAAAAGTTTTCACCAAGATTTATCTTTACCATTTTTTCTTTTCTCAATCTGTATCTCTTCCTGAGTGATTTCATCCATCCTCCTGAAAATTGTGTTTCTATTATGGATCTTGCCTTAAAATCTAATTGCCTATTAAAAATTTTCGCCTAAGTGTCCTGTGAGTAGTCAAAATCAACATCTCCTGAAACAATTTTCTATCTTCCTATTTCTCCCACCCCTGCAACTATTTTTCCTGATTTTCTGTAACTCCATTGGTAATTTAACATCAACATAGTCTCACAAGCCTAAAACACAAAGATATTTCTAATCTTTACATTCTTCATCCCTGGGCATATCCAACTAGACATCAGGTCTTAGCTATCCCATCTCTCAGATGTCTCTCAAAGGTAGCTCTTCCTGGTCACTTTCATTATCATTGTCTTCGTTCTGTGTCTTTCCATCTGTTATATGGACTTTTGTGTTCATCCCTGACCTTCCTGTCTCCAATCGTCTCCCTCTCCAGCCTTTTCTTTATCTACTAGGTGAACTGTCTTATGAAAATGCAAATCTGACATTTCTCTGTTTTCAACCTTCCTAGGGTCTCCACTACCCATGCCCAGGCTCAGTCTCCTTACATTGGTATTCAAGGCCCTTGCTGATCCGGTCCATGAACCTCTTTCCAGTTTTCTGTAGCAATAATGAACCACCGACCTCTTCTCTAACCTTGCTATGTGGCTTATTTCTCTCTGCCTTCACAGATGCTATTTCTTTTTCCTACTGTGCTTTCCCCATTTTATCCAATCTGATAGATTCCTATCTATAAGTTATAACTGCTTCTGGGAAATACTGCCCTGACAGAGCCAGTCAGTAATTTCTTTGTTCTACTTGTGTACCATCTTCATATTTCTACTACTACACCTGCGACAGTGGCTAGTGTCTGCCTCAGACACTACACTGTAAATTCCTTGAG
The DNA here is from genome assembly GCA_028646485.1 of Cryptoprocta ferox. Lineage (NCBI taxonomy): Eukaryota > Metazoa > Chordata > Mammalia > Carnivora > Eupleridae > Cryptoprocta > Cryptoprocta ferox. The sequence continues at coordinate 71,891,816 of CM053577.1, forward strand.
AATGGGAGCTATGGCTTATATTTTTCTAGTATCTAGCACAGTGTCTAGCACATAGTAGAGGCTCTATTTATTGAACTGAATTCACTCTATGTAGATCTCTAGCAAGAGCATGGTAATTCACAAATGAACAGCAGAACAAATTGACTGATTAATTTAATAAAACCTCATTGTCATGTGGTGTGTGCCCACTGTACTGGCTTCTAAGGACACAAAATAATGAGAAATCATAGTCTTTACTTGCATGGGGCATAAAATCCCAGAATTATCAGTGTCTTCCTCTTTACCTTGCTGTGACAATGGTTTCCTGATCTCCAGGTTGCTTTGCTTTCTCTCTTCCCTGTTTCTTGTGGTTTGTTTGAATTTTGTGCTAATCTAAATTCCTCACGAACACCTTCCATCACCTGCTCATTGATCCATGACCTGTTCTTTTGACTGAATTGCATTTTAAAGGTCCCTGGCTTAACTTTGCTGGTCCTAATGCTGACTGCCGTGAAATGACCCCCGTCCCAAGTGACTATCATTCATGTTTTTCCAAAAAAAATACAATGTACCTACAGTGTTAACACAAATAAGCCCATGTCATATTAGCAAATATGGTAAATTCAAGACCAGTAGACCAGAAATAACCTGCCTCTTGTTATCTTATGCGGTCATGTGCACCAAATTGGAATATTTCTTTTCTCAAAGGTGGGAACTGAGTCAGAGGCCATCTGTGTGGCCCTCGCTCACCAGTCCTGAGTGACCAATAATTAATTTAGGCCAAATGTAATTACTCCCTGGTTAACAGTAGTTTTTCTGCACTTTCCTCAGTTGGCTCTGGAGACACATGGTTGAGTGTGATGTATGACTACTGGCACAGAATGAAATCTGAGCCCTGTGGAAGGAAGGACACAGACAGGGAGAGGCTGCTCTATGCCTTGTTAATGAATGTATGGGCTCAGCACTCTCCTCTGAAGTACAGCAGAGGGGCATTTTCAAAAAGCGTGAGTCCAGCCCACAAAGAAAGAACTGGGGACCCTTCACTTTCTTTGACTTTTTGAATCTTATCACCTCCGTTTGTGCTGTAAAAAATTTACACTGCTCTAAGGGAAAGGGACCAATGTGTTTGTTGAAGAAAGGGAGAAATCTAGGGGAGGGAAGTTACTTATAGTGAACTGGACATCTTTTTTGTCAGAAAGTTATAAGATCAAGCCAATTGGAAATATTCCAATATATAAATTTTCTTTTAAGTGATGAAAGATTGTTCAGCTATTCTATAACCAAATCATTACATTCATATATTGTTTTATGAAATGAACAGTTTTGTTTTGTTTTGTTTTCCTGAAAGCGAAATTTGAGAGTGCTTCACTAGCATTCATTCCTTGCACTGTAAGGGCATATAAAGGAAAGGAAAAGAAAAGGAAGTGGGAAAAGGAGAAAGGGAAGAAGGGAGGGAGGGAAGGAGAGAAAAAAGTAATTTTCACTTTGCACTTACTGTGTACCAAAGTTAGCCCAAATGGAGTGTATTAGCCTACCCCCAGCCCTCCCCACAGACTTCTGCATTAGGATGATGGTTGGCCAGACCAATCCTTTACCTCCTAGGGAATACTGGAGGTAGCCTCTCAGACTTCCAAATTGTCCACATGGGCTCACCCTTACCCTCATCCTTGCACACATTTGTGTTGGAGATATCCCACAGAAATCTCAACAAAAGTAAAAATGACTGACTAGTATGAGGGCCTGGTTCTCTCTCTCTCTCTCTCTCTCTCTCTCTCTCTCTTTTTCATAAAGGATTATAAGAAACACAAATTTTCATTAAACTACCATAAATTTGTTAGAGGAATTCTAACATGGGATTTGGAATTTCTCCACATAATATAACTATTGAAAATTATTTTCTTCCTAAAGTGAGAGTGTGTTAAAACATGTTTTGCAACTTAGATCTTACTTGTGTTACTGACCTTTAATCCAACACCAGCACATTTGGAGTCGAATAGGCTGTGTTTATTGACTTGATCCAGTGAGGGAGAATGCACACTGTGGAGATGGCAGGCATCTCAGTAAGAGGGTGTGAGAAATTGCTAGAGGATTTGGGGGAGAGTTCATAGAGGCAGGGCTTTCCTCTGGATTGGATAATGTTAGGAGGTAGGGGGTAATCCTACAGTTGAGTATCTTAATAAATCCTACCTAATAGGAGGGAAGACTAGAGAGAGAAAAGCTATAGGATGAGAAAGCAGCAGTTATTCAGCCCAGATAGGGGAAACATATTCATGTTTTTTTCTGTGTTCAGATAAGACCAAGCAGTGCTCTTATTTTTGTCTTGATCCACCAGAGACACTGGATGTCTCGGCTGATGTTGGTGTTTTATGAAATTGTTTATGTTCAAAAGGAGAAAGGCAAGGCCTAGCTGGAAGTGCCAGGCCAACTCCCAATGTCAGGGACCTCTTTACTCGTCCTCACATGGAAGCTAGAATTCACTGAAGTGAAGGCAAAATGATGGAATTTTCGTTTATAATTTAGAAATTAAAATAAAGAGGCATATTTATTTCCATTTCCCAAAAGCCTCTAAAAGGAATCTACTTTTCTTTTTTTAAGCTTATTTATTTATTTTGAGAGAGACAGAGACAGCTCCAGCAGGGTAGGGGCAAAGAGAGGGAGAGAGAGAGAACACCAAGCAGGCTCTGCACTATCAGTGAAGAGCCCAATGCAGGGCTCGAGCTCAAGACATGTGAGATCATGACCTGAGCAGAAACCGGGTTGGATGCTTAACCGACTGAGCCATCCAGATGTCCCGAAAAAAGGAATCTACTTTTTAAGGTTAAGTGAATGTGAAATAAAGTGAAGACATTGGTTATTTTGAGATGTATCTAATAAAAAAGACAAAAAATATAATTATCATCTAGTTTTTAGGACATTCTGTATATTCACTTTTTTTAATGTTATTATTACATTTTTAACCTGTGGAGATATGTTGATAAGTTGGCAAGTTTTGTTATTTTTTAATAAAGTAATCAAAAAAAGCAGGATTCTACATAAATTTTTATAAGTAAGCTTCACACCCAGCGTGGAGCCCAATGTGGGGCTTGTATTCATGACCCTGAGATCAAGACATGAGCTATGATCAAGAGTCAGATGCTTAGCTGACTGAGCCAGCCAGGGACCCCTTTACATGAATATTTTAATGTAAATCTTGCATTTAGAATGAGACATGAAATATATACTGAAAATTCAAGAAAATAGTATTCAGTATAAGGAATTTTAAATGAGATAGGGTTTGTTATCGTATCCCAGGATTTAGGACAGGTCTACCTAGTAAAGTCTGGGTCAAAACATGAATAAAAAGTTGAGAACTTAGACAATCAGAGAATACTTGTCAATGATTCAAAAAAGCTAGTAACTAGAAAAATAGTTTTCCTTTGAACTTATCCTCAAAGTGCCTTACTTTTCAACTTCAATTTGTGAGTATAGATTTGGCCTTCATTTTGTAAATATTAAAAAAAATGTTTGAAAGGTAGTTAGACACTAGAATAGAGATAAGACACAAACCATGAAAGCAAAGCAAACTGAAAAACCCAAGTGAATACTGCGGACACTCCTAGACTAAACTGATCGAGTGAATGAGTTTGGAACATATTTGATATTACATTTAAAACTGACATGTTACTTCTTAAATGTTTAAATTTGGGTTTGAAGGAGTTCCTCAAAGATCTCTAAAATTACTTAAGTCTTCATGGATAGAACAAATTGTTATTCCTGAGATTTTGCTAATGGACAGTTAGAAAATACTTCCAAATGCTTTCTAAATAATTCAATTTTTGAACTTGGCAGAGTACCCCCTCATTGTGGAGGAAGAAATTACTGTTCCTTACATATTGAAATCTTCCTTCATACGCCAATCATAAAGTTCCTGTGCAGTAAATGTATTCATCTTTGGGGTCATTTTGCTTCAAAAATGACATCAAACATGAACTATTTACTATATAATACTATTTCCACCAGAAGGCCATGGTCCTGTAAGGAAAGGCAATTTGCCCGAGTAGGTTTAAGAGAAACACTGACATTTAGTCTTTGAAAAAAAGATCACGAAAGGAAGGCTGACTCAAGTCAAGTTCAGCTACTTTTGGCACAAATCTCTAACATGTTTCTTTCCCAGGCTTGAGTTGAAAATAAATGGGACATTGTGGTAACCCTGGCAGAAAAGCTGTTTTCAAAATTTCTGCACACTTTACTGCTGTCAGGGAAAGTTGTGTGTGCATTTATGTAATGGTGGCATCTAAATAAAGAGAGTTATATGGGTATGACACTGTATACCATCAGGACGATTTGGCCTTCATTTTAAAGGAAACCTTAGAGTCATAGAGTACACTGCTGCCGATCTAGAAAATGGGAACACACAGACATCTCTGTTATCCCATATTTGAGAAAACACTGCAGTTAGTGGCTCTAAGTGCCAACCTGGACTCAGATTGGCCAAATTTCCTCTGGAACCTTTCCTGGAGTCCAAGGATGGTGCTTTCTAATCTTACCGAGACTAGAGAAACTTGTTGTGTCTTTCTAACTTACAGCTCTAGCTTTATGAGGATGATGGTAGGGAAGACCCTCAGGTGATGGAAAAGAAGTTTTATTTCAACAATCATTAATGATACCTTTTGAAAATCTGTGATTATTTGAACAGATAAAAATTAAAGACTTCATTTAATAAGCACTTACATTGTGCCCGTTACTCTTCTAAACACTTTATGAATATTAAGTCATTTACTGTTCATAATAACTCTATAGTTCATCATTTTGCATATGGGGAAACTGAGACACAGAGAAGGTAAGTGTTTTGCCCAGAGTTACATAGTTTATAAGTGTTGGAGTCATAATGCAAACCCAGATATTCTGGCTCCAGAGCCTGAGCCCATAACTATGCTGCCGTACAGACAGGTTTTACCACTTGCATATCAGATCTGTATCAGATGGCTGGACGGCTCATGAGCTGGAGGGCACCAAGCACAGCAGTAGCTTCCTTACATTTTAGTTAAATCAATAATAAATGACCGTTGAGAATGAAAAGTGATAATTTATTAGGGATTGCCTCCAGTTCTCAGCAAATATTTCAGAAGGCTTTTGTGGTGTTCCCCTTCTTGCGTGTTTCTTTTTGGACAAGTGATTCAGTGTGCTTGTAAAGATCTGTGCTCTGGATTCAAACAGCCAGATCTCTCTCTCTCTCTCTCTCTCTCTCTCTCTCTCTCTCTTTTTAATGTTTATTTATTTTTGAGAGAGAAAGAGAGAAACAAAGCATGAGCAGGGGAAGGACAGAGAGAGAAGGAGATAGAATCCGAAGCAGGCTCCAGGGTCTGAGCTGTCAGCACAGAGCCTGATGGGGCTAGAACTCATGAACCATGAGATCATGACCTGAGCTGAAATCAGATGCTTAACTGACTGAGTCACCCAGGTGCCCCCAAACAGCCAGATTTCATTTCCAGGTGAGAAAAACCAGACGTGATAGAACTGGGAAGCATAGATAGAAGTAGGTAATTTGGGTGAATGCATTTCAAACAATTTTGTTTGCTGGAAAAGATGGGATGATGCCCGTCTGTGGGAGGTATGTTGGTCTATGTTCCAGGTCCATACATGATAGATTAGATTATTATATACGATTGACATTTGACTGAGTAGTTTGTCCAATTAAACTTGGAACAAGATACTGTTTGACTTCATGACTGAAATTCATTTTTGTTATTATTTTTAAAATCCCCAGATATTTAGGTTTAATATAACAAATTTTTTTAGAGTAAATGTTGAAAATTAGATTTTCCTAACAAAAAAATTGAAGTCCATTTTATGCATTTAGTTAACTTCAAGGAAATTAATTGAACAAGAGCTGTTTATATTTTATTTTTAAAATATGCCTTTAAATATTGACTCTGAAAGTTAAGTCTCGAGCATCATAAACCAGATAATATTTTGAAAGTGTTGCCATGTGAAAGCAAAGTTTCCTTTCATCTCATAGAGTTTCTGTGTGAATCTTAGTGCAGAGGTAGTGCTATTTTGTGATCTAAAAATGGAGGGCAACATTGGTGGGAAAAATTTCCCCTCTCTTCAGTGCAGATAAATGTTGTGGACAGCGACAGTGGAACTGGGTAGGTGGAGAGGTCATGGCTCAGAAGCCAACAGAAGAAAGTTCTAGAGCATCATGTGCCTGGGTGCACAGCGTCTTCTCCAGAAAACAACAAATAGTCCCTCTAGTCCTTTCTCTAGTCAACAAACAGCCTTGACAATCCTTTGAAAGTAAATCTGATTGTATGATCCTTCCATAACAGTGTTGTCATCAATATTTGGCTAATCTCTGAAATCCTTAAGAAGACTGCTGGGATCCAACATGATCTGGCTCCTCTATACCTTTCTGTTTCATTGCTCATCATGTCATCACTGCACGTTACTTCAAATCTGTATGATCTCTCTCAATTTCTTGATTCAAGGATGTTCTCTCTTGTCTCAGGGAGCTTCCCACTATTGCCTCTAACTTAAACATTCTTCTCCTACTTCTTTCTTGCCTGACTTTCACCACTATGCATGATTCAAATTTATAATTCCAGCTCAGATTTCTCCTCAGAACTTATGACTTATATATCCAACTGCTGCATCAAATTCTGCACTTGAATGCTTTAAAATTATTTCAATCTCAGCAAGCCCAATATTCAACTCATGACCATTCCTTCTAAAGCTCATCTTTTACAGTATACAGATCTTAGAGAAAGTTCTCCTTTTCATTCAGTTGTGCAAGTCATAAATTTAGGCATGTCTCATGCCTTCTTTTCTCCTACTGCTTCTTAGTAGCCAATCTGTATGCCTTTACCCTCTAAATATTTCCTGAACCCATTTCCTTCTATCCTTATATCCACCTCCAGTGTAGTCTAAGCAAGAACATTACTATGCATATGAATGAACCACCTGGGGAGCTTATTATAATGAGATTTTGTTTCTGCTGGTCTGCATTTCTAACAGGCTCCTAGCTGATGCCCATGCTGTTGGTCTGCAGGCATCTCTTTTGAATAGGAAAACTCTAGGCCACTAGCAGTTCTTTCCTACTAGATGTAAATAACCCCTGCTGTTCACACTACAGCCAGAGTCATCTGCACCAAGTGCAGATCTTCAGAGTCTTCCCATTGCTATTGGGACGAAGACCAAGAGCCATGACATGGCTTACAAGCGTTCTGTCAGCAGCCACTCTCTACCTCCCCAGAATCATCCTAGGCCAAGCCTACTCTTGCTTTCTGTCCTCTGACCACTTTAGCACACTTTTGTTCTTTAACTACATGACATGCCACTTCTGTAAGTCAAAAACTGTTGAACATCGATGATTTCTTATTGTTCAATCTAATAGTTTTTGAATGATCTGAGCTCCCTCCCTACATACGATCTTTTCAAAAAGAAGACACTCTCTGTTCTTCCTCTCCACCCTGTCTTCTCCCACTCATTCTTCAGAGCTCAGCCAAATGGTCCCTTCTTCAGGGAAGCCTTCCTGACTAGGACAAATCTCCCTCTCAGTGCATATTATACCATATCCTTCTCCTTCTTTGCACTGAGCACAGTTGCAATTTTAGATGATTATGTGATTATTGTCTCTTTCCTTCACCCAAATAAAGTTCCAAGGGGTTAGGGACCACTTCTGTTTTGCTCATTATAATATCCCTAACCTCCAGTTAGGTGTCAGCACAGAGCAGGCACTTAAATGTTGGCTTAGTTAGTTACTGAACTAAGGCAGAGGCAATCTAAGTATAGTCTACAGATCTCCTCCCTTGAACTCTAGGGTGGAACTCTAATATTCCAGGGAGAGCTATCAGTGGATCCAAGGACTGTGTTTCTTTCTGTAACTGTGACTCTTTCATATAGGCTTCTCCTATCTAAGTTGGTTTATCCCTGCAAAAGTAAATTAATTAAAACTAAATATAATGATCACCTACAGAAAGCATGGTTATTTTTGCATAATGCTTTATAATTGATAAATCCCTTTCACACACATTATTTTAATTGGACATCCTAACAATCCTGTTGCTGTAAGTAGGGCAAATAGATCATCACATTTCTCTTTTTCAGACAGGCAACTGAGAATCCTAAATTTAATTGTGTTGAAAAATTCATACAGTTTCATCTCTGATCTTCTACTGCCAGACCTGGGTTCTTTCCATGATCAGTGCCCCCTGAAGTCAGGATAAAACACATGTCCTCCTGAGCCCTGCTTCCTAAGCAGGGTAGAGCAATGTTGCGCTGACTCTGGCAGCAGGCTGAAATTAGGTCATAAGAATTAAAAATCTGTTTGGGATTCTGTGGTTGATGGCTCATATATCTCAGAGCCATTTTATTTTTAGATAATCCTAGATTTTCCCACATTCCAAACTGTTAAGGACAAAGATTTCTTAAACATGATAATGCCTGGACCAATTCATGCATGTTTTGTATGGTTTATATGATCCTTTTTCTTTCATAATTAATATTTTTCATCATTCACATTGGAAATGACTGTTTCACAAGGGACTAATGAGCCATGGTCCCAGACATTTTCCAAGTGTTTTGCAGTCACAAATGGGTGGACCTTCTAATTTTGTGAGTCAGCGCAGAGTCACTAATGATGGGCTTTGAGACCACAAGGAGATTGAGTGGGAAGACATCATTCACTACCCCACATCAGAGCAGCATTGTGGATCTTCAGTCCTTAGATAAAATGGAAGCTTTTGAATTTTCTCTACTAAAAACACTAAAAGGCATTCAGGTTTTCTGATTCTATAAAAATGTAAAAAATATGATTGTTAAAATACCCATATATTCATACTTACTCAAGATACATTTCTTTCAAATGAGAACCTCTTTCTAATATAGGAGAATAATCCACCAAACTGTCTCAACTGGTTCTTCCACTATTCAAAGCCAATGTCAGGAAAGAGAGTCACTCCCACATTGGAGAAGCTCTAGATCTTCAAGAAGCTGAATTAAGAAGGCATATCTGTAATGTCTGGAGATGAAATGGATAAATCTCGATTCTTGGGGTAAAGTTTAAGTAGTGAGCACCTTATCAAGATAAATCTGTCACTTTAATAAAAAGAGGAACACTCAGTGGAAACACTGAAAGAAGGTTAGGGAAATCTTTAAAGTCTACTTCCCTATCATTACTTTTTTGCTCCAGGATTTTGTGACCCCATGAGCCATTGCTCTCTTTACTGTCTTCAGTATAGCTGACAGCCTGATGAAACCTTCCCTAGGCAAGTTCTCATTACTGTTTATTTATTCCAGTTCTCTTCTCCCGAGAGCCACATCTTTTGTTCCAAAAACCTCTGTCTAATCAACTGAACGCAGGTGAGGAATGCCATCTAAGTGAACCAAGGCAAATGTACAAAAAGAAATTAGAAAGTCGACTCTCTAATTTTTAGAAATATAGCTATTTTGAGCTTTGGGGTGACAATCGCTCTGGATAGTTAGATGAGAATTTTTCACATCTCACTCTGGATATCTGTGGCCAAGTGGATGTTGCTCAACATACAGTCTAGTCCTTAGCCATATTTCAATGACCTAGAAATTCTTACTCCTGCTGCAAAATGTATGGTTCTCTGAAATGTAAGTATGTTTCAATTTATAGTTAGCTTCATCTAAGGGCTGCATTTATATCCTTGATTATGGAGTCTAATGACAGGATTACTAAAAACATCTCCAGTGAACTTTAAAATCCATCCTATAGGGTACTGCCAGATTGCTTATCCCCAAATTTTGTGTTCATCATGTAGATCCCTGCTTGAAAAGTTTTAATGGCCACACTTTCCTTATAGGATAAAATCTATACTCTTCCCTCTAATATTAAAAGTTCCCCACCATCTGAGTCCATGCTGACTTTCCAACACAATGACCCAGAACTTCTAGGTGCAACTTCTTTGTTTACCTAAAAATCAGTCTATGCACTGTTATCGTTTACATATTCATTCATTCAATGGTTATTAAGCACCTAGTATAGTCCAGCCATTATATTCCAGGCACTGAGGGCTATTTCTCTGAACAACATAGACGAAGTTCATGATCTTAAGGAGTTTATACTCCAGTGGAAACAGACAGACAAGAGCCAATCTAATAAATTTTTAGTGGGGCAGGTGGTGATAAGAGCTATGAAGATAAATAAAGCACTGAGGGAGATACATGCCTGGGAGGTATTTTACATAGAGTGGGATGAGGGGTCATGGAAGTCTCTGATGAGGTGACACTTGAGCAGAGACCAGAGGGAAGCTAGGTTGCAGGACATAGGAGAAGAGGGAATAGCATGTGTCAAGGCCTTGCAGTTGGGATGTGCTTGGTATATTTAAGAAGAGCAAGAAGCCAATGTGGCTGGGGTAAAGTAAACAAGGAGGATGTGATAGGAGTTGAATGAAGAAATAATTGGAGGTTGAGCTCAGGTAGAACTGAGTAAGCCGTGGTAAGACCTTTGACTTTTCTGATGAGAGAAATAAAAAGCCAATAAAAAGAGGGTTTGAACAAAAAGGAGCATGACCTGATGTTCTAAGGACACTCTGGTTTATTGTAAGAGTAGCCTATAAGAAGGTCAAGAGTAGGGGTGCCTGGGTGGCTCAGTTGGTTAAGCATCCAACTGGTTTCGACTCAGGTCACGTTCTCAGTGTTTCGTGAGTTTAAGCCTCTTACTGGGCTCCATGTTGACAGTGCGGAGCCTGCTTTGTGATTCTCTGTCTCCCTCTCTCTGCCCCTCCCCCACTCGCACTGTCACACTCTCAAAATAAATAAGTAAGCTTAGAAAAAGAAAGAGAAGGTCAAGAGTAAAGTTAAAGAGACCAGTTAGGAGGTTATAACAATCATCCCAGTGAGAGGTAATGACAATTTGACCTGGGATAGTGGCAATAGGGATAATGAGAAGGGGTCAGATTCTGGACATATTTTGAAAGAGAAGTGGGAAGGATTGCTGTGATGGGTTAGATGCAGGATGAGAGAGAAAAAGATAAGTTAGGCATGGCTCTAACATTTTTTGCTGTAACAACTAAAAGAATAGAATTTTCATTAAACAGTTAAGAGAGCAGATTTTAGAGGCAAGAGCTGGGAAATCAGAAGTTCAATTTGGGGCATATCTTGTATTGCTTAACATGCTCTTTGACACACAAATGAAGGTATTGAAAAAGCAATTGACTATCTAAGCCAGGAGAGTGCACTGGGTGAGAGATAAAAATTGGGGAACTATCACTATCCAAATGGTATTTAAATCAATGCAACTAAATGGCACCCCAGAGAGTCTGAGGGTGTCTAAAGTAGAGAAGAGAAGCGGTCTGAAGATTAAGACCTAGGAAATCAGGAAGAGAAAGAGGCAGCAGCCAAGGAGGTAGAGAAGGGAAAAACAGTGAGGCGAGAGGACAACTGCTTCCATTACTTCTTCCTTGCCTTAGCTCATGTCAGTCTCTCTACCGGAAATGTCTAGAAATATCCTTCTTAGTCTCCTCCTTTTAGTCACGTCTTATCCATCCATCACAGTCTGCCACATAATTCTGTGTTGTGTGTTCTTCTCTTGTCTTGTGTTTTATTTGACAATTTAACTCCTGTGTTTATGTTTCAGTTCTTTCTGAATGAATTATTTTTTTCTTAACCAACCAGTACACCTTTCCATCCTCGGTGCTGTGCTTTGCTTTAATTTTATTGGGTGGTTCCTCTCAGAGTGTGTCTAAGCAGGTCAGTCCTTCTATCGCTTCTCAGCCAGCCCGGACCCCATGAAAATCATTGGTAGCACCAGCCTAATGACAAATAACAAAAGAAACTAGGGGGTGTTTGAGATCTGCGATCCAATGCTGAGATGTGGAGTTTGTGGTCATTACGCAATGGCACAAACTCAGTAGAACTAAGGATCACCAATCAAAACAAATCAATAGATACATGCATTAAGCGAATTATAGCCCAAGGAAATAGAATTGTATGGAAGGTGATGCCTGCCCTCGAAGAGTTCACTCTCCAAAACAAGCAAATATGTCAGGAAAAATGTGACAATTTAAATAACAAAAAAAAATTAAAAATTTAGGAGAGCAGTAGACAAGACTTAAATTTTAGAGTTAGAATGATTAGTTTCAAGATATTGTTTGTAAATGGCATAAAGCTACAGATATTGTTCGCTAGTATCATTAACGATACTAATATTATTAAAGCGTCTGGTAACAGGAAGAACAAAGCATGACATCTTGTCTATCAAAATAAAAGATAACCCCCCAGCCAGGCCTAGCCTAGGACAAGGCCAACTCAGAGTCAGGAAGAGGCAAACACATGTGGGATGCATTGAAAACAGACTTTGAAGGCCACTCTATGAAAATAAGGGGGGCTCCTCAGCTGACCAAGCACAGCTTTCTGAAGGCTAGGAGCAGTCTGCAAACTTCTTCCCTTCTCTCCCCAGAGTCATACCATTGTTATGGGGTTTAATTTGGATTTGAACTCATAACCAAGAGAAAACTATTTTATACACTTCATCTCTGGTACTTGAAGCTGGTACACAACATTAAAATGATATTTTCCCCACGATTGGCACTCCAGAGGGAAGAATGATTTTGAATCTGTGCTTGGGATCACTACAAGTCATAGCACATGTGCTCCCAGAAGATAGAATGAATGATGTCTTTTTGTTAACCAATGGCCTTTGGCATTGCTATATGAAGAGGGCCTGATAGGAAGCAAGATGTTATTCAGACTGGCCAGAGTGCACAGGTTCCCAGGCCCTCAGTTATGGAATGAGTAAGTCACAGGAATAACAAACAGAGCATAAAGAATACAGTCAATAGTATCATAATAGTGATGCAATGGGACAGGTGGTAGCTATACTTGACGTGAGCATAACATAATGTATTAGCTTGTCAAATCACTAAGTTGTACACCTGACAGTAATATAACATTGTGTGCAAACTATACTCAAACAAACAAATAAATGAATACCCTAAGAAAAACATATATTCAGCAGCGATGGATGATTTGATTGAGCCTTTAAGTAACAAAAGACAGGACTTGTTCATTGGGCTTAAACCTAGTGACTTAAATGCCCTCTTTTATCAGCGTTCAGCTTAAAGTTATTGAACTTTTTTCTTTTTAATAAAGAGCTCTTAAAAATCAAATAATGTTGCTCTGAGGAGCTAATATTGTCTTGTAGTTAATACAACTTTACTGTCACAAACAAAGCAGGTAAAGATAAATAGAGAAATTACAGGAGTATTTCCATTCAACAATGGTTGTGCAAGTTGAAATATTAGTAAAACATCCTTTATGTGGGAAAATTACAAAAGATAGTAGACTACCAACTAATATTCCTGCAAAACCAGATTTTAGACAATCTTATCAAAACTTTAAGGTTTACAGCTATCTTCTGTAGTAAAAAACTATTTATTTACATCTGTTGCTATAACCTCAATTACATAGAATTAATACCTGATTCTGAAAACCATAGAGGTTACTTTTTATTTTATTTAAATGTATTAAATTGTTTATATCTTTCCTTTGTTCATGTGGTTCATTGTATTCTGGAACTATCTGTTGATTATTTTCAGGGCAGCATAGTCTCTTTTGTGAATGGAAATTTAAATTTAAGTATAGCCATCAACTTCAGGATGCTTTTTAGTTCATGAAAAATAAAAACCCAGTCTTAAACGTGTAATCATTCTAATTTTTTAATCTTCCTTTCTCTTGTTTATGAGAGCTAGATACCAGATATATGACTTTCCTTGCTAGTAATGAATACCTTATTTTAGTTTCTTTTCTTGAATTTTTTTTATTTAAATAAGTGTCTTACAAGAGCATGTCATCAGTCAAATAATGCTATCACTTCTGAAAATATTTTCATTTTCTGACATGCACCAAGGTGCCATAAAGTAGTGTTGACAACTCCATCTTTAGCATTCCACAAATCTTGTGGAGATATATCATCGGAAAACCACACAGTCTATATCCGGGGTTTGACAAAACTGAAACATGGCCTGCCAACCATAGATAAGGTTTTGAAATGTTAGTCACTGAAAAGGTGATAACAGAAACAAGGATCAAATGCGTGTACACCTTCACCTTTGGACGCCTGCGGTTTTGAGCCGTGCCACTTTGGTAAAAGATATTGCCATTTGGCCTCTTGGTAAAGCCAGTGAATATGCTGAATGTGATTGAACACATCATGGGCATGGTGTTGGATGTGCTGCTGGGAGGGTGCTGGAATTAAGAGCTGCTGTGAAGCAATAACACAGCATCTCTAGCAAATTGGAGAACTAGAGACGTGGGGTTGGAGCAGCTCGCCACGGAGCTCAAAAGATCAAAGCAACATGCCATCTTGTAGCTGACAATAGGGCCTCAAATGGAAACTTAGGGAACATTTCACGCAAGTGGAATCTCCTTCTCTCCTCCTCCTCCTTCACTTTCTCCTCCTCTTTCTTTCTTTTTCTTTTAAGCCTCAAGTGTTCTGGGATTTCAGGCTGTTCTCAATTTTATATGGAACATTTCAATAGATAGGAGGAGACAAAAACTCATTACACTGGACCTCGACATGAAATATTAAACCAAAGCATTTTTTTAAAGTCGCTTTTTAAAAATATAATCAGAGTGACCACAAATACTACCTTTAAGACAGAATTTATAATCATTTACTTCTTAATGGTTCCTCCCCCATGCCATCCATTTTCAAACAAAGCTGAGTTTATGGCCATCATGCGAGATTACATTCCCGTGCAGTTGCAGTATTTCTTCTATAATGATTTATTTAAAAGGGCTTCACTATGATAGCTCTCCAACTTTGTTCCTTCCTGTATATCACTGTTCAGGGTCAAAAGCTGGGAAAAGGGCTGGTCCCTAAGGCCTAACATATTTCACCAGTGGAGACTCTGGCTTTTCACTTCTCTTTCTCTCCTCATCACTTTATGCTTAAAGAAGAACAGATGTGGAAACGTTTAGAAAAAGACTAATTGAATTTCACATAACACAATTTAGCATTGTTTGAGGAAGTACCTAAATCAACAGCACATTTTCCAAAGGCCCAGCCTCGCCTAATTAGAACACCAAACGTGTGACTAATTGGCCACACTTCCACCAAAGGCTCTGCTGCAGATGAGCGGTCGCCCACTCCTCTCGGCCCAGCTGAGGCTGGAGGTTTGGCTGCGAGGGAAGGCTGTGGCTCCAAATGAGTTGGGCCGTGCATAATGGGTAAACTCCGTGATGGCCAGAGAACAAATCCAGGCAAGCAGGAGAGAAACTGGAATGTTTACACGGTGGCAGCACCCAGGGAATTACCAGGAGATTATCAGTACATAAATTAAGAGATACTTGGGGCTCCATAATTGGGACAGTTAATAGCCTGCCCTTTATCATTTTGGCTTTGTGGTCTTAGAGCTTGACATCTAATTAAAATATAATCTGATATCATCGGTGAAGGCTCCATTTAAACCAATGCTTTACCACTGGCAGATCTGTTTTTTGCATGCAACAGGAAATTTTCCTTCTTCCTCCCTTTATTTCCTAATGGTGTGCAGGGGAGTGTGTGGGAAAGAAAGGATATAATTAGAGCAAAGGGAGAGGATGATTCTGGGCCCAGTTATATTGTAAACCCTGGAGAATTCTGCTTTAGGGAATCTCTTCCCCACTTTCTCCTCCTAGGCATAAAACCCACAGAACTAGAAGTGACTTTAAAAGTCATTTAGTGCAACTGTTGCATTTTATAGATGAGGATTCTGAAGCCAAGAGAGGTGAAGTAATTTGCCCAGAGCCACACATCTCTTTGGTGGCAAACTTAGGACAAGGAATCCAGCCTTCTGACATTTACTGCTAGTACCATTTATATTTCCTCTTTCACGCTCTAGCTGATGTTCAAAGACTAATGTTAATGCAGGGTGTCACAGTTACCTGTTGAAGGGGGTATTTGTTCAATGCCAATCATTTAAATAACAAAATAACCTATGAGGTATTAATTCCCTAGAGAAACTTCTACAATATTCTAATCTGTTAGTGTAGATCCTGGCTTCTGTGTAATTGGCTATATAGAAGTCTGAATATTTACTTAAATTAAAATGTCATTTTCTATATGATGAGAAATGATACTGAATTTCTTCTCTAACAGGATGCTTTTTGGAAAAAACAGTCTGTTTCTCTAGACTCAGGTGAAATGAAATGCCACAAATACTGATTTTGGGTCCATCCAATTTGTGTTTTACATTCCTTAAAAAGAGAAAACAATTTGGTTTTAAGATACAAAACATATTTAGAGAAATCAGTGTTCCATTGAGGTTCACTCATTATCATTTGTGTTACGTTGGAGGAATGTTTAAGTTTTCTCATTGCCACCCAGATTGTGAATTTTATACTTGTTTTTTCATGATTGGCTGATGAAACGTCAGGGGATAAAAAGTTCAGGGGCTAAAATTTTTTACAAGAAAATTATGATTGTTAAGAAAGACACAAATATTTCTTTGATCATCTACTACTTAGAATGATCCTTGCTCCTGTGTTTCTCCATGAATAAAGACAGAGTTGAATATGCTTATTCAGAAGTGATCTTCAACTTCCACATGCCAATGAAAACAAACCCATAGAACTCCTGTTTCTTAAGTTTTAGAAAACTGGACATGAAGTTAATAGAAGAAATCAAGATCAGATGTTAACAAAACATTTCATGTATTAACAATCTTGGAACTTGCTTATTGATAAATAGCTTAGTTTAGATTTAAAAAATACTGTCCTGGAAATTTTTTTTTCTTGATGAGCGTGTGTAAAGAGTGATTGATCGTGACACCACGGGTTACCAAGAGACCGACAAGATAAAAAAATCAAGTGAAGGTAAACTGAATTTCTAATCATAAAATGGGATTATCTGTGGAATAGTTCAATCAGTGGTGTGATGTAGCCAAATAGGTTAACAAGTGAATTTATCTTTTCCTGAGGAATCAGCCTTGGGAAAGTTCCTGCGACTCCATTTGCTTCAGACTTAAGCACAAATGAACAAATGGACTGTGGCATGATTGTGTGTCAGCATGGTGGTTTTTGGCCATTTCTCTTCTTCCCCTGCATTCACCACAGCCAAATGGACTGTTGGGTGGTCAGAATTTGTCATGAAGATAGACAGCCACTGGGAAAGAGTGCTGATGGGTCTTCTGGGCTGTGATCCAACACTTTGCTTCATGTAGAGGAACACTCCATGTCGCCATAGGTAACATGGTGCTATAAATTTTCTTCTTTTTTTTTAAATTGTCTCATTGAGATAACTGGAGGACATCTAAAAGTTAGGAAAATTTTTACCTTTTAATAACAACCATTTAAATACAGGCATTTTAAAATATATTTCCCCAACAAGCAGAAGTGGCCAGTGACTATCTTTGATGCTGATGAAATGGGTTGATTTTAAAATAATTTGGAGGCAATAAAGAGGCTATCCTTTATGTTTAGTAAATAGTCCACAATTACATTTTAAAGAAATAAAGGCTTCCAAATTAATCATTGTGAAGTATATTCCTCAAATAATACCACGTAAACACTTCACATTTTGAATGAATTATCTTGTTTTTGTAATGGGTTGAAGTGACACTAATGGACTAAACATATAGATATAGTAAAACATTTTTCTATGCAGAGTAAGCCCAAAGAGCACCAAACGGTTAGATAAAAATGGAGGGAGAATCTAGATGTTCTAACTGTAAGATGCACAACACCTGGACTCCTTTTTCTTCAAGTCCATTTTCTGTCCCAACTTTTCTTACCCTTACCTATTCCATCTTGTACCTTTTCTTATAATTCTTCATTTCTTTTAAGGAATGGAGCCCTCTTTGTTGGAGTAATGAGACAAAGCCATCTTCTAGGTGTACATTAATAGAAACACATATTCTACATGTTTCGTTCTCTTCAGGCACATCAAAAATATATGTCTTCTGAAAGTTTTATATCAAAGCAAAGTATTTTTAATTAAAGCTTGGGTCTCCTTTGGACTATGAAGACTAGACCAGACCAAGACTGCCACATCATTTTTCTCCTCATTATCACCTCGTTAAGATCCCAGAACATGCCTCAGAGGCAGGGGGTTGCTTAACAAGGTGATAATGAGGAGAAAATGTCTCCAGCCTATTTAGGGCACAGCCCATGCCCAGTCAGATGATGGCAGACCAGGTTGGACTAAAGCAGAACATACTTTAGCAGCTAAAATGTTGTTCTCTGAATGGGTTGGGCTATTTTAAGGTATATTGTGTTTTCTTTCCATTGCCACTAGCTTAGGTCAAGATGGAACAAAAAATGGAGTCTTAGGCCTGAGACTTTGAGGTAGAGACTACATGCTCCTTCCTAATATTTACTCATCGTTTATCTTTGGACACATGAGCCTTAGAAATATGAGCCTTGATACTTAACCAGGCATTGCTCTCCAGCTAAAAGATTGTCTTCCTGAGTCTTCCATGAATCTAGAAGTGTCATGTGACTATGTTTTGGCCAATGATATTTAAATGGAAACATTTCTGCTTCCTCCTAGAAGTGTCTTTTTTTTTAAGTTTATTTATTTATTTTGAGAGAGAGTGTGCCAGAACATGCAAGCGGGGGGAGGGGCAGAGAGAGAAGGAGAGAATCCCAAGCAGGCTTGGAGCTGTCAGTGCAGAGCTGGACATGGAGCTCAATCTCAGCAACCGAGAAATCATGACCTGAGCCAAAATCAAGAGTCAAATGCTTAACTGACTGAGCCACCCAGGCACCTCAGTCTCCTCCTACAAGTATCTTAATTAGAGGGACTTGTCTTTCCTTCACCTCTTTCTACTTTTATGTTGGCTAGAAAGTAGGTGTGATAACTGGAGCTCAGGCATCCATCTTGGACAATTAGGTGGTAAAGCATAAAGACAGAAGGAAACTGGGTTTTAATAACAGCGTAGGCACTGTACCACCCTAGACAGTCTCTATCTGGATTCTTTTACCTTAGAGAGAAACAAATTTTTATCTTGTTTAAGGCAGTAATTTTTATTGTTGGCAATACTAATATATGAGCTGAATCTAATATTTCTATGGATATTAAAAAATTAACTTTGTGCTTTCGTGGTTCTATATTTATATCAAATCCAAAGTGCAGGTCCTTTTATCCTCAATTTTTAGCTGTTTCTCAAGTGAGAAAACCTGGCAGCAATGGTTTGCTGAAGCCAGCCTATACCAACTCACGTGAGCCAACTTTTACATATTCAGAACTTTGAAAGTCAGTAGTTGTTAAACACAGCCATCATTAAAATTTTAACTATATAAAATTATAATGTAATAAATTATGCTAAAATCAAAGGTAATAAATACTTGAAAATCACCATTTCTTAGTAGTTTTTTCTATTTCTTATGCTCTTGAGTTTATATTGTACCTGTATGTTAGGAATACTGCATAATGGGGTGTTACTATTCATTTCTTCCAGCTTCCTGTTTAGTCACATGACATAGATAGCTTCAAATTAGCCGTATTGGGAACATTTTCACCATGGAAATTGGAAAATGCTAAAATCAGGGCTTGATGTTTGTGTTGTTGGTTGTCTAGGCATAAGAAAGTGATGAAGAAAATGTTAATAATGCAAGTTAAACTTGTAAGTGTGTTGTGCCTGGTGCTGAAGTTGAAAGGTTTTAATTTAATGAGTATCATGTGGAGGTGAAAAAGGGTTTGTCAGATTTGGTGAAGATAATTTTGTTAGGTAAAGAGTTAGCAAATTGGCATGCAATTTCATCTGTCAAACTACAGATTGCAACTATTGATTAGCCACAGATAAGAGTTAAGCAAAAACTTAATGAAAGCATTCTTTGAGAATTAATTGGCTCTATGGAACTTAGAGGAAAGATCATTGTCTATTTTATTATTTTTAAAATTATGTATTATGCATACTTTATATCAGTAAAATTTATAATGAACATATATACCCTTATATATGTATGCATTTTTTTCAAAGAGCCAAGTTTTAACAATTAGCTGTCCAAGAACCACCTACTATTTATTTTTTCACTTCCCTTACCCTACACATTCAACTAATTACTAAATCCCCTAAATTTTAATTCAGAGATGTCACTTGAATCTATTTACAGTAAAACCTTGGATTGCAAGTAACTTGTTCTGTGAGTGTTCTGCAAGATGAGCAAACATTTCTAATAAATTTTGACTTGATAAATAAGAGGTGTCTTGCAATACGAGTAGTAGGTGATGCCAAATGTCACATGATCACAATTGAGCCAATGGTTCTTGGAATTCACTTTCATATACAAGAGCTTTTGATTACTGGCATGTTTCCAGAATGAATTATGCTCACAAACCAAGGTTTTACTGTATTTTTATCCACTCCATGTATAATGCTGTAGGTTGGGTCTTCATTGTTTTTCTGGTTGCTTCCACTTTTGTTTTCCTTCAGTTCATATTCTACACTTTGCCATGAGTGTCCTTTGACAGAGTAGATGTACTAATGCCATTTCCCTTCTTTAAGTCATTCAGTGGCTCTCAGTAGCTTAGAGGATAACACCTCATCTTCTTTGCATGGTTCTAACTCCTGGCACATCCCTTCCTTCTGAACTCCTTGCTATCCTCTTTCTTTATTCCACCAACAAGCCTCATACATAGAGTTAGCACACTGTTTTGCAATCTTTTGTTTATAGGTCTCTCTTCATGTAATAGTAAGAATGATAGTTTAGCTTACCTTGTGTCCCAAAAACTTAGTACAAATGTCTGGCATATGTTAGGCACTCAAAAAAATATTTGTTAGTTAAATGAAACAAAAATCCACCTTAACTGCCAAACAGTTCTTCAAAATACCTTTCCCATTTACACTCCTTCCAGTAGTGTATGAGGGTTCTAATTACTACACGTGCTTTTCAACACTTGTTATTGCTTGTCCCTTTAGTTATAGCTATTTTAGTGGTGTCAAGTGATATCTCGTTGTGGTTTTGAATTGCATTTTCCTAATGTCTAATATATTGAGCATCTATTCATGTACATATAGCCATTTGTATATCTCCTCTAAAAAAGGGAAGAAACCCAATTTCATTCTTTTGTATGTGGATATCCAATGGACAGCACCGTTCATTGAGGATATTCCCCACTGAATTGTGTTGACATCTTTTTAGAAAATCAATTGACTATAAATGTAAGGGTTGTTTTTGGACACTAAAATCTCTTTTATTGATCTACGTGTCTATACTGATGCCAGCACAAACTCTTCATTCATTACTGTGGCTTTTAAAACTGGGAAGGGAGTCCCCCAACTCAGTCTTCTTTTTCAAGATTATTTTGACTATTCTGGGTCCCTTGGATTTCTGTATGAATTTTAGAATCAGGTTGTCAACTTATGAAAGAAACTGATAAGGATAAGAATGATAAGGATTCTGTGAACCTGTAGATCAACTGGAGAGTGTTGTCATCTTAACAATATTAAATCTTCTGATCCATGAAGATCAAATGTATTTCCATGTATTTAAATCATCTTTAATTTTTTCAACAATATTTTATAGTTTTCAGTGTAAAAATATTATACTTCTTTTGTTAAATTTATTTCTAAAAATTTTATTCTTTTTGACACTATGGTAAATGGAACTGTCTTTTTAATTTCATTTTTGGATTGTTCACTGGTAGCATATAGAAATACAACTGATTTTTCTATATTGATCTTACATCCTGCAAACTTGCTAAATTTGTTTATTAAGGTTTTTTTCAGCAGATTTCTTAGGATTTTCTGTATACAACATCATATCATCATGTCATCTGAGAACAGATATCGTTTTACATTATCCTTTTTCAATCTAGATGCCTTTTGTTTCTTTGTCTTGCCTAATTTCCCTGGCTAAACCCTCAATATAAACCTTAAAAGAAGTAGTGAGAGAAGACAGCTTTGTCTTGCTCCTCATCTCATGGGAAAGCATTGAATCTTTCATCAGTAAGGATGTTGTTAATGTGGGTATTTCTTAGATCCCTTTTATGAGTTTGAAGACATTCCTTTTTACGCCTTGTTTGTTTAGTGCTTTTTAATCATGAAAGGGTGTTGGATTTTGTCAAATGCTGTTTTCTGTATCTATTGGGATTATTTATGGTTTTTGTTCTTTGTTCTATAATTATGGAATATTACATTAATTGATTTTAGTATGTTGAACTAATCTTGCATTCATGAGATTGTTGCTAGAATCAGTTTGTGAATATTTCATGAAGATTTTTGGATCTATATTCATAAGGGATACTATCTTTTCTTATGATATCTTTGTCTGGTTTTGGGGATGAGAGTAGTACTAGCCTCAGAGAATGTATGGGGAATTGTTTCCTTCTTTTTTATTTTTTGAGACAGTTTGTGAAGGATTGTATTAATTTTTCCTTATATGTTTTTTAGAATTCATCATTGAAGCCATTTGCACCTGGGCTTTCCTTTGTTGAGAAGTTTAAATTATTTATTCAATCTCTCACTGTTACAGACATACTCAGATTTCTATTTCTTCTTGAGTCAGCTTTAGTAATTTGTATTTTTCTAAGAAGTTGTCCATTTCATCTAGGCTATCTAATTTGTTGGTATTTCAAAGTAATTCCTTTTATTTCTGTGTTCAAGCCCTTTATGTTCTTGTTGATATTCTGCCTGGTGGTGGTTCTATCCATTATTGAAACTCAGAAACTGAGATGCTGATTTTTTTTTAATGTTTATTTTATTTTTGAGAGAGAGAGAGAGAGAGAGAGAGAGAGAGAAGTACAAGTGGGAGAGGGGCAGAGAGAGACACACACACACACAAAATCTGAAGCAGGCTCCAAACTCGGAGCTGTCAGCACAGAGCCTGACATGGGGCTGTAACCCTCAAACCATGAGATCATGACCTGAGCTGAAGTTGGACGTTTAATGTACTGAGCCACAAAGGCACCCCAAAGTGTTGATGTTCTTAACAATTATTTAGGAATTATGCTTCTCCCTTAAACTCTGACAGTTTTTGCCTTATGTATTTTGGTGTTGTTGTTGCTGTTGTTGTCGTTAGTGTATATAGTTTATCATATTTGCATCTACCTAATGGATTGACCCCTTTGTTATTATTAAATGTCCCTCCATATGTCTAGTAACATTTTTTGTTTTAAAGACTATTTTTTTCAGAAATCAGTATCGACACTCCAGCCCTTTTATTATTGTTTGCATCCTACATCTACTTTCATTTTTTAACTTTCAACCTATTTATATCTTTGAGTCTAAAGTATAGAAAAAATATAGTAGAATCTTTTTCTTTTCAGCTTTACTAAGGGATAATTGGCAAAACAGATGAACATAAGGGAAGGGAAGCAAAAATAATATAAAAACAGAGAGGGGGACAAACCATAAGAGACTCTAAAATACAGAGAACAAACCGAGGTTTGATGGGTATTGGTGGGGTGTTGGGTGGGGGAGGTGCTAAAATGGTGAGGGGTAATAAGGAGGACAATTGTTGGGATGAGCACTGGGTGTTATATGTAAGTGATGAATCACTAAATTCTATTCCTGAAATTATTATTACACTATATGTTAACTAACTTGGATTTGAATTTTAAAACATTAAAAAAATAGTATGCTTTAATTATTACTTCAATTATGTCATCTAGTATAATCAGGCCTATTGGCATTCTCATTTTAGGAAAATAATTTTAATATATTTTATGATTATTTGATAATTTTTTAATGTATAAGTGGTGTATATAGTTGTGTGATATATATATGAGGATGGTTTGTTATACATATACATTGTGAAAAGATTCCTCTATCAAGTTAATTAACACACCCATCACTTCACATATTTACCTATTTGCCTTTTTATTTTTGGTGAGAATATTTAATTTCCAACCTCTGAGCAAATTTAAATTATCTAATATAATGTTATCAACTATAGTCACTAAGTTATAATTAGATCTCCAGAACCTATTCATCTTAAAACCTGAAAGTTTGTACCCTTTTATTAATCTCTACCTACTTCCTCCATTCCTCATCCCCTGCAAACCACTTTTGTAATCTGTTTCTATGAGTTTGACTTAAAAACAAAGATTCTATGTAAATGTGATACTATGCAGTATTTGTCTTTCTCTGTCTGGTTTATTTCACTTAGAATAATGCCCTCCAGATTCATTCATGTTGTCACAGCTGACAGTATTTTCCCTTTTTTTTAAGTCTGAATAACATTCTGATACACACACACACATACACATCACATTTTCTTTTCTTTCTTTTTTCCTTCCTTCCTTCCTTCCTTCCTTCCTTCCTTCCTTCCTTCTTCTTTTTCTCACTAGATTACTGGTTTATTATGAAGGATACTAAAAAGAATCAAATACTAGATGAAGTGAATACATAGGGTAAGGTCCCAAACAAAAGAGAGGTAAACAAATAGGCCTCTTTCACAGAAAGCCTGGGTGCTTCTTTGCTGTGCTGTGGGGGTGGTAGCCTCCTCCATCTGTTAGAGCTCTTAGGACTTGCAAGTATAAACCCCACTGGCCGCTAGAGCCAGGCTATGTAGGGTGTCCCCTGGGTGGCAGCTGCAAAAATCAGGGTGCTAGATAAGTGTACAAGCTCCTTTCTGGGAGACATCAGTGACTTAGTGTGAGGCAGAGGGAGATCACAAAAATGATGTTTACTGGCCTCTGTCTTTGGGGAGTTTTTAAGCAAGCCTTTAGATGTGTGTTAAATTAGATGCTTGCCCCTCAGGCTGAGGCTTTAAGATAACCGAGTAAGCTTCTTTCAGGAAAGGTCTGGGTGCTTTTCTGTTGGCTGCCTCTGCACTGGGCCCTGGTATGGGTAAGTCTATGTGACTGCACCCTTTAAGAACTTTTTCTCAGTTTGCTATAGCCTAATGGATCTCATGGACTCGAGCCCATTGGCTTTCAAAGCTAGTTGTTTTGGGGGTTAGTCTCTCAAGTGCAAGTCTTAAAAGTTAGGATGCCAGGAGTAGGGTTCAAACCCTTCATTCCTCAAGGAAAAGCTTTGGGTTGTGAGTTCCTTCATGAATCTGGGTTGTCGTGTAGGGAGTGTGGTTTTAGATGAGATTGTGTCTCAGCCTCTCCTAACCACTTTGATGGTTTTTTTTTTCTTGTTTGATCAGTGTGCAGGGTTCACTCAGCAAGTTTTCTGAGTTTTGTTTTGGTTTGGTTTCAGAAGAAATTGTTCTGTCGTAGATGTAGATTTGGTGTGTCCACAAAAGGAGGTGAGTTTAGGATCTTCCTACCTTGCTATCTTGAACAAGAACCCTATTGTTATTTTTTTTATAGTATTAGATTTACATATGCTATGTTGACTTTGATTTTCTATATGTTTAAATCCCCCCCATTCTTCCTTTATTGCTTTCTTTTGTATTATTGGATATTTTCGAGTATAACATTTATTTCCTTTAGAGAATTTTCAATTTTATTTCTTGAGTTATGTTTTTAATTCTTGTTCTGTGACTTACAACATATAATTTATCAGGATGTGTTTCAGATGTATACTGCCTTAGTTCCAGTGAACTATAAAAACTTTACTCCATATAGCTCCCTTCCCCTATTATATTTACATATATCATAGATTCAACAGTACATTTATATAGTTTTTTAAATTTTATATAATCTTATGTCTCTTAAAGCACCTGAGAGAGAAAAAAGAACACATACACATCCACTAAGTTTCCTGTATTAACTTTCTTATTTACTTGTCCTGGTTCTCTTTGTTTCTTCCTGTGGATTTGAGTTACCATCTGATGCCATTCCTTTATTCCAATATAACTTTTGCCCATCTTAATTGCCAAATATATTACATGTCTATGTGTATAGGAACAGAGATACAATTATATACATATTGTTTTATAGAATTATGCTTTAAATCAGTTGAGAAGAAGAAAAGAAATATGCAATTATTCTTTCACAATTATCTACATAATTATTTCTACTGATACTTCTGAGATTTTTTATCATGTGAATTCAAAGTTCTGTCTGTTGTCACTTGCTTTCAGCTTGAAGAACTTCACTTAGTCTTTCTTGTAAGGAAGGTCTGCCAGCAATAAATTCTCTCAGTTTTGTTTACCTTGGGAAAATTTTATTTCACCTTATTCTTTTTTAAAAAAGTTTATTTTATTTGTTTTGAGTGGGGGGATCAGAGAATCCCCAGCCAGCTCAATGCTGTCAGCACACAGCCTGCAACCTGTATCAGCACTCAATCTCATGAACCAAAAGTGAGATCATGACCTGAACCAAAATGAAGCGTTAGATGCTTAACCAACTAAGCCACTCACCCAGTTGCCCCTCACCTTATTCTTCTAAAAAGTAGTTTGCTTTATATAAGATTCTTAGTTGACATTCTTTTTCTTTCAGCACTTTGAATATGTCATTCCATTTCATTCTGGTTTGCATTGTTTTTATTGAAAAATCAACTGTTATTCGTATTGATTTCTCCCACTTGGGATGCATCCTTTTCCTCTTTAACTTTAAACATTTTGTACTATGATGTGTTTAGGTGTAAAGCTCCTTGCTTTTATGCTGTTTGGAGTTCATTGATCTTCTTTGTTATGTAGATTAATGGGAACTTTCCAGCCATTATTTTTTAAAATAATTCTTGTGTCCCTTTCTCTCTCTCCTTTATTTGTTACTCCCATCACAGGTATTTGATGTACCTAATGGTATTGCACGTTTTTCTGAAGTTCTCTTCATTTGCATTCATTCTTTTTTCCATTTTACTTTAATTAATCTCTATTGATTTATCTTCAAGCTTGCTGATTGATTTTTTTTGCCAGCTCAAATGACACAGCTGAGTCCCACTAGTAAGTTATTCATTTTGATTATTGTACTTTTCATCTCCAAATTTCCACTTCATTCTTTTTATAATTTCTATTTTTACTGCTATTCTCTATTTTATAAGACATTATAATCATACTTTACTTTTATTCTTTAATCATGATTTTATTTAGTTCTTTAAATAGTGATAATAGCTGCTTTGAAGTTTTTTGTTTGCTAAATCTATTACCTAGACCTCTTCAAAGGTAGTTTCTGTTGACTGTTTTTTATTTTTCCTGTACATGGGTCACAATTTTCTGCTTCTTTGCATGCCTAATAATTGTTATTAAAAGCTGGGCATTTTATTTATTTATTTTTTAAATTTTTTTATGTCTTTATTTTATTTGGAGAGAGAGACAGAGAGTGAGCAGGGGAGGCGCAGAGAGAGAGGGAGACACAGAATCTGAAGCAGGCTCCAGGCTCTGAGCTGTCAGCACAGAGCCCGATGCAAGGCTCGAACCCACAGACTGTAAGATCATGACCTGAGCCGAAGTCAGCTGCTTAACTGACTGAGCCACCCAGGTGCCCCAAAAGCTGGGCATTTTAGATAATTTATCATAACAACTCTGGATACTAATCCCCCCCCCCCCACACACACACACACCGGGGTCATTGTTATTTGCTTAGTCATTTCTGTAGACTAAATATTTGTGTCCCTCCAAAATACATATGTTGAAACCTAATAGCCAATGTAATAGTATTTGGAGATGGCGCCTTAGGGAGGTGGTCAGATCATGAGGACGGCACTATCATGAATGAGATTAATGCCTTTATTAGAAGATACCTTATAAAAGCTACTTTACTCCTTCTCCATGTGAGGACACAGCAAGAAGGTGACCATCTATGAACCTACAGGTGGGTTAGTGGGTTCTCAATAGATAATGAATCTGTCAGTTCTTTGTTCTTGTACTTCTCAGCCTCCAGAGCTGTGATAGATAAATTTGTGTTGTTTATAAACTACCTAGTCATAGCAGTACAGATGGATGAAGACAATCATTTCGGTCATTTGGTGAAACTAATCTGTGAAGTCTATTTCTCCTGCAGTGTGCAACCTATTATTTCTCTGCTCAGATTTTTTTAAATCTTTTTTTTCCCCATCTTTTATCTTGACTACTTAGTGGTTGCCCCTGGAATAAGCCACTTATTGGACGAAGATCATGCTTAAGCCCCTCAGCCAGTTAGATTTTTACCATTTATCATTATAGATTTGTGTTTGTGTGGCTTGGAGATTTCTATTACTAAGGAGTTTACATTTTTGTTCTCTGTATTGCCAAAAGTTAGTAGTTTAGATTTTTTAAAATGTATCATTTCCAAAAGTATGGAATTTTGGTCATACATACTCAGTGTTCCAGATTTCTAGGGATAAATAACTCTGATTTTTATTTTAATCCTGTCTTTGTAGTAGTTGCAGCTGGGCCAGAGTAGCTTTTTGGTCAGAGGTTGTGTTTAAGTCTTTGTCCCAGTGAAGCTTTGGCCCTGTGTGCATGGATCTGTGTAAGGCTTGGGGAATGCTTTCAAATATCTATCTGCTGTGGTTGCTCCTGTATGAGTGTACCCCAGCATATGCACTCAGTCTTCCTGATCCTCATAGCTGGTTGTGAACCCAGGAGAGTTCTGTTCCTTTTCCTGGTCCTCTCTGTTAAATTTCTAGCTGTGTTGCCATTTTGCCTGTATTGAAGAGCAACTAGCCTCTTCTTAATTTCTCACACAAAAAATATCTGCTGTTTTTAACAATGTCCTTAGGCATGGAGGTCTCCATGCTGTCTTCCAAATAAATCTCATTCCCTCAGGCAGAGCTGTATAGCTCTTTGTCCTTATGACCTTCATTTCTTCTTGGGCAGCACTCCTGTATTACTGCACTACACTTGCTTGCTGTGCATAAAATAGAGCTTCTGTCCCAAGAGTGAACATTGAGGGGCACCTGGGTGGCCAGTTGGTTAAGTGTCTGACTCTTGATTTCAGCTCAAGTCATAATCTCATGGTTCATGAGATTGAGCCCTGCACAGGGCTCTGCTAACAGTGTAGAGCCTACTTGGTATTCTCTCTCTCTCTCTCTCTCTGCCCCTCCCTGGCTCTCGTTCTTTCAAAGTAAATAAATAAACATCAAAAAGGTTTTTTTTTAAAGAGTGAACATTGGTTGAGGGAGAGGAGACTCCATCCTTTTAGCTGAACTTACCTGACATAAAGTTTCTGCTACATGGGCTTGGGGTGGGGATGAGGACTACCAACAGCCTATTATTCCCGAAGAGAAACCTAACCCCAAACTGGAAGCGAGAGGGAGCCGTGTTTTTGGCAATGCCTGTCTGGAGTAGAGTGCCTGGGATAGAGCTTTAATAACAAGGAAGGAGAGGGGTAAGGAAGTGGATCAAGAGACAAAACTGAGAAATTAAGTAGGACTTCTTGTTATATGCCCTTAGGGCAATTTCCAGAGACTTTAAATGTTTAAAAAAATAATTATCACCAGCTAAGCTATGTTTTGCTAGAAAAAGCATCTTCTGAATTCTGCATTCTGCCATTTTAAAAGTCCCATCCAAATAATTGTTTTTTTAAGCCATTAGGTTTTGTTATAGGTTGTTATGCAGCATTAGATAACTAAACCAGGCTCCAAAGCTAGATAGAAGTAGATGGAAATCCCAGCTCTACTACTAACTGAGTGATTTTGAACAAGTTTTCTGAACTTCTGTTTCCTGTTTCCATGTCTGTAAAATGAGATAATTCTTACTATCTCATTTACTTACTTACTATCTTACTACCCATGGTTGTGAGAAATAATTGAGATAATGTTTGTAAAGCAGTTGGACAGCACCTAGGCTCAAGTATTACTTAGTGAGTGATAGGTAACAAGTATTAGAGGTCACAAGGGGTATATAAATTCATTAGGAAGACAAATGTAGACAACTGACAGTAAGTTAGCTGCTAGGCTTGCAGAATTGTTCAGTGTGCTGTGATTCACAGACTTAAACAGCAAGCTAGAGCTCTAGAACTGGGAGACCCTTGCTTCCTGAGAACAGAAGGGTTGTGAATGAATAAGGTTAACAAAGGAACATTTTCATAGAGAGAAGCATGGATGGAGAACCTTTGGAAACAACTTCAACCAGGGGGCAGGAATAGTAGGGGAAACCTAAAATGAGAACAAAAGGAGTACTCAGAGAATTTAGAAAGTCAGGAGAATATAGATACACTGAAGCCCAAGTAATAAAAACCATTGAGAAAGTGCTTATGTGGAGGGGAAAAAAGAGTGATAAGAAAAGATCATTAAAATCTTTTGAAGGATTACGTTTTATAGAGGGGTGGCTGTCGGAGCCAAATTGGTAGGAGTCAGTAGGAGATATGGAAGCAGGGCTGGTGGAAAGGAATAGCCACTTAAAAGGGGATTGAGGATGTATTCTCTTATTTTGTTAGGGTTTTATTTGTATTTTTTTAAGGTGAGGACATGCCTTTAGACAGAGGAAAGTAAGGATAATTAGGAATGGAAGAGATAAAACATGGTAGATGGAGAAAAATCATGAAGCTGGCACAAGGGATAGGATTATTGCCACAGGTAGAAGGGCTAATCTACATAGAGTTTTAAAGAGCAGGCAAATAATGTATATGAAAACACTTTATTAACACATAGTTGTTGGGGTAGAGAGAAGTTGGTACATATCAAATAATCTCATGCCTCCCTGAAAGTATGAGACAAACCCACCTGCAAATACAGTCAGCAAAGTGAGTGTTCAATTTAATGAGGCAGTGAAAGTTTAGAGGAATGTGTAAAGCAAATGTGAGAAATGTGATAAGGAGCCAAACAGAGAGTATGGAGAGTGCTGAGTTGAGGTTTCCTGCTTTTTTCTCCTTTTCTCCTTTAGTTTTTCTGGAAATACTTAATATACAGAAGAGAAGAAAGCAAAGAAAGAAGGTAAGGCAAAGGAAGGTATTTGCACAGGAAGTGGATAATTCAGGACTGTGTCAATAGATAGGTATAGAAAGCAAGGGATACAGGCAATCAAGAATGAAGGTGGCAGCATCACTTAATTGACAACCTCTGGGGTTCTGTCTGGATTTGGAGTCTGGTATGGAAAAATACTGTCTAGCCATTTTAAATAATGGCTCAGTAGAGTTGTTTTCAACAGAGGTTGGCAAATTATGGTCCTAAGCCAAATCCTATCTACCAATTGTTTTTATAAATAAAGTTTTATTGGGACATTACCATGCCCATGCATTTATGTACTGTGTATGGGTGCATTTGTACTACAAAGAAGAGTTGAGTAGTCAAGACAGAGACCATAAGGCCTGCAAAGCTTAAAATATTTACTATCTAGTCCTTTATAAAAAAATGTATGCTGGCCCCTGGTTTATAACACATAAAAGTATACATCATATATTGGTAGATGAAAAAAGCAGAATATAAAGCAATATTTATCACATAATCCAATTTTCTGAAAAGTAAAAAATATATAACTATGCCTAGAAAAATGACATAAAAGATATAATGTAAACAATTGTTTTTTTTGGGTGGTAAAATCACCAGAGACTCTTTTTCTTCTTCTTCTTCTCCTCCTCCTCCTCCTTCTTCTTTTTTGCAAACTCCATAATTTCTACAATATGGGAGGATAATGGCATGAGGAAGGAGAATTTTATTAAATGTTTACTTTAGTTGATTAGACCAGGGTGCAAAATAACATAAGGCTATTATTTCCTCTGGAAGGGTCCAAATGAACTTGTCCAAAAGATAAAATCTGTGTCATTGACTGCACCTTTACCCCAATCATGCGTCCTTCTAAACTGATTTTGATTGATAATAACAGGTAATGGAAAAGCTATTCCCACCTTTGAAATGACAAATCAAGGTATACAATGGCAATTTTACATGTATACATGTGAAACTAACTTTAGAGCATTCTAACAAATATGCCAAAGTCTTCAAACTGTCTTCATTAATGTTATGATTACTAAGAAGGAGTTAGTATTCAAACAGGAAGTTTCAGGCATCTACATTTAGGGAGAGTAATCTTAGAAGAGAAATATGTGTATAAAGTAAGCCAAATAAAGTTATTTCAGATAAAAAGTAGAATTCAAAATCTAGATTAACTGCCTTCAACAAATGGTATTCTATCAAGGACTTTCAAAAGATGGGGTTGGTTTTGACGGCTATTTCTTTTTGCAGGACCTATCAATCACTCTGTCAGCACCCCCACAGGAAGACTCAGAAGTCCATTAGGTACCATCAGTTTTCATTAGATGGCATTTGCCCAGTTTTATGCGTTTAATTTTTTTGTTTTCATGTTTATAGAGTGCCATTGTTCTAGACACTTTACAGAATTTGGAGACAAATTAGGATGCCTAATATGTATTGGTGAATATTTATTGGATCACTAAATCTATAGTTTGGAATTACATTGGCCAAAGATAGGTTCAAGAATTTGAAGTTAGTCATCAGTGAGAAGAGAAGAGATCAAAGACAAAGGAAGGGGAGGGAAGAGACAAGGCAGAAAAGTCCAGAAGCTGAGGGTGATGTGTGGTATGGGACAGAGTGAAGAAGAGGCAGAAGAAGTGAAAATCAAGATCAGCTTTGAACAAACATAGTCAGGCTCACAGAGACTCTTAACTCTTAACCCAAGATTGTCTCATGTCACAAATGGGACATCTGGTAGTGGAGGCTTCTAATAGCTGAATTTATTCCATTTCTTTTGCACCTCCCAGAAGCTATTGATTTAGCAGTTTTACCAGGTCAGACTATAATCTCAGTCAAGAATATTTTTGACAATCTTTACAATGTTTATTAAATCTACATAACTACTTCTAAAAGTTGTTATGATGAGAGAAACCTATATGGTTTAAGATCTTGGCCTTAGTGCCTTCGCTTGCAATGAGGTAATTAATGAATCTGAAGAAATTAAGAATGTTCATTTGGGAAAGAGGATAAATTACAAACCAATGAGCATTTGGGTCAGGGAAAATGGGATAGAAGAGGACATTTAAGGTTAATTGCTCTGAAAGCACCAGCCTGGCCATCAATGGAGATCTGGGGAAAAGAAATATAACTTAGGTAGTTACCAAACCAACTTCCTTGAGGACTTCTCTCTTCTATTCACAATGGCTAGGTCCTGTGGGACAGATGGAAAATGACCAACTATACTATATTTTGCAGTGAAGTAGGGGTTGAAACGAGACCAAAACAAGATTTGTTGCCTGTTGGAGATAAGGTGGAATTCAAAGATATTTCTAGCAAACAGACCTAGATTCCTGCTTAATGAAAAATAGATTTTTGCTCCAAAATGATCCAATCTTGACTCAGGTTTATTCA
Organism: Cryptoprocta ferox; assembly: GCA_028646485.1. NCBI lineage: Eukaryota > Metazoa > Chordata > Mammalia > Carnivora > Eupleridae > Cryptoprocta > Cryptoprocta ferox. The sequence continues at coordinate 71,924,803 of CM053577.1, forward strand.
TGAATTTATTGATTTACTCAACACATAGTTTATTGGTTACTTTCTGTGAGCCAGCACTGACCTAGATTCTAGGATACAGGAGTCAATGAAACAGGCAGGGTTTCCTCTCCCTTGTGGCTTGTGGGTCAACTAGAGGGAGTTAAATAGGGAACATGTAACAGAGTTTCCATTTTGATGCTGACCATTCCCTGACATGCTGTTGAAGGGCCAGCTACTAGCCAGTTCTCCTTAGGAAAAGAAAAACATGTGGTTTACCTAGCTAAGTGCATATTAGAATAAGTATTTAACTGCATGTTAGGAGAAGTCAAATTCAGCTAATGATGCTAGTGATCAAAAAGTGGACTGAGAAGAGAACAAGTCTCATCTCTCTCTGGCCCCAAAGTTATTGTCAATATACTTCCCTATGTGAAGGAATGAATTTCAACTCCTGTGTCTGGCTTCCAGTATTTTCATGATTCTCGCCACTGCCTACCTCACTAATCTCATTTCCCACCACCGATTACTTGCCTTCTATACCTGATGGCTAAACAATCGATGTTACTGCATATATTCTTCCTTCTGCCTGGAATACACCCACCAATATTGTTCATATGAAGAATTCATATGCATAAATTAGGACTCTTTCCCTGTGCTACCTTCTCTATGATTTTTCTTGGCCTTTTTACTCAATTAATGACTGGCACCTTTATGCCACAGTGGTCCTTTAATTACTTATCATTTTATATTGCAATTATTCACCTCCCCAGGCAAGACTGGGAGCTTTTGAGGGAAGAAGATTAGATAGTATTCGTGTGTTTCCCAAAGGCCTAGACCAATGTTTAGGGTTTAATAAGCATTTAATAATTATTGTGTTGAATGAACAAATGGGTGGATGAATGAAATGAAACAAATGAAATTCTGGGCAGGAGTGTATTTTAAGTGGCATAAAAAAGTTGGCAAATATTCTAGGAGGATTAGTCAGTGAATTAATCTTATTGTAAATGTATATTGTGTTGAACATCAAGGAAACATACAAAGACAACAAAGAAATGACTCCTGACCTCATGGAATATTCAATCTACAGTATTTAAGGAGACAAAGCTAATATAAAGAGTAAACACCAGAAATAAGTAGAACATAAACTCACAAATCCAATCCAATCCCTAGAGATAGACCCAAAGTCTGGAAGAGTGATTTTAAAGATAGTCAGCACTTTTCATGAAGTAAATGAAAAGTTGTTTCTGTTGACTCAAGATAGAGAGTATTTTAGTCTTTTCAAATGGTGTTTGGGAAACTGAACAGCATCATGCATGTGATGCATGTGAGCTATCACCTCACACCTGTCAGAATAGCTAAAATCAAAAACACAAGAAACAACAAATGTTGGTGAGAATGTGGAGGAAAAAGAACCCTCATACATGTATTTTTTAGAAATGCAAGGTGATACAGCCACTGTGGAATTTGAAAAGATATATGCATCTCTAAGTTTATTGCTACATTATTATAATAGCCAAGATGTAGAAGCAACCCAAATGTCTATCAATAGATGAATGGATAAAGAAGATAGCTTTCTCTCTCTCTCTCTCTCTCTCTCTCTCTCTCTCTCTCTCTCTCATACACACACACACACACACACACACACACTGGAGTATTACTCAGCCATAAAAAATAATGTAATCTTGCCTTTTGCAACAACATAGTTGGATCTAGAAGGCATAATGCTAAGTGAAATACATCAGTCAGAGAGAAAGACAAATAGTATATGATTTCATTCATATCTGGAATTTAAAAAACAAAACAAATGAAGAAAGAAAAAAGAGACAAACAAAAAAACCAGACTTCTATAGAGAACAAACTGGTGGTTGCCAGAGTGAAGGCAGTTGGGTTCCTGGTGAAGGAAGTGAAGGGTATTAAGAGTATATTTACTGTGATGAGCACTAAGTAATGTACAGAATTGTTGAATCATTATATTGTACACCTGCAACTAATATAACACTATATTAATTATACATGAATTTTTAAAATAAATAATTTTTTAAGATGGTAGAATATTGTATTTAATTTTGAAGTTTATTTATTTATTTTGAGAGAGACAGAAAGTGTGCAGGAAGGGAAGAGAGAGAGGGAGAGAGAAAGAATCCCAAACAGGCTCCATACTGTCAGCACAGAGCCTGATGTGGGGGCTTGAACCCATGGAACCATGAGATCAGAGATCATGACCTGAGCCAAAACCAGGAATCAGACACTTAACCGACTGAGCCACCCAGGTGCCCCAACTATGGTAGAATATTTTAGAGGTAAAATAAATAACATAAGTAAAGGTAGCAGGGAATAGAATAAGTGCACTGGAACTGGCCTGATATTTTGCAATCCCCTTTTGGAATACTGATCTCTTGGTGAAGAATGATTCTAGGAGCCATTGTAGTGACTTTAGTGGCTTTCAGGGTCACTTGGTTTAGCTGTGGAATGAACTCAGCTGGCTGCAAAGTGACTCAAGCGCAATGTTGGAATGAATCTCATTTCTTTCTAGAAGTCAATCAGATTCTCAAGTCAAAGTTAAGTTATACTTGTGAATTGAGCCAGAACAGTGTGGTGACGAAGTGTATGGTGGGAACCTGGCCACTTTCATACTTGTTAATAGCACAAGTGCTTAACCATCCCAATGTGGGACAGCCTTTAATAGAAAGCCCTTCCCAGATATGCAAAGATATGGCAAAGTATGAATTTAGTCTTTTTGTGGTAGCTTAGTAGATAACACCTATTTATTTTTAAAGGAAATTAGTGATTTTTAAATGTTTTTTAAAAATTTTTTAATTTAATTTATTTTTGAGAGAGAGAGAGACAGAGAGAGAGAGAGAGAGAGAGAAAGAGAGAGAAAGGGAGGATCAGAGAGACAGGGAGACACAGAATCTGAAGCAGGCTCCAGGTTCTGAGCTGTCAGCACACAGCCCGACATAGGGCTCGAACTCATGAACCATGAGATCATGACCTAAGCTGGAAGACAGATGCTTAACCTACTGAGCCCCCCAAGTGCACTGGAAATTAGTGATTTTTAATGAGAAGTTCCATACAAGAATTTTTGGTGAATAGGGAAAGGAAATACTGACTTCGTGCCTTCTATGTACAAAGAATATTTAAGCTCCAAAACCATCCTGGAATGTAGTATCATTACACCCACTTTACAGATGGGGAGACTGATACTCAGCGAGTGATTTCTCAAAGGCACATATGCTAAGATTTGAATCTTGGATGGCCTGACTCTAGAGCTCAGCCTCTTTCTACTTCATGTCCATTACACCTGCTGCTTACAGGAAACACATGTGGGCATAGGAGTATGCATGCACTTAGCACACATTCAAGTTTAGATGTAGCAATTGCACATTTCTCAAAACTAAGAAAAAGTGTTTTCTTTTTATAGCCCTAAAATTTAATAAGAGGAAATAACTTTTAAAATATCTATCTAGATACTTGTGTCTGTTCAACGATTATGTGCCTGAGACTTTGGAATTAGGCAAGGGAGCAAAATGCTTTAGTCTTCCACCTAGTGGAAGGTCAGGACAAAACGAGATGAAGAGAACCAACTCCATACACATGTACAACAGAGCTGCCTACATGGTGAGATTGAAGGAGTAAAGAGGGTCCCATCTGCCTTCAAGTCTTTTTCACTCCTGCCTGTTAAGTTATATAAGTTCATATCTTTAAAAATACTCCAGGGTAAGACATTCTTCCCAAGAGATCTATGTTAAAGTACACAGACTTTTTATCAGAGTTCTTTCAAATAGGATGCCAGACAAGTGTATTTGATTGGAGCTTGGAGAAGTTGAGAGATTGAAGTTCTTATGCAGAACCACAATGATGGGAGAGGCCAATTATGCCACATGATTGGGCCCCAGGCCCCTAGAGATAGAAAGCTGTTGACAAGCTTGAGTATAATAAAACAACACAAAATTAATATTTGGGATTTGCATTTTAGTGAGACAAAGATTGTGGGAGTTACAGAGGGCAGGTATATATTAGCATCAGAGTTTATCCTAAGCAGAGAAGGCCATCCTGTAAGGTAGTGAGCTCCCTGATCCTGGAGATGCTTAGGGAGGTTGGAAATACCCATAGATAGAATGTTGTGGAGGCTAGACTACAGTCTTTGAAGTCTTTTCCTATTATAAAATTCTGTGATGATTCTATAAATAATTTTGCCAGGTTTCAGAGATGCTTAGGCACCATTAATTTATTCATTCAACAAACACTGATTTAATTATGAAATATATTTCGTGGCTAAGCACTGTTGAAGCTGAGTACATAATCCTAAAGTTCCTAATGACCCGGGTTAAGAGGATAAAACTGATAAGATGTTAGGATCTGTAGGGAAAATCATAATCTAAGAATGTAAAATAATCGATGCCACTAATATTCCAGTGTCCAACCCCAGGGTTTTGCATTTTGAGATATTTTGCTCTAGGTTTGGTAGATTGGCATAGTAGAGTTTTAAGTCACACTTCCTTTTTCAAAGGCTGTAAAACACTGTATCAAAATAAACACTGGTCCAAAAGCTATGGGTAGGGGAAAATGTGTTTACCTGAGCCTGGTTGCAGCTAAATGCAGAGGTATCCTTCCATCTTTTGGAGAGGAGCCACTGACGTACATGCCTACCTGCTGGTATCCCAGCCCTAAACAAGCAGGACTCCCTGGCCTTGGCCATTCCTTTCTTTCTTGTTTCTCTGGGCCTAACATCTGCCAAATTGAACTCTGCACTTATTCCTGCCCAGAAGAATGTTTGGAAGTTTTGTAAAAGTTATACATGCTCATATATGTATGACTACAGTATAGAATTGTAGTCAACAATTTGTAGTCAAGAGTTTTGTTTCACATATAAAAGTGACCACTTTTTTTTTTTTAAATAAGTACATATATTCAAAAGCTGAAATTACAAACTGAATTTCTCATTTATAAAATACAGATTGGTAAAACTGACCAATTTGATTCAAGGTCAGAAAACTGATAATAGGGATAAAGAAGCACATATGATGCTAATCCTGTGGGTATTTCTTGGCAAATAAAACTCTGAAAGCCGTAGGTCCCGATTTACAGTGAACATCATATAAATGTTAGCATAGGCTAGGGTATGCACTGCAGTAACAAATTCATCCTGAAACCTCAGTGATTTAACACAAGTTTATTTTGGCTTTTTTCTCCTCACTCACACTTGGGGTTCATTATAAGTTGGTGGGGAGTTCTGTTCCCTCTAGTCACTCCGAAACATGGACAACATGATATAAGAGGTAATTTAGAAAGACTGAACACAACCAAGGTGGGGGCAGGCGGAAGAGATAGATATCAAAATTAGAACAGTTAATCCAAAAACATAAATGTTAACTATATCATTTAAAAATGTTTAGCTCAAATGAGTTCAGAATATTATCAGAGAATAATTGAAAGTAGGGGTGATAGAGGTGCCTGGCTGGCTCAGTTGGTTAAGCATCTGACTTCAGCTCAAGTCCTGATCTTGTGGTTCCTGAGTTCGAGCCCCACGTCAGGCTCTGTGCTGACAGCTCAGAGCCTGGAGCCTGCTTCGGATTCTGTGTCTCCCTCTCTTTCCACTCCTCCCCCGCTCTCTCTCTCTCTCTCTAAAGAATAAACATTAAAAAAAAAAGTGGGGGTGATAATCAAAGCATATAGCAATGGTGTTGTATAAACACTGACCATGTAGGTGTAACATAGGCACTATAAACACCTGGTCGGCCCGGCCATACATACCTGCTGGATATCAGCTCTCCCTAAAAGGAGAAGAAGCCTGGGAATGGAAATGATTGCAAAGCAGGTAGAGCCCAGTACTAGCCAAGCAGAGTCAGCATTTGCTTGGATTGAATAAACACCAGAGCTGGAAGATTGCAATTCAGAGAGTGGATTAATCCAGTGTATTATAGTGCTGGATTTCTTCATCTCACACTGCCAGAGCCCCTCTCCTTTCCCTTTTCCTGTCCCAATGATTTGTTCTCCCTAATTGTGCATCCCCCTGTCCTTTGTCGAGTGCTTTGATAAATGTGGACACTTCCTCTTTATTTTCTTCACATTCTGTGCTTCTCGTGAGTCATTTCTGAAGGCACTGAATCATTTTCATCACTGCTCAGCCTCCTCCTGTTTGAAGTCCTTGTCTGGATATATGCTTATTCATCACCACTCTCTCTGCGACCCACATGTGTCCGGCACACTGTTTACATTGGGCTTTAATCTGTTGTTAGTGGCCAACTCCAGTGTCCCTCTCCTTCCTCAAGGGGCCCATCCCTGTTCCTCCCGCCTGTACAGCTCCCAGTGGGAGAGCATAGAGAGCAAGAGCTCTGGCCCTTAACCTTGGCGTATGGACTCTTGCCCAAATCTTCATTCCAGACCTTCCCCTCTTGCTTGTCCTTTACAGCAGCTTCTTCCTCGGCATTGTCTATACAGCCAAAGAGGCAGAAATGGGGTCCCCTCCAAGGCTGGCTCACAGACCATCCTGGGACAATGCACTGCAATGAGGGCTCATGTGTTCCTGCTCTTCACCTGCCCTCTAACGTACATTTCCCTCCTGCTACAAATGCCAGTGTTGTTTTTTTTTTGTTTTGTTTTGTTTTATTATGTTTTGCTTAAATACACTTCAAAGTGCAAATTCTCTAGTTCCCACTGGTCAATGGAATGCACTGGTTTATGACCCCAAAGGCTGGGATTTTGCATGAATGCACTGATATTTAGTAATTGGTAATAGATCTTGACATTTCAACAGGCTCCAATGGGTTATCCTCCATTCTTCTTTTTCCTCCCCCAGCCTGGTTGCTCTGGAATTGATTTATGAAACTAGTTTGCTTTTTACTTATTTTATTCCTCATTATTCATATTTAATGTTACCCACACTTGACCTTGTGACTCTAATTCCTTAAACTGAATAATGTACACACATTGACTTTGTTCTTCTTGACAAGTCTTATCATTTTTTATCTTTGCCATCCCTCTTCCAGCCTTTTAAAGATCTAGGGCTCTCTGAATCTCTTATCTGTTTACATTCTTCTTCATTATTTAGTATTAATGTTCTTCTTTCAGCCATTATTCCCTAGGTTGTTATTTTCCCTCATTTCCTGATTTCTGTCACAGAGCCAGATCTCTCACTACCACACTTTAGAGGTTGATGATAATGTCACCAGTGAAATCAATTCAGATGTTACGAAGAAAAACCATGTACTCAGGAATTCAACAACAGCTAAATCAGTTCTTGCATGAGACTTTTAGCATCTTTCGGAAACATCAGTTGTGAGGTGTTGCTAAAAGTATATGTTTAATCAGAGCAGGAAGATCACTTGTTACTTAAAACAGAACATATAAATTTTGCCCCTGAGTAATTCTTAGACCATGGATGCACCATAGAACATTTCGATGGCCATTATTTGTTCAGCAGTGTCCCATAGGAAGAGTACGCCATAATTTGAGAATATTTTTCACAAAGATATGAACTGACAATTAATCATTAATGCCCACCCAATGATCTAGGTACCTATGATATTCCCTTTCTTCACTTCTTAGGAAGTGCTACAATTATGGTAACAGCAAATCAAGTAAGACATTGGGGGTACTGCATATGTTTTTATTCTAATATAGTTGGTGTGATTATCTCAGTTTCTTAGACTTAATTTTTCTGTTAAAGCCAAATGTGGACCAATCAGTTTCACATGATCCCCCTGTCTGGGAGGAGAGTTACAAGTGTCTTCCAACTGCACATTATAAAGGGAAGTAAGGTGAACCACTACATTGTCCTAAACCAAACCATTAACTGACTAGAAAAATTATGTTAAACTTTTGAGATACGGGCAGTGAATTAGGCCCATGCTTTTGAGGTGAAAGGATACTTCTTTATTCCTATAATATGATGACTATTTTTATCATAGTAAGTCACCTATTAGGTTCAGTACGGACCTAATGTTCAAAGACATTTAGTTCTTATTCTAGCTTAAGGTTTTCTTAATACTCGTACACAGACTAATACTGTGTTTCTATTGGCTGGTAAATCACCACTATGATACAGAAAAAATAATCACGGAGTCATCTGACAATTAGTGGTATGTGAGAAAAAAGGAGTTAGGAACGCTTCGGTGCTTTTCTGGTATCGAACAGCTGTCGTGTATGTTAGACTTGACAGTATTGCTTTCTGTCCCAGAGTCTCTGAAAGGCATTCTTATCACAAAAGCCAGGACAGTATCACAAGCAATCTGTGTTTTTATGGTCCTCAGTTTTTCTTCCTTCATCTCTTTGTTCCTTTAACAATAAAGGATAAAGAATAAACAAATGGCCACAAGATTTAATGATTTTATTTTTGAACTATTACCTACATTTTGCTGTAAATCACAATGATTGACCAGAGCCGTTTGCATCGCGAAGCAGGTCAGTTCTTTCAAGTTACAAATACACATTAATCATCCACAGCAAAAGCCCTACTGCCTAGGAAGGATATGGCCCACTGTTTAGTTAGGGTTAAGGTAACATGCTGCAAAAAATAAACTCCAAGTGGAATGAAACGGACACTATAGAAGTTTATTTATTTTCTACATTACAGTCCATGGAGTAGATAGGTAGGTGCCTCTTTTCCTCAAGGTCATCCAGTGATTCGGGTCCCTTCTATTTTGTTAATTTGCAAATTCCTAGGATCTTACCCTGTCCTCATGGTTGAAGTAGGTCATTACCCTAATCCCAGCCTGTGGGAGGGGGAGAAGACAAGGAGGACAAGCAGTTTTCTTTCTAAGGATGTGACTCAGAAGTTACATACACCACTTGTGCTCTCATTTAAGTGTCAATAACAGTCCCCTGGTCACACCTGGTTGGTTATACTGGGGACCTAGAGAGTAGAAAGGAGTTCTCTGGTTAAGTGGCTACAAGCATCACTAGAACTGGGGCGGTGGTGTGGTGAGGATGGTGAGTGTTCTTAACTAAGGGGATGACAAGGATCATGGATCCTGGGGGACAATGAGTAGTCTCTGCTGTATTTAATCTTGGGAGAATGCTGTTATCATATGTGTACATGTTCAGAGTGGTGCAAGCATCTGTGAAAGGTGCATTTTCTCATGTGCTCTGAGATTTTCCACACATTCACTAATATCAAGTATTTCCTCAATACATTTAATAAAGGAGAAATTGAACATGAAAGGGAATTTCATGTGATCCATTTAGGGTCATCAAGTAATTGTAGAAAAGTGTCTTGATATCCTGAAACTTGTTCTACTTAGTTAGTCGGATCTCCTGCTTTTCTATTATTTGTTAAAATGCCTAGTTTTGGAAGTTACTTATATCTTTTTTCATCTCAGTCCCTCCCAGCCCCCAGTTGAAGTTGTTGAAATACTCTTTGAATCAACTTTTTCTGTTTTTGTTTTATTTCCTGTTGAAATTAGGGTTATTCATTCCACTGATTTTAGTAAAGAAAATATACAAAAGCAATGAAATCTCAGGGTTTATTGCCATTAACTGCAACCTGCTTTAAATATTGTGTTTTATTTAATCCTTTCACCACCCTGTGAAAAAGGTATCCTCATACAGATGAAGGAGTTGAGACATAGCACATTAAGTCACTTGCCAGAGTCTCCTTGCCAGCATGCCTTACCTTTCAGCCTGGGCTCTAAATCACAACGTTGGACTACAGGAGCATTAAGTCCATTATTCAAGTAAAGGAGACATAAAGCTAAATTCTACTCTCATGGATATATCAGTGCAACTTGGGCAACACACAATCTCCAATACTCAGAGTGGCCTGAATTCAAACTTTTAAAATCACCATATTTTGAAAAAGATGTCAAAGTAGACATTCCATTTCTCAGCTTTTGTTTAACCTTCAAAAATCATAGTATCCTTCAGTGCAATAGTAAAATTAGTGAGTTAGAACATTCCCTTTTCACAGTTTCATAAAAATGAAAGTTCTTTTGGTCCTTTCTCTATGGACAAATGCAGAGGCACCATCCAGCCTGTTTTTTTTTTTTTTAACTGGAAACTGACTATAAAAATACAGCCCTCCATCTCTCAGCAGTGATAGATAAGAAGTACTGAAACAGCATTAATAATTAATGGGCAGACAAGATGAAACTCCAGTTGCTCAGACTGCTGTCTCCACATAATCTGTATTTTATACAAAAGGAGAAAGAACTCAATGGAATTTTAGCTGTGACCGGATAAAAACTGCCAGCAAAATGTGATAAGGAAAGTCTAATGTGTATATTAATCATGTTTATAGCTCCTCATTTGTTGATATATTAGCCTAAACTCCCTTTAAAAATACATTTTTGATCACCAGTAGATTCATTTAATGCAACCAAACCTCAAATAGGGTCCAATTAAAGTTTCCAATTTTTATTAATCAAAAATAATTAATCTACCCCATAAATCATGGAACAAATGGGTTAAGAATTTTAGTGCAAGATGAGAAGCATTAAGAAGGAAAATCTAGAAAAGTTTGATGCATGATGTAAATATGCCACTATATGTTTATAGCTTAAGTTAACATTTGGCACTTTTATTATCCAAATTGTTTTTCTAGATACAATGAACGTATAATGTGACTCAAAGTGGGACACAGTTTACCCTTGAATGGTGTAGACTTCAAACACGATGCATTTTTATTTTCTCTGGATCAGTTATAACAAAACAGATTACAGAGTTGGGGTGGAACACAGAGTGTTTCTAGAAATGTCTGAATGTTTAATAGTTAAAAAGCCTAAGAAAATAAGGCCCAGTTAAATCTAGAAGAAAAGGAGTTGCTATGTATAAGTAGGTAAACTTTTTGATATTGAAAAAAAAATTTAGAAACTAAAGCTTGGGAGAAATTTGTTTAATTCTACCTGTTCAATAATCCTTGAAATGTACACCTAACTATAATCTTATCCCAAATTTGTCACAAACATCAAGACTTAATGGGAGATGATGTATGAGAGAAGGCAGGGAAAGACATATTAAAATCTAGCAATGTGTTATTTAGCCTCATTATCAAGGATGTTGAAGAGGCAGAAAACTTTCCCAGGTACACCCAGATATATTTAAACATGGAATCTTAGGATTTAGCCATCAGTCTAAATATTGTTTTGGCAGTCATGCTAGTGAATGAAAGTTCATAAGTCTTGGTACTAGAAGAAATTAGAATACACCCTAGAGAAGTTAAATGTGGAAAATGCAGGGGAAAACATCCTAAAAATAAAAGAAGACCAAAGGTACTAAGGTAAAAACTCATAAGAGCCATAGGTTTTATTTGCTATAAGAAATACAGTTATATCAATGGAATATGTTAACTCATGCAGTCAGGGCATGGCTTAGGAACAATTTAGTCCATGTCTTATGAAGGCCAAGCAAAATTGCATGGATGGAAATAACTTCCCAGTTACATATTCACCTCCAGCCATGGCTCTCTCTGTCATAACCTGGGCCACTGGACTCTACAGGGTACAGGAGAGAAGAAACAGGGGAGCCTGAGTTCAAGTCAATTCACCCCCACTATTGGAAAAAGAACTCACAGCTTTTTCTACCAGTGACCAGTCAATAGCATCACTATTCCCATAAACAAGATAAAAACATGATTAGTGAATTTAGCAAAATGCTACAGGCTGATATATTCTTAGAATCTTAGCTGCCAGGTTATCAAAAGCTTGCATGTTTTGAAGAAGGCACAATATGCAGAGATGGATGACCCAGGTAAGCAAACTCTTTACCCTCCATGAATGTATTCACTTGTAATATGGGGATAATAATACCTGATCTGCTTGGCTCATAGGAATCATATGAAGATTTTTCTTTAATGAGAAAAGGTGTGAAAAGGGGCTTGTGGAACTATAAAAACCACACAGATGTGAACTGTAATTAATAAGCTGTGAGGTTTCTCACTTTTCTGTAAGGATTCCTTAAAAAGGAGGATTAAAGCAGGGATCCTGCTTCTCCAGACTTAGTTCATCTTCTCTAGAAATTCTGCCATTAGCCTGCAACCAGCATTTCCCCAAAGCAGGCCTGAAAAATACTCGTTCTATGGAAAATTAGCAAGTGTTATTCCAAAGAGTCCTGTGGTGAAACCTATTTAGGAAACACTTGTGTTGTTAAACAGGTTTCTTTCCTGCAGGACTTCTCAGAACCTTTAACATGCACGTTAGAAACCTCTAAGAGGAGGTATATTGGAAGAAATTTCCCAAAACTTATTTGACCATGGAAATTGTTTATGATAAATCATCTCTTGGGATTGTTATTCTATGGACACTGCTTTGAAAACCACTGATGAATGTTTTGTAATGTCTCAAAATGTATGCTCTGAAAACACACTGCATGTCATTCTCTTGAGGCTTACAGTGCTACTGTTGAGACTAGCATTTCTCACATGTGGTCACTTGAGAAGTTTATTTAAAATACAGATTCCAGTGCCTCACCTAACACTTCAGGCAGCCTCCCAGGAATCTGCATTTATGTAAGCTCTGTAAGTGACTCTGAACCAAGAGATCCCACACTAAGGTCCAAGAAATGGCTGCCACTCCAGGAGTAATAGTAGTCTTGTGGTTTTAACAGCTTAGCATGAGATATGTCTCATCTAAGACAGACTTACACTTTGTGAGCCTCAAAGAGGCAAGTTCATCCTTGAAAATATCTAGGTACACACACATCTGTGCCCATATCACCTGATTGACCAGCAGCCTGGAAAGACCATCATATTATGCACATAATGCTCAACTGATAGGATATTCTGCCTTTCTTTCTGTCTGTCTGTCTGTCTTTCTTTCTTTCTTTCTTTCTTTCCACCTTTCTTTCTCCTTCCTTCCTTCCTTTTTTTTCTTCCTTCCTTCTTTCCTTCCTTCCTTCCTTCCTTCCTTCCTTCCTTTTTCTTTCTACCTTTTTTTCCACCTTTCTTTTTTCTTGGCATACTTCAGTGAGTAAGAGCAAAGTATTTCTTTGCATGAATTTCTTGGAAATCCAAATTTATATGTCTGGGAAAAGAGAAATGTAACATCTACTTAGCTAACAGAGCTATTCTAAATAGAAATGTAGAGAAAAAGTGGCCACCTTGAACATAATAAAGTGAAGTAATGCTGTCTGAAAGTGGCCAGGGTGCCTACAGGACATTATCAACATAGTCAGCCCTGGATAAGGACACGTTTTGCAATCAATCTAGAAAGTAAGCCATAAGCTTTTTTCTCTGAAAAACCTTCCAATCCTGTGGCTTATACTAAAGAGCAGAAAAACTCCATGTCAGTATGAATGCAAGGAGGAAAGGACATACTTATCAATCTGTGTGGCACTAAATCTCTTTCATGCAGGACCTTTTTATGTATTTCCTCAAAATACTCTGGGATGTTCTGTATCTAGGAATACCCAAATAAGAAATAAGCATGTCCTCATTCAGCTGGCTCTGGGCAGTGATTGGCACCGGCTCTTCCATCAGACTCCCACCTTTAGTTCAGTGTTTCATTCCATGTATGCATCACGGAAAAGAGTGTGGGCTCTGGGGTCAGTCTGGCTGAGTTTGAATCCTAACTTTTCCATGACAGACTTAAATTCTAAACTTCAGGGTTTTAATCTGGAACATAAGGTAATAACAGTATGTACGTCTCAGAATAGGAGTCAAATGAGGAAATGCTCAGCGCCTGGCACATAGTAAGTGCTTGCAAATGCTAGCTGTAATTTTCCCAGTCCCCATCAGGGCAAGGGTCATGTTTTATAGCTCTTCTCTATCCCTCACCTAGCCTAGAAAAGGCCTTCACATATAGAAGGGAAACATTAAATAACATCAAGAAGTTGAAAGAAGGAACATGTTGAATTGAACAGAGGACATTTTAAAAACCTCGGGATGTTTTCTTTGGACATGAGGAATAAATATGAGATCATTCTGAGAAGAGTAAGCTACATAGTGACATGGTTCTCCCTCAAAACCCTACTTCTCCATTCCGGACCCAAGGATCTCGGGTGAACCTCCCCTCTTGCTCCTCCCTTGGCATCATGCCCTGTCTGCACTTCTTTGACGATGTTTCTCAAAATGATCCTTTGGGTAAGGATGCAGCCGATCTTTATAGAAAACTTAGAGGTGAAACACATTATCGAATCATCATGGTTTGTTTGTGAAATCACCGTACCGTTGTCTGCACTTTGGTCTTTACGAAAGTATCTTTTCAATGCTACCCAAATAGCAAGACGATGAAGTACTTCATCAGCTGAAAGCAGAATTGCCGCAATGAAAAATGTGGTGTGTGCTGACGAATATCACTTACGTGCTGGTGTGGGGTGGCGGTGCCGTGAGACAGCGCGCCAGGAAAAGCCACACTCGCGGATTGCACTTTTAACCCAGTGATAAGTGAGACACTGAAAACCCGGTAGAATGAGAACTACAAATATTTAAGAGATCACTTCACTCCTACATCTGATGATGGAAAGGTTTATCTTAGAGTCTGGGTAAAAGTAAAATGAGTTGCTTGTATCTACACATTACAAGTTGGCTAAAGCGTAACTCGTGTTTTTCTTAGTGGCGGGTGTGGCCACTTAGTGGCGGGTGAGGCGAGGGGGGACTGAAACTGACATCAGAGCCGGTGGAAGTAGCTTTTCCTCTCTGCCTGGACACTGCCTTGTGAGCCTGTTTTCGATCTTGTTGGACGAGAATATGCGTCTTTTTACTCAAAGTTAAACGCGACCTGGTCTGGTACATTTCTAAATGTGTCCTATTGAGAGCCATTACTAGGTCATGCAACCAATTTAGTGGCTAGGAACCAGTATTGAAAAATAGGATAGGATAATAGGATAAGATAGGATTGATCAAAGTGCAGAACACATAGTAAGGGTTAAATTTGTTTTACGAAATTTTGTTTTTATATGTTTATATGCATATGTGTATAGCAGGTCAGGATATAAATTATATTTGTGACTTTGAGTCTCGGGTTAATAGATTCTGAAAGTTACTGGCTAAGAAACTGTGTTCCTCTGTTCATTTATTTTATTTTATTTTTTTAATGTTTATTTTTGAGAGAGAGAGACAGAGTGTGAGTGGGGGAAGGGCAGAGAGAAACGGAGACAGAATCGGAGGCAGGCTCCAGGCTCTGAGCTGTCAGCACAGAGCCCGTTGCTGGGCTGGAACTCACAAACCACAATCATGACCTGAGCCAAAGTTGGTGGCTTAACCGACTGAGCCACCCAGGTGCCCCATCTTCTGCTCATTTATATTATAGGATACCAAGTAGCAGGGAGAAACATTTCCAATGAGGCTGGTCATTGCCTACATCTTTTCTGTGTACTTTACTGAGCTGCCCACCCAGTAGTTAATGTGGCTAAGAGTTAACATTTACTGAGCAGTTATTGGTTGTTGGATAATGTGCTAAGTGTTTTGTATGTATTTTAACCCTTAAAGCTGCTTAAATTACCTGTTCAAATATACA
The DNA here is from genome assembly GCA_028646485.1 of Cryptoprocta ferox. Lineage (NCBI taxonomy): Eukaryota > Metazoa > Chordata > Mammalia > Carnivora > Eupleridae > Cryptoprocta > Cryptoprocta ferox. Next base: position 71,940,168 of record CM053577.1, read on the forward strand.
CAGCTAGGAAGGAGGAGAGAGCTAGGATTTGAACCCAGATGGCTTGGATTTAAAAGGCTCACACTTGACAACTATTAGGAAGCTCACGGGACCAGGCTGGTCTTTGTTAGAACTGGAAAGGCTTTATAGGCTCTTCAAACTGAGTCCCTTTTTATATATGAGAAAACTGAGACCTAATGAGATTAAGTGACTGATATCAGCAGCAATTACTGGCAGCAATTACTGGCAGAACTAGGACTAGAATTCAGGCTGTGTGCTTTTTTTTTCTTCCAGTTTTAAAGTCTTTTTTTAAATTGTTTTTTATTTTAATCCCAGTACAGTTAATGAAGATTTTTGACTACATCAAAATAATCACCTATAGATTAAAATGTCATAGGGTGTGTGAATCTTATAAATACTGCTCCCCTCTTTGGTTACGAAGAAGCTCAGAGCCAAATTTAAAACTCACTGGGAATAGTTACAATTCCATCTCTATTTTTGCCTTTGACTTTATTTATAAAAAATAATTTTCCCCAATGTCTTTATTTTTTAAAATCTTGCTATGTTGTGTGACTTGGGGAACTGCTGCAGTTTTGTTCAATGAGGAAAGATTCAATATAAAAATATTCTGTTATATAAGAAGATTCAATCATATCCATTTGAATGTTCGAATGAAATGGGCTGTGAGAAGGGAAGGAGGTAGTGGACGAGGGTGGCAAGGAGAGGCAATGGCCAGGAGAAGGAGCTGGGGGGGGCAGGCGTAGGGGAAAAGTTAAGGAGCAATGAAAAGTCTGCCATGAAGGAGCATTGTCACACAAGCGATGGGGACACCTCCACAATGGCACTGCTGCTGCTCAAGGCTCCGAAAGTACAAAGAACTCATTCAGTTTATAAGTACAACATGGCCCTCAGCTTAAGGTCCGTCCCATGGCTCCCCTGTGTGAATCCCTTAATATCGCAAGGCTGGGCCTCTATATGTGTTAGCCTACAGTTTTGGTTTGGGCTACTGCCACTTACCTCTAAATATGTTAGTCTTTCAAGGAATACCTTGAAGAATTTTCTTTTTTTTTCCCTTTTTTTAAAGTTTATTTTTTTAATAGAAAGAGAACAAATATGAACAGGGGAGGGGCAAAGAAAGAGAATCCCAAGTAGGCTCTGCGCTGCTGGCACAGAGCCTGATGCAGAACTGGAATCCATGAACTGTGAGATCATGACCTGAGCCGAAATCAAGAGTCAGATGCTTAACATTGACTGAGCCACCCAGGCACCACTTGAAGAATTTTCTTGAAGAAATAATCTTTCAAGTGAAATCCTGACTACTACATCCCCAAATAATCTCTTTTATTATCTTAATTTCTATACTGAATTTAGTTATCAAATGTTCATATTTTTCAATGTTTTAGATTGTCAGTTTCATAAGGAATGGGTTTAATGTGCATATACATGTGTGTGTGTGTAGGTGTGTGCATGTGTCCCCAAAACATACATCAATACTTTACACATTGGAGATCATCATGATATATCTGAAATAAAAAGAGACAATGGAATTTGATGGATCCTTTATTCCTACATAACATAGTCAGAAATAAAAAGAATGCAAAAAAGATGGAAGGATTATCCCACCCTCTTTTGCTTTGATTTCCTATGGCTATTAAGAAAGTCCTTATATGATAAAGACAAACAAATGTCAAAATCATTTTGAATATATTTTGACCCATTAATGAGCAATAGGCACTGTTTGCTTATATCATTTATAAGAAGTTTAATTTTATGTTATTTGAACTGAATTAGTTAGTTCTTATAAAATCCGTTTAAAAGTCATAAGGATTTCAGACTATTAGAATGTTTATGTCTGTTTCTTCATGATCTTTTTATTTTGTCATTGATATGGAAAGGGCAGTGAACTTCAGGGAACATGCTACCATATCATACTGCTTATTCTGTCATCAGAAGACTGTGAAATGAAAGCAAGATGGCTCCCAGAAGTTTCCTTTGATAGCTGTTACTTCACTGACCCAGAGCTATGTAACTTTTCAAGTGATAACTCCCTAATTAGTTGGAGCTTTAGTATCCTCTGCCTACATCTTGTCCTCAGCCCAAATGTTCACTTATCTAAACCAAAGTGCTACATGACGTCTTTGTTATTTTAGGAACACAGTTACCATTCCCAGGCTGCCCCCACACTATCTCAGATATGTGTTATATGACACATCTTCAAATTCAGAGAAGGATGTAGAAAAAAAGAGTCTTACTGGTTTGAATTTTTTATAACAATTTTAAATAACCAGTTCTTGAAATATTTACTCTACATATTCGTGAGTTTTAGCTTGTATATCTAGACCTAAGACATACAATTCTTATGCACATCAGTGTGGTAAGAAATCAAAAAGATTCAAAAGGGGGTCTTTCAGCAGCACCAATATGAATTTGAACGATAGTTCTTACGTGGAAAATACAAGCATTGTGTCTCTTATCTTACAATTGTGAAAGGAAAAAAACATTTTGGAAAGGGAAATAAGAAAATACAGGATGGAGCCTGTGATTGAGAAAGTATGACTGTTCTTTCTGATAAAAATTATTGAGGGAGCTTAATAGCTCCTTCCAGTAAATTTAGAAGGAACGAAAGTCAAGAAAGAATAAACGGGTAGAGTGTGGGCTATCTTAAACATAAGCCAAGATGCTCAGTAGGAGTTGTAGCTCAGGATAGTCAATGAGGAAAGCAAGATCAGAAAGAAGTGACCAATAACATCATTAATGTGATGATCTGCAGTTCGGCTAAGATATCTGAGTCCTACCCTTAACAGGAAGGACCAAAGTGGGAGACAAGTAAAAAAGTGGAAATGGAAGGGAACATGGCCTCACATATGAAGTAGCATGTGACAACTGAACTTGGATAAATTAAAGGTAGCAATTTCATATATAAGATATATGCTGCTTCTGTTTCTCTGGAGAACTCTGACCAATACAGGCCCATATCTAGGGGGAAAAAAAGCTGTCTGTAGAAATGAAACAGTTTTGAGGAAGCCCAAATGTGAGGTTTACTAGACAAAATTTTAAATGAGGTATTTTAAATATGTTCAAAGAACCAGAGAAAACCATGTCCAAAGAATAAAATGAAAAATTGAAAACAATGTCACATCGTATAGAGAATATCAATAAGGAAATATAAATGATGAAAGAAACAAATGGAAATTATGGAGTTGAAAAGTATAAACGCTCAAATGAAAAATTCAATAGAGGAACACATTGAGGTGGTGGATTTAAAAATCAGTGAACTTTAAGATAGGTCAACTAAGATTGTACAGTCTTAGGAACAGAAATAAAATAAATGAAAAAAATTCAGAACCTCAGAGACTTTTGGGGCATTATCAAGCATACCAACATACATACTGGGAGTCCCAGAAGGAGAGGTGAGAAAAGGGAAAAAAGAATATTTGAAGGATAAAGATCAAAACCCATCCCAAATATGATGAAAACCATTAATCTACATATCTAAGAAGCTCAACAAGCTCCAAATAAAATAATATCAAAGATGTACAAGCCTAGACATATCATAATCAATCTGAAGAAAGAAAAAGAGAATCCGGAAAGTTGGAGGAGAACAACTCAGCATGTATAAATGATTGTCTTTAAAATTAATAGCTAACTTTTTATCAGAAACCATGAAGGCCAGAAAACAGTAGCATAAAATATTCAAAGAGCTCTCAGATAAGAATTCTATATCTTGCAAAATCATCCTACAAAAATAAAGCAACTAACACATACCCAAATAAGCAGAAACTGAGCGAGTTTGTTACTAAAAGACATGCTCTACGAGAAATGTTCAAGAAAATCCCTTCAGTCTGAAATGAGAAGACCCTAGTTAGTAAATACAATCTGTGTAAAGAAATAAGAATTGGAAATGATAACTACATAAATAAATATAAAGGACAATATAAATCTATTTTTTGGTTTTAACTCTTTTTTGTAATCCTTTCTGATTTAAAGTATTTTTAAAACTTTTATTTATTTTTTTGAGAAAGAGAGATAGACTGAGGGAGAGGGGCAGAGGGAGAGAGAGAGAGAGAGAGAGAGAGAATCTTAAGTAGGCTCGATGCTCAGCATGAAGCTCCATGTGGTCTGGATCCCATGACCCTGGGATCATGACCCAATCACAAATCAAGAGTAGGCGCTCAACAGACTGAGCCACCCAGGTGTCCCATAATCCTATCTTATTTAAAAGACAACTTAAGGGATGCCTGGATAGCTTAGTCGGTTGAGCGTTTGACGGCTCAGGTCATGAACTCATGGTTCATAAGTTTGAGCCCCCCATCCGGCTCTGGACTAACAGCTCAGAGTCTTGAGTCTGCTTTGGATTCTGTGTTTTACTCTCTCTCTGTCCCTTCCCTGCTCATGCTCTGTCTCTGTCTCTCAAAATAAATAAACATTTAAAAATAAGTAAATAAAAGACAACTTTAAAAAGCAATGATTATAAATTTGTATTGATTGGCATGTAATGTATAAAGATATAAATTGTATATAGCAATGGTACAAAGGATTAGGGAAGGGGGCCTCCCCTGTTCATGCCCTCTCTAAAACAAAACTAAACTAAAAGACAACAACAAAAAGTCCCCAAAGGAGTAGGGAAGGAATAGAGCTATATAAAAGTGAAGTTTTGTATACTATTGAAATTGAATTAGTATTAATTAGAACTAGCATGTCTTTTAAGATATAAATTATAATTCCTGGGGCAACCAATAAGATAATAACTCAAAAAATAGTAAAAGAAACAAGAGAATTAATTTGGTACAGTAGAAAATATCTGGTTTACGAAATAGAAAGCAATATGGAAAAATATAGGAACAAAAAAGACATAGACAAATAGAAAGCAAATAAGAAAATGGCAGATGTAAATCCTACTTTGGACATGGACCAACCCAGAACTCTCATGCATTACTGGAGGAGTAAAACTTTCTTGGCAAAAGTTCTGACAAATTCTTATAAAATTCAACATATACCTGCCGGTGATTGAGCATTTCCAAGTCTAGGTTTTTACCAACAGAAATGAAAATGTATGTATATACAAAGACTTATAAAAAGAATGTTCATTGAAGCTTTATTCATAATCGTAAAAAACTGGAAACAACCCATTTACAACCCATTCCTCTATTCATCATGAGGAAAATGGGTACACAGATTGGGCAGTGTTCATTTGATAATACAATGAAAATAATAAACTACTGATTCATGCACAACCATGTATAAATCTCAAAAAATGTATGCTGGGTGAAAGAGGTCTTACATAAACAAGTTTTTACTGTATGATTCCATTTATATGAAGTTCTAGAGTGGATGCAAGTAATCTGTGGTGAACAAAATCAGAGCATCAGTTGCCTGTGGAGGTGGTGGGCAGCAAGGATTGACTACAGAAGAGTGTTAAGGAACCTTCTGGGGTAATGGAAATATTCCATATCTTGACTAGAGTCTGGCCTGTTATATAAGTGTATGCATCTGTCAGAGTCATCAAATTGTACATTTAATTATAAGGTGTCTCACAATATGTAAATTTTACCTTTAAAAAAAGTCTAAATTAATATTGAACTTTTGTTAATGCTGAATGTTTAGGGGTGAAGGTTACCGATGTCTGAAACTCACTTTGAAATACATCCAAAAAGTAAGGTGCTTTGATGGTTAGATAGATGCTCATATAGACAGATATGTGATAAAGCAAATATGGTGAAATATTAAGTTATAGAATTCAGACCATGGAAATGAGGATGTTCACTATAAAATTCTTTCCAGCTTTTATATGTTTGAAATTCTTCATAACAAAATGTTGAGACACAACTATATTTGATTAAATGCATGGAGATCAAGGTCATTCTTGAAGCTAGCACCTTCTGAGAAGAAAATTGGCCTGTGAAGGGAAGCATGAAATAAGGATGTGTTGTTCAAGGAAAGCTGTGTAGTCTTGAGTACATTGTGTAACTTCACCTGATGTCATTTTCTTTCTTTTTTTTTTTTTTTGAACTTAAAAAAATATTTTACTTTGGAGAGAGAGAGAAAAAATGCAAGTGGGGAGGGGGAGGGGGAAAGAGAGAGAGAGAGAAAGAAAGAGAATCCAAAGCAGGCTCCACGTTAAGCATGGACAATGCAGAGCTTGATCCCATGACCAAGAGATCATGACCTGAGCCAAAATCAAGAGTCCAATGCTTAACTGACTGAACCACCCAGGTGCCCCTCATCTTATTTTCTAATCTATCAAATAAGCACAATAAATCCCTACCTTGCAAATTTGTGATAATATTAGAGATACTCAGTCTTCAATGGGTAATGAAAATATAGGATTTAATTTAGTGTTATTTGCTATGTGTCATGCTGAAGTTAACCTCTTAGCCTGTCTGTTGTTACCAGATGGTATAACAATACAATTTCCAAACACTGTTAGGATAATTAAATAAATTAATACATGTAAAGTACTCAACGCAGAACCTAGGAAAATATATACAAATAAAAATAGGTTGAACTGTATGAAACAGCTGGGTTTAGGGGTGTTCATCAAAAATAGTTGAATATTTGAGAATTTCATATGGCTCAATCAATAGCAATGTGTGGATATAGATATTAAATATACGAAGATGAGACATAGACATATAAATATGCCAAAGAAAATCTATATGGAGTCAACACAGAATGTTCAAATAAATAGTCTGATACAATTTTGGTGCTTGTGCAAGAGTTTCTCTTATGTAACTTTGTCAAGCCATCGGCTATTATTAGGGTGACAAGCTCTTCCTGATTTTCCTCAGACTTTCCTAATGCTAGAACCAAATATCTCACAACCAGGGAAACCCTTCAGTCCCAGGCAAACCAGAGCAGCTGGTCACCTTAGGTTATATGAAAAGGTATTTCCAGAACCGGCATCCAAGCAGGGACTTGCTCTGCTTTGGGTGCTACCCAGTAACTCAGCCTTACAATATACCTTCAAAAATTACAGCAAAATCCACTTTAGACCCAAACAGCTTTTCATACCCAGACATGTCTTAATTTTCACAGGGTGACAAAAAGACCTGTTGAAGTTTTTTTGGTATTGGTCAAATGTTACTACATTTTAACTAGTGGCCTACTATTGCTGCTCTGAGCCATGGAATCTGTTCAGTTTCATTTATTTTAACAAAGAGTATGTAACAGGGAAGTACAGGAAACAGTATAATCTGGTGCTTGGGCAGGGATGTCACTACTTATCCAGGACTAAAGTAGAGGAAGAAATCTACAGACCACTTTTATGGTTATATTCAGAAGTGTCTGCAATAACTCTCAGTAGGAGGCAAGAAATGGGATGGGTGTATAGAAGGATCCTTGTAGTTACACCTTTTCCAGGGAAAACCCTCTCCTAGCAGCATGTAGAGCCACACTGTAACCTAATCTAGAGGTGTGTTCTGCATTAAGACATCAAGGCTTAATCTGCAGGGGGGATCCCCCCACATTGAAGCCTGAACTCTGGGGAAACTGCTTATGCGCTCCAGCTGGAAAACACATATGGGAGATGAACCAGTTTATCTTTGCAAACTCTGTTTACAAACAAGGTACATTTGTTCTCCACACAGTTTGTCTTTGCCACTGGCACTTGAGGAATCCAGTTTCAACTTTAGAACTACAACTTTGAATCACCTCCAAAATCATGTATAGTTTCTTGCCAAGGTTTTTCCTTTTAAGGCAATCCCTGTGTCCCAGTGTTGGGAAATTGGGTACATCCATTCAGTGAGAACTGTATTCCAAGATTTATTGGATTAGCTCTAAGGCTCAGAAAAATGTACCAAGGACACAAAACATTTAATTAGACACTAACCCTAAAAGTCATCTGATAATACCTAGAAGCCAATAATGTTGGCACAAGACATATAATGCCATAAAAGAGAGGTGATCGGCAGTAACACCAGAAGAGTGTAGGGGGGAATTGGGAAAGTCTTAATGAGCACAGTAGCTTGTGAGCTGGGCTTAAAAAGATGAATACGATTTTAATTGGCAGGAGTAAGGGTCCAGTGAAGGCTGATGGAACAAATGGTAAAGGCATGGGAGGACAGGAAAGGAAGCGTGAGGGGAGAACAAGCCATTCAGTTTGACTAAAATGTGAAGAAGAATAGGCTAGGATCAAATCAACACAGATCCTGAAATGATAAGCTATGGCCATTATGAAAGCAACCACTGGGGATAGAAGAGTCAACAAAACAGGCACAAGCCTGCCTTCTGGTGCTTACATTCTAGTGGGAGGAGGGGGTGTCTCAGGGAAGCCAGCTGAAATGAAGGGTGTGAACAACAACAGGGGCTGGTGCCTCCTGTGTGGCAGGCTCAGTGTTAGCATTTTCTGTGTGGCATGCCAACTCCTTGCAAGAATGTTTTAACCACATGATTCAAATAAGTAAACTGGGCTCAGAGAGGTTGGTGACTTACCCAACCAAGAGTATCCTGGTGCCTGGACCCAAATCCAAATCCATGGTGTTCTTGGCACCAAAGCTCACATCATTCTGGCTCCAGGATGGATGAAAGAGTGGGCTGGGGGGTAGAGAAGGAGAAGAGGAGGAGGAGATGAGGAGGCTGAGAGACCAGATAAGATTTGCCAAGAATCCAGGAGAAATTGAAGACTTGAACCAAGGTGAACCCAGTGGAACGGACAAGGAAGGGCGCCTGTGACTGGTGTGGTGGAGGCAGATTGGTAAGATTCAGCAATTATTTGAGTTGGGGGAGGGGTGACAAAAAAAGAAAGCCAGGAATGAACTTGTGGGCATGAACCTAGAAAAATGGGAGAAGAGGATGCATGAATAGAATCATGGAAAAAAATGAAAAATTGTTAAAGATTTGGGGATTGAGAGAGGTTCAACAAGTTCATTCAACGAATATTTATTCTTCATTTACTTACTTGACAAATATGGAGCAGGCCATGTGCCAGGCACTGATAGAGACCCTAGGGAACAATCCTGAAGTAAAAGCTGCTCCCCTGAGTTTACAGTCTGGTGAGAGGTCACTAAGACTGCAGTCACTTGCTTGATGGCAAACCGAGAGGAGGCTGGATAGCAGTGATTTGCAGCCCTTCTTAAACCCATTAGATTCACCCAATACTTAGTTCCTTTGGTTTTCCCTCCCAAATAATCTGGGGTGTTGCCTGAGCATTGGAAGGTTCAGAAGTTCCCCCGGGTGATTCTAATATGCAGACAATTGGAAACCATTGCTAGAAAGCAGAGGTTGTCAAACTATGGCCCTCAGGCCAGATTCAGCCCCGCCTGCTTTTGTAAGTAAATGTATGTTAAGACACAGCTCCACCTGCTCATTTATGTATTGTCACTCACATTCACACTAGGCACCCTGAGTAGTTGCAAACCCAGACCACATGGCCTGCAAAGCTGAACATATTTATTATCTAACACTTTACAGAAAAAGTTTACGGTTCCTGCTCTAAAGGAAAGGAGAAAGATTCCAAGGCAGATGACAAAGCACCATGACCTCGCCTCTTGGTGGGGGCTTGGGGATGCAGTCGGAGGAGGTTCTATGATGTCTAAGTTTGTGTAGGAAAGTTGAGTAGGAAAAGAGGACACTAAGACCAGTGGGGACAGAAAACACAGCAAGAGCAAATACCCTGTTCCAATATTCACTGCCATGTAATGATCACCCCCAAATTCAGTGGCTTGACACAACAATCATTTTGTGATTACTGTTCACAGTTCCAGGGACTGGCTGGGCCCAGTGAGCCAGTTCTTGCTCAGGGTCTTTCCTGTGGTTGTGGCCAGGCCATGGCAAGGCCTGGAGTCATCTTAAAGCCTTCTGCACTTGTCTGCAATGGTATGCTAGCTGCCAGCGATGTCCTCAGCTTGGCTATAGACTGAAATACCTACCTCCAAGACTCCCCGTGTGAGTCTCTGTTTCCTTACTGCACGAGAACTGGATTTAGCATTCAGGCAGACCGGTAGAAGCAGTATGCTTCTTTATGGCCTCCACTTGTGTGTTAGACAGCATCACTCCTGCTGTACCCATAGGCCCCCCATATTCAAGGGGGTGGGAGACAGACCTCACATCTTCACCAGAGATCTTCACTGTCACATTCTAAGAAGTGAATATGGGTTGGAACATATCATGGTGATCACCCTTGGAAAATACAATGCATACCTCTGCATGCAGGAGGAAGCATGCATAGCTTCAGCATCTCAAATAAAGGGCAAGGGGGACAGATGAGGCTGGAGAGGTGGTGAGTCCAGTCCAGGAAGGTTAGTCCATGTTAAGAATTTTCTTTTTAAGTCACAGGCGTGTAACAGATTTTAGAAAGAATAATGCTAGTATTCAGTATACTAGAGTGGCTGAAGCAGAAACTCTGGAGACAGACTATTTGGGTTCAGATCCTTACTCTATCATTTTCTGACTGTGTGATATTGAGAAAGTTATTTAACCTCTCTCTACCTTGATGTCTTCATCTTTAAAATGAGGAAAATTTTTATTTTCTACAATACCTACCACGTAAGGTGCCTGGGAAAATTGACTGGTTTGGAACAAGTAAGCCCTTAGAACAGTGCTGTAGGACATTCAGTCCTTAGTAAACACTATAAAGTTGTTAACTTAATATTATTACTCAGTAGATGCTAAGTAGGTAGGAGAATGCTACCATCCTGGGTAAACTCAATACCTTTCCTGAATGCTCTATTCATGGACTGCAGGCAACTAGACTCTGTTCCCTCATTCCAGACTTTTGGTACTGGTGTCCAAGAACCTGACCAGCAAGCCCGTGTTGCTATCACAGCTTCTGTCTTGGAACTCCATGTGGCTCCTTCAGGGGCATCCTGTGGGCCCACTTGACATTGGGCACTACCAAATGGGTCGTGCAGATGACACTCCTCACCTGCCCTGGGCACCACACTTGCCCGATCCCCCACACCTGCCCCCAGAGGACATCATTTGCATTTCTGTCAAAATGAGGACCTGCTACATATTTGTAGGGCCAGGGAAAGATGAAAAGGAAGGTTGCCTTCTTCAAAAGTTATCAAGAATTTCAAAATGGCAACAGTAGAGCATTAAACCACGCATGGGGACCTCCTAAGCACATGGTCTTGCATGACCGCACAAGTCAAAGGAAACCAGCCCAAGTCCAAACACTTACTGGGCTGCACAATAGTTGTCTGCACCCCTATCGATTCTGCTGCTAAACTGTGAGCCACTTGAGGGCAAGGACAGAATCTTTGTATAACAGTTGCACACACACACACACACACATACACATACACACATATATATAAAATAAATCTTGAAAAAAGTACACTAGTAGACCAACTGATAACGGACACTAAAAATTCACTAATAATGAAGATTATAAAAGAGGATAAAACAAACATCTCTCTTGAATCTTCTATAAATTCTGATAGTGAATAGGTAAGAGCAGGGACTTTGGAATCAAACATCATGATACTAACCTGCTTAGACCTCTTGAGACTGAGCAAATTCTCAACACTTAACCAATCCTCGGTCACTTCCTCTGTAAAATGGACAGTCTGCCTCTTGGAGCTGCTGGGATTAAAAGAGATAATGCATATTCAGATATGCCTTGCACATACAAATTAGCTCAACAATGGTAATTGTCACTAATGAACACAAGCTGTTAAACTTAGAATTCTGCTTTCTACCTTTCAAAGTCCTTTCAAGCACATTATCTCATTTGATTTATTGTCCACTATTGTTGTTTTAAAGATGGGGAAGAGAAAATTAGGCTTTCAATAATTTTTACAGAAGACAGGGCTAAAATAAGCCAGGCTTGGATCTCTTTACCCTACTCCAAATTCTTTGAATTGCACCAGGAGTGTTGCTGCTTTCAGTGAAATGCATCTATAAAAAAATTTTCTGTACTTAGGGTCCTTTTCATTATGTAACAAAAATTTTATTCTTCTTCTGACTACAGTGCATCATAAATAGCTTTAATATGATTTCATACACTTGGAATTAAGGAACTGTGGAGGTGATTTTGATCTTACAAATTGCTACTGGCTCTTTAAGTACAGCAAGGCAATCACTGAAACATTCATTCTTTAATTGGGTGCCACTTGAAGATTCACTCCTTTGCTGGTGATGGGTATGAAATACAGATCCACAAATAGTTGTCATGGACAGGGAGTAGCTTCAACCTAAAGATAAAAGCTTGGTGAATCTGCCTCCCTATATCAGTGGGATGTTCCCTAAGTCTTACCACCCTGACTTCTTGCTGACTGATAAGGCACTTGTAATTTTCTAGGGAAGTTGAAATATTTAAAAAGAATATATGAGCTCTCCTCTGTGAGTGACAGTGAATGGCCTGGGAGAAGGAGAACCTTTCAGAGTTAGTTGTTAGGTAGAAATTAGAATTTATTTTTTTTCCTTGAAAAGGTAAAGGTCCTGGAAAAAGAGATAAAGAAAATGACCTGAAACAGATTCTTTTTTAAATCTCAGACTCAAGACATTGTCCTGTAGTACAGCCTAAAACTTGTTTGACTCTTTCACTGAACCAAACTCAGAAAGCACAAATCTTAGAAGCATGACTTCATGGGAATATTGTGCATATAAATTATTTTATAGATGTGTAAAATGAAAGGCATTTTTGTGTCTAAGGAGTATTGGCTTAGGCAGTTTTAGCATCTTGCCCCAGCTCTCTCTCCCTACTAGCCCTCTTTTGTCAAAGCCTCAGTTTTATCACCTGTAAAGTGGAAATAAGTAAGATGCTATCCTTCTCAAAGATATTTGGGAATGTATTCACAAATGTTAACTCTAGAATTAACAAATTCCATAGAAGGAATTTTATTTGAATGCAAATATTCCTACAAATACTTTAATTTTATACATGTACTCATCAAAAAATATGGGAAAATATTTTAAAACAGCCATTTACTGATCCTTAGTATTAGCAAATATTGTATTATGTTCTCTTTATTTACTTTTTAAAATAGGAAAAACATCACAGGTATAGTGTAAATCCTACTTGTGTGGCATCATCTCCCCCTGCCCCAGAAGCAACCAGTATCACGAATTTGATGAGATTTGTCCAGTCCTCAATTTATACTATTACAACATGTGTTTCTTAAAATCTATAAAAACAATGTCCAATTCTATGTATTATTCTGCAGCTTTCCTCCTCCTACTCTTTTTCTCCTTTTTCTTCCTGTAAAACATTATTACTGTAAGAGCTATCTCATACTTAGACAATTTTACTCACTGTGTATAGTATTCTATCTTGTTTATTTTATCCACATTTATTTTATCCATTCCACTATTGATGGACATTTAGGATGTTTTATTTATTTTTTATAACAAACAATGAACATTATGTACAAGTACTAGAGTCTAAGGCATATTCCTAAATGTCTTCATTTGAAGAACACATTCTTTATTTATATTTACATTACAGGTCTGTAATTCATGTGTTTTGGTGAATTTTCATACGGCTTCTATATTACATTTTTCTAAAGATTTTTAAAGGTGACTACTGAATTGGTAAGAGAATTTCACAATGGACTGTAATTCTGAAGGAAATGTGTTCTGTGGTTCGTAACACATCACCATACCATTCTTTTCCCATTTCTTTTTTAAAAATTTTTTTATAGTTTATTTATTTTTGAGACACAGAGAGACAGAGCACGATTTGGGGAGGGGCAGAGAGAGAGGGAGACACAGAATCCGAAGCAGGCTCCAGGCTCTGAGCTGTCAGCACAGAGCCCGATGCAGGGCTCAAACCCACGAACCACGAGATCAGAACCCACGAACCATGAGATCATGACCTGAGCCGAAGTCAGATGCTTAACCGACTGAGCCACCCAGGTGCCCCCCTTTTCCCATTTCTATTATCACCTCCTTAAGATGTCCACAATCTTCTTCACTTGAGCACCTGATTTGTGCCCAGATTCTCTCTCCACTGTTACTTTACAGCATTCTTCATGGCTCTAACATCTTGTTGAAGATCCTCATAACTGTCTTCAATAGCCTTTAATTTTACTGTATTTCAGCCACTCAACAGTATAGCTATGCCTGGGGTCTAGAATTGACCTATCTTGCTAACATCTCAAGCTCTGAATCATACTTCTCCAATCAAAATCTCTTACCCTCTTACATATTTTTTCCTTCCGTCTCATCAGTTGTGCTAGTCACATGACTTCCAGTCCCTTTTCCCAAATTCCTTCTGACTTTATGTATGTCTAACTACCTCAGACCTCAGTATTAATCTTTCGAATATTCTTAGCAAGCCCCTAGATTCACACAACCCCTTGCTGTTCACAATATCCTCTTTGCCAGCCTGGTTAAAGCCGACTTTTCTTCTACATCACTTTTGCTAGTAGGGGGAAAAAGTCATGTTTTCTAATAATGAGTTGATTCCAAAGCCCTGTATCTTCCTTTGAGAGTGTGTAGGGGGAGGGGAGGGTGGGGAGCAGTGTACTAGGTGGGGAGGATCCCATTGCTGCTGACCAAGCCTTTTATTCTTCTCTGCTAGGATCCCTTTAGATTTCCCCTCTGCAGCTGCTATAAATGTTTTTCTTCTTTTCAGGGCTCCAGACTTTTCTATTGACCCTTAGCAGGTAGCTTCACCTCTGACTGGCATGAGCTGTATCACCTAATCCAGTAGTTCTAGAACTTGGCTGCTGTTGTGATCACTTTGGAAGTTTTTAAAATGCTGATGCCTGGGTTCCACTTTTAAAGATATGGATTTAATTGACCTAGGATGTGGCCTGGCCATTGGGAAATTTTAAACCTTTCTAGGTGATTCTAACTGCAGCAAAGGTGAGAACCATTGATCTGATCTTGTTATTCCTTATCTCCTCCAAATTCACTGTAGTTTTAACGAATCGTGAACCCTCTATTTTTCTTCTTCCTTCTTCTCAAGGCTATATCCTCATTGTGATTTTGAGCCTATCCCTTTCCCAAGGGATTAACTTTGGTTAATCAATCATTCTCCCTCTCCCTTACCCTCCTCCTCCCAATTCCTGTGATTCCCTCTTCTTGATCTACTAGTTCAATAAGAGATGGTTCCTGTCCTCAAGGAGCTTGGCCATCACTCTTAGTGGTACCATAAGTCTGCCTTATCTAGGAGTAGAACTTCAGAGCCATATTCTATTCTAACCCATCTTCACACCTCTTACATCTATTCATTTAGCTATTAAATCCTATGAATTATAGGCTCAAAAATGGATCTTGCATGTTCTCTTCCCATCCTTTAGATGCTATTTTTCAACATCTAATTATGGACTTTGCACAGAAACTCTAGGCATCTTATTTGTATAAAGAGGATGTTATTACCTCTACACTTGCTTCTATTTTTCCTCAGCCTTCCTTTCTTAAGTTCTCAGCTTCTGACTGGTATTTTTACGGTTGCAATCTCACAGTAAATAACCTTTATGTTGAGCTCTACGCTCATAGTTATCCACTCAATATTTGTATACAAGTTGATTTTAAAAGTAAAAATAAACCAATGGCATTTGTATTTTATGATTATGCAAGTATCATTAATGGCCATATTGAATAACAGATTATAAGCATATTTTCTTTCTAATAACTTATTGTTCTTTTTCCTAGATTTCTAGTGTCCTTTTCTCACTATCCCTTGCATTATATACCTTTATCATATCTTTACATTTTTCTGATGTCTCAAGTATGTCCTATAAATTTGGACTTTACCTTGTTTTTCCTCCAGAGACTTCTATTGTCCTCTTGCTAACTAACTGCCTTTTAGTTCTTGCTAAGACTAATTCTTGCTAAGAATTAATTCTTGCTAATGAACTTGCTAGTTCATCTGTGCAATGGTCAGTCATTTTTAGACTCCCTTCACTGGCTTCTTGTATAATCTGCTATTTACTGGAGCTCATACTTTCCTCTTTCCTGATTTACCAACAGACTCAATAAAGGGTTCTTTGGAGGTACACTTTCTGAGTTCTATAAGTCATTATTCTGGCTTCACAATGAACTGATAACTTGGCTGGCTAGCCATCAGGTTGAAAATAGCTTTTACTCAAAACTTTAAATACATTGTTTCTAGCATTCACTGCTGATTGTAGCATATGGTTTACATGGATGTGGTTATCTGATACTAGCTTGATTCTCATCCTTTATAGAATGGCTTGCTTAAATTTCTCCTGTAAGCTACAAGTAGTTTCTTTTATTATTTCTTCATTCTATCAATTCTCTACTAAAATCCAATTCTTCAAATGTTGGGTCTCATAAATTACTCTTCTGTATTAGCATTTTCTCTCATATTTTTGACCTGATTTCAGTGAATTCTTCTTTAACCACCCAAACTTTCCATCCCCCATGTAACTAATCTCTCTTTCCTGGTTTAGTTTTCTCCTAATCACTCCTCTCTTTCTAATTTACTGTATGAGCATAGTTTAAATATATATATTCATTCTATTTTTTCTCCCATTCCTAGAGCACTCTGTGCAGTCCTCTCTGTTAGACTCGGTGTGGCTCCTTGTGTCCACAAACCTTTGAACAAAAAGACATGGTGTCTGCCATCCCCATGCCACCAAGCCACAAACACATCTCCAATATGCAATGGTGAGGCAAAGACCGGGAGCTTGAAATAAAACTCCCACTTGGAAAAGGGAAGAAAGCCCTGGGATATACACAGCAATCGCTGGTCCATAACAGTGACAAGTCCTGCTGGGGATATGTTACAAAAGTGTTGCAGTTAGAGTAATGTCAAGGCTGGTAATAACCCAGGTAGTAAGGTAGGGGAAAGATAGATCATCAGAAGAGAGAAGTTTAGGTTACTGAGAAACCCTGTTTCTGCAGGAATCATTCACCTGGGTATTGCTATAAAACACACTGGCCAGAAAATCTTTTAAAAGAAGCTGCTTTCATTATCCAGGTTAACCAACTGTTCAAGTACCATAACATTCAGAGTGTGTGTGTGGGCATGTGTTCCCCAGCTGCTATAACAAAAGAGAATCCTCAAGGAAAGAAAGCTCATGGATGCATTTGCTATTTTTCTGTTATAGTTTCTGTTGCCCTACAAATTATCTAGCATTCCTTGTCATTAGACTTGAAGCTCTTTGAGGCAAGCACACCATACCCATGCCTTCTTCATTTTGGTATTCCCAAACCTAGTATATTAGGTGTCTGATAAACATGTGGTGGGAACTGAAGTAAAAATCCGTGTCAAAGGGTAACTTCAGGAACCCTCACAACAGCAATTTCAGAAACTGACACCAAAATAATATACCACAAGATCATGAGGATTTTAGATATTTACAGGGGATATTCCTCTAGTAATGCATATGTGAAATGGGGAAATCTCCCCATTTACAGTATGTTGTTTTAACATACTCTCTCTGTCATTAGACAGTCCTGAGTCTGTCAAATGTGTGAATCCATTCATCACTATAACTAGTGACTGTGTTTTGAAATGTCATGTGATTCCAACACATCTAACTTCAAAATGACAAGCATTCAAAACTGCTTTAATGTCAAATTGACCCATTTATTATATTTTCATTTGCTGTTTCTATGAGGGGCAAGTTCTTAGCATCACAAGTTTGCTAATGTAAATGCTGCTGAGTTCAGCAGTGTCCTGTTCAAACTGTGTGAATGCTACCGAAGTTAGGGCACCATTCAGTTATGTTCATCTGGAATCCCAGTTGCCACACACTGGGCTCTTTTTCGTCCAGACCGTTCTTGCTCTGACCACACAGATTATCCTGGTATTTCTGACTCTGCCCCATTCATTTCATGCTGGATTCCTGGCTTCTACTTTACACTGGTCTCTACAAACTAGAAAGGAAGAATTGGCAATGTTTGATTTAAAACAATCACTCTAAATAATCTAGATCTTACTGGTATTCTCTTTCTTTCTTTCTTTTTAAAGTTTACACGTAGGTAAAGTGATAACTATAGCAGAGAGTACAACTTTACTTGAGATTCTTTTACATGGGAAGATTAAAAGTTCATAGTTTGCTTGCCTTTTGAATATATTGTGAAAAACAATTTATCTTCTCTCTTCTCACTTGCTTGCATTTAATACCTGGTCTGAATTATATAGCTTGACTCTCAGTTGTCCACATCACTCTCAAAAGTATCACTCTAGCCTAAAATTCAAATGCTCTTCTCATAATATCCTTCAAGACATCTGCAGGAGGAAGTTTTCATCTCGCCAGTCTAGAGCCAAATAGGAGCCATGTGTTTCGGCTTAAATAATATTAACTGAGCTCAGCCTGTCTGAGACCGGTGGACATTAGTGCTCATCTACTTCACTCCTTTCATTTAGCAGATGAGGAAACCAAGACCCAGAAAAGATAATGGACTTGTTCTCCATCATAAAACTGATGAATATTGGAGCTGAGACCTTATCATGCTACTTCTTCAAGCAGACTCAAAATAGTAATGCTTAGTTTTCTAGATGAGGCCTCTTGAAACATGATAATGGTCCCTAATTTAATTATTTGAATGATCTTACCATACTTCATTACTAACAACTACAGCCCAAGTCTTAAAACTCATCCATAACTCTAACCTGCAACATGCTTTCCAGGCCCCTCTCTAGGGGAAAAGCTGGGGGAGGGCACTGCACAAATAAACAGAACAACACTGGCAGCCTTTGGAGCTCTGCTTCAAGCTAAGCACTGCCAGGAGTGAAAGTCATTAAAGGCCCTTTGCAAAGGTTGTTAAGAAATGTGTAAACAGCCATATAAACAACACCAGGTCAGGTCATGGAAGGAGACTGGCAACTGGGGAGGCCCAAGGAGAGCCTGCCAAAGTGTGAAATTCCCAGCAGGGAGAAGACATTTGGAAAAACAACTCCATCAAGTTTTATCAACACAAATCATTTCCTAAGTGGTATATTTTATTTAGAGTATGTGTGGCCTAAATTTAACAAGGGAAGCTTTTATCAATCCTAGTTTTTATCACTTCCAGATATCTTGGTTTCTGAATTACTGGCAACGTTTACGGTGTGCTCATTTTTCTGGGTTTTCCTGTCTAAACACACCACGGGTGATGCTCTCGGTGTGGAGAGCAGTGATGCCCTACACACGCGCTTCATGTTGGTCGTGCTGTGTGGTTCAGGCCCTGCACATGCTGAACTGTAAACAAACTTGGGCCTGGTGTTCTAATTTTAAGCCTTAGAGGAAACAGACATATTAATAATCAAAGTGGTAGAGAAACACCCACAAATAGACTGTGTTATGAAATACCACTTTCTCTGCCATACTAAAGGTTTTGGCGTTTCCTTTTTGAGTGGGTTGATTCTGGAAGAAAGTGATTTCACCCGTAACTTCCTTGACCTTCTCAGGAATAGCACTAATACCCACAAGCATTTAAGGGAGTTGCGTTGGATGCAGAAAAATGGTTTCTCCACGTCTATGACTTTGTTCACATGTGGAGCGCAATTACACGAAGATGAGAGGAGAAGTCTTATTATGCAGATGAGGCCGTCTGAAATTCTCCTACTTTCCTATCCAGGCTCTTTCTTCCCTGGCCATTCAAGAAATTCTTTCTGTTTAGCCTAGCTTCTCTTCTTCTGCCTCTGTTTTCTCCTTCTGCTCCCTTTGTCCACCAACAAAGCTGCTCTACTCAGGCTGGTTGTTCAGGTTTTGCTAATTTAGGAGGGCTGACTCTCCGAGTCCAGTCATGTGGACTCTCAGAACCCCAGACATACATGGAAGCTTCTTCCATGGCAATTTTTCTATCATCTATTAGAGTGAATACAAAGTGAATACATAGTGAATCAAAAGGACAAAGAAGTCTTTTTAAATATCCATAAACTGTATGAAATTTCCATGTCTCCTGAAAATAGTTGGAGAATTTGCACCAAATTTCGAGGGTATGTTTGAGCTGCTCTGATTTAAAATATAGACTATGTACACTATGAAGAATTGCCCTGCGGATATACCTCAAAGAGACATGCCGTCACCCTTCAGGACAGCTGAAAACAGAGTTCATTGAGGGGCCAGGCTATTATGGATGCCCTGGAAAGAGAAATAAATTACAGTCAGGTCTTCACCATGAACCCCTGACTAGAAGTCACAATGGCAGATTTTCAGAAAAGAAGGCATTATTTTGTAACCAAGCTGCTTCTCACAAGTACAAGTCTGTATGGCATTTACCAGGACTGTAGCGTTAGGCATTTGTTTGTTTAGTGATGGCTTTTTATTCACCTAGGTAATACAAGGAGGGGCCAGCATTTTACAAGTATAACCCATATGGCACATCGTGTTTTCTTTCTCTTCTCACTTGGCACAGTGACTGCTCACTCTCCCAGAAACCCATATTAAGTGTCAATAAAATACTCTAGGAATTATTTCCTCCACAGAAAATTTAGTTATTTTTTCCTTTGTGTTTCTTTTCTTAATGATATACTGACAGACTAAATCTGTTCCAGTTAATGATAACAACAAGAAACATTTGCTGAACACTTAATATTTGTTAGACGGTGTCAAGCCTCCAGCACCAGGCAACTACCAATCATCTTTGTGTCTCTGTGGATTTGCTATTCTGGACATGCCCTACAAATAGAATCATACAATGTGTGGCCTTTTGTGCCTGACTTATTTCACTTGGCATATATAGTGTTTTTAACGTTTATTCATGTTGTAGCATGTATCATACGTTCTATGGCTGAATAATATTCCATTGTTTGAATACATACACCCATTAATCAATGACTGACATTTAGTTTGTTTCCACCATCTTGGCTATTTGGGATAGTACTACTGTGAAGATTCATGTATAAGTTTTTATGTGGACACATGTTTTGTCTTGTTTTTTCTCCTCTTGAGTTATAACTAGGAGTGGAACTACTGAGTTGTATAATACTATTTAACTTTTTGAGAAGCTGCCAAAATTTTTTTCCAAAGACGCTGCACCATTTTACAATCCACCAGCATATATATGAGGATTCTGGTTTCTCCACACCCTAATACTTGTTATTGTCTTTTTTATTCTAGCCATCCTAATATGTGTGAATTGATATCACATTGTGATTTTGATCTGTATTACCCTAGTTACTAAAGTTGTTGAGCATCTTTTTAAGTGTTGATTGGCCATTTGTGTATATTTTTAGAGAAATATCTATTCAATATTTTTGGAGAAATGCCTATTCAAATCATTTACTTATATTTTACTTGGGTAATTTGTCTTTTTTTTAAATTGTTGAGTCATGAAAATTCTTTATATACTTTGGATACAAGTTCTTTATCAGATGTATGAATTTCAAATATTTTTTCTCATTCCATGGGTTGTCATTTCACAATCTGGATGGTATCATTAGCGGCACAAAAGTTTTTAAATTTTGATAAACTACAAGTTATCTCCTTTATCTTTTATTTCCTGTGCTTTTGATGTCTAAAAATCTATACAGTATCAGAAATATTTCACTTCTATATTCTCTTCTAAGAGTTCTATAATTTTAGGTCTTATACATGAGGTCTATTTTAGGTTTAAATAGCTCATCTTAGACTCACTTTTGTGTGTGGTGTTAGGTAGGAATCCAACTTTTTTCTTTTACGTGTCAAAAAGTACCATTTATCTCAGCATTATTTGTTAAAAAAATCATTCTTTTGCCATTGGCTTGGCTTCCATATTGAAAATCAAATTACCATGGATGTGTTTATTTTTAGATTCTCAATTCTATTCTCAATTCAGTTCATCTGTATTCTAATCTTATACCAGTATTATTCTGTGTTGATTATGATTCTTTAGAAGTGTGTCTCTTCCAACTTTGTTCTTTGTTTTCAAGATTGCTTTGGCTATCCTGCCTAATTGCCCTGGCTAAAATCTCCAGTATAATATTGAATGGAAGTTGCAAAAGTGAACATCCTAGCCTTGTTGCAGATAGTAAAAGAACAGCTGGTCTTTCACCATTAAGTATGATATTATGATGAGTTGTTGATAGAAACCCTTTAACAGAATGAAGTTCTCTTCTAGGGGCGCATGGCTGGCTCAGTTGGTTAAGCTTCTGACTTTGTTTCAGCTCATGTCACTATCTCACCATTTGTGACATCTGTGCTGACAGCACCACGCCTGCTTGGGGTTCTCTCTTACCCTCTGTCTCTGCCCCTATGCCACTTGTGCACGCGTGCTCTCTCTCTCTCTCTCTCTCAAAATAAATAAATAAACTTGAAAAAAAGGAATGAAGTTCTCTTCTATGTCTCATTTGTCGCAAGTATTTATCTTGAAAAGGTGTTGGAATTTGTAATTGCTTATTTTGCAATTATAGAGATGACCATGTGGGTTGTATGTTTTATTAAGATGATGTATTGTATCAATTGATTTTCAAATGGTTAACAACCTTCTATCCTGAGGTAAATACTGGTCAAAGGTGTATAATCCTTTACGTATGATGTTGTATTTGTTTGGTAGTACCATGCTGAAAAATTTTGTATTTTATCCCCTGCTTTTTGAAAGTTTGTGTTATGCCACTTTGGTTTTATGAAAGACTTACATTAGTACCTTACCAAAAAAAAAAAAAATGAAGATAGTGTTCGGCATTTGTTGTACAGTGACCTGCTATAGAGGCAGTGCACACCCCAAGCAGAGAGAGTGGCACCACCAAGCTCATTCCTCAGGAATTGCACGTAGCATCTCAGCATCAAGCTGCTTTTTCTCTGAAGTTGTCTGTGAACATCTGTGCTTTACCTTGATTTATTTTGTGCACCTGTTAGCAAGATATATCCTAAGGTATTAGAAAAGCTTAAGAGAGGTTATTTTGGGGGTTTGGGTGTGTTCAAAATTTTTTCCATATAAATTAATAGTAATTGCTCATTCACTCTATGCCATTTCAGCTTACAGAAGGTTTCATAGGAATGTTCTACTTTCTGATAGCAGGGGAAACCTTAATTCATAAGGAACATTGGCCTTTAGCTTTGAAATTTTTTGTGTATGATATCTTTGTCTTATTTTGGCTTCAAGGTAATAGTGGCCTCATATAATGTGTTGAGAGGTGTTCCCTCCTCTTCTGTTTTTTGGAAGGTTTGTGAAGGATTATGCTAATTATGCCATAAATATTTGGTAGAATTCATAAGTGCAGCCATTCTCTTTGAGGGAAGTTCTATGACTTCTAATTCAATCACTTGTTATGTGTCTTCAGATTTCTCTATTTCTTTTTGATTCAGGTTCAGAAATGTGTCCATTTTATCTATATTATCTAATCTTTTTGATGTGTAATTATTTATTGTATTCCCTTACAATTCTTTTTTTTTTTGGTAAGGTGGGTATTAATGTTATCTATTTCATTTCTGATTTTTATAATCTGAATATCATCTCTTTTTTTACTTGGTCAATCTAGTCAGCTAAAGCTTAATTTTATCAATATTTTCAAAGGGCCACCTTTGGGTTTTATTAATTTTTTGTTGTTTCTCTATTCTTTGTTTTGTTTATTTTGGTCTAATCTTTGTTATTATTGTTTTCTTTTTGGTTGGTTTGGATATAGTGTTTTCTTTTAGTTTCTTAAGGTGTAAGAATAGGTTTTAAATTGAAATCATTCTTATTTTTAACATAGGAATTTATAGCTATACATTTCCCTCTATGCACGATTTTAGCTGCATCTCAAGTTTTGGTATGGTGTATTTATATTTTCCTTCTTAAAATATTTTCTGGGGCGCCTGGGTGGCTCAGTCAGTTAAGCGTCCGACTTCGGCCAGGGTCATGATCTCACAGTTCATGGATTCAAGCCCCGCATCAGGCTCTGCGCTGACAGCTCAGAGCCTGGAGCCTGCTTCAGATTCTGTGTATCCCTCTCTCTCTATTCCTTCCCTGCTCATGCTCTGTGTGTGTGTCTCTCTCTCTCTCTCTCACTCTCTCAAAAATAAATAAATATTTTAAAAAATTAAAAAATATATTTTCTATATTCTCATATGATTTCTTCTTTGATTCATTGGTTAGGTAGCAGTGCTCTGTTTAATTTCCACTATTTGTGGTTTTCCAAATTTTCTCCTCTTACTGACTCTGATTTCATTCCATGTGTACAGAGAACATACTTTGTGTGATTTCAGTCCTTTCAGATTTTTTTAAGACTTGTTTTATGCCTAACATGTGGTCTTCCATAGGCACTTGAGAATAATGTGTATTCTACTGCTGTTGGGTAGAGTATATTGTAGATGCCTGTTATGTCTAGTTAATTCATAGTGTTGTTCAAGTCTTTTATTTTTTTGTCAGTCTTTTGTCTAGTGGTTTTTAAATTTTTTTATTTTTTTTTATTTTTCAAGAGAAAGAGAAAGTGCACAAGGAGGGGAGAGGGACAGAGGTAGAGAAAGAATCTTAAGCAGGCTACACACTGGGTATGACCCCTGACCCTGGGATCATGTCCTGAGCCCAAATCAAGAGTTGGACGTTCAATTAACTCAGACACCCTGGCGCACCCTGTTTAGTTGTTTTATCTTTTTTTTTTTTAATTTTAAATATTTATTTTTGAGAGAGAGAGAGAGAGAAAGAGATAGAGATCACTAGCGGGGGAAGGCAGAGAGAGAGGGAAACACAGAATCAGAAGCAGGCTCCAGGCTCTGAGCTGTCAGCACAGAGTCCAACGTGGGGCTCAAACCCACAAACTATGAGATCATAACCTGAGGCAAAGTTGCAGGCTTAA
Organism: Cryptoprocta ferox; assembly: GCA_028646485.1. Taxonomy (NCBI): domain Eukaryota; kingdom Metazoa; phylum Chordata; class Mammalia; order Carnivora; family Eupleridae; genus Cryptoprocta; species Cryptoprocta ferox. Next base: position 71,964,688 of record CM053577.1, read on the forward strand.
CCCACTGAGCTACCCTGATGCCCCTGTTGTTTTATCTATTTTTGAAAGTGGGGTTTGAAGTCTCCAACTTTCATTGCTGCGATGTCCATTTCTTCCTTAAACTGTCAGATTTTGCTTTATGGATTTTGGAATTCTGTTGTTTCATGCATATATGTTTACAATTTGATAGATTATCCTTTTATCATTATAAAATGTCCTCTCTAACAATAATTTTGTCTGAAAATCTATTATATTTCTATTAGTATAGCCACTGCAGCTGTCTTTTAGTTACTATTTGTATGGCATATTTTTTATCCTTTCATTTTCAACTGATTTGGTTTTTTGAATTTAAGGCATATCTCTTATGGACAGTGAATAGTTAGGTCATATTTTTTATTTATTCTGTTAATCTCTGCCTTTTGATTGGAATGTTAATTTGCATTAAATGTAATTAATGGTAAGGTAAGATTTACATTTGCCATTTGCATTTTGTTTTCCACACATGTCTTATGTATTTTTTGTTCCTTTATTGCTTTTAACTACCTTTTTTTGCCTTAAATAGATATTTTTCAGTTTATCATTTTTATTCCCTTGTCAATTTATTTTGAGTTATTTTCTTATATATCATTTTATTTTTATATTTTTGCATTATTTTCTTTGTAGTTTCCCTGGTGATTAACATCTTATAATAACCTAGTTCAGATTAATAACAAATTTATTTCAATAACATTCAAAAACTGCTTCTAAATAATTCTATTGCCTTCCCCCTCTCTAGTGCTATTATATTTATACAAATTACATCTTTATACATTCTATGCCCATCAACATAGATTTTTTAATTATTACTTTTTGAAATTGTCTTTTAAATCAGTTGAATAAAAATACATTACATGGAAAAAATATATGTATACTCTTATTGTCTTTGTCTTTTGACTACTTGATTATAATGTCTCTAGAGGTGGATCTCTTTGAGTTTATCACACTCAGAATTTGCTGAGCTTCTTGGATATGTAGCTTAATAGTTGTTATCAAGTTTGGGGAGTTTTTAGCCATTATTTCTTCAAATATTCTTTGTGCACCTTTATATCTCCCCTTTCTTTCTGGAACTCCAATTTTATGTTTGATATGCTCCAGTGTTTCATATGTTGGTGTTCCATGGGTCACCTAGGCTCTGTTTATTTTTCTTCATCTTAATAATCTCAATTGACCTATCTTCAAATTCATTGATTCATTCTTCTTCCAGCTCAAATCTGCTTTTAGGCCCCTGGATTGCATTTTAAGTTGAAATATTTTTTTAACTCCATAATTTCTATTTGATTTGTTTTTATTTATTTCTCTTTATTGGTATTCTCTATTTGGTGAGACATTCTCATACTTTCCGTTTATTCTTTGGATATAATTTTCTTTTGTTCTTAAGCATGTTTAAGATACTTGATTTAAAATCTTTGTCTATGAAGTCCAGTTTTTGGGTTTCCTTAGGGACAGCTTCTATAGACCGCTTCTTTTCCATTATTAGCCAATCTTTCTGGTTTTCTTGCATTTGTTTTGTTGTAGTTGTTGTTGAAAACTGGACATTTATTTTATTTATTTATTTATTTATTAAATGTTTATTTTTTTGAGAGAGAGAGAGTGAGTGGAGGAAAGGCAGAGAGAGAGAGAAGGGGACAAAGGATCTTTAGTGGACTCTGTGCTGGTAGCAGACAGCCTAATGTGGGGCTTGAACTCATGAACCGTAAGATCATGACCTGAGCAAAAGTCGGATGATTATCCATCTGAGCCACCCAGGTGCCCCCAAAACTGGACATTTTAAATAATATAATGGGGCAACTCTTGAAAGCAGATCCCCCACTCTCAGGAATTTTTGCTACTGTTGCTGTTGTTGTTGCTACTATTTGTTTATCTGGTGAATTTTCTGAACTAATTCTGTAAGTCTGCATTCTTTTTCATGTCTCTAAAAAAATTCTTTTTCATGACTCTTTTTCATTCTTTTTTGGAGTCTCTGTTCAGTCACATTAGTGGTCAGCTAATGACTGAACAGAGATTTCCTTAAACACCTGCAATTGGTAAGTCTTCTAGCCTTTGCCAAGATTTTGTCATTTTGGGAGGGCACACATTCAACACTCAGAATGGCAGTTTGCAATTTTGCCTTGACTTTCACTTCCTGTTTGTGTGGCACCTCAAAGTCAACCAGAGTGAGAGCTTAGACTTTTCTCAGATCTTTCTTGAGCATATGCATAGCCTTACACACACATATGGCCTTCTAGACTTCCAGGAATGACAGATCTGTTCAAGGCCTTTTATGGACATCTCATTCTTCAATTTTTCCTTCTAAGTTGTTTGGTCATATTCTTGTTTGTTCAAACTATTATCAATGTCTTGAGCAGTGGCAATGTTAAACAGTTATCACTGGTTGTTTCTGACAAATGCTCCCAGGGAAAAGACTGTTCACACTGAGTAGGCAAGCCCTTTCAATGAGAGTTTCCGGGAACTATCAGACAGGTCAAATAGTGACAGTTCTCTGAAATCGATGCTTTTGGGGAACTCCAAACATGTTCTGTTTCCTCCAGTGGCTGCTAGGCTACTATTTTTCACAGCAACCATGATTGTGAGGCTGCTGCTGGCTTTCAAGGCTATCACGGACTTGAGAAGAGGGTGATGGTAACAGAGCAAATTCAAACATCACAAAGCCCGCTGTCTTCATCCAGATTCATACATTTTTAAGCACACCCACTTTGGATTATTATCTTTGGTTAATTTTCAGAGGTATGAAGAAGTTGATATGTACAATTTTTGTCAGTATTTTACTTGCTTTTATGATGGAGCAGCCCTTTGAAGGTCTTTACTCCATCATTCTCACTGATGTCATTCTCTTATTGCCTTGCAATCAAATATTTTTGACATAAAATTATTGTTTAGAAAAATCCTGGCCATGAAGCTTTTAAATTATTTGCAAATAATTAAATTATTTGCATAATCATTCTATGCAGCTATATTATTTTTTTCTTGCCAAGTTGTACTTTGACTGTTTTTCCCCTAAAAATGTAGTTTTGCTTTTTCTCTCCAGCATTCTATGTCCATTTAAGGATGATTAAAAACAACAAGAGGAAATTATAGCATTTGCTTTGTTCCAAGCACTAAGACACTTAACAAATACTAACTCATAAGATCCTATGATACAGGTATTATTATTACCCATGTTGTAGACATGAGAAAAACATAGACACAGGAAGGTTAAATAATGTGTTAAAAGTCACACAGCTAGTAATAGGGACAGCTGGGACTTGAGCTGAAGCAGCCATAGCTCTTAGCTTTTAACCAGGACACTAGATTGAAGACAAATTAACTAATCTAAAGTTGACATTTAGATTTTTTTTTAATACAATGCTATTAACGTTTGTTATTTTTAGGACTGCAACAACTTTGGCTGGACAAAAGGAAACATATACTTATTTGCTTCTTCCATATCACAGACCTATAAAAATGTCCACTGTGGAAAATGTAATGAGGGAGCAACATCAACCTACTGATGTTATCTAAGATGTGATTGTGTTATGTGATATAGTGTGAGCATATGCCATATACATTTTTTGAAAAACAACAAGAAGTCAAAGTTACAGATACAAACTTTGGCATTTGAATCTTGAATCTATTCCAGTCTTTTCACTTTATAAAGATATGTAGTGCCAGACCCATTCTGAAGCTGTGTGTAAAATTCTACATGCTGCAGTGAGATTAATATTTTTTAAAGAGTGATTTTATAGAAAGTTGGCACCAGAAAATAAGGTTCTGTTTCATTATTTTGACATATAAAAGTTTATTGAGGTCACAACGTATTCTCTTTTGGAAAAAAATCATTAGCACATGGTGAAATACACAATTTATTGGCAAAGTCACAGTAGCACTTTTTCTGTGTAAATTTCTCACAGCCCATCCAAAATGTATTTGAGACGACTTCTAAATACAGCTAACTGATGAATAGATTAACATGAATAAAGTTCTTCATGCAGTCTTTAAGTTTCTAGTTCTCAAATAACATCACTAATCATTTAGCCACATAGGACCTGCTTTATTTTTTAAATTCCTCTATACATACTTTGCAATCAACACTTCCCTTTCAAAGGCCTTGTTCTACTCTCTTTATTAAAACACCCTCTATGTGATGGCTCACTGAGGGTTTTCCAACCTCCCAAGCCTTTTCTCTTTAGAAGAGGGTCCACTGTACTTTTTTTCCATCAATACTAACAACATAATGGAGGTGTTGATGTTTTTCAAACACTAAAATTGAGCAAGTCTTTAAATAACTGATCTATGGTTGATTTTGGCCAACTAAGTAATTTACAGCTTACCTCTCTAGCTTGGTGTTAACTCACTGTAAACCTCAAGGATCTTTTGGGTAGACAGGCAAACCTGGAAAAATATTTGCACTTATAGGTTAAGTCAAAATTTGTACTCCCAGAGCCCGTTCCTTTGAGGAAATCCAGAAATTTTACCAACGCATACTTTGTTGTATGTAAGGATTACAGTAAATTATACTTGAAAAGGACTTTACCATCTAGTTCAAGGTCTATTGAAAAATGAAGAAACTGAGGCCCAGGGAGGTGCTTCACTTGCACAAGTTTAGACAACTCAGTCACTCTTGAAATATGGTTGTCCCGAGCTAACTGCCTAGGACATCTTTAGAAGCCTTGGAGGCAATATTCCTCTGCTTTAATCATATTAGACAAGTAGAGATCATCCTCATAACCCAAAGCCTACTGAAATTATTCAAACCAGCTAACTCCAAACTGTTCATCCTGTCCTGTTTACCATTCTCAAGAAAACTCCAATATAGGTTATGGCCTTAGTTCTCCCCTTGCTCTTGTCTTCTGCCTCCTGATCACCCTGAGGTTTTTCTATGTGGCCCTGTGTAGTGTGCCTCCTATCTCTAGGACCTAAGAGCCTCTCCTCTGTCTCCTCTTGTGGCCATACCCAAATGACCATCTTATATAAGAATACAAAGCACAGTCTTTGTGTTTTAAAGATTGCATTTGCTGGAATCAGTGATTATAAGTCTTCCTTTCCTCATTCATTTCCCCTTTCCCCAAGGGTTCAAAAGATAACATGTTCATGTTTTCTGGCTCTGGTACCTGGTCATCATGACAGAGTAGAAGTGAGAATGGAGTTTGTCTGTTGGTAGATGGTGAGACTACTCACCAGCTGGATGGATGGTCTTCTGATAACCTCAGTGTGAACAATTGAAGAGGCTCTGGTTATAAGAGAAATGGTGAAGTCCATGTACTAACTATAGGGCTGTCATCCTTGGCAGTAAATGCGCTCACATCCCCAAAACTCCATCACACACACGCAGTGGGATCTGTCACTTGATGCCACTTTAAGGGAAAATGGCATCTTACTCTTGCTTGTGCTAGTTAGAAGAGAACACTGACATTGAGACACCTCTCCACCAATTTCTGTTTTCCCCAAGGCTGCTGATGGGTTTCCTTTAATAGAGAACACTTATTATATATAGCTCTTAACAGGTCAGCAGAATTATTCTTCTGGGGATGGATGGATGGATGCATGGATGGATGGATATCCTTTTGTAGTTTCTAGTAGGAAAGAACTTCTTGCCTGCAGCATAACGTGTATGTAGAAGAATAACTTTGGACATTGCAGATAGGAGGCTTGTTCACATCCAGCTGTGTGAGCTTCATCAGTTATTTGGTAGCCTCTCTGACTCTCAATTCTCTCATTTGCAAAATAGAGAAAACAATAGTCTATATGGAGAATTACTATGTGGATTAAATGAAATGTCATATGGTTACATGAAATGTTATGTAGAATGTAAATTACAAATATAACCTGGTCATAATAGGCCATTAATATTAGAATATTCTTTTCTCTACCCACTGGTCTTATAGAGCACAGAGTTCCTTCCCATCCATGGCGAGTGGGGAGGAGTGAGGACAGAAGGGGGAGGAAGAGAGTGAGAGATTACTTTCTCTAAGGACAACTGGTTCTTATGACTTAAGGACACTGTCAGTCCCTTTTGTATGGTAACCTGTGTGTAAACTGAAAGTACTGAATCTTCTCTATCTCACTATGTACCAATAAGATGAACTTTGGGAAATTCAAAAGTGCAATAGATTATCATATAGTCAACTGTAGTTGTAGGAATTACAGTAAATTTACCATATAAACACTGGGGTATAATTAAAGATCTGGTCCATAAGTACACTAAAAACTACTCATTTCATATATTTGTGCTCCAAATGCCTAAGATAGATGTTTATTTTTCATCATATTTCCAAGTTAGAGAAAAGCAAAGAATTTTCCCACATAGCTAGAGAAGTTGCTTCTTGAAAATCTTGAACTATTTTATTTTTTTGAACTATTTTATTTTAAAAGTATTTACACATTAAGATTTTAAATTTATCCTTATTTTTTTAATGTTTTATTTATTTTTGAGAGAAAGAGATAGACAGCGTGAACAGGGGAGGGTCAGAGAGAGAGGGAGACACAGAATCGGAGGACAGGCTCCAGGCTCTGAGCTAGCTGTCAGCACAGAGCCTGATGCCAGGCCCAAACCCACGACCTGCGAGATCATGACCTGAGCTGAAGTCAGACGTTCAACCGACTGAGCCACCCAGGCACCCCTTTCCTTATTTTTAATTTAAATAAAGCAAAAATAGGGGCGCCTGGGGTGCTCAGTCGGTTAAGCATCTAACGTAGGCTCAGGTCATAATCTCAGGGTTCGTGAGTTCGAGTTCCGTGCTGGGCTCTGTGCTGACAGCTCAGAGCCTGGAGCCTGCTTCGGATTCCCTGTCTCCCTCTCTCTCTGACCCTCCCTGGCTCACTCTCTCTCTCTCTCTCAAAAATAAATAAACGTTTAAAAAATTGTTTAATAAAAAAAATTTTTAAAGCAAAAATAATAAAATGGTAACCAAAAAAATTCTTTCATTGCATAATTGTTTTTTAGATCTATTTAGTATTCTGTATCCTTATGTGTAATCTAGATTTTACACCTCCCTAAGTGCTATTTACATCCTATTTGTTCATATCTGTCATATCAAAAAATTAATCCTTTTCATTTGTAAATTTGGTTTTAAGAGTATTTTTCTCAAGCTACTCTTCTGGAGGGTAAAAGTCTGAGATTTTTTTCACAGAGACCACTCACTCCCTAGTTCAGAATTTCTCTGCTATTTTTTGTGTCTAAGTCCTTTCATGTCAGAATCTAAATTCATTTTTCTACAAGAAACCTGTCTAGCTCATTGTCAGCCAGTGAGACTGGAAAGGACAGTATTATGGTCCCCCAAAACCCTGCGACCAGCGCCTTGACCATGAGCGGCTAGAGACAGGCATCCAAGGAGCCAGCAGTCTGCAGTTACAGGGCTGCGCAGAGAGCTCAGCTCAGTCTTGCCCTGGCCTGACCCTGACCCGAAAGGTGTCAGAGTCTCCCCTGGAAATGACATCCCACGACCTGCCATTAGCCATAGCACACTGAGTCAGTTGAGTGATCAGAGCTGATGACTAATCCCGGCAGGACCAGGCTTAGCCCAGGCAGCCTCACCCAAGCTGACGCTGGGGCTGGAGCTGATAAACAACAATGCGGTACCCTAGACGCTTGCTCTGTGCTTTCCTTCTCTGCTAACGTGCTTCTGTCAGAAAAGTGGACCAGACAGGGCGTTGCCCATACTCTGAATCACAAAGACCATATTATAGAGGGTTTAAGAAGATCCAGTGGAGGTAAACTAATTTTTCAAAGCTTTGCAAAATTTAACAGTAGAAGTAACTATTTGCTAATTGGTTTTTTGTTGTTGTATTCTTGGTGGTGGTGGTTTTTAATGCTGAAAATATGAGAATCTTGAAAAAGAACCATCTTTGTTTTGAACAAAACAGGTACAGGTTTTCTGAATCCCTTCATTGTCAGTGATTGGTTTTGTTTTCTGTATTCCAGCTGTGAATCACACTAAAGTAACAACAGGTCAGTAAAACTTGGTGGCAAACACTAAACATTATTTTGCTTTCATGGGAAAGAGAAAATAGGCCTGGAGCTACCATCAGATCCCATCACATTGTTAATTTTGATACAAAGTTATTTACCTGAACATTTTTTAAGTTCAATGTATTTTAGCCATTTTAATATGAGATTTTAAAAATTTGTGTGCTTGATATTTACTCTTATTTATAGTTCTTAGGTGTTCTTTTTTTTTTTAGATTTATTTTATTTAATTTATTTTTGAGAGAGAGAGGGAGAGAGCAAGAGTGGGGGGTGGGCAGAGGGAGAGAGAGAGGATTTTAAGCAGACTCCATGCCCAGTGCAGAGCCAGACGTGGGGCTCAATCTCATGACTGTGAGATCATGACCTGAGCCGAAATCGAGTCAGACACTTAACAGACCTAGCCACCCAGGTGCCCCTTAAAGAGTCTTTATTAATAATCAATCAAATAGTCAAGAAAAGTACAAGCTTTCACAGTTTTCCAGGTTCAGTGAATGTCCTTTGGAGCTGGATCATAAAGGAGATAGATGTGTAAACATCAGTTGGGCCCTTAGTCTGTGCAAAGTACCATCTGAACTTTCTGGGGAAATGAAAGTATAAAATACTTGGTTCCTTCACTTAAGGGGGATACTATCAAGTATTGAAACAAAGCAATACATAAATAATGCTAATTTAAAGTTGATTATGGCAAAAATCATAAGAGAGACACCTTGCTATTATATATACAAATGGTATTGGTTTCAAAGGAAACCAGAGAGCTAAGAGATTCTTCCCTGATGATGCTCTGCCTCCACTAGCCCTAGGGTCTCCCATGATATCAGAAAATATCAGAATTAATGAGGGTGTCAGAGATAATATTGATCTACTCCAAAGTGCTTGTCTAGCTGACAGATTCTCATCAGTTAACACCATCTCGTCAGTCATTGAACACCAAATAATTGGACTATACATGTTTCGTAATCAATTTTATTAGCTTCTGATAGGCTGGCAAACATCATGGGGGAAATCTGTTAAAGAGCAGGATACTTGGAAAATACTGACATAATGACCTTTAAATACTAGAACCAAGGCTTTAAATACTAGAACCAAGAACTAGTACAATAACTAGAACTAGAACCAATAAATAGAAAACCAAAGAAATTACCTATGTGATTCAGGCTAAAATGACAATTCTGTCTAAATTCTTGAAATACATTACAGATTTCTGACTTGAATTACTTATATGATTGGTAAAGTTGTGTTAAGCCAGAGGATAATCCATATGTCTATAATAATAATGGACTTTTTATTCATTCAACACATAGTTGTAGAGTACCTATTATGTGGTAGTGTGTTAACTTGTAGGGTGCAGGTGGAAGGGAGTCCTGATTTGTAGGCTTTGCTCATTTCTGTGGTGTAAATTCTGCTACAATGATTAATTTCAAGCTATCAACATGAAGTCATCAAACACAGTTGAGATGAGACACTCAATAACACACCATTATATAGCATTTACCCCTCAGATACAATAGACTTATATTACCTAAAGAATACTGATAATAAAATGTAGCAAAATAATTAGGAAATGATAACTTTTCAATATTTATTACCTTTGCTTTAAATATAATTTCCTTTAGTTTTAATAATGGCTATTTAACAATTGACTCAGAAGATTTCTGGTAATTTAATAATCATTTTCATGAATGAGCATGCTAAGTAGGCTCTACCATACCCCAGCTGTTAGGTGCCAGACAATGTGCTACATAATGGTGACATAGTAGAGAGAGACATATTTCCTGTCCCCATATGGAGTTCACAGTCCAGGGAAGCAGATAGATGAAAGAGAAATGGTAATTTACAATAGCAAAGGATGTTATAGAAGGGATATAGCAAGAAGCCTAGCCTTTTGTTGAGGGATGAAGATGAGGAAAGGTTATGGAAGACAACAACTTTGAGGAAGTGACATTTGAACTGAGGCTTGAAAGATGAGCAAGAGACAAAAAGCAAGACTGGAAAAAAAAAAAAAAAAGGAAAATAGCATACCCAGTGACCCCCATAGGGGCAGCCTTGACATGGCAACTAGTAGTGAGCAAGGGAGAGAGTGGCAAGATGACTAAGGTGCTTCAAGGACAGATCATTCAGAACCTCATAGACCCTCTTAAATCTTTTGGTCTTTCTTAAGAAAATGGGCAAGTTTTGAAAGTTTAAATGGAGACAAGGGGTTAACAAGTTTATATATGTGTTTGTAAGATTATTTGGTCTGTTGCCAGGAGAATGGATTTCAGGGAGCATTAGTAGAAATAGAGACCTTCATTAGAAGGCTATTGCAGTATTTCATCCAGGAGAGGATAGTGGTTTAGTTTAAGTTGTTGGCAATGGAGAAAAAGAGAAATGGATAGAAGATCCGTTTTGAGTACAGAATTGACAAGACCTGTCATGGAAACGAAAGCTCATAATCACCAATATCCACATTTCTCCTCGTTTTCTTGGGCATATGACTGAATTACGTTTTTCCAGCCTTCTTTGAAGTTAGGTGGGAACATGTTACTGAGTTCTGGCCAGTGGAGTACATGTTGTTATGCACAACACTTCCAGACCAGTCCTATAAAAATCTCCCATAGGCAATCTTTCATTCTCTTACCCCTTCCACAGTGACCTTGGAGACCACATGATAAACATGGCAGGCCCACACTGTGGAGGGAGCCTTGGATTCTGGAGCCATTGATTCATAGCAAATAGCTATATAAGCAATAAGTCCATTTTTATTTTGTGGTAAGCTACAGAAATCTCCTAATGAGAGAGAATAGAGTGATAAAAAGTTTATGTGTAGAGCCTTAAAGCTCTCCAGTATTTAGAATTGGGGTCTAGCATGAGGTGTCTCAAAATAGCCTGAGCAGATAGAGCAAGAAAGGTAGGAGAGTGTAGTGTCATAACAGCTAAAAGTTGTGAAGTCCAAGATAAAGCCCACAGCAAAGTAAGTTTCATTCCGATTCTCTTCTTTTGGCCACTCTCTCATTGTGTGTTCACGTGACCTTTTCTTTGTACATGGTCATGAAGAGGAGGATAGCTCTCTGGTGTCTATTCCCATAAGGACATTAATCTCATCATAAAGACCCTATCCTTCTTATCTCATATAACCCTAATTACCTTCCAAAGACCCCATCTCCAAGTACAACACATTGGGGTTAGAACTTCAACTTCTGAATGTGGTAGAGAACACAAACATTTAGCCCATAACAACAGCCAAGTTCAAAAAGTTCTCCAAGAAAGAGGCCACTTATGCTGAAAGCTAAGAAGTAGTCAAGGAAGGTGAGAACTGAACTTATCCTTCAGATTGAACAACACAGGTGTTACTAGAAACCTTAGCAAAAGTAACTTTAGTGAAGTGGTGGGAATGGAAGTCAGCTTGGAGTTGACTAGGAAACAAATGTGGTATAAGGATGTGGAGAAGTCTGTGAGAAAAGAGAGAGAGGTAACTAGAGTGGTTGTGGAGGCCATGGAAAATTTTGGTTTTGATTGTTTTTTACATGGTGTAGAATGTTGGAATATTCCCAAAATGAGGAGGAAAATATGGAAATGGAAAATATGGGATTCACCCAGGAGCTATGCCTAAAACCCAGTGACTATGAGCATTATCTCTGACTGAGCTGAGTAGAATATCTAATCCTAGATAACACCCAAGACTGGAAAAAGAAAGAAATTATTCAAGCATTCTGACAGGGACTGGAAACCTGGAAAACTGTTAGAGGACATATTCAAATAAAACATTTTAGTTGTGTTGAACTTTACAAGAAAAGCTGCTGCTGGAAATCATAAGGTGCTGGGCAACGGTAAACTTTGCTCTCCTCCCAATTCATGTGTAATTAGTACAGGCCACCATCCTGACGGGTCTTAATTAACTTCCTCTTGGATTTTTGGTTTTGTTTTGTTTTGGTTTTGGTTTCATTGGATCAACCTAAAATCCAAATCTTTATCTCTTCTCATCAAGATATATATACACCCAATAGTCCATGAAAGCACTTAAAAAATCACTTCTAAGAGTATCTGTGCTTGTAGGCCACAGGAGTTTAGGGTAAGATTAACTCACAAAAGTTTTTATACCAATAAAAGATAGTTTGCTGAAGGCCTGATAGTCTCCCCTCAAACAGAAAGTAACATGTTGTACTATATTCATTTTATATTTGGATATTAGAGTCCCTTCTTGCTTATCTTTTTAAATCTGTCACCTACCATGTATTAAGAGTTGATAAACCTTATGTCATATAACTTCCTTTTGTCCCTCACTATCATAACCTCAATTCAGACTCCCACTAACTCTCACCTGACTAGACATCGTGTCCTGAAAGTTTTTATAAAGGTTTAAAATGTTCTGAAGAGTGTGCACATGCTAGAGTGCATAGTAATCTTCACTGTGAGAACCTTACTTTTCTGAGTGGCTTGAAATCTTTGCCAAATTCTTCCAACAAATCTACTGGAGGAAATAATCTCTTCAGCCCAATTATTTGCACACTCGTGTTGGGATGTATAGTAATGGTATATGTCTGCTGTCTATACATTTTAAAAACTGAACTGAGGAAAGAGAAACCTATTGTTGGAAGAGCTCTGGCTGTCAATCTCAGAGTCATGAGGAATTTCAACAGCAAGGGCTGGGGATATGACTAACACTGCAAGTCATGTTGAGAAGACCAACTTAATTCAATCAAATAATCCTTCCTCTGGAAAATAAACCTGGATTACTGATGCTTGATATTGCTAGGGTTACCACATTTAAGACTGTACGTTACAAAGCTCCAATTTCATGAATTGCTATCTTCTGTTCTCTGATTCAGATGATGAGATATATCCAATGCTCTTTTGCTGTGTAACAAATGACACTGAGATTTAGTGGCTCAAAACAAACCAGAATACAAGCAAACATAATTTCCTTTTCTGTGAATTGGTAGGGCTGAACTGAGTGGTTTTTCAGCTCCATGTGTGTGGACTAGGCCACTCATGCAGCTGTATGCATTAGGGAGCTCATCTGGGTTGGCGTAGCCAATATGACTCAGTAATATGTCTGGGACTTTAGTGCTGGTTACCAAGGGGGATGCTTCATTTCTCCTCTATATGGCCTCTCTCTCTCTCCTTCTTTTGCTCTCCCTCTCTCTCTCCATGTGGTTTCTCATTATTCACTAAGAAACCTAAACTTCTTACAGGGATGGTATGCTTCCAAGTAAGAAAAAGTAAAGGCCACCAGGCCCCTTAAGCTCTAGGCCCAGGAGGGGCACCTGGGTGGTTTAGTCGGTTGAACGTCCAACTTCGGCTCAGGTCATGATCTCACGGTTCATGGGTTCGAGACCCACGTCGGGCTCTGTGCTGACAGCTCAGAGCCTGGAGCCTGCTTCCAATTCTGTGTCTCCCTCTCTCTCTCTGCCCCTCCCCCACTCATGCTCTGTTTCTGTCTCAAAAATAAATAAACATTAAAAAATTTTTTTATAAAAATCTAGGCCCAGGAGTAGCACAGAGTTACTTTTGTTGCATGCATATGATCAAGACCAGCTCAGATGCAAAGGGAGAGAAAGGAAGAGTGGTGTACATGAACAGGGATAAGAGGAAGTTGGTGGTCATCTTTGTAGATCATCTACCACATCTACTATTAGGCCTTATGCTGATAAAACCTCAGTTAAACTTTTTTCCCGTGGAGCATGAGTATTTCAGTGCTTGAATCAAAAAATAGTATGATATAGAATTCTACCTAAAAATGGATTAGTCATCATGACTCAATGACTTAACGAGAGATGCTCAGCTATCATGAGATTGTCACCGAAGTTCTCTCAGTGCTCCTCCATTTGCTAATCGTATGAAACCTTTTGCTGTGGTGGACCACTGTGTTTTATAAGCACTTTGAATCAAGTAGATATTTTTTGACAGTAAGTCATCACACCAACAAACATAAATAAATGTTCCGTTATCTTTAAAGAACAGTCAATTGGAAAATTCTGTGAGTCTGTTATTCTAAAGCATTGTATAAACATGTACTTAGGATTGTTTTTCAGATTTAAGCTCAGATATTTTAGATAATGTCTTTTTTTCTGCCTACTTTCTGTTTGACTTCAAACAATTGGAAATCTTTTAAAGACAGAGAGTTGTCTTATGTAAGGAAGAATGGACATTATGTCAATATTTCCTCTAGGGAAGAAAAACAGATTAGATTAGTTTCTATGTCATTTTCCCATGATTAGATTTTAAGTTTTGTCCTTTATTCCCCCAGTATATCACAAGACTTAGCTAAATCTCTAATAACTGAAGGAAAATGTTTGGGCATGAGAGCCTCTATCAGTGCTTGGCATTTCAAAACCATCCAAGAATTCTTAGGATGAGTTTTTAAAGATGTAAATAGTAAATACTTTCACAATTAACTTAAAGGTATTTGGTGACTGAATAAGATAATTTTGTCTGGGGAGGATGCTAGAGGAGTTGATGAGGCACAGCCTCTTCCCTGCACCATAAAAGAAACGTGTAACATTTCAACTCCTACAGATAACAGTGGTTAGTGGTTACAAATTGTTGAAAATCTACTCTGAACTAACTGTTCTACCAATGCTTTATATACATTATCTCATAGTAATTAATGAGCTATTCCTCCACCTTATAGATGAAGAAATTAGGGTTCAGAGAGGTTAATTGTCATGCCTAAGTACTGTCTTGCAAGAGTCAAAGCTCCCAGAGTTGACCCACATGTCCCTGATTCTAAATCCAAAGCTGTTTAAATTGTGGTATACTACCCTTAAAGCCATAAATGAATCAAATTCATGGTAATTAGATTTCCCCCAAGTATCTCTTATTTCTATTCTCACTCCTCAGTTGTGAGGTAGGCACATAATGACACCCTCAAACAGACCCAGGTAGAGAAAACTGGGTGATGCACAGGAAAGAATCTACTTCTGTCAAGCTTCTGATTTCTGAGATGAATCTTGTGATTCTTCCTCAAAATTTTCATCTTTAGCACTGTGGTTCTTGGAGCTGGGGAATGCCCAGGATTTCAGTATTTGATGTGTCATCTAAGTGCTTAACACATCTTTACACAAGAACCTCAGAATTACTGAAGGAATAACACAAACATGTAACCTTGAAGACTAAGCAAGTAAATTCTTTGAACATGGGGCTGGGAATTATTGATAAGGTTTTTGGACAGTTTTTATATCAAAACACTGTCTTTAAAGGCTTCTACCCTATGAGGCAGTTGCAAGTGGTACCAAGGCTTAACTGGAAGCAGTAAGAGGTTATTTCACTGGTCACTAATCATACAGGATTAGTTTCCTTCTTGTTGAGTTCTTACAGTGCAAAGTAAACTTCTAAGGACCCTGTCTGGGCCACAGATTTAGCTTTACTACAATCACGCCTATTCAATATTTACAATAATTCCTCCTGCTTAGCCCTCACCATACACACTTAATAACTTTTTCTCTTTGTGGGTGTTATGTGTGCTTTGAGTTTTCAGAAAGTTACATGATAATATGGCAGAGGGCCTCTAATGATGTTGCTGACATTGGGACTTGACAATGGTCCTTCTGCCTCTGAGTGTAACTTTTGAAATCCATTCTGAGGATGTTGCCTGGAAACTCAGTGTGGTAGTGATCATGGTGCTGTGATGACCAAGACTCAAGGCAGAGTGGTATTTAGTCAGGTTCAAGTCCAGGTTTCTTAATGTCTATATCCCCCAAAGGGAGGGAGGGACAGAATGAGAATAAAAAATAAAACTTTGAGTACCATGATGACCATTATTTCCCAAAGAAAGAAGAAACCCATATCTGAAAGGATACAAAATTGTGTCTTAAAAATCAAGTAAAACTTCTCTTTCAATCATAGGATTTGCAAGCGCAAATGGTTTGTATTTAATACACATCATATATTTCACATAACTATTGGTCTTGGTTTCATCTAATAACTCAAAGTGTATTTTCCCATGAAAATTTACTAGGTTTCTTTCTATATGCCCCACCGGGAGACTAGCTGACTACTGTAAAACAAGAAGGCGTTCCCAACCAAAAGTTTATGTGAAGTTGGCAAGAGTGCATTCCACCCTTCAAATTCAAGACCAGTGCTGCTGTGAAATCAAGACTGTCTCTTAAATCCAGATTTACATTACTGAGAGTGGAGGAAGAGACTGTATTTTGTATAACTGGACCAATGGAAATAATGGAAAACTTGGTCATGATGTGCTGTGTGTAGCCTTGATCCTGCCCTGGAACCAGAGTTCCCTGGTTGCTATTACTTTTCCCAGAATCAAGTCTTCTTGCCTAAATCCTGGTAACTTCTTGATGAGTCCTTCCAGTTGTCTTTGCTCCTGGGCCCCAGTGATGCCAGAGTGAGCCCTTCCTGGACAATATATTCAATAAGCAAGAGTGTTTGACTTGAGAAGCCAGGATCTTTATTGATGAAGCACAAACCACGTTCAGTGTTTACTATGTGATGTGCACTTTCCTCTAATGATGATGATGAAAATGTATTATTTTTATGATACGCATTCTAGTTTTTATATAATTTACATTTTCTTTTTATTTTAATCCTACAGAATGCTATAATTAGTCTCATTTTACCGATGGGGAAGCTCAGAGATCTTATGTGGCATGTCCAAGGTCATACAACTTAATATAATAGCTGACCTGAACCCAGCTCTTACTGCAATCCTTGTGTTTTTCTCCCTGAAAAAAGCGGTGGAAATACTGTACTGTTTTGTTTTCAGCAGACAAAGATAAACATTTCAAGGAGTATCTCCATATTCAAGTGTCAATTTAACTGAAACCTGCAGAATGGCTGAGTACTGAATAAAAGCCTCTTATAGTGGCCATCTAGAATAATTCTCTTAACTGGTAACAGAAATAAACTATGTAAGACTTCAGATATATGGAACAAGCTGTGTGAATAACTAATTTTAAAGTTGGCATAAAAACACTTGCTTATGCTCTCATTCAATGTGTTGAATATCTATGTTTGATTCAATAGCGATCTTTGAAACAGTTTTGTATTCTTATGTAAAAGTCTTAGCTCCACATTATTATAATATATCAAGGTTGGTCACCAAATGCATAAATACTGAGTGCAGCTGTAGATTTTAATAAAACCAAAAGTTTGAGCTAGCAAATGAAAAATTATATATTATTGGAAACTTGTGCTCAAAGCTGAAACTTGAAGGAAATATTTTAGCACTATCACAATATTACATTGCAATCATTATTTAATTTATCTCCTCTGAAATGACTTGAGGGAAGTGCTCGCAAAGCCCTATTTACCTCAGCCAGGAAGTAAGGCAATGGTCAGCAAGTGAATGAAGTCATGGAAAGCTGACAATGCCACTATTGTAAGAGAGCCTCAGAGTATTGTTTGACATTGACCAAATGAAGAATAAGTGTTAGGAAGTTTTTATTTCATCTTAACAAAAGGGTAGGACCAGAGCAATAATATAAACTAGCCTTTTCTTGAATTCTGTTTTTTCCCCCTTTTAATTGAGAAGTATCAACTTAAATGCACCTGGAAGAAAGGAATGTCTTTTAGTGAATTATGAAGATTATGGAAAACAGTTTTGTAGTTCAAAAATGTATCTTAAGTAAAAAGCATATTTTAAACCTTTCTATAAGTATATACTGTATAAATATTCATAAATTCTATGTATCATATATATGTGCATATATATATATACATGTATATATAAAATTTATATATTCACCATTAAGTTTTTCCAGGAGAAACTTCAAGCACTCCTAAGCAACCTGTGCATTTCAATTGTCACTTTGAACTTTGGAACAAAGGAGAGACTGTAAAACCAGTTTATAAAAAGTATTATGAGATACCACAACTGGCATTTTTATGACCTTATTAAACTACATTCAAGTGGCATAAATTATATGTAATGAAAGTGAAAAGGATCTCTGACCCGATTTTAATATTGGGTGCATGCTTATTAGTTTGAGTTTTTTTCTGAATAGAAACCTCTTTTCAAACTTTAGCAGTTGATATTATGTGGAAGTCATAAATGTCAGATTACATTAAACTATTTTGGTTCATAGAATAGCACAGCCATTAAGTTACTACAGAGTAATGAGTAGGTCTTCTCACAGAGTAAAGCCAAAGGTGTTAATTTAGATTTGAAACATTCCACCTCATTATAAAAGCCAAATTAATTTGCCATGTGTGGAAGAAACAAAAACCAATATTTGAAATGTGAAAGACCTCCTTTTTGTAGGAGAGTGATAGAAAAGAGCGTTACGAAGTTTCTATTTCTGAAGAGTAAGCATACTGGTCCCTCAGAGGTTAATTATTAAGTGTTATAGAGTCTCTTACTAGGAATTTTTATTCAAGAAGTTAAATTGATGGAATTAGTTAAATGTTAAAGATGAAAGGAAGCCTGGTCATTGGATAGTTTGAAATGTATACACTTAATCATAAATGTAAAGTTGGTTAAGTTTATCTCCTCTAGTTTTTATAATTTGTTATAAACAATGTATTTTCATCTGGTTTTAGAGATTTTGTTTAGGCATTAGTTACAAATTCTGAAAAAAAAATCACTCCACTAATTTGAAGGACTATAGAAACAAAGTTTAGAACATCTTGAATGTCGAGTGTCCATTTATTAAAAACCAGGCCAAGTGAAGAATACCTGACAACATAAAGAAATTGGGATACTTTATTTAAAGATATCAAAAGCAATAGCCCTTACAAACCTAGACAACATACTGAATAATGGCAAAGTTATACTAATAAGAATTAGCTTATAATTTTTAAAATGTGAGAAAAATAGAAATGCAAGAGCCAATTAATGAAGGAAGAAGGCTAGTTTGCTGTATGTAGCCCAGCCTAGGGACAGACAAAAGTACCAATCACGGTGTCTACAGGACCAAGCATAGAGAGTGGTCACCTGAAGGACCATAAGATGAAGTTGTTCTGGTCAGGGTAGCAGGTTACTGAGTAAAGACCCCACAAATATTCCTAAAAACTACTCTGTGTTCTTATCAATAAAGGCAGCAGGCAATGATATTAGATCCTAAGAGACCCTGGGGAAATGAGGTCATATAGAATCATTTAAATTTAGAGTAAAAAGCAACTTTACTCCCCTTTGTATTTTGCTTTCTAGCTCAGGAAGTGCTTTATATCCTCATAGCAACCACCCCAAATGACTGATAATTATATTTTATTTTCCAAATTAGGACACAGGTTCAGAGAGGGTTGATCACCTGCCCAAGATTGTTCAGCTAGTTGATGCCTGAGATGTGTATAGATGATCTGGCCAATGGTCATCTTAACTCTAGGTGCCTCCAGCAAGAGTATTTCATGATTTGTTAGGGAAATGTGCTTCACTGATGAAAAAGTTTTGTACAAAAAAGTTCTTGTGATTTTTTAAAAATATCTGGCTTTTGCAGTTTCTAATGGGGCATTCTGTATCAGTAATAGCCATAATTAACATTTATGTGTCATTTTACTGTTTGGGAGCTATTTTAATACTTATTATCTTAGTTATAACATGTGGGGTTGAGATTTCTCCATTCACACAGCAACGGTTTTCCAAAAACACCCAGGCGTCTCCCTTAACTTTCTCACATATCCTGACTCTTCACTCTTCTCAATATGAGCTTCAGTTTGCCCATCTTTTAAAATATGGTTTCAGCTACATGGATAATAGAAGCATTCTGAGAAAAGTAGAAACAAAGGAAGAAGAGGGACAGAGCTTATTGATAAGATACAGGGAAGGAGAAAAAGAGGTAGAGGAGTGTATCAGTTTCCTGTGGCTGCCATAACAAATTACCACAAACTAGGTGGCTTACAACAACAGAAATTTATTCTGGAGGCCAGAAATCTAAAATCAGATTGTCATTTCCTTCTAGGGTTTGGTTTCTTCTAGAGGTTCTAAAGGAGAAACAGTCCCATGCCTCTCTCCTAGCTTCTGGTGGTTGTAGGCAATCCTTGGTGCCCCTTATAGACACCTCACTCCAATCTCTCCCTCCATCTTGACATCGCCCTTTTCTCTGTGTCTCTGTGGGTCTTTTTTTTTTTTTTTTTTTGTCTCTTATAAGGACATTCATTGGATTTAAGACCACCCTAATCTGGTATAATCTCATCTTGATTCTTAACTAACTACATCTGCAATAACCCTATCTCCAAATAAGGTTCCTGGTATACGTGAATTGGGCAGGGGTTGGGGCAGGGTAAAGGGGAGACACTATTGAAGGTGTTTTGAGAGTTTCTGCTTGTGATAGTTCTCAGGCATTGGATGATTTAAGAAAATTGATTATTGTCTTTGGTGGAAATGAGAAAATTGACTAAATTGGTGTTTTGGTATCTTGAAGACAGAAAAAGAGAGATTGGAAATGTATTTCTATTCAGTAAAGTGATTTTTATTAGTAGGGATGGTACAGTCTCGAGAACTTACTGCACCACATGGCAATTTTCAATGAGGTGCCCGACATTCCTTTGGAAAGTCACTAGATACTCAGTCACAGCACATGGAGAAGGGCCAAAGTGAAATGGAGGAAGTGTAATAACTGAACATATGGAAACAATGTAGTGATTCTATTAAGAAGTGACAGATAAAGGCCATGGGGACTGCAAATCCATCACCCAGTTTTCAATGATATATAAAGAACAGAGACGCTAAAACAGTCTTCATTTATAAGTGATGTTTTTCCCCTTGTCTAAGTTCCCTGAAGACCTTGGCTAACAGTACAGAATGTCAGTGGAAATTGAATGTGTGATCTCAGAAAATTCAATGAATTTAGGGAAGGGAGAAAGGGAAAATTTGTGCTCAGGACACAAATTGAGAAAAGTGTGGGTGTCAAAGAGCTGAACATTTTCTGGACAGATCTTGCCAGGGAGATTGGTTATGAGTTTGGTATGTAGACCGGGCATGAAGGTGCATATGGTTGGGTTTACTTGTGGATGAAAGAAGAGATGAACTCAGTAGATGCCTCTATCTCACAAGAAGTAGGTGGTGGATGGAGAGAAGTGCTAGGAGATATAATAGAAGTGCTAAGAATCATAGTCTAATGGAGGAATGACTTTTATTTCCCTCTATACTTCCTCATTGTGGAACTGTCTAGCCTCAAGTTTGGCCTGAACTTCTCTAGACAGCATTCAAGCATAAGATGATGGTGTGAGATGGAACACAGGCATCAAAATCATCCATTTCCTCTTTAATTTTACTTCATATTGGTGTTACACAACTTGAGTTCAGTAAAAAGGACATGACAAATTAGAAAAAATTTTCAAGCTCCTTCTTCATCCTCAAATGGAAAGTTACATACTCTCCTTGAACTCTACCTGAACTCCCCTATCCTTCAGTAGCTGCTGCTTCAGTGGGCTCAAGCCCAAGCAGTGACTTGTACAAGAGCAGGCCAAGTAGCATACAATAGTAATAGAGGCTTCAAGACCACTGAGGGCAAAAGCTTTTTTTTTTTCCAAAGAAGGAAGACAGGGTTGCAACCT
Source organism: Cryptoprocta ferox (assembly GCA_028646485.1). Lineage (NCBI taxonomy): Eukaryota > Metazoa > Chordata > Mammalia > Carnivora > Eupleridae > Cryptoprocta > Cryptoprocta ferox. Next base: position 71,986,079 of record CM053577.1, read on the forward strand.
TATTCTTTCTAGAAATGTGTTCACTCTGTTCTTATGTGCACTAAACACAACCAAGGCTTTATGATGCTTTTCTTGAAAGTATGGAATTTTGTTTCATATGTTTAATAATTTATGTTAAATTGCCCTCCCAAATCTGGCCCTACTAGAAGTAAGACAAATAGTCTTCTGATCCAGAGTATCTGCCATAGAATAAAAATGTGTTTAGAAATATATTAAAGATGCAATTTACTTCCCTGAATGTTTGCAAGAATAAGAGGGTGAAAAACTGTGAACCCAAAGCAAATTGAGTGACTGACTTACAATAGGGAATGAGTCAAGAGCAGGACAGACTTGTGTGTTCTGTTAACCCAGAGAATTAGTTGCCTGCAAATTGGAAAGTTGTTTCCTTACTACATGCTATGTCCTTGAGGTTATCACTCATTAGTCTTAGAGTGGCTAGCCTTCCCAGAATGCTCTGCATCTCAAGTATATAGATAAGCACAATGTCTACAGTTGGTCATTCATTCATTCGTGCCATAATAAAGAGTGAGACTCTCATATTTATTAAGGGCCATGTTAGTTGCCATAATTGTAGCAAGGAGTAAAAGAGAAATACCACCTACCTTCACAGAGCTTATTCGTTTATCCAGTCATTCAACACATTCACTGAGTACCCATGAAGCACCATTTTAGGTGCTTGGGATATGGCAGTGAACAAAACAAAGATCCCTGCCATCCTGGAACTTATATTCCATTGGAAGACAATAAAAAACAGATAAATAATAAATATGTAAATTTTATAGTATGTTTGAGTGTGATTAGAGTTATTAAGAAAGGAGAGTAAATAGGGGTAAAGGGGGTTCTGGAAGAGCCAGGGCCAAGGGAGGGGGAAGGACAGTGTGAATTGCAATTTGGAGTCAGGATGGTTGGGGTAGACTTCATTGGAAGGGTAGATTTGGGCAAACTCTTGGAAGAAGTAAGAGAGTTCATCTTGTAGGTACCTGGAGCACAAGGATTCCAGGCACAGGTAGTAGCCAGTGCAAAGACCCAAAGGCAACATACCTGGCATGTTGGATGAAGAGCAGAGTTCTTGCATGTGACTGAAAAATATGTACTCTACCTGGATGCGTTTTTGTAAACTTATACCTGTAAGTGTCACATCTTTTCTCTTCAATTATTTTAGAACTATGCAAGATTCATTTATTTTAAAAGGCTAAATTATTTCTTTGGATAATGTTGAATTAATAAGCTACTATAATCTAAAACCTCCTTGGAGTGCCTGGGTGGCTCAGTTGGTTAAGCATCCAACTTCGCTCAGGTCATGATCTCATGGTTCGTGAGTTCAAGCCCTGCATCAGGCTCTGTGCTGACAGCTCAGAGCCTGGAGTCTGCTTCAGATTCTGCATCTCCTTCTCTCTCTGCCCCTCCCCTGCTCATGTTCTGTCTCTCTCTGTCTCAAAAATAAACACTAAAAAGATAAAATAAAATAAAAATAAAAAATAATATAAAACCTCCTTTTCTTGAGTTTTTACATATGAATTTTCTAATGCATTTAGAAGAAACATACTTGGCTTTAATGTAACATACTGTACTTTCTATAGTTTCCTTTAGTCATTTTCTGTATTATCTATATAGGTAAACATTTTAGCCTCTTCCTTCACATGGTAATGTTCGGAGCATTTGGATTCAGCTATAAAACCAATTCTCCATCCCTGATGTTAATGTAGACAGAAGTAGATATGAAAACAGCACCTGTATAGGTTTTATTAATTAACAGATATAACTCTGGTCAGGCATTTTTATCACTTGCCACACAACAAACATTTTAGAATCATAGTGATTTCACATAAAGCTGACTTGTGTTAGAATCCAGTGTTCCTTTGACCACATGTAGAGTTTTAACAATACATCTGATTCTTCAGTGAAAAGAATTTCCTTATTGGGCATCTTTCACTTCTATTTATAAAATGCCAAATTAATGCTTAGTATAGACATTTAAACATTGAAATTATAGCAAAACAAGCAGACTGTAAAGGAAAGATTAAGGTTTATACTTTCTTTCAAAGTAAAATTTCTTCCCTTTTACCACCAGGACAACCTAGATCTTGGGTTTTTGGTCTGTGAAGAAATTTCACAGGAATATAATTTCAAGTATCCTCTAAACTCAAGGACAATTTAGTCATTGAGATTCTACTGTTTTCCTTTAGAATTAAAGGCAGTAGGAACTGAGACCTTTGCTTTAATATCATGGCTCAGCAGATGTCTAAATCTTCAGGGAAAAATGAATTCCAAGTGTCTGTCAGCCAGTTTTTCACTCCAGAATGGAAGGTAGTAGAGACATGTCTTTAAAGCAAGAGGTGATGGCTTCCTTTGCACACCTGTGTAGAAGGAGGCTCTTGCCTGGCGGTGGCACACTCTCAACATCTGCTCCTTTCGTTGAACTGAGCTGTAAATTGAAATTCCATTGCAATGTTTTTAGAACCAGTTGAAGTAAGGAGACTGTCAGAAATCCTCTTTAAACTCACCCTTATCCAAACAGGAAACTGACCCTTGGCCTCTGGACGTAACAGTACACCAGTGGAAATTTCATTATCCCCGTTTCAGCTGAACTAAGTGAAAATTAATTGTGTAATTATCTGGATGAGCGCATGTGTAAAATTTTACAATGTGCCAGTTAGATTAAGTAACGTGTTAGTGGCATGGTTTAGTGCAGAGTCAAAGCTGTCCTATAAAAATGGAATAAAAAAATCCAACAAAGTTAGAAGGAAAAAAAAACATATGTCAGAACAAATGCTTAACATGAGAAAGTAAGTTTAGGCTTAATTCCATAACCTGATGAAAATCTTACCCTCCAGACCATAGGTAAATCTGGCAAGGTTGGAAGAAGTGTGTGTGTGTGTGTGTGTGTGTGTGTGTGTGTGTGTGTGTGTTTGTATGCATAGGCACACGCAGGGACATTTGTATAAATGGCATCTCCATTTGTTGTCAATTGAAAACGAAGCTAGTATTAAAAGGTTTAACCTGCCCACTATTGTACTTTTTTAATGTAGTTTTTCTTTACCAACCGCATTAGAAAATGCAGGCTGTATTCAGTAGATGGGATTATTTATCTCAGATGTACTTTGTTCACCTGTTCAATGAACCTCTCTGACGTTCCTTCTGGATTCAATTTTTCAAATGAATCATGAGGTAAACGCAGCATCCTGACTTTAGATCCTTTCATTAAGATATAGGCAAAGAATGACCAGCATTAACATTATTAAATGCCTGGAAAATTTCAATTTGGAGTTTCATTCACTTTGATAAGGATTTTTAAGGGACATTTTTTTCCCTGAGATTTTGGCCTCCCCCCTAAAAAAATATTGCTTTATGGAGACAATTTCCATTTCAAAGTCTCGAGAATATTTAGATAGTAGAATTTCTGGATGAAAGCTCCAACTTGGGTAGATGCTTTTTGAAAGTGAGGATGATTTTAAACAACATTTGAGTGATGCATTGAGATTTTAGTAATTATGAATGTCAGATTTCACAATGTCAGTGCCATCTTGGCACATACAGATACTAATTTAGGTATCTTGCCAATAAAATAGTTCTGTTTTTCTCATTTCTTGTACTACACATTGTCTCCATAAAGCTATATTTATGGTAAAAGTCTGCTGAGAGCTTTCTTCCACCACTCCCCTTAAAAGTGAAAGTTACAGTAGACAAAAATAGTAACATTTTCAAAGAAAATGTACTCAAAATGTATTTCAACTTTTTTTTTTTAACTTGGCTTAATATAATGCCATTAGATGTTTGTACTTTGGGTTACTAGTGCTTTAAGAGACTGTTACTACTTTAAGAAAGCTGTAACAAATATGTATACATTTAGTGGAAAACATTATAATATATATAAACATGATTAAAAGAAAGAAAGCACCAATGTGATTTATAGAACAGGGCAGTCAAAGGGCATTAAAAAATAATCTAGACCATTCAAAGGGAAAAGTCGTATCAGGAAACATTAGCCTCAAAATGAAAATGAGACTCTGGCTTTAAACCTACATCTTACCATAGATTAATTATCAGGAAGGCTTTGGAACAGATCTCCTTACTTTGAATAAGACACAGTGCCCTCTTCACCAGTTTTAAAGCATCAAGAGTTGGTAGGGGGGTGGTTGTCTGTCAAACTTTGGATAACAAAATGGCAACCAGAGTTGGCCTTGCAGATCAGATCCTGTGATCCTAGAACCCAGAGTGGTGCTTGTGTTTTGCGGGTGTCCTGATCCCGTGACCTGTCAGGCACGATGTACCCCTTCACAGAAGCCACAGTGTTTGCAGCCTTTTCTAAAGCCCAGCTTGGGATTACTTTGTGCCTTTCAGGAAACAGTAAAAATCAGGAACATGTAGTCAGACTGTATATATATACAGCATTTTGCAGTTATAACCTTTAGTTGAATTAAATTTAAAAAACATTTTAATCCACATTTAAACTTATAACTATATTTGAGATGAACATTTGCTAAAATTTAATGTTTTAATATTTTCCTTCTCTTTGAATAATGGAAGAGCTTAGAATATAGATTCTAGCACTGAACCATTTATATTTTAAAATTGTATTTTATTCTTACTGATTCCAGTTAAGATCATTGTATTACCATAGAATCTCAGGATTAGAAAAAACATGAAAACCCTCCTTATAAATTCTATAGTTAAGAAAACCAGGCCCTAAAGAATACTTCCTCTCATACTCCAGTGCTATTTTAACTAAACATGGGGGGATGACCCTGCCCCAAATAGGTTGGTAAATAAATGTGCCCATGTAGAAAGTCAGATGGTAGGTTTAACAGAGAAGGAGAGGAACATAGGATTTAAAGTCAAGACAACCCAGGTTTTAATCCTGTTTCCCAGTTTTGCTTTCTGTGTGACTTGGAGTTGTAACTTAACCTCTTGGTGCCATCTTCTTCATGAGTTAGTTGTTAGCATCAAATTAAACAATTTGAATGCATCTACCCACCACATGATGGAAAGCCAAGAAAATTCAAATCTTTGAGCAAATTTTCAAAGTCAAGAAAACAATTTATTGAATTTATAGTCAAAAGCATATGAAAAAATCTTTCAGAGCAATTGAGAAGGAAATCAGTTTAGCAGAAATTTCCTTTATAATATATATCCCCCATAGAAACTGTTTATTTAGTGTGCAACTAAATTTTTCATTTGTGCATTTGGAGAACAGAGTTGAAAAGGAGAGGGAATACTGATAACTCAGGAGGAAAAATATATGTACATATTAATTTTATTATGATTTATTATTTGTACCTCCATTGCTTTCCAACTGCATTCAATGTGACAATGTTATTATATTTTTATTTCCCCACTTTGGGAATATTTATAACATTTTTTTCATTTCACAAGTAGTAGAAAGTCTTGGATTCTGTTTTTGCCAAGTGCTGATATACTTTGCAATAAGAGATACCCCTGCAGAATTGCAGAGAAACAAAGCTAACCACCTGGTGCCAGGATACTTTTTATATAGAACCAAGTCAATGCATGTGAGACACTGAACACCAGAGCTCCCTACTCATGGGGGATGGGGGAAGGGGCTCTACTTTATCTCACTTCAGTAATAAAAGCAAGGTTACAGATTTTTTTTCTCATTGCTTATGGAATTTATGAAATATTTAATTGCAAAGTTGAGCCAGAATAACTCAAGGTAAGAGCTTAAGAAATGGAATAATAGAGTTTTTGAAACTAATTTAAGGTTTAAAGTCAGCATTCTGGGGCACCTGGGTGGCTCAGTCGGTTAAGCATCCGACTTTGGATCAGGTCATGATCTCACAGTCCGTGGGTTAGAGCCCCGCGTCGGGCTCTGTGCTGACAGCTCAGAGCCTGGAGCCTGCTTCATATTCTGTGTCTCCCTCTCTCTCTGCCCCTCCCCCACTCGCTCTCTGCCTCTCTCTCTCTCAAAAAAATAAAATGAAGACATTAAAAATTTAAAAAAGAAGTCAGCATTTAGTTTTCTTTAAATTCACAAATAAGGTACATGCATTCATCCATCATACAGTTCTAGAGCGGCCAAAGTACAGCAGAGATAAAACCCAACCCTTTCATTTATGGAGATTCCATTCTAGTGGAGAAAAACAGACAATAAATAAATACAATGCTGGGTGTCGAGTGCTATGAAGAAAAATTAAGCAGAGTGAAAATGAGAGTGGCAGGGAGAGTGGTCAGGGAAGCACTTTCTCATAAGCTACCAAATGGGTAATTTCAACCTTATTCTCACAGTCCACACCTCAAAACCTTCTAGTATGAAATCTTTCAGTCTGTACTAGAAAGTGTACTTACTTTGTTAGTTTTTAATCATGATTATAATTTATACTTAGGAAATACCTGTGTCTTTCCTTTCTACATCAGTTAGTAAGTAAGATATGTGAAAGATACTATATTTTAGTCAAAAGTGGAATCCCGTGAAATGATCCAAAACAGGAAGGAGCAGATGGGGCAGATATTCCTTTGAAAAAAATAGGGACTGGGGGATGTAAAATAATACAGTTACCAAAGCTAAAAATAAACGACAGAGTATCTGATCTTAGAAAACATAACATATTTTCCTGGAGAACAGAAATCTAAGACAGCAAAGGGAATTCTTTCCCTTACTGTCCCACTTTTATCCCAAAGATCTGAAGGAGCCAAATGAAAATTTCCTGGCATCCTGGGGCAATAAAATAATCTTGGTCTTCTTGTGAAACCACATTAGTATGGAGAAGGAACAGAGGCCCTTTGAGCACTCCTAAGTGCTGTGTAAGCTGCATTTTTCCCCAGGAACTCAAAGCTTTGTTTATTTGCAAAGAGTTGTGCTACTAATGCATGGAGGCCTGAATGGCCCAGGTGACATGCTCACATCTGAACATGTATCAAAAAGAAGCTCTCGATTAAATGCGTGTTCAAGAGCCCAGAGAGATACATCAGTGATTACTATTGGTTTTTTCAGAGATCTGGTGAGAAAGCAAATGCCATTTCTTTAGGGAAGGTAGACTCAAGATAAAGTGTCCTCAGGAAGATATAGCTTAATGGAGCCCAAGTGATCAAAGCCAATGCTTTCTTTCACCTTTACCAGCTTCTAGCACTCAGGGCAACTGAATTTCCCATTAAAAAGGATGGTAGTTTTTTTTTTTAAGTGACTGTACTTATGGTGTGTGTGTGGGTGTTGTGTGTGTGTGTGTGTGTGTGTGAGAGAGAGAGAGAGAGAGAGAGAGAGAGATGGAGGGAGGAAGGGAAGCAGGGAGGGAGATAGGGTTCTTTGACCAATAATAAAACTTGGTGGGAGAGAGAAGAGTTTCTTTTATTTTAAAGCTGCCCCATAGAGAGACACTATTTATATTCCATATGGCATAACATCAAGTCCTCAGCCGCAGGAAGTATGTGGATTACTTACCTCCTCAGAAACAAAGATATAAATACATACAGTTACTGGTGTTATTTAGAATCTGGTCTCTATTACTTAGGGCCTGAGTTACCCACCCCCCATTCCTTCTTAGCCATAGTGTTTGAATTGAAGGTTTAACTAATGTTGTGCTGATGAATTTAGTGCCTGCAAAAGAGCTAAATTGATGCCTCAAAGAGTAGGGCCCTATTTATAAAAAGAAGCTTGTGTTCTCTCCTTGAGTCCTGCTACTCAAAATCATCTATAAAGATACTAGGACACCACATCATCCCACTGGGCCACTGGAGGTATGGACTATGGGAAGAGGTGTAGATATGGTTCCCAGGTCAACTCACTTGTTTATGATTAAACTCAATTTAAATGCTACCTCTTCCTGTCTATCACCTTTTTCTCTGATCACCCTGCTCACAACTTGCCTGTAACATCTTACACATGGTGGCTTTTCTTTTTTTCAGAATATCTGAAGGTAGTTCAACATGCTCCATATTCCAAGAAGGAGGGCCATGAGAATGCCTACCAGATATCCTAGATTTTCTACTATAGTTGTGGTTTTTTCATACCTGTGTCTCAACCATGGTTTAGAAAATCTAGCGCCATAGTACTAAGCTCCTAACCTTAATTTCCCGACTGACTTCAGACTCTCCTAACTTTGCTTTGTTCTGACCTTACCACACAGCCAGCAGACATCTTCAAGAGTGACTTTTGTTCCACATGAGTTCTTGCATCTTCACTTTCCAGAGCCAGCTTTCTCATTTATTAATTACCTGGCCTATCAGTAACACTTCTTGAACGCTACCTATCACTTTTAAAATTTCATTTCCTTTATCTGAAAATTGCTCTTACTGAAATCCTTCCAGTAATAACATTCAGGTTTGGAAACAATTCACTGTTGAGATCCCCAACTCTTCTAGAAAGAAAAGAACATGATTAGCTAGAGGTCAGAAGCAGGCTTTCTTGGTCATTATGTATGGTGTCTGCCCTTCCAACACATTCCCAAAGGATACTAAAAGGTCTCAGAGGAATCTCTGTTCCATCCTTGGCCTACTCTCTCATTTTCCATGTGTTTACTAAGGAATGTGATCCCACCCTCATCTTGTTTTTTTGTTTGTTTGTTTGTTTAACTTTTTTTAATTGTAGTTAAAAAAAAACAAGACATAACATTAAATTTGTCATCTTAACCATTTGTTAAGTGTATAATTTAGTACCATTATGTAAATTTACATTGATGTGCAACATATCTCTAGAATTGTTTCATCTTGCAACACTGAATCTCTATACCCACTAAACACTAATTTTCCCTTCTCCTAGCCCTCAGTTACCACATTTCTACTTTGTGTTTGTTTGATTTTGACTACTATAGATTCTTCATATGAATGGAATCATATAATATTTCTCCTTTTATGACTAGCTCATTGATATTGTAGCATATGACAAAATATTCTTCTTTTTGTTTATTTCCTTCTTTCTTAAGGCTTCACAATATTCTATTGTGTGTGTATACCACATTTTCTTATCCAGCCATCTACAAATGGAGACTTGGTTTGCTTCCACATTTTGCCATTGTGAGTAGTACTACAATGAACATAAGTGTTCAAATATCTCTTTGAGATCCTGCTTTGTGTTCTTTTGGATACATACCCAAGAGTAAAATTGCCAGATCATTTTTTTAATTTTTAGAACAAATTTAAATTTTTGAGGAATATTAATACCATTTTCCATAATGACTGCACCATTTTGCATTCCCACCAACGTGCACAAGTGTTCCAACTTCTCTTCATCTTCTCTAATACCTGATGTTTTCTGTTCTTTTGATAGAGGTTATTGTGATGGGTATGAGGTGATATCTGGTTCTGGTTTTGATTTGAATTTTCCTAATTATTAGTGATATTAAACACCTTTGAATGTAATTATTCATCATTTGTATATTTTCTTTGGAGAAATGTCTACTCAAGTCCTTTTCCCATTTTTTAAATAGGGTTATTTGTTTTTTTCATTGCTGAGGTGTAGAAGTTCCTTATACTTTCTGGATATTAACTCCTTTTCAGATATAGGATTCACCAATATTTTCTCCCATTCCATTGACTGTCTTTTTACTCTGTTCATTGTTTCCTTTGGCATGCAGAAGTTTTTATGTTTGGTATTGTCCCATTTGTCTATTTCTCATTTTGTTGCCTGTGCTTTTGGTGTCATATGCAACATGTCAGTGCCAACTCCAGAATTATGAAGTTTTTCTCTGTGTTTTCTTCTGGGAGTTTAATAGTCGTAGACATAAATTTAGATCTTTAATCCATTTGAGTTAATTCTTGTGTACGGTATAAAGCAAAAGTTCAACTTCATTCTTTTAGCCCATGTGGATATCCAGTTTTACTAGCAATATTTATTGAAGAGACTATATTTTCCCCTTTGTGTGGTCTTGGCACCCTTGTCCAAAATCACTTAGCTTATATGTTAGCATTTATTTCTGGGCTCTATTCTGTTCCACTGGTCTGTAAATCTATCTTTATGCCAGTACCATACCATCTTCATTACTATTGTTTTGTACTATGTTTTGAAATCAGAGGGTGAGAGACTTCTAACTCAGTTCTTTTTTGGTCAAGATTATTTTGGCTATTCAGGTACCTTTGAGACTCCATGTGAATTTTAAAATGCTTTTTTTCCATTTAGGCAAAAAATGCTGTTAGGATTTTGATAGCGTTTGCACTGAATTGGTAGATCATTTTGAATAGTATGGACACTTTAATAACATTAAAGCCTTCAATCCACAAATATGGTATGCTTTTCCATTTATATCTTCTTTTATTTCTTTTACCTAGCAATGTTTTATAGTTTTCAGTGTATAAGTCTTTTATGCTTAAGTTTATTCCTAAGTGTTTTATCATTTAATTTCCTTTTCAGAATGGTCATTGTTAGGTTATAAAAACACACTTTACTGTTGGTTTTGTATTCTGCAACTTTGCTGAATTTTTAAATTATTTCTAACAGCTTTTTGGTGGAATCTTTAGGGTTTTCTATATGTAAGATAATGTTATCTGTGAACAGAGATCATTTCATTTCTCCTTTTTCAATTTATATGCTGTGTATTTCTTTTTCCTGTCTAATTGCTCTGGCTAGAACTTTCAGTACTATGTTCAATAGTAGTGGTAAAAGTGGATATCCTTACTCTATTTCTGGTCTTAGAGAAACAGCTTTAAATATCTCCTCCTTGAGTATGATTGCTGTGGGCTTTTCATGTGTGGCTTTTATTATGGTGAGGTAGTTTCCTTCTATTCCTAGTTTATTGACTGTTTATCATGAAAGGGTGGTTAATTTTGTCAAATGCTTTTTCTGCATTGATTGAGATGATTATGTGGTTTTTGTCCTTCATTTTGTCAATGTGGTGTATTACACTGATTGATTTTCGTGTTGAATTATCCTTGTATTCCAGGTACAAATCCCATTTGGTCATGTGATATAATCCTTTTAATGTGCTATTGAGTTTTCTTTAATGGTATTTTGTTTAGGATTTTTGTATCAGTATTCATCGGGGATATCAGTTTTTGTAGTTTTATTGTTTTGTCTTTCATCTGTTTTTGGCATCAGGATAATGCTAGCCACATAGAAGGAGTTTAGTAGTGTTCCTTCCTTTTTGATTCTTTGGAAGAGACTGAGAAGGATTGGTGTTAATTCTTTAAATGTTTGGTAGAATTCCCCAGTGAAGCCATCTGGTCCTAGACTTTTATTTGTTGGGAGGTTTTCTTTTATTGCTCAGTCTCCTCCCTTGTTATAGGTCTGTTCAGATTTTTTATTTCTTCATGATTCAGTCTTTGTAGATTATATGTTTCTAGGAATTTATTAACTCCAAGTTATCCAATTCATTGGCATATAATTACCCTTAGCAGTCTCTTACAATTCTCTTTATTCTGTGACATCAGTTGTAATATTTCCTCTTTTATTCCTAATTTTAGTTATTTGAGTCTTTATTTTTTTTCTCAGTCTATGTAAGAGTTTATCAGTTTTTGTTGATCTCTTCAAAAAACCAACTCTTGGTTTTGTTGATTTTTTTCTGTTGTTTTTCCATACTCTCTTTCATTTATCTCTGCCTTAATCTTCATTATTTCCTTCCTTCTGCTGACTTCATCTTCATGTTTGTAATAAGACTTATTTATATGCCAAAAATTTAAAATATCTGTACCTCCAGATGAAGCCTTTCTCTGTAACTCCAGAGTAACATAGCCAACTACTGAATGTCTTCATATGGATTTCCAATACCAAAATACCTAAAACTGAACTCAGTCTCATCTTGGTCCCTTTAAAACTTGTTCTTTTCCTAAAATAAAAGTGGTAAGCACTTTTATTGTACTTTCTATGTGCCAGGAATAATTCTAAGTACTTTGCACCCATCTACTTATTTGAACTCAAAACAATTTAAGAGGTAATAGTCTTAATAAAATTCTCATTTATAGATGAAGAAACTGAGTCACAGACAGATTAGGTCATTTGCCTAAGGTTACATAGTTAGCAGTGGCAAAGATGAGATTTGAACTCACCATAGTGCTGTGTCATTATCATACCCATTACCCAACCACAAAGGTTATACACCAAGAGACCAGCCTCATCACCTCTTCCCCTCCTCTCTACACTGAAGCAATTTTGCATTCCACAAATCCATCCCCTCCTCTCAGATACAGTATTCCAATTTTGCAAATCTACTCAGAATTCTTCCATAACTCCACAACATGGAGGAATAAAGTCACACAATTTTCTCATATTATCTAACCCTGCCCTACTCCTCCAGGTTTACCTCTTTCCATTCCTTACCTGGAAGGAGTCTCTAGCAACACTCAACTGCTTTCCATTTTATTCGGACACAACATTATACTTGTCCTGCAGATTTTCTCATGTTGTCCTCTTGGTTGAAATGCTCTCCCCCTTTCCAACTGCCAACCTCCTAGTTCCTGTTCATTCCATAATGTTTAGCTTAGTGTTCCCTTTCCAGTAAGGCTTCCATAATATCTCTGCCACCATTGCTGTCCCCTCAAGTTTACTGGATAGTTCAACCATCCTTCATGCTTCCGTAACAACTGGAAAATAGTATATTTCCGTCACTGACATCATTTCAGTATTCATTCTGTTCATTTCTCTGACTCTCCCACCAGAACCGTTTGCTCCTTGAGGGCTGTCACAGCACTCAATCAATCATAGATTCTCTAGCATCTAGTTTGGTGACTGAAAAAAAAAAAGTATAAATTTAGTGAAATTTTCATGTGAATAGACATGAAAAGAAACTGAAAATGGAGTGCCACATGGTGTTTATGAACAGATCAAACATGCATATCTATAAGGAAAAGAATGGATGAAGTCTTGCATAGATTATTTGGGCAGCATTTAATAAACACCTGCTTTGTACCCAGCCCTGGTCACATGACAGAAAATTGAAATGTTTGAATTGAAAATAAGATCATTCCAAAAGAGGGTCACTCTCCAGATGTTAGCCATCCCCTTAGGAAGTGTCATAATTTCTCTTGAGTCTCTAGAGTTTCAGGTAATATCAGAAAAAAGAGCCTCTATGTCCTTGCTTCCATCTTCAAGGCAAATAGGAAACTCAGAGAGTTGCCCACTCTGGTGCTTTTCTTCTGGAGTCTCTCCTTGGCAGGCATGAGCTAAACTGGACTTTCTTGAAGCTGAGGTGGGGAAATATCAGATACAAAGATGGATTTGGGACAAAAATAAGCAAAGAAGGCCAAAGCCGAATTAGATTCTTTACCATGCTAATGACATATTCTAGATTATAGGGTAGTGGCTTAGCTCACCAGAGTGCCGTTTTAAGGTGTGACTAATAGCATAACTCTTAGTACTCAGTGCTTCCTGGAGTTATTTGTATGTAATAAAATAAGTCATCCATTTAACATCTCTTGAGAATCCACATATGCCAGGTACTGTGCCACTTTCTGGAGATAAAAAGATAAACAAGAAATAAGTTTTGCACTTAAGAAACTTATAATTTAGTGAGTGAGACAGACAAGAAAATACATAATTACAGTAAATCATGATGAGAGTGGGTGAGTTACAAGAAACACAGGGTCTTGTGAGAGCATGTGTGGAATAAGGGAGTGGTGAGGAGAAGCAAATATTCCGCTCCCCCCGCCCCCACCTCATAAGACTTATTTTCCTTAAGACAAGATTGGGAATGACTAGATTGAGGACTGGCAATGCCTCTTTCCACAAATTGGTAAGTCACAGAAGCACCGTTTGTGTGAAGCTTGAGTATGGAGGATGCAGCATGAATGATCTTGGTGTTAGAAAGTGCCAGAAGAATACTATGAATTTCTACCATTTGTGAATAACATAGCAAATTGCAGGGATTACATTTGCTTTGTCAGAAGTCCCAAAAGGACTACGTGCTAAGTAAGAGGGGACTCCAGAGGCCAGGTAGGTGGAATGGACTTTCCCCTGCTTAGTGAAGGTTAACAAAATTAGAAGAAGGAGCCTCACTAAAGACATCTCAGAGGATGGAGTAGGTGAGGCCCCCTTTCTGTTTTCCAAAAGATACCAGATGTGCCCTACAAGAGACCAGCACTGGGTGCCCAACCCAGAGAGACTAAGAGAGTGGAAAGGCCAATATCTAAGGTAAAGAAAATGTGGACAAGGCCTCAAAGGCTAGACTTGAAGTCAAAACAGAAACAGGCATGGGCAAGGCAGGTTTCTGGGTCAATAGCTATAAAGACTATACATATTATGTATCTGTCATGTACCAGGAAATGATGGTGCAAAGGGGATCTTTAGTCCACTCCAACCTCACCCCAAACATATGGTATAGGTAAAAATAGTGATATTGCTCTGCTAACACAACTTCAAGGCAAATCCTTTAAAGCTATTGTCCCTCTTCCAATGAGATGGTGACTCAAGAGTCCCTACTGTACATAGAGTAGCCATATGTCCTCTACCATGGGCAATCTTGGTTTACACCTGTCTCCCAGAAAAATTGTTAATAGCACCCTCTTTAATTCTCAAAAGGCTTACTATTTGGACCAAAAACTATCACTCTGTATGAAGATTCTGGAACCCCAATTGTGTCAGAAACTGTGCTCAACACATTGTTTCCACTACACAATTTAATCCTTACTATTTTCATCTCATCTTTATAGATGAAGAATTGAGACTTAGAAAGTTGAAGGAGCTTTCCCCAAATCCCTCGATCATGAAATAGAAATAATGGGAATTGAACTCAGGTCTATCTGAATCCAAAATGTGGCTACAGTTTACCTGTGTTTCTATAGTGAAACACTGCTCCCTTGGCAAGAACATGAAAAGCTACCTACAGGGTGAAGCTTATTGAAGAAGTACATGAGGATTTATATAAAATCACTATGTATTTACCATGTTCCAGGTAACCATACTCTAACTTATTTTAGTTGGGTTTCAAAGGATGACTAGTTTGACAGTAAAAGAAAGCTGGCAAAGGGAATTATATTTTAAGAAAAGGAAACAGACATGAGAAAGAACATGGCCAAATAAAGAACTTCTGGTATTTGGTAAAATTAGAATAGAAGGTTCAGGTTTGCAGAATAAGCAGAGAAGAACCATTAAACTGAAGGCACTAAACAGTTCATGACAACCAAAACTAAAGCTGTAACAGTGGAGAATAAGAGGAGAAGTGTGGTTTGAAAGATGTTTAGTAAACACAATGGATAGACCCCAGTGTCTGAGTGGGGGGATAGGAGTGATGCAGATGGAGAGGGCAAGAATGATATTCAGTCTTATCTATGTTTCCCAAACAACCCAGAACAACCACCTGAATCATCATTTCTAGTGAGAGACCTTGTAATCTGATTAGCAAGTGGTGCCAGTGATATTTATTATCTGGAAAGTTGTGAGAACACTGGATTGTGGATAATGGTACCATTAATAATATATTTTGGAAATAATAAATTTGATCCAAGCGGAAATGTTTAACACAAAACTGGGTATCTGAAAATAAGGAGAGGGCCACGCTGGAAATTTAAAATTTTTACTTTAGGAAATTATCCAAGAGTAAGTGAGAATGAGTAAAATCACCCATGGGACCAGATACGTGATAAAAGGGAGACACCAAGAACAAAACCTCAAATAGTGGTAACATTTAAAGAGCAAATGTAGAAAGAGGAAACAGAGAAAGAGATGTTTTGAACCTCATAAAAGAACCAAGAAGGGCTGATATTGGAAGCCAAAGAAATATCTTTTTCAATGAACAGGGAGTGGTCAGCAGTGTCAAATGCCACAAAGGAAAAGAATTTGAATTTTCCCTTGAAATTGGCAATTAGGAAATCTTTACCCAAGTATGTAGATTACAGTGAAATGTTAAGTAAATGGGAGTGAGAAAGCGCACAAAAGCTGCTTTAGCTATACTTTCTAAAATCTTGGTGGAGAAGGAAAGGACTGGAGACAGAAAAGACAATACTCTCATGGGGATTTGGGATTGAGGGAGAGCTTTCCTTTTTTTAAAGGCTGATAAGCAGTTGTCAGGGAAGCAAGAGATGAAGACACAGGCAGAAGAGAAAGGAGAAGACCTTAGCTTGACACCCACACACCCAGTAGATATTATTTTATACTAAAGGATACATAATCATGTCTTTAGCCCAAAGGAAAGGAATCATGAGGAATGAGACAGTTAACATGTAAGAAAAAGCAGATAATTAATAGGCAAATGACTATTAGGAGGTAGATGGGATAAACCCAAGTTATAGATAGGTTTTTAAGAATTAGAAAGCATTGTTCTCTATGAAAGGAGTGACGAAGAAAGAATGGATGAAATTAAGATGATCTTTTTGATGGAGAAAGAAGAATTCAAATGTAACATACGCCAGGTGGCCTGGTTTCCATTAAGAGAGAGGTAGGGATTGGATCATGAGCCTATGTTGGCAGCTCCAGTGAGGAACCTTCAAAAGACTATGGCAAATTGAGACTTTTTTTAACTTTTAGAGAGAGAGAATGAGAACAGGGGAGAGGGGCAGAGGGAGAAAGAGAGAGAATCTTAAGCAGACTCTGTACTCAGGGCTCAATCTCACAACTCTGGGATCATGACCAGTGCTGAAATCAAGAATCAGACACTCAACCAACTGAGCCACCCAGGTGCTCCCAAATTGACACTTTGAAACCCTTGGCTCAAAATCCTTGCCTTGCTGTGTCCACCAAACTTATGATCCTTCCCCAAACATAACCAAGCTCCACTTCCACACTAACCCAAACTTCAAAATGTCTATAAAAATCTCAGCTTTGCCCTTACACTTCTGAGATGCTAGTGAGACTATTGAGGTAGTGCTATCCTAACATGTTAGCAATAAACTCAGTTTCCTTTATCTACAGATTGTTCTGTCAATATTTTGGAAAGCCAGCATTCAGGAGTTATTTCTTTAAAAAAAATTGCAAACTGGGGCAGCTGCTCTGGGAAACAGTCTGTAGGTTCCTCAAAAAATTAAAAATAGAACTACCCTACAATGCAGCAATAGCACTCCTAGGAATTTATCCAAGGGATACAGGAGTGCTGATGCATAGGGGCACATGTATCCCAATGTTCATAGCAGCACTTTCAACAATAGCCAAATTATGGAAAGAGCCTAAATGTCCATCAACTGATGAATGGTTAAAGAAGATGTGGTTTATATATACAATGGAATACTACTTGGCAATGAGAAAGAATGAAATCATGCCATTTGCAGCAACATGGATGGAACTGTAAGGTTTTATGCGGAGTGAAATAAGTCAGTCAGAGAAAGATAAATATCATGTTTTCACTCATATGTGGATCTTGAGAAACTTAACTTAAGACCACAGGGGAAGGGAAGGGGAAAAAAATAGTTACAAACAGGGACAGAGGGAGGCAAACCATAAGAGACTCTTAAATACAGAGAACAAACTGAGGGTGGATGGGGAGGTGAGGGAGAGGGGGGAAATGGGTGATGGGCATTGAGGAGGACACTTGTTGGGGTGAGCACTGGGTATTGTATGTAAGAGATGAACCACAGGAATCTACCCCAAAAACCAAGAGCACACTTTACACACTCTTATGTGTAGCCAATTTTACATAAAAATAAATTATATTTAAAAAAAACCGGAGGTAATAAGACCTTTTATTGGTAAATAGGAGCCAACCATTCACATGATAACACTAGAGTTCTAAAAATGGATTTTTAAGAAATGCAAATACTGAATAGTTTAGAGATTTCCTGATCAAATATATACATTTTACAAATGAGGAAATTGAGACTCAATAGATACAAATGATATGGTACAAAAAAGATGAATAAATAGAAATCAATGAAGGGGCCCCACAGGGCTTCTCTTATTAAGGAATCTTTCTACTCAAGGAAGCTGTTTTCCTTCCTTTACACCCCTGGTTCTCTGATCTCCCTACAATAGTCCCATTAACAAGGGCAAGTGCCTAAGGATGGGAGTGAACTTTGAAATATGTCAGAATTCTAAACTAAAGCCAAAGAAGTATGTCCAAACAGGCTCCCCATCTATAGAGCGTTTCCTCCCCTCCCCAAATTCCTCTTTTGCATGTTGTTCTTCTATCTCTTGTTGCCTTTTCTCAAAATAAGTCACCTCTCATAGTACCAATTAGAGTGGTGCTTCTGTTCATATCCTTAACTTGGATCAAATTTATTATTTCCAAAATTTTTATTATTAGAACCATTATCAAACCATTTTACAAAGAGAAAGAATATTTGATGTATTCTCCTAATTGGGCAAGTTTAAAAGAAAGTGGAATTGCAAACATTATGACTAGTGGCAGAAACTTTTGGAGGGTAATATCTTTGAGCTTTTAAGAAAAGAAGCGCTCAACACAAGAAAGTTCGTGGGCTCCGTTTCTCCCCTGTGGGTATTTTCTCTACCCACATTCTATTTCCACCCGCGGAAGTAGGAAAATGTGGGCAAGTGACTGTGAAATTCCATTTTATTTTTCTTGAAATAAAATGTGTCTTCTTTGTTCTTTAAGGCACTGCCTCTGTGCTTGTAATTCTTAACAATCCTTCCTTTACTGAGACTCTAAGTGGCATAGAAAATGGTTGCCAAGAATTCAAAACCATCACAAGTCGTAAGGGATTATATTTGAGTGAGAAGCTGCTAAAATTGTTTCAAATCACCCAATTTCACGTAGTTGAAATGTGAACAGGGGAACAGAGGTGAAACGTAAGCTTTTAAAGGAATGTTAACTGCTATCATCAGGGAAAGATATCAAAAAAAATCCTACTGTCAGTAAAAATATGGATATATTCACTAGGATATGGGGTGGGGGGCGGAATCCAGATGGGGAAAACGATGGAACAGAGAACAAAAGGGCAGACAATGTGAAATCTCTGTTTAATAAACACAGCTGGGATGCAGCTGAAGTTGAGGAGACATTGGAAGCTACCTTTTTACTCACAAAGAACGTCTGCTAATGGTGGAAGTGAAATCGAATATTTGGTGAATGAATGGACATTTTCATGCCAAGAAATAGGCATGATTATTTATTCCCAACAGCTTGTAGGACTTAACATTAAAGAGAAATTGCAAGAAGCAATGACTGCCAGGAGAAGGTATCTGCCGGTTTGCATGGGAAGCACATTGACTGTAAAAAGAAGAAATGTGTAAATCTTTGCAGCCATTAATGCACTCAGAAAGGCAGCTATCATGTTATCCTTGGGCATTATACTGCATGCATGCTATTCTTAATTTAAAAAGATAAGCATTTTTTAATTCCATAAGTAAGATTTCTTTTAGGACCAAATGATTTTATCTATGAGCCAAATCAGTTAGCCAAAAGTAATGCCTTATGAAATAAAACTGTTAAAATAATCTCATAGATACAAAGGTTGTAACTTTAGTAGATTTATAGACCTTGACTTAGGCTAATTTTACTTATTAAAATGTTGATGAGAATATATAAGAACTCATTCTAACCCTAGCTATTATTCTGAGACATGAATTTGATTTTTACCTACCTTGATAGTTTAATATAGTAGGTTTTGTTAGCAGCATGAATTCAGAGAGTTTATTCATCAGCAATTATGACATAGTATTTTTTTTTTTTTCAGCAAGAGTACACATCTCCTTTGCCCAAATTACTGGGCTTTTCTCCCTTAGGCCAGCGGGGAAATAATTTGATTAAACAATGCACATTTGCTCATTATTCAAGATGATAGCCGGAGTTTGCATTAGCTTCAAAACTGGTTTAGTTTTCCAGGAACCTCAACAAAAAAATCTTTATTCAGATGGAATAGGTCATGAACTATCTAAATAAAGAAATTGCCATGCTAGCCCTTTAAACACTGCCTTATGATGAAGATGCCCACTCTGTAGAGCCCACCAGATTCTGTTCTCACAAACTGAGAACAGAAAATAATGAAAATAACATGGGGCGCCTGGGTGGCTCAGTCAGTTAAGCGGCCTACTTCAGCTCAGGTCATGATCTTACAGTACGTGGGTTCAAGCCCCATGTCGGGCTCTATGTTGACAGCTCAGAGCCTGGAGCCTGCTTCTGATTCTGTGTCTCCCTCTCTCTCTGACCCTCCCCCACTCATGCTCTGTGTCTTGGTATGGATGATTAAAAATCCCTTTTCCATCCTCAGTATTAAAAGCCATTTCCAGGGGCACCTGGGTGGCTCAGTCCGTTGAGCATTTGACTTCGGCTCAGGTCATTATCTCATGGTTCATGGGTTCGAGCCTCACGTAGGGCTCTGTGCTGACAGCTCAACACCTGGAGCCTGCTTCCGATTTTGTGTCTCCCTCTCTCTCTCTCTGTCCCTCCTCCCCAACTCTCTCTCAACAATAAATAAACATTAAAAAAAATTTTTTTAAAGCCATGTCCAGGAAAACCAAAAACAAACACAAAAACAACAACTAAGTACAAAAGGCCCCATATCCTTACAGAGGAGGTATAATAGTATAGGTGGATGGGCGCCTTGGTGGTTCAGTTGGTTAAGCATCCGACTTTGCCTCAGGTCATGATCTCTCGGTTGGTCCCTGGGTTTGAGCCCTGCATCAGGCTCCGTGCTGACTGCTCAGAGCTTGGAGCTTGTTTCGGAGCCTGTGCCTCACTCTTTCTCTGCCCCTCCCCCACTCACCCATTGTCTATCTCTGTCTCTGTCTCTGTCTCTCTCAAAAATAAATAAACATTAAAAAAAATTTAAATAGTATAGGTGGAAATAAATGCAGCAGCCTGGAAGTCTGGAGATTGGGAAGTCAGCGGTCTGCTTCTGACTTCCTATTTAACCCTGAACTAGCCATTTAATCTCCTAGGACCACAGTTTCTCCATTTTTGAGATGGTGTTAATAACTTCTATTAACAGGGGTGCCAGGAAGACAATCTTTGCTTATTTAATGAATTCTCCTTGCTAAGTTTAAATGGTCTAAAATGCTCTACATGCATTATGTCACATTGTATTCTATGGGAATGGCATCTCCTGAAGTTATGTGAGTGGCATCCTGCATGAAATGCTTTTCCTAAAGTAGTAAACTAAAAATTGAACCAGCAGTTTGGCTTCAGGATTTACAGTCTCACCCACTAAGCAACACTGCCTCTCAGAGCTAAAGAGATAATTCACATAGAAATGTTGGAAGTGCTGAAGATACCAGAAGTGTTGAAATTAAAGCCCACTTCTTCCTAGTGTTTCACGGGACAGAAAAGCCATCCCATGTGAAGATTTCCTTCAAGACTTCCAATATGATTTTCAAGGTTTAGTCCCCCAAAGCAGTGCTTAGAGAAACCTCCTCACAAATAAAAGCATTGACAAGTTTCCACTAAATGTTACTGTATGAAACCAGTGATACTAGGATATTATAGCTCAGGGGGTGGGGAGGTGAACATAATGGGTTTCTTGGGTAAGAAGACATGGAAAGGAAAGACAACCTCTGGTTGGACCATAAACCAAACTGTATGTACACTCATCTACTCATCTTTTAACATACTCCTTGATTCTTTGGTGTGGGTTAATAAACATATGGAGTCCTCCATTTTAATCATCTCAAAGTAAATTTCATGGGGTAGTTAGGGAAAAAAATGGATATTCATCCATCCATCCATCCATCCACCCACCATTTACTCAAAAAACACTTGTATTTACTACACGCCAAGAGCAAGCTAGGTTCGAGAGTTCAGAGATAACTGAGAAATGTCCCTGCCCTCCGGTAGCTATAATCTGAGGAGAGGGGGAAAAAGAGCAAAAAGTAATTAACATTTTGTGGTGGGGGCAAAAATTGAAAAAGGAATCATGTGAGATGAGAACACAGAGAGCCAAACAGCTGACCTAGAGGAGGCATAAAAGGCTTCCTAGAAACAGGAAGCCCCCACCTGGGTCTTAAAGATGTGTAGTCTATTCAAATAGGCCATTCTTTGTGCAGAACCAAGTGCCCTCCAACCCACACTCTGCCATCCAGCCGCCCCAATAAAGTAAATAAAGCAAAATGGCCTTACCTACCATCTGTTCTTAAAGGATAGGTGAAAACTATTTATTTTCTAAAATTCTAAATGAAGAACTTAGATTAGTTACCATTTGGTTAATACGACAATTGGCCCAAGTCAGAGTAAATACAACACTCTGAGATAATGAAGACAGAATTGGATGAGCGTGGGAGACCCTGTTTCAGATCTCAGTCTACACCAGCTTGTAGTGCAATCTTGGATAATACTATATATATGATATATGATATAATGGGAAGAAAAAATGTTTTTTAATTGCAGTTTGAGCTGGAAGGTATATAAGAATGACCCTTTGGAAAGACTTCCTTTAAAGGGAAAGAAGAGAGGGAAACATGGACCTTAAGTGTAGCTGTTGTTTTGATTTTTGAAATAAAACTTGGGTGGAGTCTGAAAGGAAAGCCATGAACAGAGAGAAAGGTAGGTGAGAGTCGTCCCCTGGAGACTAAGGAGATGGGAGGTGCTAGACGCTGCAGAGGACCCCAGGGCATGGGGAAGAGGGGGCCATGTGGAGGGAGGATTGTAGAGGCAGTGGCATGGAAGGCCAGTGAAGGGCCAGAAATGATATGTCTCATATTCAACTTTGAATTGTTTCCTGCGGTCGGCTCTCTGCCGTGTTGTGTTGCTTTTGGGGAATGGGGGCAGGGGAGGTGGTTATAGCGGTGCGGGGCATGGGCCACAGCTGTGGCCACGCAAGAGCAGAACAGGACCGTCCCCCCAACCCTGCACTGGGGTAGAGGGCTGCAGTAAGGAGGAAGGAGCTACAGAAGGGTTTGTGCAAAAGCTGCGCATCTGGTAGTATAGGGTAGTATAGCACTGTGAAAATTAATTTGCTGGTGTCTATTAAAGTAAAACCACATATGCCCTAGGATATGTGCAAAATCACTTCTGAAAAACTATTTGCCAGAAGTAAAATGACCAGCATGAAAGAATTTTGTACAGAGATGTTAATAGCATTGTTGGGTGGTGGCCAGGAAGTAAGAACAACCTGAGTGTCTATCACAAGGAGAGCAATTATGTCATACTGTGTTGTTGAATACTATGCGGCTGATAGGGGGCTATGTCTGAAAAGCGGTGCATCTATGTGTGTTAAGCTAGAAAGAATATAATGGAATTTAAGTGAAAGAAGGTAGGTTTCAAAGCAATCCTCCTAATAGAAGAGGAAGGAAGAGAAGGAGTAGCAGGAAGGAGTGCTGGAGAAACCAGAGAAAGGCAGAACTCCAGCTCTCCAACCAGCCTGCTGGTATTTGAACCCTAGTGCCTCCACTTACAATGTGATTTGTGTGAATTATTTAGACTTTCTGTGACTCAGTTTACTCATCTGTATTTGATAATGATAGTATCTACCTCATACATTTGTTTTAAATAGCAAATGAAATAAATTCACGAAGAGCACTTTGAACAATGCCTTGCACTTGATAAACATTATCATCATTATTATTATGTGCTCATAGGAACACAGATAAAAGTGCAAAAATATATTTACCAAACTGTAAGCCTTGTTTTCACAGGAGAGTGGGTCTAGAAGAGGGAGGGGGAAATGATTAACTTTATGTATACACCATGCTCTGTGGTTTAATTTGTTGTAAGGAGCATGTGTTAATATAGTGATTTAAAAATCAATAAAATATTTTAAAAGGCTAAAAACAAAAAGAGAAAAAAGTTTGAAGTCAACCAGTACTACAATACACAAGTAGTACTACTGAAACAGAGTGGCTCTAGTAATTAAATATATCCCAATGGAAAGAGTTGAAAGGTCTGAATGTATCCCAGCAGATCCAAATTTTTGTTATAGGCTAACATCAGTATTTCTAATTATTCTAGAAAGGCGGGATTATTTTTAAATGGTACAGAAACAGTTTATTAGCTCTTTGGAAAAAATAATGTTGTATTTCTCCTGACATCATACTCTGAAATAAATACCAGAGATAGCAAACAGTTAATTAATTATTAAAACAAACAAAAAAAATGTAGAGGAATATTTTTCTGATCTTGAGGTAAAGAGAGCCTTTTAAAGCATAACAACAAACTAATCATAAGGTATAAAGAAGAAATGGCTACATAAACATATTTAAAACTTATATATGTCTCTCCTTTGTCCAATTAAAAGAAAACTATAGAGCAAAAGGCAAATGAAAATCTGGAATCACATTTTTAAATGATACATAAAAGATGAACACTGAAGTAGAAAAAGAGTGGGCAAAAGAAGTGACAATTTACAAAAGAAATGTAGATGAAAATACAAAAAACTGTTCAGTTTTCATAGTAATCAAGGAAATCTACATCTAAATGAGAATGTAACACTTTTTTTTAATCAAATTGATAACGGGTTTTACAGATTAACTTCTGAAAGACTGCTTTAAGTTAGTTCATTCCTAAATGTAAGTGACACCATGCAAGTGGCAGTCACCGCCATCTGTTGGTGGCAAGCAGGGGTGACCCACCTTTGCTCTGAGGCATGGCTTTGTTCCTCTCCACCTTATAAATCAGAAGCTTGGAAGTACAGGAATGTTTGTACCTGTGGGGTTTGGTGTGTGGGGAAATGGCTTTCTCATTTTATGCTGTGAGAGATACAGAGTGGTATCATCTAGGGAGGGCATTTACCAATAGGTGTAAAAATAGTTTGAAATATATATGCATGTACATATATGTATATGCACACACTTTGATTTAATGTTAGTTTGTAGGAATTTGTAATTTATTATCTCAGTGGTGGAAAATATTAATCAGAAAGCATGTCCATTGAAGCATTGTATAGAATAGCAAAACATGAAAAGAATCTTATCAATAGCAGATCTGTTAAATAAATTAAGATGATGCATTCACTAAAATGGCAATGTATAAAGATATGAAACATATTTACTATATCAAGCTAAGCTCTGGTGAGGGGGAAAAAATTACAAGGCCCTCTATACCTTATCAGTCCATTTTCTTATTAAAGTCTGGTATGATACATGCTATATGCTGAAAGTGGTCGTGTCCAGGAAGCAGAATTAGAAATATTTCCATTGTCTTTTTTCCTGTGCATGTGCGTGCTTTACATGTTTCATATTTCCTACAATAAAAACATACCTACTTTTGTAATCAGAAAGGAAAATTCTTGAGAAATGGCCAAAACTGGGGTCAGGGAAGGAAAGCAGTCTACAGACTTGTCCTTTAACTCTGTGTGATAGGTGAAAGTGACAAAATCAAATTGCTAGACGCTAGGAGCCCCACTCCGGCTGCCTGTCACTGCTGACCGCTGCCCCCAGAGTTCCTGTTGGCTCTGTTTCTCCCATTTCTCCTCTGCTTCGGGCTGGGCCCCTGCTTCTCCCCAGTGCCCGTTTTACAGAAGTCTCCAGCATCTGTGCTCCTTGTCCATCTGCCTCCAGGGAACAACCAGCCCTCCCTACACTCCCGATTGTCTTGTATTCCCATTTCAAGCCCGTTTCCTCTAAAGGGGTGTTCCCTGTTCTGTGCTAATGCACTAGAGCAGTCTGTGATCTCGTGCAAATTAATTTGCCTCTCTGTGAATCAGCTTTCAATACAAAATGGGAATAATGAGAGTTGTTTTGATGATTTAATGAGTTAACACATGTAAGATACTTAAAATAATGCCTGGGAAATGAATAAATAATAAATGCACAATAAATGCAGATTATTATTATTATTTAGCAGTTGCTCTTATTTTACTATTTCTCCAGAGTTTGTCCCAAAGCACCTTGGTTATACAAAGTATTGATAGGTGTAAGACTATAAAAATAAATCCCAGTACATGAGGGAAGCCCCTGCTAAACAAAATTTACAGGGTTCTTTCCTGTAAAACTAACAGGATCTGTACTACCTCTGAATAAGGGAGAGAATGTGGAGGGTTTTCCAAACTTCTATTTTAACAAAATCCCTGGGCCCCCTTTTCTTAAAGCATCTTAATAAATGGTTCTTTTGGAAAGGCTAATATGCTTGTTTGTTTATTGTTTATCATGGATTTGTCTTTCTCCTTCTATTAACTTCTGCTCAGTAAATTGAGGACAAAGTCCAGGTTGCCTTTTTTTTCTAAATTTTAAATCAATTCATTAGATCTTTTTAAAGCACTTTCATATAAGAACTATCTAATTGTGAGGTGATGGCTCCTTTAAACGGTTTGCATTCCTGAGGCATAAAAGCTTGCTTGCCTAGTTCATATGAGTTTGACATGGAAAAATCAGCAGATGATTGCAAAGAAAACAATTCCAGAGTCTAAAATAATGAATTAATTAATTGTTTTGGAGAGCTGACTAAAGCAGCAGTTCTGGGAAGGAAGGCTATGTTCTAATATGAAGTGTGTGTATTACATATGTAATTTACACTACATTACTACTATATGTTTTTGGAAGCTTAACTCAAGAAAGACTTGTAAGGAAGCAGAAATACAGCAGCACATTTGTGTCATTAAGAGTCCCCCCAAAGTCCACATAAGTGCAGACACAAGAGCTGATACAGTCAGTTAATGATCTTGGCTGTCTGCTCTATTTGGATTCTTGGCATATTGTGACCGTTGAAATGGAATCTTCCACTGATTTGCAGTGGTTCAAGTAGGATACACGCAGGTGGTCTGGGCCTGTAAGCTGGGAGGCTCACCCAGGCCTCGCTTCACAATTCACACTCTTGTTCCACCCATAGGTAGGCTTTTTGGTCCACTGACCCTTGGTCACCCAAACAATTGTGTTTACACCCAGGATAGGAGTTTTATCTAAATTACAGGATGCTTGGGACTGCCCGCCCTTTGCAGATGATGGATGTAGATTAGCTGATCTAAACAATTAGTTAAGGAACTATCTGATCCCTAGTGACAGTTAGCATGTTTAAGGCATCTTGCTGACAGCTGTGGTGACAGCGGACAGACAGTAAAACTACCCCTCACTGAAATCAAGAAACTGGGTCTTTCTAATTTACAGGCAGGTTTTGGGGTTTGGGTTTTGGGTTTTGGGAGTTTTTGTTGTTGCTTTTGTTTCTCTTTGTATGGGCTTTTAAAGAACTTAAAAATGACTGAAAGGATTGCCACATGGTGAAAATGTAGAAATGGCAACCTGTAATTCTAGCTGAGTCATTTCTCAGATCCAGCTCTTCAGAGGATTAAACTGACAGGAGAAAATAGAGAAAACTGACACTTTACACTGTCCCTGAAAGAAGCCAATTTGAAGACGTAAGTCAAGGTATTTTCAGAGACAGCACATGTGAGGTGCTCCTGTCTTTTAGTTCCTCTCAGTATGAAAGCGTCCCGCAGCTTACAGAGTGATACGCTTTTAACCTTTGCTAAATAAATTCTAGAACAGCAGAATTTAGAGAAAATACTTCACTCAAGGAATCTGGAAATGTAAGATGCCAACAGAGTACTGCTGTTTTGCTACCAGTCTCAAAAAGGAAACATTTTAATTATAAATGCTCTGAAGAAAATAATTTTTAAAATTTATAAACACTTTTGTATGTTTAAATGAGGATCTTTTCCCAACTCTTCCCTCAGTTGAATAAACCTGTGAATGTGCTCCAAACTGGCTACTTCCCTACATAAAAGAACACATTTCTCCAGAAAGGATTTTAAGGAATGTGTTCAAATCCTAAATCCCTTTGTCCCTATGAGAAAAAATGGGGAGGGAATAGGGACATGGATTTCTATTTCAACTCTTCTTTCTTAGATCTTTGAATTACAGGATATTAAAAATAAACCTAGAAGACATTGCAATGAATTTTTGGGGCAGCTGGAAAAGAAACCATAAAATGAGTGATTACAATCAGCAAAGTGTGATAACAGCTGAATGCATTAGACCCATCCTTAAAGACCCAGACCCCACCTCCTTCCCCTCTAGGGCCTTTTCGATAGAGAAGGGGATGTCACACAATACAATCCAAACACGTTCTCTGTCCATATTGGGTTAAGAAAATAGAGTGCTGGTCATTGTCCCCAAATGACAGACATCCACAGATGGAGAGCAAGAAGATTTGACTTCTACTGGGCTGCTCATTCCACCAGAAATATTCTGTTAGGAAAACACCCACCTGCACCAGGCTCTGGCCTGAGTTCTATAAAAAACCAAATTCATCATCGTGGTCACTGCCCTCTAGAAGCTTAGATAATTTCTCTTTGTGTGTCTTCCTTTGGCTATGATAGTAAAAGGAAAGCCCTAAGAGTGTGTAACTTTTCTTGCCTTCCTGAGAGTTCTCAATTTAAAGGGTCCTGTCCTCTTTAATATAGAATGCTTAAAACTTGCCCTTTTGAAGAATTGCTTTTTTTGATGTGTGAATATTTCAATTTCCAAATTGGTATCTGACTGCAGTTTAAAGTTACTTAAGTAGCCATGGGGGGAAAAAATTAAAGCTGAAATGTGGTTCAGTGAAAATACTGGTTAGATTTTGAAATTATCTGCTTGAACTATATTAACTAGTTTTAACAGCCTAGGTGTAAAAATGTAGTTATGCATCATGATAATTCTCTTTTACTGTCTCATTGGCAAAGTTTTAAAAAGAGGAAAAGTTTTTCCTTACTAAGAAATTACAACTATGATGCATGTAAACACAAAGTCAAAGAAACAGAGACTATGCTCAAATACCTCTGGAAAAGTTCATGCCCAGACATAGAAAATTTCAAAGCAGACACCATACGTTTAACTGTATATTCAAGTATAACCCTTTATACCTTCCGATTTTCACCCATCATTTTGAGATCATAGACAAATATCTTCTGTATTTAGCAACCTTTATGTGGGGAATTTATTTTCAATGCACAAAACTAAATACACAATCCTCTCGAACAGAAGAGCATTTTCTTAGGCTCAGGGGCATCAAAGTTTTTCCCATCAGGACTCTTGGTCTCCTTTTCAAATCCAAATACTTCTCTAGAAAATAAGATGAAACATCAACATTTAAATGTTAAATTAAATTTAATATTTCAGATCTGTTGAGTATCTAAGCCTGACATTAACTGATATAGTAACAAATAGTTCCAGAAGTAGCTTTTGTATTTCTAGAAATAGAAATGTAACACCAAAAGTTGATCTGGTATCAGTTCACTCTTCTTAGGGACTTTAACATCCAGACTAAAAAAACCCGTGTCGATATTCAATTAATTTTATATCATATAGGCTGATACTGAATTAATTCTGCAAAGAATGATTTCTTTTAAAAAGTAATTTTTTAACATCAAGTCAGATATATTTTTTATATTAAGTGAAAACTTCTTTTAAATATGTAGACAGTTGGATAAGAATTTATATATATGTAAATTTTATTGATATGGAATTGAAAATTTATTGAATTTTTAAAATAATTATTAATTAAACTGTTATTTTAAAAATAGAAAATAGCCCTGCACAATGATTAATAAGCAAATTGTTAAGACAATTATGATGTAGGTATTAGCAGATTTTCTAAGAGCATTTAATAATTTGGGAAAATGCCTGTGATATGATATTAAGTAAAATGAGCAAGATGAAAAATGGTAGATATGGCATGACTCAAGTTGTGCATATAGAATCATTTCTTCTAGGCAGTGGAAGATGCTGATGGTTGAGCAGACCACTGTCTTTAAAAGGGTTTCACTTTAAAATGAATCATATGTATTTTTGTAGCTGTGAACCTTATCCTCTACGCTTCTTTCCCTTTGAAAATGAAGTGCTTTCTTTTTTCCCTTTGCACAGAGCAATATATCTGCCTAGTTAAACAATAAAAATGATTGAGATTATTAGGGGGACAGAGTTTAATTTGTGGTTTATTCCAAGACTTTGCATATTTTATTAATGATTCTCATAAGGGTGGAGTCCAAGGTGCTAAACTAAAACAAGATGCTGGCTCGAAGTCTTCATTATTTAAAATGTAGTCACCTTTCTTCTTTTATCATGAAATATATATATATATATATATACACACACATACTATCCCTGACTTCAATAATAACTTCCAATCACTTTGAGTCATTGGATTTTAAAACTGTATTTTATGGCACAATTTATTGAAAAGTTAAGAATGGGTCCCTGGGAATTTAGATGCGAGGGTTGTTTTGTTTTGGATGTACTGAAGTATTTTCAGAAAAAAAATTTAATTCAAAGTTTGAAATTACAGTGCTACTATTCCTTTTATCTAAAACCTTCATTTCTATCACCTGTATAAACATAGTTGGGATAGCTAATAACAAATGTTCAACTGATTTCTAAATAATTGATTATTTTCATCAGTTTGGGACGGTCAATGAGTTTTACTGTAAATATTTCATATGTATAGTGAGAAGAGCTACCAGAGAGCTTGAGGTTTATTCTCTGCTGCCTACAATGGCGGAAGGACGGCGAGGGCAGGCGAATCTGGGCCTTAGAGCGCCACCCAATGGTAAAGTGAGCGAAGGGCACCGCCGGGGCGTGCTCCTTTCAATCAATGGTCTCTCCTTAGTCAGGGTACTATGCGAACGTTTGTTCACCCGGTTTATTCAAAACGTTAGCAATTCTAAGTAACTTTCCTTCTCTGCACTCAGCTGAGCAACTGCCGAATGTAGGATTTTGATTACTTTTAGGATCGCTGAATATTTTGTCCTCTAACTTAAAGAACAGCCTTTTCTTTGCCTTCCAGATCTGAGTAAATAAATACTGCCACAACAAAGAAACCTTTGTGAGCCTGTGTTACCAAATTCGCTCTTACAAAAACTCTAGTTTAATTATCGGTTTCAGTACCTTAATCAGTATTCATAATGTTTCTGTATTGTTACCTCGCAAAGGAATCCTAAGGTTTACTAAAATTGCCCAACTCGATACACAGGAATACATGCCATTAAACCTTCTGGGAGTATTAAAACAGAATTTGAATGTTTGAATCGTTAGATTCATAGATAAGAAAATTAGGAACAAAAGCAAGCTATTGTGAAATTACAAATTTTTGCATGAATTAAAACCATTCTGTTGATAGCTGCACATCCCCTCCATTTTCACCCCAGGGATTTCTTTTAGACAAAGTTAAGAGAACATTACCTTCCCTATGTTCATTCCAAAAACTACCTTTTTTTTTTTAGAATAAAAGGGAAGAGTATAATTGAAATTCTACTTTACAGTTTTGTATCCACATTAGCAGAAAAAAATTTTAATAACGCTAACTCGAAGGCTATTTGTGTTAACTATTTTAACTTTTTTACTGTTGTTGCATTTCTTAAGATTAATAAGTCTTCAAGACTCCCACACACAATGGAAAAAATCCATTTACAAATGTAACAAGCCCTGGCAGTGACATTTCTTCAGGCAATTCCCAAGGAACAGAATTGGGACAAGGGGCCAGATTCAGGAGTCTAATTCAGCATTTCTGGATCCACACAACCCCTTTTTTCCAAAAAATCTTCCAGTCGACTTCACAGATGGTTTTTGCAGGCATAATTGGAGTGAAAACCAACAACAGTTGTGGGAGGGGGATATAAACTCTGTAAAGAAAAGAAATGTTAAATAATGGGCAACGTCCCAGGAAAAGCACTTGGAAAACTGGACAGGAAGACTAGTTTAATGGCATTTTTCTGCCTATGCCCCAACACTCGCTCTTCCAGAGCGAGTGCAACAGAACTGCCACTTTATGTACCTCTCAGGATTTCTCTTTTTCAGAAATGGTGATGATAATGAAGTATTTTTAATGAGCAGAGTCATTGTTTGCCCTGCTCTGTCCTAATCACTGAAGAGAACTCCCCTTGTGTTTTAAAGATAGAGTATGAAAAATTTTCAACTTAAAGATGCTATATGTCAATGGAACCATTGTCTAATAATTGACATATAACTGTACAAATCAAGTGTACTGCTTGATTTATTTTAAATAAAAGATCATATGAAATAAATGGAAAAAATAGTCTTTTTTTATACTTCATAGTCCAGGTTAATCCTGCTATCATTTTTTTTAGTTGTGGAAGATAACTTACATAGAGAAGAATCTATAAAGCATTTATTGTGTAAAGAATAATAAAATTACACACATATGTAACTATCTGTCAATTAAGAAATAGAACATTGCTCTACTTTAGAAGCCCTCTACTGACTATTCTTGTTATATTAACATCTTCCCACAGAGGGAACTTTTATCCTGATTTTTGTGATACTCTCTTGTTTCTTGAAATATAATTTTACTATCTGTGTAAGTATAAAGGGAATGATTTTGCACGTTTCTATCAGTCTCCCTTAGGGTAGAAATTTTAGAGAGTTCACATACTCCCACCTCTTTCTCCTTGCCTAAAGATTCACATTCACCAGGACTCATATCCCCTTCCCAAGCCGACCTCAGTCTCCTGAATCCCAGTTTACTCTGTAAGATTTTAGGCTATAGATGACAGGGTGCAGTAGATAGCTAATAACCAGTGCATTCTATGGATGCTCCAAAGTTGCCAGTCCTGGGTATAGGCTAATGTGTAGGAAGAGTAGGTGAACAGCTGTGTTGTGTGATTTCACGACATCAGACCCATTATTCTGTTATCTCAAAATATGTCTCAAAATCCAGTTATGCCTAAATGCTACAATGTAGGGCGTTACTGCTTTGACCTAAGGCTGTGTGTTAAAAGCAAATAACCCTGGAATAGGTATCCTAGTCTGCTTTATCAACTGTATATTTTTTATAGTAAAAGAAGGTCTTAGGCTGGTTTCTGGGATGATGTTTTTAGAGAGGAAAAGATGAAGACATCAGAACAAAAAGAATCGCTAATGGTATCTCTTAACAACCTGCCATTTGGTGACTGGACAGGCAGTACAGGTAGAAAAAAAAACAAAACAGTGTATTGAGTAGAACCTGTGTGTCAGCAAAGGCCCGTTGTGTTTAAGCTTTGGACATGGGCAGTCTTGGATTGTGATACATGCTGGCTTCCTGAGTCAGGTGGCACTATACCAAATTTCCCTCCCAAGTTTCTTCTGGAGTTTTGCTGTGAAAGAAAATTTGTTATATTACTGATATTTTGGACAGTCCAACCCAGCAAACGTCACCCACACTAATTAGCACCTCAAGAGTTCTTACAAAAGACAGTATGGTGTCTTTATTAACAAGATGTGCTTAGGAAATTTAGAAAAGGATTCTTCCAGCAATACAGTGTCCCCAACACCACCCAGAGCCTTGGCTTAATTTAGATTTGGAAACAAAGGTATGTCTAGCTCTAGCCCTTTTACAAAGAATACTCTTGAATTAACAAAGTCATGAGGTTGGAGCTTGATTTTCTTGTAAGTTTCCATCAAATCCTGCTTTAAACTTTATCTCCGACAGATAAGGGTTGGCACAAAGCACAGGCAGAAATAATATGTAGGAATCAAGTACCATGATTTGCATGGGTGAGCTGATGAGATAATAAATTCCTCTATGTTTCTATAGCCCAAAATACTAGATTTGTTCAACAGATAAATCTCAAAGATTCTGTTTTAATCTAGAAAACCCAAGGTTTCCATGACCAGCCTCTAATTGCATCCCTGTTCAGCAGTTCCTAACTTTGTGCATTGGGATCACCTGGGGAGCTTTAAAAAGTACAGATGCTTGTGCTCCACCCTCCCCTCACCCTGCCCCCAGATAAAAGATGTCCCCGGTGATTCTAATGTGTGGTCAGGACTGGGAACCACTGGGTTAATCACTCTAGAAGTGACCACATTTTATAGTCTAAATTGAGGATAATAAAAATAAGGGGTACAGGGGTTTGTTCCCAGGCACTCTGTGTTAATGGATTGAATAGTGACCACCCAAAAAGACACAACTATGTCTTAATCCCCAGAACCTGCGAATGTGACCTTATTTCATAAAGGGTCTATGCAGATGGAACTAGGCCACAGAACTCAAGATGACATCATATGTTTGGGCTCTGTATTCAATGATTAGTGTCCTTTTAAGTAAAAGGCAGAGGTACATTTGAGATGGGGACAGAGGAGAAAGCCATTTGAGCAAAGAGGTAGAGATTACAGTTATGTAGCCAAAGGCCAAGGAACACTTGGGGCCACCAGAACCTGGAAGAAGCAAAGCCCTTAGAGTCTTTTGAAGGAGCCTTGATGATGTTTTAATTTCAGACTACCAGCCTCCAGAGCTGTAGGAGAATAAATGCTGTTTTAAGTCATTCACATTGAGGTAAGGTGTTATGGCAGCCCTGAGGAACTTAATACACCATTCAGCTGCTTTATTCACATGATCCTCAGGGAAATCCCTACAAGGGAGGTATTATTACCCCATTTTACAGATGAAGAAACCAAGGCTGAGAAAGACTGAACAGCTTTCCCAGAAACAGAGCCAGCAGTGGCACAACTAGCATTTAAAGTTGACCAGACCAGGCGACATCTGGGTGGCTGAGTCATTTAAGCATCCCACTCTGGCTCAGGTCATGATCTCATGGTTCATGAGTTGGAACCCTGCACTGGGCTCTGTGCTGACAGTTCAGAGCCTGGGGCCTGCTTCTGATTCTGTGTCTCCCTCTCTCTCTGCCCCAACCCCACTTGTGCTCTGTCTCTCTCAAAAATAAATAAATATTTTTTAAAAATTACACTTGACTAGAGCCATGCTGGATGGAATCAAACTCAGAACATGGGACTCCAGAAACTTGATGGTAACTTTTAGTTGGATCCAGTAAGTCCAAAGACATCCTGGTTCCAGCCCCACATCTTACCACCAAGGTCAATATTCTCCATCTGTAAAAAGTTTTAGACACAGTGTATAAATGATTCTTCTCTATTCATACACATTAAAAATATGCAGTTGGAAGTGGGTACCTGGGAAGAAGAATGTTAAAATTAATTTATACTGTTGCTCGGTAGGAAGGTTTTCTAGGCCTTGGACTGCTGGCACAACTATGCATATTTTGTGGTCTTCAAAATCACTAAATCTAGGTTAGGTGTGTTAAAACTTGAATTGCATTTCCAGTTAACTTACTAAGATCTGGAATCTAGTGGAGACCACTCAACTCTTCCGTGTCTCAGTGTATTCATCTGTACAGCAGCATGGGAACTGCCTACTTCTCAAAGTTTTGTGTGTGAAAATGCTTTGAAAATGATAAAGCTCTCTGCAGATTTATATTGTGACAGTGTTTGCCATGAGTTACTACTGAAAGCCATAGAGGCTCCATGATTTAAGTAACTATGGAAGTTATTTAATCGAATGTCTTTTTTTATTTAATTTTTTTAACATTTATTCATTTTTTTTGAGAGAGAGATAGAGTATGAGTGGGGGAGGGGCAGGAGACACAGAATCTGAAGCAGTGTCCAGCTCTGAGCTGTCAGCACAGAGCCCAACGCAGGGCTCAAACCCACGAGTGGTGAGATCATGACGTGAGCCGAAGTCGGACGCTTAACCGACTGAGTCACCCAGGTACCCCTCGAATGTCTTTTTTAAAATTAAGAACTGCGTGTTGAAATGGTAAAGAATACTTTGCAATCTGCAAAGTCAGTGAGTCTTTTTAAGGCTTCAAACCCTTCAATCTCATACAATTAATTGCCTTAATATGATGAACGATAAAAAGAAATCTGTTTAAAAAGGATGGTCATGATTCTGGAGGTGTGTGTAAGAAATTTATTTTTATTAGTTTTTTTCTTCTGATACCCCAAATCATTCTTCATTCTCATCTATTTTCAATTGCAAACCAATAGATATGTTGAATTCTTAGATACATTAAATGGAATGGTTTTTTCTTACATACCAAGGACAGTGTGATTTTCTACACACCAACACACACAAGGATTTTTAAAATAATCTTCAAATTAGAAGACAATGATGAAAGAACAGATTTTCTTTAATGAATAGTACCTATTATAATTGTAACTAGCACCAGAAATAGATGGCCTATGATTCTGTAGGAAACTAAATATTTGATTATAATTTTGGCAAAATTTCCCCAGAATTTGGTTGACAAGAGATGGTAGTACCTAATTTTATTTATAAGTCACTCATTTCAGATGGGTTTTGCTTAATGTACTATTGCTTTAAATTTAGATAGTTTTAAGTAGAGGTAATATCTATATATCTAAATAACGGAGATCTAACTTCCCATTATGGTCATGTAATATGCTACTAAATGGCAAGAGAGAGCAAGGGATGGGAAAAAGATCTATGAATGTATGCAATAGTTCACATTTCTTTATGACAGTTTGGCAGCATTTCTTTTTCAAATACGGCCCACATGATATGATTTGACTAAATTTTATCATAATATAAGAAAAAAATATTTTTCTTGTCATGTGAGAATAAATGCAACTTTTTTGGCTTCATTTAATATAACAAAGTAGAAAACTCTAGTCCCTTTCTCAAGAAACAGTATTTTTTCCTCGATGCAATCACTTTACTTTTACTTGTGCAACAGCAGACCTCGAATATTTCTCAAGAATCATCCTTCTTTGGAAAATATCCAAATATTTGGGATCCTGAAATCCCTGGAGTACAGTATCTTTAACCTTCATTACATATAGGGACATTTTTCAGAAAGTTATCACAACGCAATAAAGAATAAATAAAAAAAGTAAGTTCAAAAATAAACACTGATGACATTATGGAATAAATATGTTCTGATTTTTGTGTATAGCTTTAGCCAATAAAAACATGGCAGAACAGGATAATGAATGTGGATCGGAACCTATTCGTTTCTTAGATAACACTAGGATTGCTCAATAGAAATCTCTCAGGTCCCTAAAATGATCCAGGTTTTATTACTCCCTGATTTCCATCCAGAGAGTTACAAAACTATTCCTTGTTGTTTTATGAAATGCACTACTTGGAAGTCTGCAAAGGTTATGTTATTTAGCAATCAATGTTTTAGTTAGCTGTGAAATTGCCTGTTTGCCTTTTCAGGGTCTGGGCTTGATGGTGGATGAACTGCGGTGTGAAAAAATTTCATGGTCACATTTAAGCCTCCTTCATGTTGCACTGCATTAATTTATAAAACCACATTTTACTTAAAATCAAGGGGAAATCTACTTTTTATGAGAAAATAAATTTGCCTTTTGATAACACTCTCTTTCCTGTGATCTGTGTAGGATGTGCTCTCCAGCGCCTTTTCTTTTAGCTGGTTTAAAATTTCAAAGCCCTGCAGCCGTTCTGAGGAATCCCTGGGTTCCCCACAGCAGAGCCCGCACACCTCCACCACCTCTAAGGCCTTCTCTGCTGCTGAACACAAGTCCACGTGCCCCCAGGCATCTTTCAACAATAGTATCAGATTTGCTTGTAGTTCTGAAGTCAATGTTTTCATGGTCTGTCACCTTGATTTTATTAAAGGTGTTGGAACTAAAGCATTAACCAAGGTTGAGAAAACTCATATAAAGGTTTTGAAATGTTTGGAATTTATAATCACCCATCTTTTTCAGCCTTATATCAATTGTTTTCACATGGACCATATCTACAATTAATCAGAAGTTAAATAAGACACCACAGATGTTTTCAAGTATGGAGCATTTCATTTTTGTGCCTGTAATGCTTAGATTTTAGGCAAGGCAGCTAGATTTGGGATTTCCTTGGTCATTTGACGTGGGGCTTTGCCTCACTTGCTCGGTCAGGATCAAGAGTTTTCAGGTTATATGATTTGAATATAAAAAGTCTCCCCCAGTCCCATTGATGCCAACCCCAGTGATTTCACAATCTCTTTAAAAGATTCCCTTTCCAGAAAGCAGCCAACTAGAAACTTATTTTATTAAATTTGTGTTGATTTTCCAGACTTTTGCAATACAGGAGTCTTACTTTAGTCTTATTTTAGTGCTCTGTTATCTTAAATGATATTCACACAATTTTTATTAAAAAAGAACTGCTCTAAAACAAAAAATTTGAAAGATGTACATGGAATTTATCCATAGGTGATATATATACCAGTGTGCAAACTCAGAACATACACTTAGTTCTCTTTTTGCACACTGCCCCTACTTCCCCCCCCCCCATTTCTTCTTAAAGGAAACATCCCTTGGAAACTGAGCTACTTGGAAGAAATATATACTTTTTAACAACACAGATTCTGAGTCGCTGAGCTAAGTGCAAAATTTAATTAAGTGGCAGGAGCCATCTAGTCCCCACGTGAAGCGCTCCCGGGCTGCTGATAGGTGGTGAAGCAAAACAAGTGTATTGTAGGGCCCCGGTGCAATGCAGCTGAATTGTGTGTGGTCTTGGGTGGACGTTTTCTGTCATCCTGTTTGGGAACCAATTCAGGATCTGTTTCTGTTGGCACTTTCCTCCTGTTGTGAATATATTAGTACATTTCTCAAAGTCTCTACAGACCTGAAAAGCTGGTAATTTAAGCCCCGTGGCTATGACAGACAGTTCTCCTCCATCAGTTCAAGCTTGGGTGATGGGATTTCTCAGAAAGGAAGAGACAACATCTCAAAGCAGAAGAAATATTACTGGCCCGGAGTTAGCCATGGGTTCTTATCTGCCTTTTAGTTTTTACCATAAATGTTCAAGAATGCTTTGTCTTTGTTTTGGAAAGTTATGAGAAAACCATGCCTGTCTTCTGGTCCTTCAGCTGATTTCTGAGCCATGCTTGAAAAATGAGATGAGAATTGTGGAGTTTTCCATAGGCCATAAAACTTCATATCATTGTAAATGTCATATTTATGCCTACTTTCATGAACTGGGTTTTGTTCTCTCTCTCTTCTACATTCTTTGGTAGAGCCATTTGAAGATTTCATTTCCATCCTATTGTACTGAGCTCACTAATATGCAGTTGTGAAAGATTCTCTTTTATGAAATGAACTCATATTTGTACTTAAGATAGCTGTTGTCCTCAGCAGTAAGGAAAAGGAAAAGGAAAATTATACAGATATTCAGCTGTCTACAAACATACTTCTAACACATTTACTATAAAATATAATTTTATTTTAGATTCCTTAAAGTGTCCTTTTATATCCTATAGTTACTGATCTGATTAACCCCCAAAATCCTGGGATCTAAGCCAACTACTCCTCGTGATATTCTTATAGATTTTATAGATCCGTATATTGACTTATTTTGTGCACAATGATCTTTATATATAGTGACATTATTCTTTGTGTTTTCAGGAGTTAATGGCAGCAGTGAAAGATATCATATGGGCAAATCTTTTATTTTTCCAAAATACCTTAAGTAAAAGCAACACGGAACATTCAGGTATCAGTCCTGATAGTTTTCTGTATGTTCATTTATGTGACATTTCACACTCATTGAAATTAACTATCCACCTGATACCATAAACAGTACAACCATGACATAAGCCATTCACACTGACCACATCTGCAAATATTTTTTCCTCTAAATTTTAGTTCCATTAATGAAGATGTGATTGTTTCTCTGTGACCTTTTAGCACACTCCAAATCCTAGGAGACAAAACTGCTTCTCTTCCTAACCCTACTGCACCACAGATGTTCCCATTCACACTGAGTATCTCTTATCTCACAACACTCCCACCTCACCATTTAAGGGAAGGCTGCCCCCACCCCGAGATTCAGGACTGAAAATGAAGCGTAAATCTTACGGGCTAATAAGCGCGGCAGTTACTTCAATAAAATGTTACTTAAAAGTCAATAGGCTGCACATGTTAAAGACATTAGAGCTGTTAACAGACCGTTGTAAAGTAAGCAGAATCTTTAATAACCTGCATGCAACATTGAACCATTCCATTTTCAGTTCAGGGAAGAGGCTCAGCTCTGGCACTGAGGCACCATATTCGTGATACGAGCCACTCTTGCATTCTCAGAATTAACAGTCCAACAAGAATTGGATCAAGGACTAACATCCCAAGCCTTTGGGAAAGCTTAAAACCCAGAGAGTTTTTTGCCCTACCTCCACCTTGAGCATCAAGACAAACAGCTTGATGCTCAGCATCAGGCCTGGCATATGTCTCATGCCTGAGTCTCTAAGCCTTCAGCCTGAGAGGTGGGAGATACAGCACTGAAGGAAGTGAGACCTGAGAACTAGGTTCAGGCTGAGGTCTTCTTGAAGCACCGGACCAAACCCAAGGGCCTCCTCTGCAGTGCACGTCCAGACACCAAACTGCAGGGTCAGAGACAGCCAATGGTGGGAAATCTAGGATGACAGCAAAAAAGCAATTAGACAAAATTAATGTTGAAGCATTTCATGCCACTTTTCTCCAGAAAGAAGACAAGGCAGCAGTTCTTTTGTCCAGGGAAGTTTCTTTCATGCTGCCCTAAACTGCAGTATTTGTTTTTTAAACAGCTACTTTGAAAGACACAGATATTGAACAAATATGACATAAGGGCAGAACATCTCATTCCTTAGCATTACTATTTGTCTTTCTGATGTTTCTGGGCTCTGTGTCATTTTCTAGATGAAGAAAAAAGACAAGGAAAAGAAATCACTTTTTTTTCTAGTTAGGTAAATTTTAAATTTAGCAACTGAACTAAAATATTAAAAGTCTGAACTATTAAAAGAATGAAAACTGATTAGAGATCCTATTCATAAATATAATCTCACTGATAATCTTTTCCTCATGGGAATTCAGTTTGTATCCTGATCACCTTTTTCATCCACAAGTGGGATTTTACAGATCTTCCAAATCGTACACTGAAAGAAAGTGACCTCAGTCTAAAGCTGAGAAAACCATGTCAGTAAAGATACTAGTTATCTGGGTAGGGGGAAAAAAGGACTGGGTCAAAACTGAGGATTATTGTCAAAAAAGTAGGACAAGTTT
Organism: Cryptoprocta ferox; assembly: GCA_028646485.1. Lineage (NCBI taxonomy): Eukaryota > Metazoa > Chordata > Mammalia > Carnivora > Eupleridae > Cryptoprocta > Cryptoprocta ferox. Next base: position 72,026,469 of record CM053577.1, read on the forward strand.
ATAGAAATTTTTTACATTTTAAAAATTGAGATAATCTGACTACCCAGATCATCTGTATTTGTGCTTCACATATTCCATTTCTGTCTTTGTCCCTAAGGATATGAATTAAATGAGACATAATAAACATAACATTTCACATTGAATTTTTTCACTTAATATTTTGTCAAAATTATTTTTCATATCTCTCTATTGTTATTATGAGAACTTCAAATACTTCACTGAATTGAGGCATCCTAAATTTAGTTATTTTTAAATTGTACATTTAGATTTCCAACTTTTGTGATAATTTGAAGTACTTATTTTTTTTAATGTTCATTTATTTTTGAGAGAGCTCAAGCGAGGGAGGGGCAGAGAGAGAGGGGGACAGAGGATCCAAAGCTGGCTCCACACTGTCAGCACAGAGCCCCATATGGGGCTTGAACTATGAACCAGGAGATCATGACCTGAGCCGAAGTCAGATGAACAACCGAGCCACCGAGGCTCCCCGAAGTACCTATTTCAAGATCAGTTTTTCAGAAGGTTGATGATAAGAGGTTGAGATAAATGGATGCACAAGAGGATGTCTGCGCTACTCTCCAGAGCATTCCTCCAAAACCACTGGAGAGTTCTAGGGAGAGAGATAAGGGAGGCAGAAGATTTTTGGATATGATAATTAAAAAGGGACATAGTAATATGGCAAAAAAAGCACATGGAGGGTAAGACATGAGAAGATTACCACAGCCACCCAAAGGGAGGATCAGGGAAGGAAGGAAGAGAAACCAGCAACGACAACAAAAGTAGGATAAGCAGAGAATCTTGACATCCACTTGGGGTACAGAGCCAGAGACAGCAGTAAGAGAGAGGAAGTGTTCCCTGGCAATTTCACAGAGGGACCAGCTTCCAGGTGACTGGAAGAGGCTCCAACCAAGCATTCAGGGAAGAATGGAGGAGAGAAGAAACTGGAGGCTAGCTCTCTCTGTCAGCATTTACATATGTATTCAGTGGTCTGAAGCCTTTGGTCTCTGTTCAGGAGTAAGTACATGAATAGTTAGTTCTGCTTCTACCTTTGGCATAGAGTGTGGCCAAGGGCAACCTCTTTCCTGTTTAGTTTCTCCTCAACTATCACGTGAGGGTAATAGCTTGGAGTGTTCCCTTGGTCTACTGTGTGGGCTAATGAGCAGCTGTAAAGCATGATCTATGTATAATGTGTAGTGTAAAATATTTAACACCTCCCTTGAGAAAGAAAATCCTAACTGTCCACCTGCAACTGTCTCCCACACTAATTAATTCCAGTTTAGGATATAGACATGGAGGGTCCCACCAAATCAAGCACATGCCTATGAAGGGCTCTAACAGGTGAAAGAGTGAGACTACCACCCACCCTCAACAAAATCACAATGCCTTTGGAGGAATTACTGCCTGCCACAGACCAGCCAACCCCACTGCCCCCCCGCCCTATGCTTTGCAGGTAATATTTTCATAAAAGAGGTTTCTCTTTGCTCTGTTTGCCTGGTAAGAACATTTAGAGAGTAACGAGTAGCTACTGAAGCTAACCAGGGACATTTTTCCACCCAGGGAATTTTCATTATGTTCAACATTTGGAAATTTCAGCTGAAGATAATTGCAGGTAGGAATTCACCAACAGATGTATTCATTCTCCATTGTAGTTTCTTAAAGGGGTACTTGTACACAAAAGACCTGCTTCCTGTATACTTCAGCTCTCCAGGGTACAATTGCATGAAATTATTCAGCAGCCACGTTTGCTTTGTATCACTTGACTGTGTAGGGACACGGAGAAAGCTGCTCCCTATGGCACTGAAAGCTGCAAATCTTTTTGCCTAAATGTTTAACAGCCACATTCATCACAGTCTAATAACAAGGCCTCCCACAGACAACACAGTTCACTTGTTTTCACCCTCCTGTTAAGAGTTTACCAGAAAGACCAACTTGGGTCTTAATGTTGATTTGATATTCCTACTAACTGTACATTGGTTGAAATGATCCTGCATGTTCAACACATCGCACTGAGCTAACACAAATTGATTTTTTCTTCCCATTTGTAACTCCCCAATAACATCTACAGTTTAGATGTTCTTGCATAATATTTGCATTTTTTGTAGCAAAGTCTTAAATTACAACAAATTGAGTAACCGTAATGTATCTTACACTTGAAAAGCATTTTATGTTATAAATCACAGTGATATATTGTGCATTATTTCATTTGTTCCTCAGAATAATTCATTAGAGTAGCCATTATTCTTAGTTAAATGATAAGATCAGAACTATTTTATTTGATTCTCTTCTCTTTGATGATAGTATAGCAAAGCTGGGCAAAAAAGTTTATTTCTTTAACCTTCAAACCCTTGCTGGTGGTTCTTATTTACTTATTTTATTTTCGTTTTCAGTTTAACATTTACTAGGCACTCTGTGCCAGGAAATAGTAAATGTGGATTTCTGCCTGGGAGACACATGAGGGTGATAGAGATAGTGTCCTACGCCCATAAGGATCTTGGCTATAAAGGAAGGAGGTAGAGTTGCCTTCTGGGAGTTAAACTGGAAAGCAAAAAATAATGAAAGAGGTCAGAGGTATTTTGAAAAAAGACTTTAAGGAAGATATATGGTCTCCTAGATAAGATCCAGGGCAAAACCTCACTGCAGGGATTTATATGCACAAATTTTTCAAACAAGTTTCAACAAAGACATTGACCAGTCATAGAGTCCCAGAAGAGGTATGTGTTCAAGAGGAAAGAGCTGCTGGCTCTTGGCTGTGACTTGGCCAGTCTCAAGACTAAGTTTACTATTTTTGGGTAATCATGGTTCCCTGCTAACAAACACATGAGCTACAAGACAACAAACCCTCTGCCTTCTGATTCCGTGGACCCATGATCTATTCTGATGAAGACATGGCTTCTGTCCCAGATGCCAGGAAAGAACACATCACAAAGCTGCTCTAGATGCCCTTAGGTGCCTATAGATCTCATAAAATAACATCGATGCCCTGTGTATACAACCATCTCTGTAAGTTCTGGAGTTTGCCCCTAAGAGTAGACCCATTAATGATGTTCTAGGTCTGCAGACTTGACGGCTGCAGTCTGGACTGTGACAGTCATTAACGGAAATGCCAACACTGTCTCTTTAGTTTTTTTTTTTTTTTTGAAATTTCAACAAAATAAACATGTTTTCTCTCCATAAGAATCTTAGCTGCTTCTATAAAAGAAAAAACCTTATCTTATTTAAAGATGTGGAAAAGGAATCCCAGAGAGATTAAATGATTTACTCAATGCCATTCAATCAGTTAGTATCAGGGTCAGAAGATTTCAAATCTCCTCCCTGTACAAGGCATTCATATTCTCCAAGGAAATACTAGTTGCTTTACATATTTTTAAGCATGGGGGATTTCATTTGGCTATTGGCATTTCTCTTGCATTTGCCTGTCATTTCAAACACAAGCATTATCTACCCATTATCTATCCATTTATCCTTCTGTAATCTTAACTTCAAATGAAAAGACATCTATGCTATAGAAATACTCAGTCAGAGTCTTTATTTTGTTTATTTTTTCATTAAAAATGTTGAGTCATTTTACAATATTTTTCTCATGCTAGGTCTTCAAAATCAGGTGCTTGTTTCAAACTTACAGCACATCTCAATTCAGGTTAGTTGCACTTCAAGTGCTCAGTAGTCACATGACGCTAGCTTCCACATTGGATGGCACAGGTGTGGACAATGGGCTGTGGGAACCAAGGTGGAGGCAGAGAGGCCAGTGGAAGACCACTCTCCAGGGGAGACTTGTGACAGGCTCTGGGCTCTTGGCTCAGACACCAGCCTAGGTAGGCACACAGGAGGGACTGAGGATGACCAGTCTGAGCTTGCACAGAAGACAGTACCAGGTCTAGACTCTGTCCAATGGGTGGGTTTCAGAGCAGCAGAAACACTCACAGACTGTAAAATGGTAATGTTTGTCATGCATCTCTAAGGAAGATATAGGATGCAGTGTCCCCAACTTGGACAAATCTTTACGCAGAGCATCTCATTATACTGTGAATACACATTTCAGAAATGCTGCATCCGAATGTCATACTGCATGTGCTTTTTTCTTTTGACATTAAATACTCTTAGCCTCAGGAAGCACGTGAGGTAGGGGCAATGGAGGGAGTTGAAAGATAACAAGAGTGGTGAGTGGAAAAAGTTAGCAGAGTCATTTAACACGCCTGCCTGTAAAACCAACCAACTAAAGTGCTATAGTATTTCTTCACACTGGCCCAGAGAGGATTCATTAATTAGTGTTTGAAAAACAGATCATTGGGGAAGGTACCATGTGAATGTGGTAATCATCAGCCCCATTTACAATCACGTCAATAACATGTGGTGATGGCATGTTGACTCTGATTGTGAACAGTTGTTGCTGTTGATAAAGCTGTGAACTTTGAATCATTAAATGTGCTTGCTTTGTGGTTTTGAAACCCCATAGCAGATGTTATGTAGTAGAGTTAAGTTATATCTTGAATATGTTCCTGGAGTCCAGAGCTAAGAAAGAAAACCATCAAAGAGCCCAGAGCGCATGACAAACAGGTTTTGACAAAGCCTCTCCCATGAGAGCCGCCATTGAGAAGTGATATGATAGGTTAGTTCCATTGTCCCATTTCTCTTTCCTGTTAAAGAGTATTTTGCCAGCTCAGCTTACAGTACATTGAAGTTCATAGTGGACTGTCAACCTTAATAAATTTTCCATTAACTTTTATTCATTCTAAACACAAAGCACCAGAAAAAAATTTTTGATGATCAAATACATTCCCAAATGACTCTTCACTCCTTAAAATGGATAGAGCAATTTGAGAATAATTTATGAAAATGGATAATCTTCTGAAAAGTCCCCATGAGATGTTGTCTGCCCACTCCCACTTGCCAACTATATCATCTCACAGAAGTCTTATTTTTCATGCCAAAAAAGGGGGAGCAAGCGGGGGGAAAGAACTGAGGCACAGAAATGTATATGTGAGCCATTGAAATGAGGTATGTGGCTGGTTGAAAGAGAAAGACCTGCTTTATTGCTTTGACCTCTAACTTCTGTTTGTCCTTTTGCTATTAACCTAATTTTGATCTTACTCCTTGACTTTTCCAGCTAGTACCTGAATTGTCCTCAAATTAGATTCCTCATCCATTTACAGACCCCCAAAACTCACATGTTCAATTTCTGGACCACTTGCCTACCTTCTGATACTGGAATCCATTGTAACTCCCTGCTACCAGATACTTACATAGGGCAAGCATATTCCAGCAGGACATGCCCAAACTGAGGGCACCCAGCTTTGCCTTGGCCTTCTTTGGGCTGGCTGCCCACTGTGTTTTAATAAACCACTGCTGATCACAGTCCAAACCTATCAAAATCAAATTCTGAGCTTTCTTCCATGCATTTGAAAAAATAGTGGCTAAACACATGGCCGAGAATATAGGAAATAATATTCTTAATATATTTGTATGAAAGAGGGAGTTATAATAACATTATAACAGTAACTCAATTTTTTTGTACTCTCACATAATCCTAGAAGGTGCATTCTAGTTGTAAGAGAGGTGAACATTTATGCCTTCAGCAATCTTTGCAGAACTGTCTCTTTTGGTGTCCCAGGATGAAGGGCACTTAGCAAATAACTCTGCCTGTAAATTATGGAGCTGACCATTTAGTAGATAATGGTGACAAATTCTTGAGGACAGAATGGCTATTTCTGGTTGCTATGCTTCTGTTTTAGCCCCCACTCCCAAATCTCCCCTTCCAAAAATGGTATGGTGGAAATGAGGTTGTGTGAAGTTATGGTAGGAGTGGGGTATGAAGTGGAAACATTGATAATTGACTTCAGTAGTTTCCAAACCAAAGAAACCACCCTGAACTTCCCATGATATCCAAAATATCCTCCCATTAAAGCAGTTAGTTTTACTGAGGGTGTTATAAAAGATCTTTCCATTCTTCCACATTTTTCATTGTTGGTAGGTATACTTTGGCACGTGCATAACGATGTCTGAAAATCCCAACCAAATTATAGAAGGTATTTTCAATATCTCTTTTGATATTCACATGAGAGCTTCAGATATTCAGAACTCAATGTGGCATGATTTGTGTCTAGATAGAAGAGTTTTCTCCTTACTGATTAATGCACTCATTTGGCTGCCTATTTAAGCAAAGAATTTTGACCACACTTTTTTTTTTAAGGATATAGACTTAGTCATTTGGATATCAGTTAATGTGCTTTAGAGTAAGACAGTATTCCATTTAAGGGATGTGGACATGTTTGCACAGTTGTGCTTTTGGAGTGCCTATTTTTGTTTTCTGTTATTTTTTGTCAACTTTTGCTGTTAATGGTCTTTTTAATGCAATTTAGATTGTAATGCCCTCCACTCTAACCCCATTTTATTTATTTATTTTGAGAGAGAGGGAACAAGTAAGCTTGCATGAGAGCAAGGGAAAACCAGAGAGAGAGAGAGACAGAGAGAGAGAATCTCAAGCAGGTTCTGCACTGACACTGCCAGTGCAGAGCCAGATGCAGGGCTCAATCTCATGAACCACAAGAATATGACCTGAGCTGAAATCAGGAGTTGGATGCTAACCGGCTGAGCCATCCAGGCAGCCCCCAACTTCATTCTTAATGGTTCTACCTTCTATGTTGTGGGTTGAGAAACCTCTTTGTTTTGTTAGAGTTTTCTGGAAGATAAGGTCAATGGACCCTGGTGACTAACCATGATATTCGTGCTTATTTAATATATGGACTCCAGGGTTCCTATCACTGCTTTTCAACAGCTTTTGGGCAGGGAACTGAGTTACTACTTCTCAGCTGAATTCTGTAGAGGGAAATTTATCATATAGCTGAGTTGAATAGGTAAAGAGTTCATCCACTGCAATTCTAATATGTTCTGAAAAACTTTGTGACTTCACTATTTCTCTCTTCCATAGCCCTATGATATAAAATGCTCACTGGGGGAAGATTTAAACTGTTTATAGTTTAGTTACACCCCCTTCACTCTTGTTGCTTTCAGTTTCCATTTTCTCCTCTTTCATGCTTTGCCCTGCCATTTCCCACTGTATTTTTTTTTTTTGTAGTATCAGGAGACGTAATTAGGGAAATATAAAAATTATGGGGCTCAGTGGAAGTAGGTATGTTTTTAGGTAGTGAATCTGCTTCTTTGTTTTCTCCCAATTTCAATTTATACCTCACCATGCATTGTCTTCTGATCTGTTTAATTTTTTTCATGGCGCTTACATCCTGATATGTTATATATGTGTACATGTATTTTGTTAACAGCTAGCTATAGGGTCAGAATTTAGAAAAACATATAGTTAATAGCTCTCTCCTTTCTCTCTCTTTTTATAGTGAGCCCCCCTCAGATTCCTGAAGCCACTTTTAAGATAAGTTGTCATACTTTGCTTTAGAGAAATCCAGATCAAGTATTTAACATCCATCCTTTTACTTCCATTTGAGTTACTTATAAGTTCTATAGAAATTAGATAGCCAATGCATATATAGTGCTTCCTATATATAAGCTGTTTATAATTATTTACCCATTTAATCCTCATAACAGCTCTCTAACTAGAAAATTTATTATCTTCCATTTACAGATGAATGAGGCACAGAGAGGTTAAATATCTTGCCCAAGATCACACTGCCTTTACATGGCATGGGCAGAAATTGAATAAAGAATCTGGCTTTTGTGTCCTTGCACTTAATCACTAAGCAATTCTGCCTAAAAGGTCATGCTGGACTGCATAATGATTTATTATATATTGTCTTCCATTGAAACAAGTTATTATGTTTCTGATGATCACTCTTGTTTTGGTGGAACTATTAGAATTATCACTACTGAGAACATTTATAACAGAGGCAAAAGCTTTGCCAATTAATCTCAACATTCATAATTTATTGAACTGTGGAGGCAAATGATTTCCTATTTTGGTTTTCTGATCAAAGTAATGAAACCAAAAGGTAAAAAGGTGACTTTATAATCTTAAAAATATTTTTCCTAATAAATTAGTGTCATATCTTCATTTTTATATACTGGGCATATTCTACCAACATTTTCCCAATAATCCCAGAACCAATACTGAACAAAATTCCACCACATTCTCAGCAAATTCTAGGAGGGGTTCAGCAGCAAGTATATACATAACCACATACATATGTATGTAGAAATTTACAAGCTACAATATCCAGACATCATGAGGCTCAGCTCATAATTTTCTCAACCTTGCCAGACTGTAGCAACATTTATGATCTGGAGATTTATTGATTTTACTTTTTATCCTCTCATAATAGGAAACCACCCTTTAGACCATTGACCTCCTCTTGTTATAATGAGAGTAGAATAAAGAAATATATTTAGAATACCATTCTTGGAAACAGGCAAATTTTTTAAGGTGTTATAAAGAAGTGCTGGTTATATAATGGTGGTGGTTGTAAGAAAGGTTATAAAATGGTCATTTAACACTTGAAAATAGGAGAGCTTATACTGATTGGATTTTTCCCTTGTCTTATTACTTGAGTAACTTGACTACATTTCATTTTGTAACAGGTTATTTAAATAATTGAGTGAGTATATTTCAGAACACTGTACTCTAGAAAAAAATGCTCTCTAAAGAAAATCAGATGTCAAAGCAGGTCACTGTCTAGTCTTGAATATGGATTATTCTAGAAGCAATTTTTTTAAATAAAGAGACAGACAAAGAAGAGCGAGAAAGTATTCACCTCCAGATACTGAGGATATAAAAATAACATCCTTTTAAACTTTTGTAGTGACCTTGAGAAGAAGATGAGGAAAACAAATATCAATATTTTAATTCTCTAGGGGCTCCTGGGTGGCTCAATCGGTTAAGCATCCGACTTCGGCTCAGGTCATGATCTCACGGTTCCTGGGTTCGAGCCCCACGTCAGGTTCTGTGCTGACAGCTCAGAGCCTGGAGCCTGTTTCAGATTCTGTGTCTCTCTCTCTCTCTGCCCCTCCCCCACTCGTGCTCTGTCTCTCTCTGTCTCAAAAATAAACTATAAAAAAATTTAATTCTTTTGAATGTAATGTTCTAGTTTATAGCTTTGGGATCTGGGCATGCATAAGTCACTGAATCTCTCCATGGCTAAATTCCTGTATAAAACAAAGTAGTCAAGACAGTTCCCTATCTTGCCGAAATAATTTGATAAAAATACATTATAAATAAATATAAGCTACTCTCATTGTTAAGAATGATGTAAAGATATTAAATACTATCTGTTGCTAATGTTTGACTGAAAATTTGAAATACTTTGTTTACCTTCAGACTTCGAACCTAATTCAAGAACAACTTGTTTTTATCAAATCAATATGTGTAAAGTAAAAGGCAAATCAAAGGAGCAGGGAGGTGGGTCTGACAGAGGATGGAAACCTCATATATCCACAGGAGGGTGAGGGTGCTGAGTCTCTCAGCTGGTTTCTCCTAACTCATAAGCCCACTGCAGCTGCAGACTTGGGGGCCTCTCATACCCTAGATCGGCCAGTGCCTGATGTCCATATTAGCCTGCACCTGGTGGAAAAGGTGAAAGCCAGGTAGGTCAAGAACACAAGTGTTCCACTAGCTGGGACTGCTACCCAGCATTCTCTCAGATCAGAGTAGGTACAACACAGAACCGATTCAAATGTATTCGGAATAGCTACCATTGAGTCAAAGTACTGCAGACACCACAAAAGATACTCGGGGATCTCTACTGGCTTTCTACTAACCTTATCGTTCAATAGAACCATATGACTTAACTCTTGATTATTCCTTTTGGCAAACCCAAGTGACTTGCTAGAATTACATCATGATAACTCAGTTTGTGGTGCTAATATACAAACAGAGTGAAAGAGAGCTCCTATTTTATATCATTTATAAATCAGATCATAAAGAAAACATTTGAACATGTGATATCCTCTTAAGCAGCTTTATACAACAGCCTCTGTCAAAGTCCTAGCATAATTCAGAACCCACTGAGTAATGGTAATAGCTGTTGTCTATTGAGAGCTCATTTTGTTCCGGGGACTGGGCTAAGTATTTTATATGTATCATTTTACTTAATCCCTACAACAACCTACTATGATAGATATCAATTTTATCTCCATTTTTTAAATGGGAAACACAGGTCAGAGAAGTTAAGTAATTTACCCTCGGTGCTAAGAGAAGTGAGTGGTGGAGCTGGAGTTCTGATCTGAAGTAATTTGGCTGCAGAGCCAATGCAAATACCAGTAATGTGTCATTGCTGTAAGCTAATAATTGACATTTTTAATGAGATTTGGAGTTCTAATATCATTGAATTACAGCTGGAATGCCATGTCTCAAGTCTGAAAATTCAATGCTTGTAGAGGCTCAGCATTTAAACTGGAGAGGACATGGCATTTTGTCATTTTCGATTTTGTTCCACTCTCAGGTTTAGGTCATTCCTTTGCACTACACTTCAGAGAGAGTCCCTCTCCCTGCTTTTGTAACTCTCCAACAGCACGCTGTTAGTTTGTACTTGATATTTGTTAGCCTAGTGGTGGGGAGCCTTCTCTGTTGATTTGATGAACCCCCCCTTCGGTCTTCTGCACTATGTCCCTATATCTCAGGCGTGTGGCTGCTCAGCCCCTCTCCCAGCTGTAGTTCAGAGCCCAGCACTTCATTCCTGCCCTTCCCTTAGGGCAATCAGTTTGGTTTTGGTTTGTTTATGTTGTGCTCACTTAGCACTGCAAAGGATTTTCAGTAGCATCCTAAGGACAGCAGTGTTTGCTACACTTACACTTTCACCCATATGCACACATAGTTCAAGGATTTTTATTCTGTTGGAAGAAGGATCTGGGTGAGGCTTTGTGCCTTTTCTGCAGTGGTTGCTGTTCTCTGCCCTGGCCTGTGCCATGAGGGACACTTTCTCAGGCCCCTTGCCAATCTTTTCTGAGAGGACCTGTGAGCTCTGTAGTGAACAGCCTGCTAGGGAATGAAAACTCCCTTTGTTTTGTTGTTGTTTTAATACTTATTTATTTATTTTGAGGGAGGGGTGGGGCAGAGAGAGAGGGAGAGAGAGAATCTCAAGCAGGCTCCATGCTCAGTGCAGAGCCTGGTGCAGGGTTCAATGCCATGGCCATGAGATCATGACCTGAGCCAAAATCAAGAGTTGGACGCTTAACCAACTGAGCCACCCAGATGCCTTGAAAATTCCCTTTGTGTCTACCCCTCCCAAGGTTTCTGTATCTAGCCCTTCTTTTACCCTTACTAATTTAATAACTTGGAACAATTTCTTTTTACCAGTGTCCAGCTATGTCTGCCCCAGATAAATAAGTGGTTACATTTTCTCTTTCCTTGAAGTCTCTATGAAAAGTCATGAATTTGTGGTTTGTCTGGCTTATTTATTCTTTGTTGTTGTTGTTGTTGCTACTGTTATTGTAATATGTGGGACCTATGTTCTCTCCAGCTATCTACACCCCAAGCAGAAATTTAGGGAGACCTAAACAAATATTTTAGGTTATAAAAACAATACAAATTTGTTACAGAAACCTATGCACAATAGTATACACAATAATATAAAGAGAAGATAAAAATCACCCATAGCCTCCCTATGTGAGGATGAATATTTTGATGTGTTTCTCATATGGAATATGTATTTTACAAAGAAAGTTTTGATCAGACTGCATAAATTGCTTTGAAATCTTTCCTGCTTGCCTGTCCTTGACTCTATGGACAACAGTTGACGTGAGCACAGGATAGATCCCTAGATCTATAATGCTTTCACAGAGGATACGTTTTAATACTGTTATCAAAGCTGAAACTCTGGATTGCCAGAATTCAGCATAAACCCTCAGGACAAGAGCCGGGATTAAGCTTTATTTTTTTTTTCTTTTCAGCCCAGGATTGCTACTTTCTCTTTATTTTGAGGCTGTGCCCATTCCTTTCCTTCATAACAGCTGAGTGATATATTTTACAGGATGATTTTTAATACTTCAGCTAGAATTTTTTGTTTCTTTGAGTATGATCCTTTGATATAGCTCTTCTGCCACACTATTAGGAAAAGAACTCAAAGTAATTTACCCTTCCTGTTCCTCTCCAATCCATCCCATTTGGTCTTACTGAATAAAAATACCTGATTATATTGTTAGCCTTTAGTTATGGATGGTTTCTTTTTCACAACTTGATTATAAATTGTTTGAAAGAAGGAAGAGTTCATGTTTTAGATTTTTTGTAGTCTGTGAAGTATCCAGCAGAAGATACTGCATGCAAAAGGTGATTAATAAATAGTTTTTAGTGCCATCACTGAGGCAGGTATTGTGTTCTGTCTAGGTTGGCATGAGGACCACCAATATGGGCAATGTGAACATTCCAAACATGAGTAACTCATGACAATGAATTTGCTATTTAGTTTGAGTAGAAAAATAGGTTACTTTCTTGTTGAAAATGAAATTAGTTTATTTGTAATATAGCCCTTCAAAATGTATGTTAAGGTTATCAAATACAATATAATTTAATGGAAAGTTCACAATGCTGAAGTTTGACCAGCTAGGGGTTTGAATCCCAGCACTATAGTAATTAGTTAAATGACTTTAGGTGAATAGATATTCATTATACAGTCAGTCATTCAACGATACTTATTGAGTCTCTGCTATTTCCCAGATATCGTACTATGCATATAGCTGCCAGCAGCACAGACAAGATTCTTGTCCTCATGATGGCTGCAAACTAGCAGGCAGATGCTAATTACATTAACTAAGGACACACATGAGCTAATGTTACTTTAAAATATAATGCTATTTTGGGGGGAACCTGAGTGGCTCAGTCTGTTGAACATCTGATTCTTAATTTTTGCTCAGGTCATGATCCCAGGGTCATGGGATCCAGCCCCATGTCAGGCTCCCCAGTGAGTGTTGAGCCTGCTTAAGATTGTCTCTCTCTCTCTCTCTCTCTCCCTCCCTAATTATATAATATATATAATTTCTCTCTCTCTCCCTAATATATATATAATATAATTTATTATATATATTAGTTTCTCTCTGTGTGTATATATAATTAGTTTTTATTTTCATTTATTTCATTCTCTTCTCTCTTTTTCAAATGAGATCCTTTCCATCAACATTGTAAAAAGTGTAAATGAATACTTTTTTAATGCCTCCCACTGGCCAAACAGAGAAGATGTGTGAGCCTGGCTAAGGTGGCTTGCAAGGATCAGTCCTCTGTAAAATCCAACCTAATCAGTCTCCATTCAGAACAAAGGATGAGTGAGGACTGGAGATGAATAAAAAGTCCAGGAACTGGCACCGGGTCTACTATTCTTATAGTCACAATGCTTCATCAACTTTCCCTGACTAATTGCATCTAAAGTTACATATCTGAAAATAATAGAGTGTTAGTTACAATTATTGGGTATTATTTCACCAGAAGAACTAAGAAGAAAGCAAGAGTCTTTTCCTTTACTTCACAAGACTTCACAAGAGTCTTTCCAATTCACAAACTGGAACCCAGATTTGTCTAACTTCAAAAACATAGCATCTAATGTTCTTGGTGACCTCTTAAAAAGCTTCCTAAGTAAGAGTTTTAAGAACAGTGATATTCTAAACAATAAGAGCAAGTATTATTCCGTGTGTACTTTTTAGGTAATGACCACGTCACTAAATCCCACTTTTAAAGTCTGGTAGTATTTGAAATGCTATTTAAAACATTTATTAGACTGGAAAAGATGACATTTAACAATAATTTCATCATTGTTTGAGGTTTGCTTATATTGTTTGGGGGAGAAATCCCTTGTTCAAAACATTTTCAATGGCTTGAATATATTAATTTATGGGATTCAATGACTCAGACTTTTCAAAATAGCGATAGATTTCCACTCAGCAAACATTCTGTATATTAATTTAACAACCCTTGTGGGATGTGTATTAATTTAACAGCCATTGGTTTCAATGATGAATTGGTTAGAGTTCCCTTTTCTCCCAAGCTTGAAATAGAACTTCTAAACAGAATAATGACTTTTTTCCAGTCAAACTAGAAATTTTATTTTGGAAACCGTAAAGTATAGACTGCTGCCAGCATCCAGGTTGACCATTAATGGGTCAGGTACTGTCACATAAACAGATTCAATCACAATGGTCTTACTGTACAACTTGAAACCCTTCTTATCTCGTAAATGATGGAAAAAGAGGACTGGCCATTACCATGAAGGAGTAAACTCAGGAAAACCATGAACTTCCAAGGTCAGACATACTCACCAAGCAGTTGTCCAACTCCAGGTCTGTTTGGTTTGTAAATTGTTTTGTTTTGTTTAAATGTTTATTTACTTTTGAGAGAAAGAGAGAGAGACAGAGACAGAGATGTAAGCAGGGGAGGGGCAGAGAAAGGGAGACACAGAGTCTGAAGCTGTCAACACAGAGCCCGACATGGCACTCGAACTCACAGACCACGAGATCATGACCTGAGCTAAAGTCAGACACTTAACCGACTGAGCCACCCAGGCACCAAGGGAGTAAATTGTTTTGACAGATCTTGAAAAAGAATGGTACTTGCTCCATGGTGAAGCTTGCACAGCCACAGTAACTGATAGTGATGCAGTTCATTCTGCCCTGTTTATCCTTTGCTTCAGAACTCCCTCAGAAGTATATACATCTACACAAAATAGTAGTATCTAGGCCGGTGTGAGAAAAGTGTACAACCCTTAAAATATGAGAGAGAACAGTTATGCTAAATCCTACATGTTTGCATGATATCATTTAACCATTCCAACAACCCTGTAAATACTACAATCTTCTGAATTAATTCATAGATAAAGGTATCAAATCACCAAAAGGGTAGGTTACTTGCCCAAAGTCTTATAGCTAGAAATATGGGGAACTAGATTCGAATCCACTGTCTAACTGAAGAGGATGAAGCTTAATTTACTATGCTGTTGTGCCTCTCATATACTTATCATTTCAAGCACTTAACAAATATTTATTGTATTAGTCATGGTAATATACACTGGGTCAGAAAGATACATCTCTATTACTAAATTTCAAATTTCAATACAAAATACGCATCATCTAGAGCACCACTATAATAACATTAGGGGAAATTTTGATATTACTTGATAATATTTGACCAGAGGACCCAGGAATTCCTGCGAAAGAAGAATCAAAGTATCTCTTTCTTATTTGATGTGCTCATGCCCCAAATCCTCTAGTGCTGAATTCTGATAAAGTTGGGTTGGAACATGCAGCTTAACTTTAATTCTGAGCAAAGCTTCTGTCTCCTTTATGTCAGAAGCTCAGTCTTAAGTTCTGAGACCCTCTGGCCAGTCACATTATAAAAAATCCAAAGCAAAAATCTAGCCTGCATGAGAAAGGAGAAAGATTCATGGCCTGCCCCAAGCCAAGATCTACCTAATGATGATTCAAAGAGAGAAAAGCAATCAAAAGATACTGAAACATGGCAACACGTGACCACTTAATACACTATAACTCTCATCCATGACAAATAAGGTCTAATCAGTTCTCTGTGATCTGAACATTATAATTCCTTCTTGGGCAGAAGAAAGAGGAAGAAAGAGGAAGAGATGTCCCTTTTTAGAAGGAGACTGTTGAAAACTCTCTTCTTACTAAGAATCATGTGAATAATATTATCAAAAAGTGATGCCTTCACAGTCATCACTGACAAGAAAAGAATCCTGGGGTAACAAAAAGCCAAAGAGAAGCAGTATGGCAAATGAAAACTAATAGCATGGAATCCAGTTTCCTATCCCTCTGGGACAAATTAGTTCTAGGAACTAGGCAAGTTATTTAACTTTTGGCCTTTAGAATTTCATTTGTGAAATTAAAGGATTTTGTAAACCATTAATTATGCTCTAAGAGTGTATAATTTTCCAACCATAGCTAAGATAATATCTTGACAATCTATAAGATATAGAGACCCTGAGGTAACACAATAAGCAGGAGCCAAGTCCCTCTTTTTAGAAGTTGTTACTGGAGTCAAACTAAGAAGAATGGAAACAATCTCCTAAGATTTACAAACAGACTAAAGTGATGCAACTAAACGTAAGTAGACAGTCTCAGAGACATCACCATTCTTCATGTTAATAACAAACTTGAGAACTACCAAAGTATATTGTTATTCTAAGTTGCTAGAGAGATCCTTTTCACAAGGCTTTAGATTTAAATGCTGAACACATTCTCTAATCCCAGGGGATAGTTCAAAATTTCCTTTCCCATGAGTTCTACCCCCAAGAAGGAGAAGCTCTGATACATGGCAAGAATATTCCTTTGTAAAAAGTGGAGCTTTGGGTATTATACTAACTTTGATATTTCTTGCCTCCATCTCTCTTCTCATCTATTGTGGGTGCTCTTGGTTCTCTGCCAAGGTCACCTTGATCCTGGTGCACCCATACCCTAGCTGCTTTGAGTATGGACTGCAAAGGGTTCATAGTTGCCTCCTTCTCCAGAGAATTGCCCTTGGCCAGATAGGTCTGGGAGATTACCATATACCTCATTAAAAACTGCCAGTGGCCAATGACTGACTGATCTGGGAGCACAAAAGACCAGAGTGGCCTTCTTAATCATGTTGAAAATAACTCTGTAGTGCACTCTTTGTCCCAGGGCTTCCTCATGGAACCAGGTGAAAGCTAGTTTTCAGGCTAAATAATTTCCTTGCTTAGCTTTCTTTCCTTACCTACCCCGTTGTCTCAACTCCTCTTCTGAGAGTATTCCATCAATAAACACTACAAAGGAACTGTTATCTCAGGCTCTGTGTGTAGAAAACCCAACCTAAGACACACCTATGTGTCTAGTTGATGTCAGATAGTGTTGGAACCATCTCTCAGTTGGGAATGGAGTTCTCAGAAATGTCACTGAACCAGTGATGTCAAGGAAAGGACGACTAAGCTTCCGTCTCTCGGTGGGAAGGGATTTGTTTCTATTAATTTCTCAACCTTCTTCTCATAATCATAGTAAAAAGATCCAGAAGGCTGAGATCAGGATATGAACCCAAAGAAATGGAGCCAAAAAACCCACTTGATCTATCTTTTAATCTTATGGGGAAAAAGGGAGCTTTTATGTGGTCCACCTTAGTTCAGTAAAATAGAGACTTGGAGTTTCAATTCTGGCTGATAGAAGTAATGTGAATTGACACAGAAGAGCTATGAGTGCTAACTCCCTATAATAACTGAACGGAAAGAGGGGCTTGTCAAAGAGTCTGTTATTCAGAGTTCTAGCCAGATCTCCCTCTTGCCATCTAGAGATCATCTAATACCTAATACTGCCTGGCATCAGGCAGTATATGGTATACTGTGACTTTACACACAGGATGAGTGGACAAACTCAGAATAGTTTCTTCTGTTTCACATCGAAGCTAGTGATAGGAAACTAAGAGAGTAAAATCTCATGATGCAGATCCATAAAGAAGCCTAGACCAGGAACAGATAGAGTTAATCTATGTCCATCTGTTTTTATTTTTCTCCAACCCACTCTGTCAGCCACTACAAAATATTCCCATGTGTTCCTGGGTACTGTTGAACAAGACATCTGGAAACAAGCTTCCTTGTTTTTAAACCATGATAACAATAGAGGAATTAGAAAAATTATGTTAAATGCTTCATTATTCTGATGGGAAAAATCTCTAGCCAGGAAAACCCTGTTAAGACCAATATTGGAAAGTGTTGTTAGCCTACATGTCTTGTGCCCACTTACAGTCTGATTGGCAAGTTTATGAAGGAGGTGGGGGACCTAGTGCAAAGAGGCAGGACCGGTCAGGTGGCTGTTGGAATCAAAACAGCCAGGCAGTGTTCTGAGTTAGAAAAAAAGAATCAAGTCAGGGGTTAAGGACCTCCAGGCTGCTTCTAATAAATAGAAAACACCAAAGGAATAAAAATACCAAAAGAGAACATTTAAACAAATAAAAAGGCTCTATTAGAGCACACATGCATGTACTTAGTTCTGTTAGTTCAGAGATACAATTATTCCCTAATCTCAGTTTAAACATGGGAGTCAGAATCATGGGGTCATAGAATGGAAACCTGGGTAGGACTTTTGTGCTCATCAAGGATAACGTGTTCATTTTACACTGGACTCAGAACAGTTCAAGAAGGGCAGCTGGGATAGGACCCCATGGCTCTGCCACACAAGTTAGTACATGTGCCCTGCACTGTGGAATATGATCATTGCCCCCAGAATGTGACCACTCCCCAGAATCAGCTGTAGACACCAATGCTATATTTAAAAATGTAATTAAGATACATTAACATCATTGTGTTAACACTATGCTTTCTCAGTAAAAAATAATGTATTTAGCCCAGAGAAGTTAGCTCTGCCTGTAACTATCATTTCTTCCTTGCAAATCAAGTGGAACTATCATTTTTCTCCATTGCAACAAAAATTCACTGAAACAAAAAAAAATGCAATGATATTTATTATCAAAAACTGTTTTTTATTATGTCAGAACAAATACCACTATATTGTTAACACCTTGGCGTAAATTATCTCCAGATCAAAGCCAGGACATCAGGAGACTTCTACGGCCTATATAGCCAGGGCACAATTAAAGGGAACCATAAACAAAGTTACCAGCCTGACAATTCTGCCTTCCTTCGGGCCAACCTCAGAAGGGTAACCTAACACTGGAATCTTTAATCTTCACAAGCTTCAAGCTGGGAAGCAGAAATCAGCTGGCCCACCTCACTAACATTTTGTAAGAATTCAGAGTTAGAATAACTGCTCCAAATAAAAGCCCACTGTGGAGTCAATGCAGTGTAATTATGTGCTAGTGGTGGGTGGAGTGTGTGTGTGTGTGTGTGGGGGGTGATTGCCAAGTATAGAAATGAGGATGAAATTAAAATTAAACCAAATCCCAAAACTCTGCTAGAGCATCATCAGCCTTAATTCTGTCCCAACCAAGTGGAAGAGTAGGACTGCCCTGCTGACATCAAATAAAAATGGATTAATTTGCACTTACTCAGGGTTGCCAGGTAACCATCCCCTTTTTCCCCCATTCATTAAACGCTCCAGATGTGTAAATTCCACCTTACATCTATATTCTTTCTGCGGCACATTACAAGTCCCCTTTGTGGATTTTAATGGGGATGAAAGACGAGGCTGCACCTGGGCACAGCTAATGTTCAAAGTAGGCTTTGGGATTTTCTAGACGGCCAGACACTCATAAGAAGAAAAACGGCAGATTCCATTTTCTTCTGCTTCAGAGTCTTGTTTTTGACAACTCCCACTTGAAAAGGGTGCATTTCCCTCCAGCTTAAATCAGTTCGCCAACCTTTGTGAGCCGCATTGTTAAGGTCAAACAAAGGCCCGGAAGAACTTTGGGAAACCAACGGTGATATCCCTACTTCTGCATCCTCACTCTCCACCTCAGCAAGCCACTTTAAGGAGGTGTTACATTTAAAGCCTTGTTGGGACTACTCCTTACCCATGCCAGGCAGTGTGTGCACAGCAAGGAACTCCCACCCTGCGGGCCTGGAATGCACTTTTCCTTCATTCCATAAACATTTATAGGGTGCTTATGATATGCCAGGCTGTGCTAGGTGCCAGGGATTAAGAGAAGAATCAGAAAGTCCATGCCCACCCGGAGCTCACCCTGCTGCATGTATAATAGAGTTCTTTTACCATTCTGGATTTTACTTGTTCATTTATTTCAGTTTGGGGCCTTGGAATAAGAACTTGGCGTCTTTTTGTCAGTATATGCCTGTATTTAGAAATCCGTATCTCTTTTCTGAGGCTTCATTGGATCCAGATAACTCTATCTTCATGACTAAAAAATCTTATTAATGCCTAGCATCATCCACATTAGTAGACAAAGCAGGAGTTTATCCCTGAAAGGTGGTCAGGCTGGGGGCAGTGATGGACAGCGGTGAGGGAGCAGGGCACCTGGGCCCCCTGCAATGCCCAGGCACCAGTCCTTCCTCTCAGGAAGCAACTGGATGTCAGAAGCCACGTCATTAGGTTAATTCATGGAAGATGGCAATAAAATGCAATCACAAAAGGTTCCATTTGAAGAGGCCCTAGATTTGATCTAGCACACATCTTTTTTTTATAGAAATGAAAAAACTGAACATGCATGGAGACCAAGAGAGTTTTACAAGGTCACACTGACTTCATCAAAACCTTGGGATACTGGGTAGTGTTTGTGATCTAATAAGGTGTTCAGGGCTCAAACCCGAAGGAGAGGTGACTGGAGGACTCCAGAAGCCTGTCAGGCTGGCAGAAGAGATCTTTTGTAGAGGAGGGTATTTGGAAGCTTCTCAGATCTCAGATTGCACCAAGTAAATGTTGCTCATTCCAGAAAACCCTGCCCTAGTAGGTGCCCATGCTAGAACAACTTCTGTGGCTGTATTAGTAAGGATTCACCAGGGATATAGAACCAAGAAGACTGACTGATTGATTATTATTAGCTCATGCAATTATGGAGGCTAAGGTAGCCCATGATCTGCAAACTAGAGACCCAGGAAGGCTGCTGGTGCTGTTTGAAGCCTGAATATTGGAAAGCTGATGGTGTTGATTTCAGTCTGGTTCTGAAAGCCTGAGAACAGGAGCGCGAAAGCACCGAGGGCAGAGGGAGATCAATGTCACAGCTTAAGTGTTCCTCCCGGAGCCAATGATCCCTTCTTTCCTCTACCATCCATTCTAGTTAGGCCTCAGTGGCTTGGATGAGGCTCACCCACACTGGGGAGGGTAATCTGCTTTACTCATTCTACCCTTTCAAATGCTAATCCCTTCCAGAAATACCCTGACAAATATACCCAGAAATGATATCTAAGTACATATCTGGGCATCTGGTAATCCAGTCAAGTTGACACGTAAAATTAGCTATCACATGGGCATAACTCACACCCTCTTGCTACAGAAAAAAAATGGAACAAATGGATGGCGGTCTGTGCTCTGCTTTTGATGTGCTGTTTTCTTTTGAGTTTTCTGGAAGAACTCTTAAAAAGAAGACATTCCTTTATTCTAAGAGAGTGTAAAGAAATATACTTCTATAATGTATAGAAGTACAGATTAATGGAAATTTATTGACATCTTTAGCTGTTGCCATGTTTAAATTGATTTCCTGTTCTTCCAAGCCATATTTTTTAAGTGCTTCCAGGAGAAAGAAGTATAAGTGAGGATGGGATGAGGCCACAAAAAAGTGAAGACTATAGAATCCTGAAAGAAATCCAGCTTAGGTTAAAAAAAAAATCAGGCAGCTGTAATAACAGAAATATTAGAGTGCCTGGGTGGCTCAGTCGGTTGAGTGGCCGACTCTTGGTTTTAGCTCAGGTCATGATCTCGCAGCTTCATAGGTTCAAGTCCCGCACTGGGCTCTGCACTGACAGCTAGGAGTCTGCTTGGGGTTCTCTCTCTCCTGTCTCTCTTCCCTTCCCCCACTTATGCTGGTTCTGTCTCTTTCAAAATAAATAAATAAACTTAAAAAAAAAAAAGAAATACAGGGGCACCTGGGTGGCTCAGTCTTTTAAGTGTCCAACTTTGGCTCAGGTCATGATCTCACAGTTTGTGAGTTCAAGCCTCGTGTCGGGCTCTGTGCTGACAGCTCAGAGCCTGGAGTCTGCTTTGAATTCTGTGTCTGCCTCTCTCTCTGCCCCTTCCCCACTCTCTCTTTCTCTCTCTCTCTTGAAAATAAACATTAAAAATTTTTTTAAATATACAAAGTATTCTCTTTTATTAAACTTTTAAATCAACCCACAAATCTAGTTGGTTCAAGTCAGAATGGAGGATAAAAGATGCAGTCACAATCCCTATCTTCAAGGAAGGAAGGTGGCAGTGATGAATAACACAAGTTTACACTTCAGAGCAATATTCCATAAGTGCCCAATGAGTGCTAGTGGTAATCAGTTACATCCGAAACATCCTGTGTCTTTGTCTCCATTGCCACCTCCCTATCACTAGCCACTGTCATCTCTTGCCCTGACTGGTATAGATGCTTCCTATCTGGCCTTCCTTCATCTTCCCTTGCCCCCTGTGATCTATTGTCCTCACAGGAGTCAAAGAGATCTTTTACAAAATCCAAAAATGACTCTGTCACACACAGTTGCTTGAAGTCCATTAAAGGCCTCCCATTGCTTTCAAGATCCTCCATTCTCAAATGTTCCTTTTCATCCTTTTTCATCACACCTTCTACCCTTCCCTTATAACTTACCTCGGTTGACTACATGCTTGAAAAAAGCAAGGGTGATTGTTTTCTTTACTGATTTATAACAAACATATTAGTAAATATTTGTTCTAGAAATATTTTTGAAAGAACGATTGAACTGGGAGATCAGTGGAGACACCAGAGCATGAGGATTTGAGGTAGTGAGGGAAGACTTTAAGAAACTGAGCTTAGAATCAAGCCTTAAAGATTAAGTAGGACAGTCATGTCTGAAGAGAGAAGGGAGGAATTCTAAGATCCATGTTTACAGTGTGGCTTTGGTCATGGTTATAAGGCTTAACACAATCCAGTGTCATTTTTAAGGTGGGTTCCATTTTGATCTGATGTTTTGCAGAAACAATTGCTGAGTAGCAAATCAAAATTTTTGAAAAAAATCAATCCCATTGCTTTCCTAACAATAATTCAAGGAGACTCCATGACATCACTGTCATCACTTTACATGTCTACATTAACATTTAAACAGAAAAGCAACATAGATTTAAAGTGGTTTTAGCACAAACTCCTAAAGAGTTGATTTGGTGTTGAGATCACACTCACAGTAGCTGTGGTAAGTGGGGGGGAGAGAATACATAAAAGGGAAGTGAAGACGGTATTGGCTTATGTGGGCAGAGCCTGTGCAGTGGATGAGGCCAAAGCCTATGGAAAAACTTAAACATAATTTGAACTTATCTGCTAGGATTTGTCTGCTAATGCATGTGAATTTTAAAAATACTTAGCTGACTTAGGCGAGTCGTTAAAAACTATTGTATATGAGGCTACCTCATAAGTAGTTGAGAAAAAGTGCCTCTATCACAAAGAGAAGGGTAAAAGCTGAGTCTTCTCAAAAGAGAATTCTAGTTTCAAGACCTAGGGGTGGGGACAGAAGAAAAGGATTTGGGGACAAGGTGGTTCATAATTTATCAATCTTTCTATTTTGTGCAGTAGAGCAGGATCCCCCTGCTCTTTTTCTTGAATCCTTGGAATGTGCCAAGCCTCCTTTGACTTTGACCCACTCACACACTTCCTCCCTCTTTCTGAGAACTCTTTGCTAGCTAGATTTCTAGCGTCACCTGGCTGACTGCTATGCATCCTTCAGGTTTTCTCTTACACCAGTTTACAGAGTCCTCACCACTCCTTTTATACCCTCCACAACTGTCCTTATTTGTAGCAATGTCAGGATCCAAAAAGCTTTTGACTGTGAACCCTGAGACCAACCTAAGGGCTAAACTCAATGATGTCTCAGGTTCTTTTATTTGCAATTCTGGGAAGATTTGATAGAAGCTTGGTGGTATTGTTCTTATCTGATATGGCTTCTTAACTGAGGCAAAGAAACACAGAAACTAGTTTTTTGGCTCTATAAGAATAATGATTGGCTCCATTTAAACCAAGGGAAATGCATGAATTCTGTTCTGTCCCGTTGGATTCTACATAATACAGATGTGTACTTAGCATTTTCTACTTTTCCAGTTTCCTCTTATAGGCTTTAAGTTCTTGCCTGTAGATAGCAAATTTCTGGGCCTCACTTGGAGAGAATGGATTGGATATGAATAGAGAAATTATATGTAAATAATTTGATATGGAAATCTAGCTAGCTAGCTACCTTTACCATACACACATATTTTTATTATAGACATGTAAGACAAACACCTATTTAAGCACAACTCCTGACCTAAATATGGCATGTGTAATTCTCAGGCCACAGACTCAGAAAAAAAATTTTTTTTTACCATAATTCAGTTTATTTTCTATTCTCAACTCCATCCTTACAGATGGAAGAAACTCAATCTCAGCTGATTCCATTTTACTTCAGTTCTGTGTTTCTCAGTTGATCAGAATCCCTAGGTCTGCATAGAAGTTCCAGATGCCTAGAGAGAGCCAGGTGTCAGAAGAGTGGTGCAGAAAACCTCACCTCTGATTGTCATCCCTTTGAGTGGGCACCTTCAGAGTCTTCTAGATGCTGATGAGCTCCCTCCATCACCTTGCAGATCACTGCTGCATTTTCCTCACACTGTGTGGGAGGCCCTGATTGGCCCAACAGCTTCCCCTGCCTGTCTGCACCCCTCTCAAACACTCTACTCCTCTACCTCCTTCCTCACCCCACTGCCACATGGCAGGGTGTTCTTTGATGTTGTCTCTCAGGCTATTCTACCTCCAAATGCAGACTTTTCTCTCCATTTTCCCCATGCCAGCTGAGTTAGACGTAGGGTGACTACTTCTATCACATGGCTTGGTCTAATAGCTGAAGAGTGGTGGGAATAGTCATAGAAATGTACTCACATATTCTTAAAGGACAGGAAAGATATTTGTAGCATATGACACACTTTGAGAGAAGGTTCTGAGGTTCACATGAGATAAACCAATAAAAAGATACTGAACAAGGAAAGGGACTATGGTGGGCCATTGAAAGAATGAAAGGAAATGGGCTCTCCTAAAGGATTTTCACAGAGATGCTAATAATCTTGAACATGATCTCTGACTAAAGATGTTGCCAGTGATCTTAGGTAGTAAATACAGTACATGCTATTATTTCTAGAAATGTTGAAACATACATGGACTGAATATCACCCAATTACCTCTTAGTCTCAAACACAAGAAAGTATCCCACAACTCTGGATGCTTGCCTCATTTGCTACACATAATGTGGACTTGTCCTCAGCTCCTTAGTGTAGAGGTGTGACACCATTCTAGCTCCCATTTTTAGGTCTGTATTTAGAAATGTTTGGGAATAATAGAAGGTTAGCATCACTTCTTAGGTGAAATATTTTTCTAAATACTATTTTTTCCTGGCTATTTAATAAAATAATTTCATTGCAGAATATTTGAAAAAATACAGAAAAAGCTTAAAGAAGAAAATAAAATCATGTATAAATCCATCACTCAGAGATAACCACCATTAACATTTTGATGTATGTACTTATAATCTTTTACTCTACATAAAGATGTAAATTTTTATTACAAAAATGTAATGATACTTCACATACTATTTTCTAACCCATTCTTTCCCTTGAATTTATTGTGACCATTTTCCAAATCATTAACTACATTCCTAAAATAATTCTTAATGGTTGCTCGGGCTTCAATTATGTGTATACACCATAATCCATTAATCCTATTCCCTGTGGTTCAACATTTAAGTTGTTTTCAATCTTTCGCTATTACCAAGAGCACAACTTCACTTAAAAAATAGTAAAGCAATTGCTATTGCCATTACCACTGCATTTTCTTTTTTCAGAACAGTACGCAAAGTGAAATCACACATACAGTTCAGGGAGTGAAAAGACCAGAAAGAGAAGATTACTTTGGTAGCAGTGTTGAGAATTTTTTGAGGCTGTTTAAATTGAGGGTAGGAAGTTCTAGTTAACAGTGGGAGGGATAACTAGCATTTGGCTAAGACTTTACACAAAGGAAGCATCATGAACAGAAATGGTATGAAGGACTAAGGGGACAGAGTAACAATACCATGTAAGAAGCAAAGCAGAGAGAGGGGCGCCTGGGTGGCTCAGCTGGTTAAGCGCCTGACCTCGGCTCAGGTCATGATCTCATGGTTGGTGGTTTTAAGCCCTGTGCCTGGCTGTGTGCTGACAGCTTAGAGCCTGGAGCCTGCTTAAGATTCTGTGTCTCCTTCTCTGTTCCTCTCCCACTCATACTCTCTCTCTCTCTCTCTCTCTCTCTCTCTCTCTCAAAAATAAATAAAGATTTAAAAGAAAATTAAGAAGCAAAGCAGAGAGCTTACTAAGAAGCAATTTTTTTTTTTTACTTTAATGACAAATGTGTCAAGTGCTGAAGTCCATGGGAGGGTCATAAGACAGTGTGATGCAGACAGCTTCCAGACAAGGACTCTGGGCCTCCATGCTCATGGCTGTGCACTGGGTCTTAGCATCAAGCCAGTCTAGTTAACATGCTGACTTGTGTATTTATGGACATGAAACTGTACCTGCAGATAAGTGGGACAAAAAGAGCACGAGTCTACAAAATTTTATCCACATCCAAAGTGTCTCTGAGAAGTCCAGTCCCTTGTGACTCATTTGTCCTACTCCATAAGTAACATTATTTTGAAATCATTTATATCTCATAGAAGATATTCTTTCCATCTGGAAATGGGAACATGCAAGGAGGCAAAGTAAAACAAAAACAAACAAGCAAAACCACTGAGCCCAAGAAGTTCAAGACATTCAGAATTGCTTAGAGAGACTATGGATACCTTCAAAGAAAAGGAACTGGATTCAATTTCCTAGCACTCTTCCCCCTGTCTACATATAGCCGAAGTAACAGCCATTAAGAGAGCTCTGACTCTACTTTCAGTTTGTGTCATGATGTTGGGGAACAGCAGTGCCAAGAATTTTTCGCTCTTTAGATCTTTGCAGAGAGATGCTTGCAGTTGGGCGAATGAAAATGTTTGTGACATTAAAAGGCAGCAACCTGTCCTGGCCTCAGTTTGTATCGCAAGTGACGTGTCTGAATTGCCTTCTACTCAGGCAAGCAAAAGAGAAAGTTGAAAAAGAAGTTCAAGGATTAAGTTTCCATGTGTGTCTCCATTCACAACAGATGGCCTCCACACGGACAAGCTTTACGCATTTGGTGATCTCCAGATGGGCAAATAAAATGCCATTTTTGATCTTATTGTAAATTCGGGAGGGGGGTTGTTACAATCTTTCAATCAAACAAAAGGAGAATGAATTTTCTCTAGGCAGGGACCCTAAGCTAAAAGAGTAAACATTAAGGCCAGGTAAGGATTCTGAATGTAAATTTATTTGTCTTCACAGAAGTTTAAGTTTTAATTTGTTGCAAGCCTTAGAGATAAAAAATATATATGAATAATTGTAGAATACTTTTGATAGGTTATACATATGGCACACTCAAAGAAAATTAGCGTACAACTTTTGGTCAATCCTATGCAATTCAATATGTATTGTGCAAATAAACCAATTTTAATAGTTTCATTGAATATTTGATTTTATAATTATCTTCCTATTTAAAATACTCTCTTAAAATTATCTTTCTCTTCTTTATTCTACTAAGCAATTGACGTTCCCCATTATTCCTGAAAGGGTTCCTTTTCTCTTCATTTTCACAACTACAGCCTCAGCTATATCATCCGGCGCCTCTTTGATTTATACAATAAAGCACACAATTGGCATCTTGCCTTTGATTTGGTGTTTCATTCTGCTTTCCCACCTGAGCCAGTCTCTCCAGTATGCTCCTCAATTATGTGACTCCCCCACCACAGACAGACAGACAGACACACACACACACACACACACCCCTACAAACATATGATTTGAGTAGCAATCTCATGACTGAAGTCCAATATCCTGATTGCAGCAAGCAAGGTTAAGTATCAATTTAATCAAAATAAAGTTCTGTGTAAACTTCAATTCTAAAAACCAATGGCTCTGCTTAAAAAATAGGACAATGATAATGCACACATGTTCTTGATTTTAGAATTATATTTAAATATCATAGACTTTGCATTTTACCCTAGAGTACCAAACAGCCAACACACTCATATGGAAACATTTGATTAATGTATACATCTTTAATTAAACCAAACAACCTAGCCCAGTGCCAAGCTTATGGTCAATTTTCAGTAGCCTCTGAGATTTACACTCTAGCATATTGAGGTGAGGCCCAGATACATCCACCCACAGAATAGCTAAGTGAGAAGCAGCACCACCTATTGGTGATAACCATAGTCTCTGGAGTCCAATTCTGACTCTTAAACATTGGTTTGTACTCTAGGATGTTATCTGCCTCGACAAGCCTGGGTTTTCACATAGGTCAAATAAAGAAAATAGTAGTACATACCACATATCAAGTTGTGTGAGGATTAAATAAGATTGTACATGTAAAGCTCTTTATGCATTTTAGCAATACCCTGCCCTGCCATACATACATACAAATTCACACACACACACACACACACACACACACACACACACACAGAGCTATGATTATGTTCAGCATCAATGAACCTTTCTTCATAAGATACTAGAAGAGAGGGGCTTTGTCTCTGTCATGTTAAACAATGTTAAGCAACAAATCTGTTGGACGCTTCATTATGCCTTTGGTTTATTGCGGTGATAAAAATTCTGTTGCTACATTCCCTCATTAACCCTCTATTTCAGCTCATCAAAAGCCTTATCTTTCCAATAAATCCTATGTTCTTTTAAAACCCCCTGACTTCACCCCTGATATCTCACCTATAACACCATTATCTTTCCTCAAAGTTCTGGGAACTAGCAAGTGACCTGATGGTTTTCTAGTTAGCACCCATGTGTGTAAAGGTCACCGGCTTTGACATCTGTTACCTTGTCCATAACCAGGACTGAGGTGGCTGCTTTTGGTTGTCTGCACCTATGTCTTCTTACTTTATCACCTGGTGGTCTCCTTTCCAGAATTCACACCTTCAGTCAAAAAGACCAAGAGTTCCTGGGATACAAGAAGCATCTTCCATTCAAGGGTGTGGGAAGGAGCACAGACATATGGTCCATGGCCACAGGTAGGAAAATCACTTGGAATTTTCCCAGGTGGGTGCCTATCACTGCAGCCACATTGCAGGTCATGTCCTTGGCACATAATTGGATCTGTCAGCCCTGACAAACACAGGATATCTGCTCCAATCCACTGAGAACCCACCGTTCTAACTGCTTGTGGGATTTGTATTACTACCTGCCTTGCTTCACCCACATGATTTTTCTTCATTTGAGTCTTTTCATGTGTTCTTGCTCTATGATATGCTGGCCAGTCTATATAGCATTCCACTTGATCATCTGCCAGAGAAGGGGTTTTCTGTTGACTTTTAAAACCTATATAAGTTGAACATTCAATTAATATAGTAAGCTTGAAAGTAAGTTTCTTTCAAATATTTGAGGAGAAACATCCCATGGGAACTCATGACAGAATGGAATAGTGGAAAAAGCACAAACTTGGAGTCTTATAAGCCCTGTGAAATCTGCATATGTTTCCTCACTGCATACTTACAGTTCAGGGTTGTGATGTGCATGAAGTGAGATAAACAAGTATATAAAGTACATGGTGCAGTATGTGAGGCATTAGTTTGAACCCAAGTCATTTTCCACACCCTCCTCCCTGCGTGTTCTACATCTCTTCTCTGAGTTAGAGTCTAGCAAATAAGAAGGCAGTTGCAATTGCCGGGCACCTCCCTGGAATATACATTCTTGGCCCAGAGATGTTTACATGCAGTATCCAGGGATGAGGAGGCTGATGAGAGTAAAGGTAATAATGGGTTTATTCTCCTGAAAACAAATTCTAGCTAAGCTGGAATATTATGCCATCACTGTCTTATAGAGAAAGGTGTTCTCTTCTTTGTATTTCTGAGCATTTTTTTAAGGTGCATTGAAAAAAGACTGAGGAATTCCAAGAAATTTCAAGCACACCATTAGAGTATCAGAAGAGAATAACTGATGGGTAACACTTCATCCCAAGAGTCGTAGACATGGATTTTTCCAGAAGAGGCTGTGTTTCAGTGCAGGCTGCTCTGACAAAGTACTACAGACAAAGTACTATACACATCAGAAATCTATTTCTCATAGTTCTTGAGGCTGGAAGCCCAAAATCAAGTGCCAGACTGCCAACTTCTCCTTGTACCTTCACATGGCAGAAAAGAAGCAAGCTAGTTCTCGGGCTTCTTCTCACAAGGACACTAATCCCACTCATAAGGTGCCCACTCTCATGACCTAATCACCTTCCCAAGACCCCACCTCCAAATACCATCACATTGGGATTAGGGTTTCAACATATGAATTTTGGGGAGACACAGACATTCAGTCTACTCAGGCTGGGTTTCCTTCTGTTTTCTCTTTTGCTTTCATCTTTCCCCTTGCATGCTGCTTCCACATGGCCCTCGCTTCATGAAAGCACATGACTGGTTTGTTTTTTGATTTCATGTTATAGAGCCTCCCTCACACCTTGTTTTTTCAGTCTTCATCTAAAAGTGGCTTCTTACTATGTATTTAATTTCCTTTCCCTCTGTTACTGTCTCATTGCTCCCAGTTATGGATGTCCATGGTGACTGACAGTTCTTCAAATTCTTGCTTTGAGCAAAACTTCCTCCTGATTCTGTAGAAGTTTCAGATGAATAAGCAATGAACCTCTCATACATTTATATGAACATTTCACCCTGTTGCCTAGAATTTCTGTATGTAAACAGGAGAAATTATTTTTTTAATGAAACAGGATTGGATTAAAAACTCAAAATATTGTTCTCTGATTGTGTCTTGTACTACTTCCTGAGACTCACAGATAAGACTGAAGTAGGTTTCCCTGTGACTTAAATTTCTTATGTTTAATATATTAGGATATATGGTGTAGACCTTTAGCTTTTGGAAGGAAAAAATTATGGTTCTTGACATAGTTCTTTTTTCTTTTTCAGCAAAGACTACTGTGGAACCATCTCTGGATTCCCTAGTCTTAGAGACATACACCAGGTTGTTTATAATTTTTTGATTTTTCCATATAGCACACACATTATTCTAGAACCTTAGCTCTGAATAAATGCCTCTGTGAATTCAAAAACCAACCTGTTAATCAGTTTTCGTGACTGAGAGAAAACAAATAGATTATTTTGACATAGTTAGCAATATATTAACCGTGAAAGATGATCTTGTAGACTCTGTGGTCTGGTCTCGGCTGATGCAATTATGCCAGGAGTCCCCTGTAAAAGTAATTAAGGAAGTTGAAAAAGTGAGCACTCCCCAGATGTGATCTTACCAGTGGCCTTAATATATGACATCAATGAGTTAAATGAGGAAACTACCAGAGGCCAAACATCTAGGTTTTAGGTTTCAGATGAATTTTTTGCTTGTGCTCACCTCAGGAAATGAATATTGCATTCATAAATTGTTGTTCTTATCCAGGAGATGAACCATAGCAGTTTCATTTAGCCCTAGAGTATTAAATTTCTTTAACACTTTGCCACATTAGAATATGTTTTCCATCCGAATGTGATGATGCAATATTTGAAGGGAAAAATCGTTAGCCAAGTGACATTCCATAACAAGCCATAAAAGTTTATGATGCACGTAGTAGGATAATTGGCACAACAGGAATTGAATACTTCCTTATGGATAATATTTGATAAGCTATGGCATGTATAACCATCATAACATTCCAATTGACCAATGATGGCTACTTTAGAATGCATTTATTTTATTGTTTCCATAATGGATTTTACAGTGCCAGAATTGGTTCTACTCTACTGGAAAGATGGAAAAAGGACCATATTATTTTTCCTCCTGCATTTATTTTCCATTGTAATCTTTTGCTCGTGCATTTTATTTTCCCCCCACCAGACTGTTTCACCACAAGCTGTTGACAAAGGGTATGTTGAAAGCCAAAACTAGCGGACAGCAAAGTTTTAGTTTTCTCCTCGAGGTGGCATTCTTTTGCATAAAGTCGTTTTATAATATTAATTAACTCATTCCTGGACACTGTCCTTTCTCCCAGGTTCTAGCTTTTCTAAACCTCACACCTGTTTTTCCTGGGTATTGTGCTCTATAAGCTTATACATTTCCTGATATTTCCCAGTGTAGCTTCTTATGAAATAACACGTTTTCCCCCCAACCCCTGCAAAACTGTTACCCAACTGTTTTCAATAGTGGCAGTCAAGCCTGAACTTGTCAGTCAAAGCACAGCTTATCAGTCTGAGCATTTTCTTTTTAAGCTTTTACTCGGTGACTTTTGAGACCTGTCAGCACCCAGTTGATTTTAGCCCTAACAATAAAGTCACACTCTATCTCCCACATAGAAGCTTTAAGATTAAATTCTGATGTCATATACGTCATATTTACATAGTTAAAACTCATAACAAGCAACCCACAGGCAATAGGATGTAATAACCATGCAACAGAGCCATTTCCTGTCCCCCTTTTTTCTCTCACACTGTGTTTCGTGCAGTTTATTGGATGTGAATGTTTATGAAAATGAAAATCGTCTGGAAGAAACCTGCTGGCCAGGTCTGAGGTTTAGAAGAATTCAACTGGAGGGGAATATAGAGCTGTAAATGCTTGGCCACCTCTTACATTATAAAGTAGAAGCACTTTCAACATTCCCTTCGTTTCCAGAGAGAGATGGGAGGCCACCATTACAGGCTCTAACAACAGATTTTTAAGATCTTTAATTTTTCTGCTCTTAAAGGAAAACAACTCACATAGGGTCAAAAAACATGAAACACCAAAAGTTTTATAGTTTTCACTTTTAAACACAAAGCCCCTACTTCAAATGCATGGCAAGGTGAAATTTAACCACGGATGCGATTTAAGAGTCAAATCTACCGTGGCACTTTAAACAGCCAATTTGAGAGGAGTTAAGCATTTTCTTGGCAACCACTTTACAGCTAGAAATATGTGTGTCATGTTAAAGTAAGAAAATGAAAGCCACTGTCTCTGATTTAATTTGAAGCCTCTGTCGCATCAGAAGATTAGGGCTTAAGTAAAAATATTGACAAGAAAATAATGCTCTAATGGAAGCACATTATGTACCATGATGTGGACACTTTCTTGTAGTTTCATTATCTAAAGTGAAGCAGAATGAAATCATTCTCTTAATAGTGTTACCTTGGAAAACCTTCTGTGTAAATAAAGCCTAAAATACCATTTTTAAAATAAGGTCTCATTCCTTCTGTGGATAGTCATACTGTAATTCATGTTAAAAGATACACACTGCAATTGAACAACTAGATTTTAGCAACATGCTAGAAAACATTTGCATTTCCTTTCTATAGTACATGAAAGGCTCAGTCCTATTCCTCATGTGAAATAATATTAAGAAAAGCTCAGTGGAATTAATAATCTCTCATGGTTATAATTTTGAGAAGAAAGTAAAACAAAAAGAAAAAAAGGCTATAATAACATTCTTCACAAAGGCTCAACTTCCATTGTTTTCATACAAAAATCAGGTTATCTCGACACTTCTCTTGTTTAAACTTTATAGGCTGCCGATATCTGTACTCAACTTTGTTTCAACAAGTAGAGTTCCTAAAAGTGAAAGGCATTTTGAGACCCCTGAAACAGAAATGCTTTTTTCTTTTTTGCCAGCAGAAGATACATTTACACACCTCTCTCTGTCTCTCCCCATCTCTGGAATAAATAAGAGTATTCAGGAAAGGACTCCTCCAGCTAGACCTATATGCTCTCTCCTCACTGGCCTGAGGTTCTGCTAACTGAATCCATTCCTCCTTGTCAGGCACTCTGTCTTGAACAATTCTCAGTTCAAATGAGAATGCTGCTAAACTAAAAGTTTGCAGAGTCCATAAACTACCCCACCATCAAACTAACAAGCTAATATTGTTCGTTCGCAGCATATTGAGAAATAGTTTAAATTTAATTTGAGAAATAATTATTACACACCCACAAGTTTTGAGGGAACTGTCTAGTCACTGTGAGGAGTATCAGGACGACTCAATCTCGTACCCAGGGGGAAGTGAAAGAAACAGGTCAAGGACAAGGAGACAGAGAAAACAAGGTTATAATAGAAGGGATAGAGGAAGAGACGGCAACAAGTAGAAAAGGATATTAAAACAGGAAACCAGAAAATGTCAAAAGCCAATTTCTTCTTTTAAAGGTTTGCAAAGAACCAAAATATAGCAACAATTTGTCAAATCTGCATTCCTTCACCTCCCCTTTTTGCAGACCAGAGAGCCTTGCCTGAATAAGAAAAATCAGTCATGCCCATGAATATGTTTTTAATTGCAGAAATATCTGACATCTTCACCCAAACATTTGTCTATATGAGTAAAGGGATGCTATTAAGGATTGCATAGAATTGCAAGGCTTTTGCATGAGGTTTTATTAAACTTTAGTTATTAATATAATTGCTGTGAAAACATGAAACCGAGACACATTTCTGCATGACAAAAACATAACCGCTTCATCTCCGCCTGATTCTTTCACTTGTGTGCTAAAATAAACTAGAGGTGGCTGAAGTTTAGAACAGTTTCTCAGAACTGTAAATCCTGTTGAGTGTAAGCCACTTAGAGAAGGGCGATTGGTCAAAGATTATTGGTCTCTTTCAGCTGGTATCAAATTAAGGGCTAGATTCAGCTCCTGGAGTCTCTGATAGCAATTACAGATGGAGTGAACTTCAAACGCTTTGGAGCTTGTGTTTAATTCAGAGCAACACATGACATCTTGGACAGATCCTGACAAGCTTATGAAATTATAAATGGAGTTGGAAATCTTACAAAATAAGTTAAAGGTATCATCCTTTACGAGGTATGACTATAAAGTAATAGAACTGCTTTTGAAACCAACATTGCAGAACTTACACGTCCAAGTTGAATGTTGTCCCTTTAAAAACAGTCATGTGAGAGGTTCCACATTCACCCAAATGTTGCTGCCAGAAATGGCCATGGTCTTTCCTTGCCAATGGAAATGCCTCTGCTTTGGAGTGTAAATTGGAAATTTAAAATGGATGAAGATGTGCAGCCCAAGGTCTGGTGAATAATGTTAGTAGTTCAACTGAGGGATGGAATTCAATGGAGCAACAAGTAAATGAACCTTGTTAAGAAATTTCACATTGTAATGTGTAACAAAAATAGCTAACACTTGTGTTCTTACTACGTGCCAGATGTTGTCCCAAGCATTTGACACACGTGATTTCATGCAATGCCCACACTAACTCTATCATGCAAGCTGCATCAACACCATTCTAAAGGGAAGGCAACTGAGGCACAGAGGGAAATAAAGCCCCAGGCCACACAGCTAGCAAGTGGCAGAGACAAGGATTCAAGCCTGGGAAGTCAGTTTCCAAAACCCTTGCTTTTAAGTACCGTGAGACATTAACTCCAAGCGTGGCCCTAAAGGAAAACCTAATCAAGTCCTGATTTAGTGGAACAGGCTGTTGGATGGTAACATTTACTCATTATCAACTCCGAACATTCATAATGTATTAATGCACAACTATTCTAAGGCTTAGATTTGAAGTTTTTGGGCTAGCTTGCAGGAGCCTATCCTATAATGAGTGATTGAGCCTGTTTCAATCAACTTTGTGGCAACTTGGAGAAAAGTTTAGGCCACTATTCCCTCTGAACTTGGGGTTTTGAAAATTCTCGAAATACAGTGTTTGCAAATATCAGACTCTCTTATAGGTTCACAAACTTTCAGTGACAGCATTTATTTGCATGTTGTGTGTTCAGAGTATTTGAAAATATTCAAGATAGCGAGGGATCCAGCCGAGCACAAGTGGGCTTGTGAGTGCCTCAGGACGTAGGCTGGCCAAGGAGAGCAACAGGAAGATATGCCGGTGAGAGTGCAGACTTCATAATCAATCAGACCTAATAACCTTGAGTAACTTGGTTGACTTCTCTGAGCTTCAGTTTCCTCACCTGCAAAACAGAGGCTCCAATGCTCGAAGGGTATGTGAGGATTAAGTAGAATACAATTTAATCTAATTGTGCATGGGACAATCTGTAACAACACACCTTTCATAAATATGAAAATTCCTTTTTCAGAAATATCCTTGGATTCTCCAGCTGTAAAGAAATTACCCTCCGAATCATTGACTCAGCTTTCTAAGTGTTTAGGAGTGTAATTGTGATACGATAATTTAGACGCACAGAGGAAGGTTATTTTTGCTGGTCTTGTTCATGATTCACCCCTGCTATTTTATTTGCCTAAAGTTTAGTGCCTGCAGCAGGCACCAATTGGGTTCCAACTGATAGAGACAGCACATGGGAGGAGGTGTGGGGTCTGACAAAGGGCTTGCAGCTGTTGAGAGAGCAAATGGATTAGGCAGCCAAGACCAGAAGCATCTGGTAAAACTGACATTTTTTTTCCCACAAAATTGATGTTTCTGTCATAAACAATAATTCCTAGCTTTCTTTTAACTACATTTCTTGGAAACTTTTTTTTACTGTGGGGATGAGAAGATAGGGGTAGTTCTCCATTTGATTATCATTTTCTTCAGAGGAAAAGAGGAAGAGCCTTTCTCTATACACAGTAAAGGCCAAGGAAAGGGTTTATATTTGTGTAAATGTGTGTGTGTGTGTGTGTGTGTGTGTGTATGTGTGTGTGTGTGTCTGCAGCACAGAATGGGCAAAAGGGGAGGCATGGACACAGAGAGGCTGGGAAAGTTCACTAGCGTGAATCTCGGGGAAAACAAAGGAACTGTTAAGGTATGTATCAAGATTACCAATCCGATAGCATTGATCATCAAACTGAAGTCCCAGGATATTTCTGCATTTGCACAGTCAAATGTTGTCCAGTTCTCCGTTCCTCATAGAGACCAAGTACCACCTGAGCCTTGAGGAGTGACTCCAGGTGGAGAGACATGGAAGGAAGCAGTATCTAGAACAACCCTGAGTCATTCTCGAAAATATCCCAGGAAGCTAAGGTGCTCACAGGTACAATGTCATAATTTTGTCCACTTTAAAGAATACTCAGGCCCCAAACCCAGTACAATCTGAAAGAAAGCAAAGCCAGACTCAGGCCTGGCCCAGGACTTCTCTGGCCTTATGATGCTCCCCTCTCCCGGAACAGCCCAAGGTGGATCTACCATTCCTCACAATAATTCTTTCAATAAACGCTTAAGACTGAATACCTACCATCTGGCAGGCCTTGTTAGAATGGATAGAGATTAGGAAGTAATCACAAAACCCACACACAAAAACCTCTGCCCTCCCAGAGCTTATATTCTTTTGGTAAGAGAGAAACAATAAACAAGCTAAATAATTAAAGATACAGTGTAGTAGATGGTGATAAGTGCAGGAAAGGGGAATAGAGCGTGAAAGGAGCAGTGTCAGCCTCAGGTAAGAGTGAGGGAGGAAGCCTGATATGGCTGCAGGAAGCAGTCCCCAGGTGGAGGCAGGCAGGGTGCAGAAGCTGGGTCCCGAGTATGCAAGAGGGCCTGAGCAGAGAGGCCAATGTCAAGTGAGCAAGGAGGAAAATATTAGATGAGGTCAGAGTAATGGGAGCAGGACACAGGCTATTGTTAAAAAGAAGACAATGTGTCCCAAATGGAGTCAGTTACGCAAATCCTCACGTCACCAAACCAAGACCTGACTTAATTACAGTTTTTGGCTCTTCCAGAACTGGAGTCTTAAACCAGCCAATCAGGAATTCCCTGGTCAGCAGTCGCTCTGCCTAATAGACTCCTGCCATTCCCTACAGGAAAGTAACCTTGCAATAACTAGTCTGTTTAGTTGCTGGTGGTGTTATTGTCATTGTTGCCTAGGGTGGCTTCCTTGTTCTTGATTCCGTCCACCTATAAAAGCCTTCCATTTTGTACAGCTTCTGAGAGCTCCTTTCGGTCTACTAGATTGGAATGCTGCCTGATTTGTGAGTCATGGAATAAAGCCAAGAGGATCTTTAAAATTATTCAGCTGAATCTTTTTTAACACTGGTGAGGGCTTTTTGGCTTCTACTGTAAGATGGGACAGAGCACCTACTATGTGCTAGGCGTTGAATAGGGTGCTTTCTTATGACTATTCTCTGGAGTGCTACCAAACGGATAAAACTAGCTCCTTTATCAGACAAGGCAAGTGGAGCTGAGAATAAATAATTAGCGCAAGATACCATTGCTGCAAGATAGAAGAACAAAAGATGCAGACCAGAGCCCATGCAGACCAGGGCCTGAATCCCCACGTCCTGCAGGGCAGGTAAGAATCAGAAACCCTGGACAAGGTGTGACCTGCTAAATTGCAGGGTTGCCTAAAAACAGTCCTGTGGTGAAACAGTTGTCATAAGTGTTGCCATAAAGTATCTACATATGTCTTAGACCCCAAGTGCCACTTGCTTTGGAGCACTCTAAATTACTCAGGGTTTCCAAGATGGATATGTATGGGAATCGCTTGGGGAGTTTCTTGAAAACACTGGTTTCAGAACCCAACTGGAGACAACCAGATCAGGACATTATGTCCATAAAACTTTCTGATGATGGACCTATATTTTACTGAAACACTTCATAGATAAAAGTATGAGGAAGAAGGCATTTTGGAAATGAAACCACAAGTACAAATCTCGTGGTGTACAGACTTTGATCCCAACAAATTAAAGGTAAAAATAAAAGACTTTACTGTGGCTTTGTTAGTTTTTCACTTAATTGATTTATTGCTTTATCCACTTAGTTATTTTTACATTTTGGAATCATAGCTATTAAGTGTTCAATAAATTGCTTAGCTGACAAGTTTTGCAATAACCATTTTTACGGTCTACTTACAACTTTATTTTTTTTTTAATGTTTCTTTATTTTTGAGAGAGAGAGAGAGAGAGAGAGACAGTGTGGGGGGGGGGCAGAGAGTGACAGACAGACAGACAGAATCTAAAGCAGGCTCCAGGCTCCAAGCTGTCAGCACAGAGCCCACATGGGGTTCAAACCCACGAACCGTGAGATCATGACCTGAGCCAAAGTCAAATACTTAACTGAGTGAGCCACCCAGGTGCCCCTACTTACTACTTTTAATAAATGTACCATTTTAACCTGTTAAAAACAAAAACCCAAAGCCATGCATAACAAGTGGTTTAAACCACTAGTAAGTTTTCACTACCTTCTTCTGTGCCTGTAGTCTCACTGCATCGAAAACAAAGAAGTAAATTCTGCTTTCTTAGGAATCAATAAAATAATCTCCTAAGGGCCACTATGATCAGCAATTGTTTTAAAAATCCAGACTGACGTGCATCACTCAGTTTCTTTGCCAAAAAATGTTTCACCTTTTATAGTGACCATGAAATGGTTTTGCCTTGTAGATTACCGAACTGTGAATTGCTTCATGTGGAATGATTTGCTAATGCTACCACATAAGCCAGAGGTAACCAGCCGTTACTGTTCAAATAGGGGGGAGGTGGAGAGCTTTGATGGTTCACACTGTGGAAGAACAGAAGGAAGGGTGTGGGTCCTGGAGCTGTGGCAACCCTCACGTCTCTCTCACCACCCATTCTGCCACCCAGTGGCCCAACGGTAAATTCGGCCTCCAGTGGACCAATCTCTAAAATCGACCGAGCCCCACGAGTTTCCTGTGGCAGAGTAAAGACCAGTTCTTTTGCTTTTCATTGGGTTCTTTGTTTTACAGATTTGTTCCTATATGATCCCATTCTAGCACTTGAAACAGCAGAGCCACCATTACATAATGCTGCTGATGGAAGGATAATGAATATTCAGTTTTTAAAATCACTTCCAGATAACATCAGCCACTTAAATTAATTGAAGAACTTTAATGTGATTTCATTGGAAATGGTTGAAATTAAAATGACACTTTTCTACTAGCTAAAGGTGTTTGGTTTATAGAAATTATTTCAGTAAGATAGTCCTAAATGTTAGCAACTGAGAATAAACAGCAGCCTATCAACCCTCTTAAGTATGTTTGTGACAGACCGGTGGCACTCACAACGCAGGCCCCCTTCCACTGCAGCCCGGCAGGCTGTGTACCCACTTCTGGTGGATGGCCTGGGAAGAGTTGGCAGAATTTAACTGTTCAGGAAAGGCCTCCTTTGTTCTTTTCCCCTGAGGCAGCAATCACAGGACAGGTGAGGTGACAGAGCCCTGACATCAAAACAAATGGACCCCGGGTGACCACGTGGAGGACAATTGCACCATTGCTCTGACAAGGCAATCAGACTTCCAGTAGATTTTGCACAAAAGAAAAAGAATGCTTCTGTTATATTAAGTTGCTGTGATTTAGGTGCTATTTGTCACTGCACCATAGCCTGCCCTAGCCTGATATGGCTACAGTATGGACTGAGGAAACATGCTTAATAATGCCAGAATGCAAACAACACTGTAACCTCATTAAAAAAACTTTTTTTAACATTTACTTATCTTTGAGAGACAGTGAGAGACAGAATACGAGCAGGGGAGGGGCAGAGAGAAAGGGAGACACTGAAACTGAGCTGTCACAACAGAACCTGAGGTGAGGCTCGAACTCACAAATAATGAGGTAATGACCTAAACCAAAGTCAGACACTTAATCAACTAAGCCACCCAGGCACCCCTCACAGTAACCTCATTTTAGAGGATTCTCTGACATTCTGTCCATTTGGAACTTACTACTTTTTTTTTTTTTATAACTTTTTCTCTTCTGTATCCATGTATTATAACCAAACGTTTATAATATACTTGTTTTTTTGTCATCTCCAGAGTTCAATATACATGTGAGAGAATTATAGAAATGCAAAATCCGTCTGTCCCTTACTCCTTGGTCCCCTACGTCATTACTACTTCTTCTCTCTGGTCATTGGTCAACTTCCTTCCACAGCATACACAGTGGCTAAGAGTACTGGCCATGTGGTCAAGCAGATCCAGATTAGAGCCACCTCACTCGATGTTTCCATGCTTCGCTTTCCTCAGTGCTGAAGTCCGATGATTGGAGAAATGATCTCATGAGTTCTTGTTTGGTCTTTTTTTTTTTTTTTTAAGATAAACAAGACAAATAGGTGTAAAGCATTTAGCACAGTACCTGAACAGATGTTTCATCAAGTGACTTAAAGAGGAGGGAAACTAATATTTGCTGAACCGATCTTGCTGCTTTATATGAATTATCTCACTTAAAACTCAAAACAGCCCTGCAAGTCAGGTATTATCCCCACTTTATAAGTAAGAAAATGAAGATTCCTAAGAGGTGAAAGAACTTGCTCAGTCTCACAAAAGCGGTCAGTGCTGAGCTGTGAGTGGAGCCACGTTGGTCAGGAGCTAAGATGGCTGCTCCTTTCACTGCACCAGCCTGTCCTTCCTCGCCATTAGGAATGAAAATTTTCCGGGCACACGTTTTAATTTTTTAATTTTTTATTTTGAGAGAGAGAGAGAGAACATGTGATCAGGGGAGGGGCTGAAGGAGAGAAGAGAGAGAGAGAGAGAGAGAGAGAGAGAGAGAGAGAGAATCTTAAGAAGGCTCCACGCCCCAGCCCGGAGCCTGACACAGGGCTTGATCCCACAACCCTGGGATCATGACCTGAGCCAAAATCAAGAGTCGGATGCCCAGCTGACTGAGCCACCCAGGCGCCCTAGGCACATGTTTTCAGAATACATTAAAAGACAACAGCTAAAAATCGTAAAAATCCAACCACAATGACTAGATAGTAGCTTAAAATATATATTTATTATTATTTATTAAAATATTTTAAAATTATGTTTAAAAATAAATCAAGCTTGTATAATCAAGTCAGGTTCACTGACGTTTCTTCTTCAATTCCTTAGCTCCTCAGTCTAGTCTCCTGTCAATGAAGATTGTACCCTTTTGTTCATAAAAATGGTTGGTTAGTTTAAAGCTATTTGAAGAAATTTTTCTTCAACTGATATTTTTCTCTTTAGGTATGTCCCTTATTAAATACAATCTTTACAAAAATTTTCTAGTCAAAGTCTTTCACAGGAAACATGAGGCAGTTACAAAGTAGTAACTACTTTACTTGTATCCCTTCTGTAGGTGTTTTATTTTCTAGGTTTCTTTTGGGGCCTTTCCCATTATCTAAAGAACCCCTGTAACCATGAATTAACAACCATCAAAGACTTCACCCAGTAGATACCAGAAACCAGTGTACAAGACAAATCAACCAACTAAAGGAAGGATGTTACTTTGAATTTCGAATGTGTTTGGATTTAAATTACATCAACCTCTACCTGTTGCCTCATCATTAAAATGCCCCTCATCCTGGTGAATTATTCCTGAAATAGCAACAGAAAGGGCACCTCCCTGTATGTATTAAAACCGCAAATAAAAAGCTGCTAATTGTGATTTGAAGTGATTTTTTTAATGGCCAGTCCTGGCAATTTTTTATGACTCCCAAATGAATTTTAGCCTGAAAGGGTTTGGAAATCAAGGTGATAAGCAATATGTCTAATTGCTGAGGTAATGTTCTACACACCCCTGATCATTTTGGTTTCCTATAATTAAAATGTTATTTTTAAATAAATAAATAATTGACCCCAGGGCAATTGCTAGTGCCAGTGACATCCCTATCGGAAGAAAGGCACAGTACCCAGCAGCTGGGGCGGTGGCTGTGGACTTTTCTCCACTTCTTGGGGGGATCCGCTTCAGTCCTGGAACCGAGAAATATACAATGTACCTTAGGCAACAAAGCTTTACTTTGTTTCTTTCTTTAAGTGGCGCATATATTTTAGCTTTCAAAATAATCTCCTTTCTGGAACAAAAACAATCTTCCTTTTAAATTTATTACCTCCTTTAAAGGGTTTGATTGTCAAACTAAAGGTTAGTTAATGTCTTGGCTTCAATAAGACTTGATTAAAGCTGAAAGATATAATAGTTACAAAATCATAAGAAATAGGAAAAATGTCTTTGAATTTTTAACCTAAATCTCAGCAAGTATCTGGAAAT
The DNA here is from genome assembly GCA_028646485.1 of Cryptoprocta ferox. Taxonomy (NCBI): domain Eukaryota; kingdom Metazoa; phylum Chordata; class Mammalia; order Carnivora; family Eupleridae; genus Cryptoprocta; species Cryptoprocta ferox. The sequence continues at coordinate 72,068,825 of CM053577.1, forward strand.
CAGAATTTTCTAGAAAGAAACAAATGGTAGTTTTTCTTTATGCAATACATTTCAATTGTTTTGTAACTTCCTGCCCCAGCAGAAAGATTATTTTGAAATTAAAAAAAAAAAAGCAAAAGGATGTAATACATGTGCATTGTTGAAAACAGAAAACTCAAGAGATCATGTTTTGTAAAAAAATATCTGTTAAGTAAACCATTTTGATCTTACCTTTAAAAATGTATTATAAATGCCTATACTTTACAAGTAAGTGCTATATTATCTTGGAAGTTAAAATGCAAAATTTAATTGGGGAGTAAATGAAGAGCTGGGACTTTTTTTTTTTTTTTTTTGGTTTAATGAACCTACTTAAAGTTTAGAAAAATGCATCAAATTAAAAACAACCCTCAATTTAGGCTGCAACACAAAACACCCACAGACCTCAGGAAATCACCAGGCTCATTCACCTTGACCTTTGGCCTCTCACACATTCTAACATTTAGCTTTCTTCCTTCTGTCCATCTGCTTGAACCATTAGTAAAGTTCTTTTGCAACAGCTCGCACAAGTAAGCCAGCTGTCATCGGAGCATATTTAAACTCTGCCTCTTAGTTTCCACTGAATCATGTGTTTGCCCACAGGTCTCATTAAATACAAGGAAGGGCAGTAGTGCAGTCTCAAAACGCTCTGGGGGAACAGAATGTGTACATAAAAGGGTGGTCCAAAGGCCCTTAAACTAATTTGCTTGCTTAGTTTTTTTTTTTCTTTTCAATCTTCAGAGGAGTTTTCTGTAGAGAAACAAGGTAAACAAGAAATGTATGCAAGGTGATCTGTAGAAAAAAAGATGATAGGTACATTAGCGAGAGAAAGAGAAAGAGAGGGAGAGCAGCTTTGTTTAAAAATGAGCTTTGAAAAATACAACTCCTTCACAAACTCCCATTGATTTGATTTAGGAAATAAATGAATTGTTCATGATAATTTCCTCATCTTACCATCGAGAGCCCAGTGGACGAGGAAATTTAAGAAAATGGCCAGATGCCACATCAGAGTTGTCAAACTTACTGCTCAAAGGTTAATTGAAGTGTCTTTAGTAAAACCCAAAAAAGAAAATGAAAATGTATCCACTTCTGTACTGTGGAAAGGGTTAAAATGCTGGAGTAGCAAGTGAACAGGATATGAAATTTCAAGGCCCATTCTAAGGAGTAAGGCCAGGAAGCAATTAACACCAGGTAAAGCAGGCAAATTAGAGTGGATATCAGGGCATTTGGGGTTCCATTTTTCATAGGGGCAGTACAGATATTTTGGCTGGTCTCCTAAATACTTTTCATTTTCACTGCCATCAGTCTGCCAAGGCTGAGGTCAGACTGTAAAATCAATCACAATGAATATTAACCAGGGCACACTCTGCTAAAGCCAGCCCATCAACAGAATGATCAGAAACACAAATCAAAAGTAGCAAGGCTGAGATTTTCACTTGTGGAAATCACTGGAATGGCCATTGTATTTGCATCTCTACTAATGGAGTCTATTTCAGAAGTAAAATTAACAGTGGCATTTCCCAAGTCTCTCCAAACCATATGGAGCTCTGATGGATCAAGTCACATCTATTGGACTCTGTTTTTGATCTCTCCCTCCCCGTCCTTGTTAGGCACACTTCTATGAATACCATATCTTACCACCCAGTCCCCAGGTACTACAAAATAATGTGTCATTAGTGATTTCACAAGGAACATTATTTCATACAGAAATCCTCTCTGTGCTAGACACACATCTTAATTCAAACTCAGTTTGAGGTTCTGTTTCTAAATGCTCTTTTTCTTGATTACTTTGGGAACAAATCCTCAATGGGAATTTTCAAGACTGTTCAAGATTGGGGGGCACGTGGGACCTATTTATGCCCCTTTTCTCACATTTAAGTTTCTGTCCTTAAAAACTGCTTCTTCTCTGGGACTGTAAGATAACAATAGAGAAGGGGCATATCCTTCCCTCTTTATGGCCTTCCCCTACTTCTGAGAGACTGAATACCAACAATCCCCAGATCATATATAAAAATAGAAATATGACCCACAACTTGCAGCAACCTTCTCAGGAAAACAACCCCTTTATCTGTAATAACCAGTCAGGAAGCCAACCTGCTAGAAGTCAGACTCATAAGAAGTCCGAGTGTTACCTCTAGTAACAATCCAGGAAGCCAAACAATAACCCCTCTAACAATGGGCCCCAAATGGCCAGTACTTGATTAATAACTGACAGATTCCCTACTTTTTGTTTCCACTTCTACCTCAGGACCAACCAGAGAGAGCCAAGTACACACTTTTTTTTTTTTTAAAACTTTATAGTTTATTGTCAGGTTGGTTTCCATATAACACCCAGTGCTCTTCCCCACAAGTGACCTCCACCAAGACCATC
>CM053577.1:72071710-72230283 GCA_028646485.1 Cryptoprocta ferox
TTATTTCCTTTTGTTGTCTGATTGCTGATGCTAGGACCTCCAGCACTATGTTAAACAACAGTGGTGAGAGTGGACATCCCTGTCGTGTTCCTGATCTCAGGGGGAAAGCTCTCAGTTTTTCTCCATTGAGGATGATATTAACCAATCACATAGAATGCTTCGTTTCTAGTTAGCTTACCGACAGCTTCTCCACACCAATAGCCTCTGATCAGGACACACATGAAGCTTTCCCTTTTCTCTACTATAAAGCTTTCCCACTCCTCTGCCAGCCTTTCAGTCTCTGCCACATGAAAATGATAGTGCTGACTCTTGTTACAGCAAGGTCTGAATACATAGCCTTGGCTTGTTCTCATTTGATCGGTCATTGTTTATTCCCACACTTCTAAGAAAGAGCAGCAATTCATGAGTATCCAACAATGTCTTGGCTAAAGTACATTTTCCCAGTATTTTTGGCAGTAACTGAATTCACACAAAAAATAATAAGATCTGTTGTACTAATTTCTCTTTTTCTCCTGCATGTATCCTCCTTCTGCCAAAACTCAGGAAGGGAGGAAACGGTTATCAGCACTTCCTATCTCAGCTGATTGTCTTGCCACATGGAGTCTGGTGGGTATAAGTTCAGGCACTAGCATTTTGGGGACCAAAATATCCAATGAGGAGATCAACACTCTTTCATCTGACATAGACAATTATAGCACAATCGGCCTACTTGGCTTTAGAATGTGTCCGCAGCAGTTGGTCCTGTGGGCTAACATGATTCATGTTGTGGCTGCAACTATGTTGCAGGCTGGCACTAGATTATCAGAATTTGAATGCCAGAAGGGGCTTAAGGATACCTAAATTCTTCAAGGATTTCAGGGCACCAGTCTTTGAGATTTGGGATATTTAAATGGTTATTACCAAGCATCTCATGTGCTTGGTGGCATTTTAGTGGCTCTTGGATTCATTATGTCATCTCCAGGTTCCTGGGGTACTCAAAACCCCTATCTCACCAGGTGTTCTCAAACTACTATAAAATAAGTCATTACATAAATGCTAATATAGATTGTGGATTTAGCTGGATAAGAAGATGGACTTCATCAATGAATCATTTAAGAGAATGGGATCATTATGATAACATATGTATTATATTTTAGGGTAAGGTAGAGAAAACATCTGTATAATTATTACAAACTCAAGGACTAAGAAGAAAGATTTAAATGTATATGCCATAAAACTCTATCTCTAGGAACCAGGGATTCAAGAAAAAAGATCATTTTTTAAATCAGTATTTTTAGTCTTTTTTCAGAAACTGGATGGTAAGGATAGAAAGAAAGAAAAGATAGAAGGAGAGGAAGGAAGGAAGGAAAAGAAAGAAAGAAAGAAAGAAAGAAAGAAAGAAAGAAAGAAAAAAGAAAGAGAAGGAAAGAAGGAGGGCAGGAAGGGAGGAATAGAGGGGGGAGGAAGGGGAATAGAGAGGAAGGGAGATGGATAGAAGAGAAAGAAAGAGGGAAGGAGAGAAAGAAAAACACACTGACTTACCCTGAGAAAGAATTTTACTCAAGGAAAAAAAGTTCAATGCTTAGTGGTCAAGTTAAATGGATATGAAAAATAGAAAGGAAATACACAAATGATTTTGGGGGACTAATCAGGCAGTATTGGATCTAGATCAGGAAAGGTAATTGGAGACTTTCAGGCAAGAATATAACTGACAAAAATCTGGGGACCCTGTGGGAACATTTTGTAAAGAGTAGGATCTTGGATCAAACCAGAGCACAAATCAGTGGAAGCAACCAACTGGGATACAGAAACAAGAAGCCTTGTGGCCCTGCAGAGCATGGAGAATGCAAAGAAAAGAGCAGACAGTGTATTTGGAGAAGCCAGCCCTTTGAATGATGCTCAGAGAGATGCTGATACACCATGGCCACAGAATTGGAGCCTGTGGTCACTAAACAGAAACTCTACTCTTGTCAACACTGGATTTTCCAGGAACACACCAGGAGAAGGAAAATTAAGTAGTTTAAAACATGTATATAAGTACTAAGAGAAGGAGAGAACTTAGGACTTAATATGGAGAGTGCCACCATTTTGTAGGAAGACAAGCTTGCCTTATATGTTTCTTTTTGATGTACAATCCATTTAAACTGGGGATTTGTTTTCCTGAATATGGAATGCATAGAGTTGCATTTAACTTAATGATAGGGATTTCTCCCAAATTCAAATGAATTTGTATGTTTAGGTCACAGGTTCAGGAAACTAGAACAAACTGATTGATTCTATTAAAGCTGAAAAATACGTGCATATTTTTTTCTTTTACTTTTGTTTGAAAAAGGCTTTTGCTGCAAGAATCACCTTGGTTATATTGATTGTGGGTTTGCTCCTATAAAGTGTTCTATTGGCCCTTTGTAATTTTGGAAACCAAAACAGGAGAATGGCAGAGTGAGGTTAATTCACCAACGGAGATGCTGAAGGAGTGGCATCTATTATTCAGCTGCCACCCATTCTAGTCCGTGCTGTGAGTGCCACAGGTGCCAGGTGTCTGAATGGGACGATCTCCATTCACACACACATCAGGAAATACTGAGCACATGCATACAGTGTGCTGGCAATTGGTCTAAATTCTGGAGATATAATGGTGAGCAAAAACACAGGCATTCACTAAATAATAACCCAATGAATGTATACTGTCCAGTGGAAACAAGTGTTCTAAAGGGAAAGAGCATCTGTGGTGTGAGACGTTTAAACAAAAGAATCTGTGTCAGGGAAAGCTTTCCTACAGAAATGCCATGAACCGTGATCACAGGAAGAGTAGAATTTAACTAGGGTAAAAGACAGAAGAGCTTTCCAGACAGAGAGAAACTGAAACAAAGAGGGCCCGATTCCAAGGATATGAAATAAGCCAGTGGAGGTGGAATACAAAGACTGAGAGGTGCAGTGAGGGAAAGAGAGAGAGAGACAGAGAGAGAGAGACAGAGAGGGAGAGAGAGAGAGAGAGAGGCACAGTGAGACCATGCAGGGCCTCAGGGCTATGTTATAGATATGAGTCTTTATCTTAAGAGCATTATAAAGCTATTGACAGGTTGTAAGAAATGAGGATCCAATTTGTTTCTGAAGTTCACTTCAAAACCCAAAAGACTGAGGAATACAAGAAGAGAGGATGGAGGAGGATTAAGTTTAGTGAGTATTGAAAGAGTACAGGTAAGAAATAAAAGCAGCTTGGGCTAAAGTGTTAAATGCAAATAAGTTGATGAGTTTTTAAAACTTTAAAGAAGTAATAGTTGACAAGCCTTGAGTATAGACTAGAGGTGAGAGTGTGGAAGGTAGCCAAGATTACTCCTTAGTTTCTCACTTATGTACGTGAAGGACCAGACACTGGTTCCGTCACTGAGACTGGGAACACTGGGAGGAGAGGAGACTTGGAGGACAGATCGTAATCTCAATCTTGAATTTGAGGAAGCTTTGTGACATCTAAGCAGATACGCCAAGGAGTCAGGATGTGTGAGTCAGGAGTGCAGATGAGAGATCTCTGCTTAAGAAATAAAGTTGTAACTTACAGTCATGTTATTTATGAGGCAAAAGTCAAGCCATGACTCCTGGGTGGCTCAGTTGGTAAGGCAGCCAACTTCAGTTCAGGTCATGATCTCATGGTTCATGAGTTCAAGCCCTGTGACAAGCTCTGTGCTGACCCCTCAGAGCCTGGAGCCTGCTTTGGATTCTCTGTCTCCCTCTATCTCTGTCCTTCCCCAATTCATACTCTGTCTCTCTCAAAAATAAATAAACATTAAAAAGTTTCTTTAAAAAGCAAGCCATGAGCATGAAGGAGATTGTCTAAGGAAAAATTGATAGTGGGAAAAAAGTCCATAGAGCTGAGACTGATGAAATTCTGACCTTTAGTTTCCACATGAGGAGGGATGAGCCTCCAGGTGACTGAGGAGGAATGGCCAGAGAGGGAAGAGGAAAACCAAAGGAATATTCCACCACCCTGATATTTGCTGCTCCCCAGAAGAAATAGAGTGTCTAACTGTTAAACCTCTTAAAGCTTCGTCTTCATGGCATGACGGTGTTTTAAGTAAAAAATTTCTTCAAGTGAAAAGTTGAGTCTATTTTCAAATGTTTCTGCTACATTGTATGAAATGAAGATTGAGAACTACTCTTTGGGTTTAGTGGTAAGGAGGCCACTGGTGACCAAGAGGAGAGGTTTCAATCAATGAAAGAATGAGGAGGAAACCATAAAGGAGTTAGTTGAGAGGAGGGAGGTGACAAAATCAGATATACAAGTGTGCAGTCAATTGATTGGAGTTCCAGTGTTCTAAGGGGCCTGGCAGTGTTCTGATGCTGAAAGAGATATTGATTAATGTAGAATTTGATAAGTCAGGAATGAATGCTAAAATCACAGGAATAACCAATCCGAATATCAATATCACATTTAATCTCCCAACAAATAGAAGACATGGAATAAGAGAAAATACTCGATCAGTCCAAAAGAAAGCAAGAAAAGGTGACAAAAGAAGCACAGAAAAAGTGGAAGAAAATAAAGTACAAAATAAGATAATAGTACTAATCCAAATTTATCTGTAATTGTAAGTGCAAAAATACTAATTGATCCAAAACATCGATTTAAAAAAAAAAAGATTCAAGGAGCTCCTGGGTGGCTTAGTCTGTTAAGCGTCTGACTTTGGCTCAGGTCATGGGTTCGAGCACGGTTCATGGGTTCAAGCCCCATGTCAGGCTCTGTGCTGACAGCTCAGAGCCTGGAGCCTGCTTTGGATTCTTTGTCTCCCTCTCTCCTTGCTCTTCCCCTGCTCACACTCTGTCTCTCTCTGTCTTTCAAAAATAAATAAATAAACATTAAAAAAAATTTTTAAAGATTCAATATGTAACAGCACCAAAAATATAAATTTTCTAGGAATAAATTTGGCAAAACATGTATAAGAGCTTTATAGAGAAATTCATAAAATTTTATTGAAATACATTAAATAAGGCTTTGTATATGGAGAGATATGTGCTGTTCATGCAAACTTAATTTATATGTGTGTATCTACCTATATAAATATTTTTATGTATATATATATAATGGAAGAAATAAGTATATTACACAGCAGGTAAAAGCAACAATTTTTAATTTCATACAACACTATAGGTGAATCTCAGAACAGAGACTGAATGAAAGATACAATTAATAGATATGTGATATATTGTTTAGGCAAACAAAAATACATTGGAATATATAAAGGTGATTACCCTCTGAGAGGGGATGAATAGAGATAGATGGGAAGTGCATGGGAGACCTCAAAGGAAATAGTAATATTTTATACTTTAGTCTGGGTGGGAGCACATAAGTGTTCAATGTGCCATCCCCCTTCATACACCACATATATTTTATTAATATTCTTTTAATATTCTTTTTGCTTTTCAGTTGTTTTATTAAACAATAAAACAATCTCTAAAACACACACACACACACACACACACACACACACTCCCACCCTGCTAAAGATCAGTCACCCCATTGCATATATACATCATCCGACTCCTAAGGTACAATATGATCAGAATTTATCACCGAAGTCTGGATTAGTACGAGGATTCGGGGAAAATTAATAAAAGTATTACAGACCACCAGCTTTTGTAATCTACTTGTTTCTATTACATTTGCTGTTTCTTACAATAATTTTTTGTCAAAATCATTTTTTCTAATTACTCTGGAAATGGTGTTATTAATTAGCAGTCTCATACAGAGGCCTAGTTCAGTAATGTGCATTGTATTCTTTGTGCTCCCATTACTATAATTTAACATACATTTTAATATCTGGTAGAATAGGGACATCCTTATCAGCCTTACATATATATACATATGTATATGGAGCAGAGAGAGGGGAACACACAGAATCTGAGCTGTCAGTGCAGAGCCCAACGTTGGGCTTGAACCCATGAACCATGAGATGATGACCTGAGCTGAAGTCGGATGCTTAACCAACAGAGGTACCCAGGCGCCCCAAGGGCATCTTTATTAGTCTTAAGTTTTCTTGCCTATTAATATTTCCAGATGATCTTCAAAATCATAAGTGTAAGCAATATTATTTTTATTAAGATTGCATTTAACTTATAAAATAATTTAGAATTTATAAATAACATATTTATAATGTTTCCAACATAATCTACAAATGTATTAAGATTTCCTGTTACTCTGCAAAGTTTGCTAAATTTATATAGTTCCCATAATCTCTTTGGAAGTTACTTTGGTGTATTTTCTTTTTTTTTTACTGTTTCCAATGTCATATTCTTAACACCTACTAATTGTTTTTGCAATATAAAAAGTACTATTTGTTTTTATTTTGTGTTTGATAATTTTACTTAATATCTTATCATTTCTCAGGGTTTTCATTAATTTCTTGTTTTTTTGCCAGGTATATAATCATATGGTCTGAAATGAAGAGGGAAATCACCTTTCCAGTTGTAATATTTTTATTTATTTTTTATATTTAATTTCATTAGTCAAATATTTAGGAAAAAATTAAAGAATCATGATTATGAACATGCTAAGAGGTATGTCTACTATTTCATGATTAAACCTGGTGGTGTTACCTGCTGGATTAAGGCAGATGGGCTATACCAAGGAGATATCCTAGTTTTCCAACTTTGAAAAAATATTTAAATCAGGAATAGCTATTAAGTGGTATCAAACGCTTTCTCAAAAATCTATTGAAATTATTTCATGGGTATTCTTGTCAGAACTATTGATGAATGTATTGATTTTTTAATGTTAAACCGTCTGTTCATTCCTAAGGAAACACAACGGTTTGGGGTGACTGATTCTTTAATTTTGAAATTCTAACACTTGTCACTCTTTTTAGGTAACTGAAAGATGAATTTGTATAATTTACTTATGAAGGCATATCTGTTAGATTTTGTTATCAGAATTGTGTTACCATCATAAAATTAAGAAGATAACTTTACCTTTTAATTTCATTGTGACAGTTAAACAGTATGAATATTATTTTCTTCAATAGTTTAAAATAATAATGCACTATCAGTTGAAAAAAATATTGTGCCTGCTACTTTTTTGAGGTAGCTCTATTAATTAGAATTTTTTTCGTAGCTGATGGCCTATTCAAATATTCTACTTCTATGATCATTGAGTGTTCTAAAACAAGAATACTTGTTTTTATCAAGGTTTTCAAATTCCTAAGTATTTCAAAGAAGTAGGTATGGTCTTCTCTTATTTTGTAAATACCTGTTTGTTTCCTATTCCTTGATTATATTGTCGTATATATTTTTCCATGTTATTTCTGACTTGTTTGTCTCTATTTAAAAAAAATAATAATCCTGGGCTTTGGTAACAGTTAGCCAATGCAGAAATCAATTTCCTTAAGATTTTCTACCCTGCTACCTTTTTTAATGTCTGGATAGTTAACGGTTCAAAAGGGTAAATTAGATGACATGCTTTAAGTGCTCAACTGGTATAACTTGTTAGCCTCAGTTTACAAGCAGCTATTCCCAATCTGGACTAGCTATAATCTCTAGGACAATGAATCCACTGCTGTTTATAAACAACATATTCATTAACTTTATAAAAACCTAGACATCAACCAAACTGTCAGAGCTCAGATATCAACAGTATGAATTGATGAAGAGAAAAGCAATAGCTGGAAGCACTGAGAGTAAAACAGGCACTGAGAATTTAGGTATAATTAAAAAAAATTTTTTTTAATGTTTATTTATTTTTGAGAGAGAGAGAGAGGCAGAGCGTGAGCAGAGAGAGACCGAGACACAGAATCCAAAGCAGGCTCCAGGCTCCAAGCTGTCAGCACAGAGCCGGAGGCGGGGCTCGATCTCAGAAAACAAAAGATCATGATGTGAGTCGAAGTCGGACACTTAACCCACTGGGCCACCCAGGTGCCCCTAGGTATAATTTTAAAACAAAATTCTTCACCATGTAAACCAAGTATACAACATGTCAGGTTTAAAATTATTGTGCTGTCCCAAAGTTTTCTGAAGGAGGCCGCAAGTGGCACAGAGCTAGCTAGCAACCAGAAACAGCTAATGCTTTACAAGTTGTTACTGTGTGCCAGGCATTTCGCTAAGCATTATTTAATGGCAACAGAATCACTATGAGAAAGATGCTATTATTATAGATAAAGAAGTTGAGGCTTAGATTAATTAATTTACACAAGGTCAGAAAACTCTAACTGACAGAATTAGGATTTGAACCCCCATCTTTCTTTTTTTTCCCCAAAGTTTATTTTGAGAGAGAGTGTGCGTAGGATCCAGAGAGGGGCAGAGGAAGAGAGAATCCCAAACAGGCTCCACACTGCCATCACAGAGCCCCACACAGGACTCAGTCTCACAAACCGTAAGACCATGACCTGAGCCGAAATCAAGAGTAGGATGCTTAACTGATGGAGCCATCCAGGTGCTCCCCAAATTTATCATTCAGTATATTCATATAGTGCCTACTACATGCCAAGACTTGTGCTAGGTATGGAGGATCTGGAGAGCGACAGGACAGGCAATTCTCCTTTTAGTTTTTCACTGAAGTACAGAGTTTATTCAGATTTCATCAGTGTTTTGACTAACGTCCTTTTACTGATTCAGGATCCAATCTAGGATGCCATAGTGCAGGTAGTCATCACACCTCTTCTAATCTGTAACAGGTTTTTGGTCATTTCTAGTGTTTGATGATGTTCAGATGGTTGAAAAATAGTGCTCAGATACTGTGAAGGATGTCTCTGAATTTATGTTTGTCTGATATTTTCTCCTGATTAGACTGAGGTTATAAATTTTTAGGACTGAGAAGATGTGCTCCACCTATATATCAGGTGACACATGATATCACTGTGATTTGTCATATTCACCTTAATTGCTTGAATAAGGTAGTGTCCATTAGATTTCTCTGCTATGTAATTAGAATTTTGCCTCTCCAGTCTACACGTAAGAGTGGGTTGCTAAATCCTGTGAACTCAGGGGCAGAGGAAATAAGCCGCATCTTGAATTTGTGGTCATATTTTAAAACCACTACATTAGTAAATTTGGAGAGAGACCCTCTGAGGCTACACAAATATACTGTTTCTACTTAGAGCTTTGGCCACTAATTTTAGCTCTCACTGCTGGACAAGGCTCCTATTTTTATGATGTTTTTGTTTTAGCAAAAGGAAACAGATATTAAGGAACAAGTAAATACTATGAAAGCGCTCTGAATCTCTACCTCAGACACAGTCATTTAAAAGGTAGGGAATACGGTGCCTGGGTGGCTCAGTCGGTTAAGCGCCCGACTTTGGCTCAGGTCATGATCCCATGGTCCATGGGTTGGAGCCCTGCATCGGACTCTGTGCTAACAGCTCAGAGCCTGGAGCCTGCTTCAGAGTCTGTGTCTCCCTCTCTCTCTCTGCCTCCCCTGATCACACTGTCTCTCTGTCTCTCAAAAGTAAATAAATGTTTAAAAAAATTTTTTTTAATTTAGGGAATGAACAAGAATGCAAATTCATGATTATGGGAACCCTTCTGAAGAGTTCAAATGAACAGAGCTACTGAGAATGGTTTTATTGCTTAAAAAAAGAAACTGAACATATATTAAGGTAACAATATTTGGTTAAATCATCTCCTAGAAATCGTTAACATCGTTATCAAAGAAAAAATAAAAAGATACTGGGATGGCTTTCTGAAATTCTTTAAACCCAAGGCCTGAAGTGGCTTAACAAAACTTTAGAGTCTGTTCTGTGTGTTTGGGGCTGCTTTCCCCTCCCCATCCCCCCTCCCTGTCTCTGTGCCCCATTCATGACTTCACAGTAGTTCATCCAAGAGGTGATGAGCACAGAGATGGTTCTGGCATGCTTTCCTGGCAAGGTGAGGGGGAGCAAAATAATTCAGCCATTGATGTCAAAGGAAGACAGGAGTTAGGAATGACTCCGGTAAGAATTTAAGGAATTTAAGATTTTCATCTCAGCCTCATAATTTGGGGGTAAACTCCCTCAAACCACAATGAAGTCCTATTTCTTGCCAGTTATTAAAGTTTTTTGCCCTGTCAATCAACATCACTTTGGTTGAATGTAAGCCATGTGGATTTCATCAGGACCTCTATTTTAAACAGGATTTCAAGGAAACTTCTGTTTGGGTTTCACACATAGACACTCTACGCTCTTACAAAAAGTAACTCTAAGATAGAGGCGTATTGTATAAGAAGGGACATTTGTTTCAGGATCTCTGGATCTTCCAGATTGTTAAAATAAAATGGTGCAACCTCAGTGATAAAGCTTACACTTAATTAAAAGTGATTTCTGATTGCAGTGTTCCTTTCACACCACAGAGACAGAGGCCACAATGGGCACAGTCCAGAAGAAGAGTATGTTTCGTTTCTCCTCAAAGTAGCTTTGTTTCTAGTGAGAAGTTAATGAATTTTACTGTATTTGGTTCTGAGATTCTTTCTTTGATGGATGAAGTGCCAGGATGCCTTCCCTCCTCCCTTCAGCGGCAGGGACCCCCAGTGAACATCTCCTAAGAGACAGCACTAATTCGGCCTTCAATGAGTCCTCACATAATTCTGAGGTGACAAATACTTCTTATTTTTTCTAATTTTTTAATGTTTATTCATTTTTTGAGAGAAAAAGAGACAGACAGACAGACGGAGTGTGAGTGGGGAGGGGGAGGGGCAGAGAGACAGGGAGACACAGAATCCAAAGCAGGCTCCAGGCTCTGAGCTGTTAGCACAGAGCCCCACATAAGGTTCAAACCCACAAACCGTGAGATCATGACCTAAGCTGAAGTTGAACACTTAACGGACTGAGCCCCACCTCCCCCAGGTGCCCCAAACACTTCCTAGTTTAAAGGAATTGTTAACATGCCTAGATAAATTGAGACTAACCAACAGTTTGTTAGCATAAACATACACATTTATTTGTTTGTCCTCTATTTCCAGAACTGATTTAAGGCAGCTTAAAATAAAAAGAACAGAAAACATTTTGACACTGGTCTTGATATTCCTCTGATGCCCTTTTTTTCTTTAATTTTCTGAAACATTTTTAAAGTAAACTTCACACCCAGTGTGGGGCTTGAACTCACAAGCATGAGATAAAGAGTCTCATGCTATACTAACTGAGCCAGCCAAGTGCCCCTCAGGTGTACTTTTATTCCATCCATGGTACTTGACTTTCTAGAATGAATAGTTTCCTTTTTTCTAGGTGATGTTATTTTTTTCTCTCAAATTCAATTTATTTACTTAATTTATTAAATGTGTATTACCCTAACATCTTCCAGAAATAAAGTAATAAGTAGTCATGCAGGGAAAAGTCTATCTCCTACCCACCCCTGTCCCATAATAACCTAGTTCCCTCCTCCCAGTTTCAAACCATCTTAACTGGAAACACTCTTAGGAATTTTCTTATGTATCCTTTGTGAGTTGTTTTATGCGTATTCAATATGAATTTAAATTATATGCATGTATATGTACACATGTGTATGTGTGCACACATGTACACACATATGCATACATGCATGAAATACGTATGTGCGCCTGGTTTCATGCCTCATGTTTTTTTCACATAAGGATCTTGGAGGTCTTCCTTCAGTACATAAGAGTGATGTCATTCTTTTTTTAGTTGAGTAGTGTCCCATTATATACATATACTCTAATATGGGGATACCCTGATATGGGTATAGTCTCTTTTAAATAGACATTAGGTCATCAGGTCAATGTCCATAACTTTATATTTTTCATATATTTTATATAATTGATGCATGTATAATTTTGGTAACTTTTGTTGAGCTGTTTTCCATAAATGGTTATCAGTATACACTCCCACCAACAGGTGTGAGCCTGCCTGTTTCCTCACAGACTCACCAAAAACTTAGTGTCAATCTTCTATTGGATTATTGGTCTGGGTCTTTTTCTTGATAATTTCTAGGAACTCTCGATATGATCTTCCACTGTTAAAATCCATTGTTAAAAGTGAAATGGTTCAACTGCAGTGATAAACTTTACACTTTATATAAGGAGATCAGCTTTTTATTCTGTGATAAAAATTGTATGGGTTTTCCCCTTATTTTGTTATATTTTACTTTGCATAAGGGGTTGTTTTTACTTGTGTTTTTTTCTTTTTGCCCTGCATAAATCTTTTTTTTTTAATTTTTGTAGATGGTCTAATTAATTTATCAATCTTTCTTTTATGGCTTCTAGATCCTAACATAGTTACAAGATCACAAGATCACAAATGAATTTTTCTATTTTTTTCTATTACATTTATGGTTCCAGTTTTACACTTAAATTTCCTAATCATTTGGTACTTTATACTGATGTACATGACATGAGGTACAGTTTCTACTTTATTTTTTTCCAGATGGTTACTCAGATGCCCCCAACATCATTTAATGAAAAATTCATCATTCATCATTAATTTGTGATGCAACTTCAGCTTTTTCCTCTATCCCATTGTTTTGTCTTCCTCATCCTGTGCCAGCACCAGAATTCAATTATTAAAGTTTTCAATGATACATTATCTGGGAGGTATAATCCCTCCTTATTGCTGTTATAAAATTTTCTTGGCCCTTCTTTTGTTTGTATTGCTTTCATTCAAACATTAGAAGTTTCAAGTTTAAAAAAAGATCTACTGGCATAGAGGCATCTGGCTGATGCAGTTGATTAAGTGTTCGACTTAAGCTCAGGTCATGATATCATGGCTCATGTGTTTGAGTCCCACATCGGGCTCAGAGCCTGGAGCCCGCTTTGGATTTTCTTCTCTCTGCTCCTCCCCTGCTCATGCTCTGTCTTTCTCTCCTTCAAAATAAATAAACATTAAAAATGATCTATTGTCACAATTTGGTGAACATATTCATCATGTAAGTTAATTCAGTATGTGTTGACCTCTTTGTGGTAATCAAGGTTGCCTATCTAAGAACATGTTATGAGTGGTATGACATCACATTTATTTATATCTTCTTTGGACCCTTCAGAAATATTTTAAAGTTTTCTTCATATGTGTTTTGCATATTTTTTCATATTTATTCCTCTGGATGTTTTTTTCTATTTGTTTCTATGGAAAATGGGATCTTCTATAGTAGCTTCTAAATTTATTGATCACTTATGGTTTGTCAGGTATAGCCATAAGCACTGGAGTACAGCACAGAACAAAACCAACAAGATCGCTGCCCTTGTGAAGCTTTATGCTAAATAAATAACCACACCAATAATCATATGATTATCATCATAGTGATAAAGCCCACAAGAGGGAACTACTGTGGCTGAGCATAAATAGGAATACAATCTAGACTAGAAATTCAGGTAAGATTTCCCTGAAGACATGTTACTTTAATGGCCAAAGAGAAGAGGTCCAACCTGTATAATTAGGAAATCTTGAATAACTTCTTGTCATCCATTTGTGCTCCATTTGTATATACCCTTACATATCTGAGACTTAGTCCTTGAAATACTGAGATATTCAGAAAAGAAAAATCCTTGTTGTATTGTCAGTATTCTTCAATTTTCCAGGTTCCAGAAATGATTGTGTCAAGGCAAATGAGAGTTATCTGGCAACCAGAGTTGCCAGATAAAATACATACTTACACAAAAATAAGTAGTACCTGGCAATCATTCTCATATGCTATTACAGATATTTATAAAGAAGATTTCAGGGGCACCTGGGTGGCTCAGTCGGTTAAGCAGCCAACTTTGGCTCAGGTCATGATCTCACGATCGGTGGGTTTGAGCCCCATGTTGGGCTCTGCACTGACAGCTCAAAGTCTGGAGCCTGTTTTGGATACTGTATCTCCCTCTCTCTCTGCCCCTACCCTGCTCTCACTCTGTCTGTCTGTCTGTCTCTCTATCAAAAATAAATAAACATAAAAAAAATTTATAAAGAAGATTCACCAGGACCATCTCAGTGGCTCAACCGGTTGAGTGTCCCACTCTTGATTTTGGCCCAGATCATGATCCCCAGGTCATGGGATGGAGCCCCATCTTGCACTCAGTGCTAAGCCTGGAGACTGCTTGAGATTCTCTTTCCCTCTCTCTGCACCTCTCCCCCACTCTCGCTCTCTCTTCCTTTGTCTCTAAAAAAAATTTAAAAAGGAAAGAAACAGTATTTATTTTTATAAAAAGATGAGAAAATTCACTAATAGCTAACAACTTTAAAAGATGAGAAAATTCACTAATAGCTAACAACTTTAAAAGAAGATCCCTAAGGTTGTTTTTTGTTGGTTGGTTGGTTGGTTGGTTGGTCAGTGAAATTACCAGGACTGGGGAGAAATATACCATAAGGGAAGTGAGAAGAAATTTCAGAATAAACAAATAAAAGCACACCGAAGTGATAAATCTGTTTGAAATGTTCTATATTGAAACCTCACTATTGAGTTGAGGCTCATGAACAAGACTGGGCCACCCTTGTGGGAGACAACACTGAGGGAAAGACATGAAGATGAGATATTTCAGGCTATCTGTATTAAGGGCACAGTTTCTCCTTGATGCCACTACAGGTGTCCTGGGGAATGAAGCCGGTGGTCAGGAGCTTGAAGGAAGTCAATGTTGCGCTTGCAAAAGAGATGACATGGAAGAGGTGAGACAAAGATTCTGATAAGTGTAGGAGATGAAGAGGGGAACAGAGGGGAACTAGATACCAGCTGGGTGAGGAAGGGGATCAGTAATCAGGCCAATCGACATAAGAGTCTGTGGGGCAGGAGGTTACCTATTTTCTGCTAAGCCCCGAGTGGGCCCTTTAGATCTCTCCTAGGAAAAACAAATTCAGACCACTTGGGTGAAAACTAGCCCTGGTTATGGAAAAGTCTACATTAGAGAACATTTTATTATTTTTTTAAACATTTATTTATTTTTGAGACAGAGAGAGACAGAGACAGAGTATGAGCAGGGGAAGAGCAGAGAGAGAGGGAGACACAGAATCTGAAGCAGGCTCTGGGCTCCGAGCTGTCAGCACAGAGCCCGAAGCCAGGCTCAAACTCACAAACCTCGAGATCATGACCTGAGCTAAAGTTGGCCACTTAACTGACTGAGCCACCCAGGTGCCCCAGAGAATATTTTAAATAAAATACAATTTAAAAATAATAATAAAATAAAATAAAATGAAATTTTTATATTTTCAAGTTTATTTAATAGCATGTGTTTTTCTAAATGTGTAAAACAATCTGTTCTCTTCTACAACATAATCTTATTTACCCTCCTAATTTACCTAACATTCTTTATAGATAGGACAAAAATTAACTGTTTTCCCTGGCTTGTTTAAATGAACAAAAGTATTTTACTGATGAAGTGCAGTTCATGAGGTTTTCCATGATGTTTGGCTGTCTTCACCTCCCTCTTTTCATTCTGACAGACAGCTATCATCTGTTTGCTAATTCTAAGCCTACCGTCCTCTTCTAGAAACTCAGGTTTTGTAGTAGGGGCATCCTGGGTTGTATATAAGTCCTTTAAAGAATGGAGATAAATGATGCTCAGTTAAATAAGAAATCAGAGCAGGCTGCAAGACCAGTATTTATGAGACTCTCTTGCTGGTTGTCTCCTCCCAGCTTCTTGGAATTGAAATTCCCTGGAAATGACTTCCCAGATGTTCTTCTTCCAGAATCCCTATTAACACCAGGTGCTTCTTTGATTCAGGGAGCTCTGGAAATAAATATTTTCAAAGTACCTTCCAGCAGGGGGAATCCCTGTTACCTCCTTCTACCCAGGAGAGCTAGAGTAGGTAGGCAGCTCGGCCAAGGCTGACCAGAAACACTGGGGCCAAGGGTTGGCAAAGAAGAGTGCCTTTTTTTTTTAATGTTTATTTATTTATTTTTAAGAGAAAGAGAGAGCACACAAGCGGGGAAGGGCAGAGAGAGAGGGAGAAAGCAAATCGGAAGTTGGCTCCAGGCTCCCAGCTGTCAGCACAGAGCCTGACGTGGGGCTCAAACTCAGGAGCCATGAAATCATGACCTGAGCCGAAGTTGGTCATTTAACCGACTGAGCCACCCAGGCACCCCAGGAAGAGTCCTTTTGTATATCAGCTCTGACTGGTCATAGTGGGCTGGAGCATGCAACTAGAAGAAGATTGTGAAGCACACTCAAAATCTGTGGGAAGGTGTGCCACAGTGGATAAGTGACATCTGCCATGGACATTGAGGGGAAGTGGCACCATGTGGGCTAGTTATGTGCCATTAAAAATCAAAATTGCCTCACAGATTACCTTCTGAAAAATTCTTTATGAGCATCTGGGACTATCCTGGTTGTGCAATAAATAATCTACTATTCACACAGAAACAGGAAATAATAAGGAGCTACATCCTACGGAGAAGGTATCTCCCTACTTGAGAAGAGGGCCCTGATTTTGAGGGAAAACACTTTGTGACTTGGAACAAACCTGGAGAGGAACATTTCATGATAGAGGGGGCACCTGGGGGGCTCAGTCGTTAAGCATTAAGCCCCCGACTTCAGCTCGGGTCATGATCTCATGGTTCATGGGTTCGAGCCTCACGTGGAGTTCTGTGCTGACAGCTCAGAGCCTGGAGCCTGCTTCAGATTCTGTGTGTCCCTCTCTCTGTGCTTCTCCACCGCTCATGTTGTGTTAAATCTTAAAACTAAATCTTAAAAAAATTTTTTTAAATAAAATTATAAAAAATAAGAGGGAGGGAAAAGGGGGCACTGGATGGCTCAGTGGGTGAAGCATGTGACTCTTGACCTCTGGGTTGTAAGTTCCAGCCCCAGGTTGGGTATAGAAATTACTTAAAAATAACACCTTTAAAAAAACAAAGAGGAATAAAATATTGTTTATAATTTTTGGTGAAAAGAAAACAAAGGGAAGCGTGATGTTTTTTATTTGCTAAATTAGGGAAGCTTGCAGCACTTCAAACATTTAATCCTGCTGCAGTTTATGGTAATACATGTGGAAAAATCCAGAGAGAAGAAAACAAGGAATCACCAAGTGTCATTCAGTGCCTCCCTCCCCCCTTTGCCACCATTTGAGAAATGGCACAAACGTTTACTGACTGTTTTTTTTCATTTCTGTGGTGTTTCCGTTTTCTCCAGTGCCACTCCTTCTTAACGTAATCCATATTACTTAATAAAAGAATGAATCAAAATACTAAGATTTTTTTTTGGAAACTGGCAAGCCTAAACAAAGACTTGTACTTCATCAATGAGGGCAGCAAGGCTTTTAAATTAGGAAGTAGACTCCCAGTTTGGGGGTGATCTTATTTAAGTCCCGCACCACTACTCTGACACCAATGCCGCACAGGCCCAGTTGGTGTGGACGGCGCGCCAGGAACAACACCGGACTGCCGGACACTTGGCACAAATGTTCCTCCACATGGCATCAGTAGCAAGCAGCAGTTCTCTTGGCCGGTTGAGGTGTCTGACACATCACTGGATGTTTTTTCCACACACACTGCGCCAAACAGTGTGCTGAGCTGCTCAGAATACATGTGTGTTTCAACACACGTTATTACGAAAGAGAAACAAAGTATTATCAAGTGTCCTTTTTCATTTTTAAGTTCTCAGTTGTTCTTGTGCATTCTTTTAGCATTTCAGCATGTTTTGGAGGGTGCAGCCGGAGAGGGAAAGGAGCGAGAAGAAGGAGGTAGAGATTTCCCCTGCAGGTTGGAATCCATTATTGCTGACTCAGAGGCTTGATGCCCAAAGTGGGTCAAACCCATCCGGGGGTGGGACGTGAGTGCCAGGACAGAGCGTAAAGCCCCAGAACGTGGTGATACAAGACTCACTGCAGAGCAGAGGGCTTTTCTTTGAGATTCAGAGAGCACGTTTGAGAGAGATGGGAGGAAACCTTACAAGGTAAAAGGAAGGATAAACGGGAGGTACAGTCACAAATCCTGAAACGTGTGTTTTACTGGGATCTTCCAGGTGTGTTGAGTGATTCCAGGTGTGTGGGTCTTGCTAATTACATCTAAGTTTTTGCCTGTATCTGGCGATTTGAAAGCACCACCTTTCAAGTTTACAGGGGGAAAAATGTTTAAATACTTGATATCTTTGTGAACTCTAGGTTTCCGTAGGCTCCTAAACTAAATGTCTAATAGTGTCAAATGCTGCTTCTCTATCAAAAAGCATGGGGGGGGGGGAGGGTTAGCTATCCTAACATCTATCACCCTCTTCACAGCCAAACCAACCCCTATGTATGTGCTGTCATGTTTGATTCACCAACTACTGCCCAGACCTTCAAACCAGATACATAATCCTGAACTTGACCTCATAGAACATAAAACTTGTTGGCACGTTCCAAGATTTACCAAAGATTTTATTCAACCACTTGTTTCAGATTTCACTTGTAAATTTAGAGACTACATTATGTCGCTCCATTCCAGAGTAAGAAGGTATGTATCATAGCATCTGCCCATAAGAAATGCTAAATACGCCTGTTATAGTATTAATTACCATAATGCCCATTATTTTGTGAAAATGCTGGTCTAGCTCAACAAGTAACCAGTACATAAGTTTCTTAATTTGAGACTGGAGGGTTTTTATTTCTTTATTTTATTTATTTATTTATTTTTGTTTTGTTTTTTGTTTTAAACAGAGTCTGTCGTTCTCAAAGACATAGCCCAAAACCAAGTATCAGCCTACATGGCAGGCTGACCCATTCAACACTACTCAGCCTCAGCAATCTAAATACGTACCACATTGCAGCTGTTGGCTGATCCCACTGAGCCAGAGTCAGGGTTTGAAAACGGCACGGCAGTGATATGTGACCACACCAGCCCCACCCACAGTGGCTCTCTTTCCTAACTAATTATAACAGAATTTCTCAGGAATGAGGTACCTCCTGGGATAAAACACAAAATAAGTAGCACAGTGTCAATGACTGCATCTATGCAGACATGTCAGCTGAATTTGGGAAGACCGAATGAGAGCCAAGTAAAACTGGAGATGGGATAGTCAGGATACCTAAGAGTTGTCCCCTTACGGTGGGAGGAAACTGGCACATGAGCTACCCTGCTGTGGAGTCCAAAGGACATGGGTAGAGGGTTCCTAGGGGTAGAACCTGGCTTAGGTTCTTCAAAGACAGGTGAATGTGGCCACTAAAAGGGTGGTTTCCACTCTACTTAGTTACACCTTGGGGCTCAAGGAGTCTTGCTTTGAGATTTCTAAATGAAAATATAGATGGGAGTCTGTTCTGTCTTCATGTTAAGCAACCTCCCAGAGCAGTCAGACCACATCACATAGACAGTGGCTCCCCCACCAACTGATTTCAGGCTTAGCTCACAGTGAGAGCAGCAGAGCCTCCTCTGAGCCACTGAAAATATGGCAGCAAAGAGGGACAACCCAGACCAATTCTAGAGGCACTTAGGGATCTCTCTTGGGGCTCCTAAAAATATTCTAGGGAAAACTCTTCAAGAAGGCATTACATTATTCTTATTTAATAAGGTCTTTGGGATTGCAAGTGATGGAAAAACAACTCAAATTGGATTAAGCAAAAGATTTATTAGCTTATATAATGAGTAATTAAAGGGGATGGTGCTGGCTTCAAGTATTGCTGGATTCAGCCTCCCTCTGTCTCTGTCTCTTTATCTCTGTCTCTCTGTCTCTCTCTTTGTCCCCTCTCAGTTTTGCTTTTCATCAAGAAGTCTTTCCATATCAGCAAAATATCCACCAGGCTTATATAACCTTTGTAGCCAGCGTTCCTAAAAAGAAGTGCAACCTCCCAGTGTTCACATCAATTTTCGGAAGGACTTAAAAAGCCTGGACTTTGTAACTTGCCCATCCCAGAATCACTTATTACGTGATTGAATTACGTAATTGAAATACTGCAATTCTCCAGGCTGAATCAGGTTAGAAGTAGTTGCTGCCTGTTGATTGACAATACCTGAAACAGGAAAGACTTATCCTGAAAAGGAAGGGGCAAAAAATAGAGGTCCCAAAAAGTTACAAAGAACCTTATCCTGTATAAGCAGACTTGGGCTTAGAGCTAAAATATTATGAGATTAACTACAAAGATAGAATCAAAAACACAAATACCTTTCTTTCTCCCCCCTAAAATGTGTGGATTTACCAAAGCACACCTGGATTGAATATACATATCTATCTTCTTTTTCTGATTATGAGAAATGAAACAGTAAGTGGACCTCTTTGCTGATTTTAACATGAAAAGCAGTTTCTGCCTCAGGGCCTTTGCATCAGCTACTCCCTCTTATAGGATCACTCTTCCCCCAAATATCCATATGCTTAACTCCCCCATCTTTTTCAAGTCTTTGCTCATTCTGACCATCCTGTATAAAATTATAAACTACCATCTTCACCCCCAACTACTCCCACACTTTTGCTCTACTCTTCCTTTTTTTATCTAAAGCACTTATTATTTTATAAAACACTATTTATTTACTTACTTATTTTGAGAGACAGAACAAGCAAGCAGGGGAGATGTAGAGAGAGGGAGAGAGAGAATCCCAAGCATCTCTGCACTGCCAGTGTGGAGCCTGATGAGAGGCTCAAACCCAAGAACAGTGAGATCATGACCTGAGCCGAAACTGAGAATCAGACATAACTGACTGAGCCACCAAGGCGCACCTATGAAACGTTATTTAAATGACATAGTTATTATTTTTCTTTTATATTTTTTTATCCTTATTCAAATTCATCCTTCAAAGAACGGAATTTCTCTTTGCTGTATCCCAAGCATCCAGAATGGTAGCTGGCACAAAGTAGATGCCCAGGAAATATCCATTACGTGAATACATTTCCCCAAAGTATCAAAAGCATAAGAAGACTTAAAATTTGGGGGATTTTAGCACAATACAAATAAAAATGTCTAATTAAATACTATATATATATGTTCTAAGAACTCATTAAGCAATTCTTGGCTGCGAGGAATTTCTCTCCTAGACCCCAGTTTATTGCCCTGATAATGGATTTCTTTTTTCTAAGCCTTCTTTTCTCTCTCCTTCTTCTTCTCCACTTTAGGAACAACCCCTGGAGAACTATAGATTTTCCTCTTCATTAGGCAGAACAATGCAGTTATTTATTTTCTCACTTATTTGAATATAATGCATCCAAGAAACCTCATCTTCGTTAGCCAGAAGAGCCCATCAAGAAACATGATAGTGTTTCCCAATAAGAGAATCCCCTAGCTCTGAGATGGCACTGCCCCTCCCCAAACTGTGGACTAAGTAGTAAGGTTTTTGCTCTAAATAAAGCTCTTTTCGGCTACTTCCATCAGTATGTCAGAAAATGCCAATGTCAAGACACTAACCTCAATGTAAAACACTTAATGGTGATTTTTGCTTTCTTCTCTTTGCTTACCTTATTTTCTACTTTTTCTGAAATAAATATGTGGTACTTGTGTAGTAAGGAAACCATTAAAAAATTATTCTGCTCTGTATTATGAGTAAGTACATCCAGTAAGTAAGCAAGCAGCTTTCAAGACATCTGAGTCACAGATAACGTACGTAGAGCATATGTGTGCTAAACATAGGTAGGAAAGGGTGGAAGGAGCAAATAGCCACCCAAGATTAATGAGGCAACTACCACTTCTGGTCAAGATGAAGGAACAGATACTTCTCTCTTTGAACAATTAAAACACTTAACAAAACACATGAATTAAGGGTTTTCAGACACTGGACAATGATCCCTGGGGAAAGCAAAACAAATGTGGTGAGTCCTACACCAAATGGGAATAACAGGAGACTGGAAGGGAATCTGTAGAGAGAGTTTTGAGGACACATGATAGGGATGAAAGATTCAGAGAGAGTCCATCGGCTTTCCTAAGTTGAAGATAAAGACTTAAGAATTCAGGGAGACCATGGCAGCTGGAATTTGGAGGGTAGAGCACTAGAGATGAATTAGCTTCATGAGGAGGAGTGAGTTCTGTGGAAAGGAGAGAGCTTAATGGGAGAGAGCCAGAGAATTTCACAAAGTCCCCCTGGGTATTCAGCTGAATTCTGGTCAGCACATGTGAGAAAACTGCCTCATACTGGGGAAAGAACTGTAGGGAAGAAGCAGGCAGAATACTAGAGCTCATACAAGATTGAGAAGAGTTTGTATTCCCATCAACCATTAAAAAAATAACTCCACAATATACAAGAAATCAGATACAATGCTTAGAAAAAGTATTGATGGCCTCAGTGGTGGGTGAAAATTAGCTCTAGACAAAAATGGTTTTCTTTTCCCACCTAACAAAGCATAAAAGCATGCCTTGAAAGATCAAACTGTTTCCAAGTACTTAACTGTATGCTAGAACAAAGCTCAACAATATTAAAATAAAAAGAAAAATACCTAGCACTCAAGAAGGTAACATTACAATATCTGACATACAATTTGACAATTACCCAATATGCAAAGAAGCAAAAGAATGTAACTGATAGAGAACAATCGGTCCATAGAAATAAACTTAGAAATTACATGGATGACAGAATTAATAGACAAAGAAATTTAAATAATTATAAACATATTCCATACGTTAAAGAAGACAGAGAAAAACATGAGCATGATAGAGAGACATGGACGATTAAAAAAAAAAAAAGACCAAAATTGAAATTCCAGAGTTGAAAATGACTAGATAAAATTAACAGCAGATTAGATAGTGTAGAAGAAAAGGTTAGTAAACTTGAAGACAGAGCAATAAACTCTATCCGGAATGAAACACATAGAGAAGAGAGATAAAAATGAATAGAGAATTCAGAAACTGTGGGACAGCAACTTCAAGCACCCTAATATACATGTAATAGCAGGCCCCAAAGAAAAGGAGAGACAGGAAGAGATGGAAATATTTGCAATAATAATGCCTGAAATATTTCCAAATTTGGCAAAATCTGCAAATCCACAGATCCAAAAAGCTTAATGAACCCCCAGCATGAGAATAATGAATAGGGGCACCTGGGTGGCTCAGTCAGTTAAGCATCTGACTTTGGCTAAGGTCATGGTCTCATGGTTTGTGAGTTTGAACCCCGTGTCAGGCTCTGTGCTGACAACTCAGAGCCTGGAGCTGCTTCAAAGTCTGTGTCTCCCTCTCTCTCTGTGCCTCCCCCCGCTCACGCTCTGTCTCTCTCTATCCCTCAAAAATGAATAAACATTAACAAAACTAGTGAATAAAACTATACTAAAATCTCATTGTTTAACTAGTAATAAAGAGAATATCTTAAAAGTATCAGAGGAAGACCTTATTATGTACAGAGGAAAATGGATGATAGCCAAATTCTCAACAGAAGCAATGCAAGCCAAAAAACAATGAATCAATGTCTTTCAAGTACTTAAAAAAAAGTCTAGAATTCTAAGTACAGCACATATCATTCAAAAACAAGGGCAAAATAAATATTTTTTTCAGATATACAAGAACTTACAGAATTCATCAGAAAAGCTTAAACACACACACACACACACACACCACAGAAAATGAAACTGAAATCAAGTGGAAATCTGGGTCTACACAGAAGAGTGAAGAACATTGGTGGTAGTAAACGCGGCAGGAAAAAAAAAACCTTATGAGATAGCAAATATTTATGACCATTTAGACTCCCTTCATCAGCCATTGATGACCTCATTTGGCCATGGACACAAAGGTAAAGGCTGTGTCTGCTCAGCAATTATCAATGAGCTTCTGAACTCAATGAACTCTGAACTTTCTGGCCTTGTGTCCTTTCTCCTGCATCTTTGCAGTAGAGCAAGTGTGCATTAGTTCCGGGCATCTTCTGTCTTCAGAGCCCCCTGTTCACTCCCAGCTCTGGTCCTTAGTGTAACCAGTCAGTCATCAGGGAAGGTTGATGTGGCTAAATGACGGGATTCAGGTAATGAGATGCTTCTACCCCCCTGGATCCTATCCTACGTGTGTTAACCCACTCCATCTTTCCCCCTTGTTTCTGGCTACAGGTTTTTAACTGACTCAATATATCATGTGATTCACTCATCTTAACTTGGTTGGTGAGTCATTGTGTGTCTGGTCAATGAGGCTACTGTAACACCATAGTATTTTCCACTGCAATATAATAAGAGGCTTATTTGAGGGGGAAAAATTTCCCCTGTATTAATTCATAATGCCTGAGACCCACTGAGCATTACTTATTTTTTGTCAAGGTAGTCAACTTCTTTCCAGAGATATTCCATGTGCTTTGACAGATGAACTCTTCACATGGGAAATTTTTTTTCTGTGATGAACTGCCTTTTCATGGGCTATACTTAGATCACTGGCCTTAAGAACAGAATTCTGGGTTCAAATCTTACTCTGTTCTCCTGCGTCAATTACTAGGGGTCTTCAAAATTCATTATTTGGAAATCTATTAGAAATCTACATTTCTCAGATATAGAGATCTATGGACTGGGAATCAAAATTCCCTTTCTTGTCAAGTTGTTGTAATGATTAAATGGCTTAACATTTTTCTAGTGCCTGGTATGAAGCTTAACACATAATAAGTAACCAACAAATGTTCACTCTATTTTTCTTCTTTCCTTTCCCCCTGCCTTTGCAACATTTCTGATGAGCAGCTATCCTCACCCTTTAATTTCAGCTCCAGAAACGGGGCACAGCAATCCCAGTCTGCATGCCATCTGTATCACCTTCTGTCTCTAGTTAACTCCCTCCTCCACTCTGAGACACTTCCATTGGTGGGCTCCACCCTCTGCAGCCTCTGCCCAGGCTGGAAGCTGTGTTTGTGGTCCACACACTTTTTTATGAAGAGCACTGAGAAAATGCCAGGGCCCACACTTTCTGTTCTTCCTGGCTTCAATCTCATTCTCTTCTCCCTCTACTACTGAACCAGTTACATCTTTCCTAAGGCAGGAATCAAAGGTCTGCCACAGGCCTAGGCCAGAGGAACAACTGTAGAAAAATACATAATAGTTGAAGACCCTACAGTCAGCCATTTTAGCATCACTGTGAGATGATTTTCTCATAGACTCTCTAAAACTTCAGGTGCCTGGGCCACTCCCATTCAATTTCCATGCCAAGAAAATTACTACCTTGTTTCTACTGAAGAGAAGACTTTATAGGAGATACTGTTGTAATCCTATCCAAAGAGAAGAAATGGCTTACAGAAGGTAAGGGCCATCTTGTGATTCAGTGAACCAAAACTCAAATTCAAGAAGGCTTCCCCCATTTCCTAGTTGGGTTTGTCACCGCTAGTATGTCCTTTCTCTTTCCATGAATCTAGACTCATTCTTGCTCCACTAGACAGATAACTGCCTCCCATTTTTTAACTTGTTCCTCTAGTTCTAAGTGAGGGAAAGAACTCACTTGAATTGATATTTATGTTGAAGTCCTTACTTCTGTCATTGTACCCACATATTCACTGTTTGTGTTTTATGGGATATTCATCCTTTCTGAGGCAAGCAGACTTACAGTATGTGACTGTGAAAATGAGAGATAAATAAACTGGAGAAGAAGAAGGAAGGAGAAGAGAAGATGAAATAGAAAATACAGATGAAGGGAAACAATTTCCTTCGGTTATAAGAAAAGCATATTATCAAATTCTTTGAGCATTTTTGTAAATTCCTGGGTTTCCTTTGGCAACTTAACCCCCCAAAGACAGTAATTGAACACACAACTAGAAAGACATTTCCTTATTGTTTATTTTCATTCTTTCACTGGACTAGTCACTAGAGCTTCTCAACTCGAAGCAAAAGGTACCAGATCCTCCAGATATGGCCAATCCATGTTTGTGCATTAGAGCCCCTTGTACAATTCAATTCAATTCAATTAGAACCTCTTGAACACAAACACATATGTGCATGTGTGTACACACACACACACACACTTTTCTACATGGAAAATGACAGGTTCTCCAAAGTATCAATTTATATTGAAGCTGAGAAAATAAAAGAATAAATTATAAAAGAAGTCTGTAAAACCTGAGCTTCCTATTTGTAACTTGTGGGAATAAAGTGGTCTTACTTTTTTTTAACCCAGGTCTGTCCTTCCAGATTAACTGTGCAATACCTTTGGCAATCATTTCTCAGATTGAGGAACATATAAACTGAATAACTGAATTTTTCATTCTTCTCATCTTTTTCTTTCTTTTCAAAGTTTTTCTTTTCAAAACCTGCCTTTGTGAGCCACCTATCAGTATGGACTAAGTTGCCTCTAGAGTAGGAGTTAGATGAGCAAGGACTCTATTCAGATCTAATGACGTCTGCAGGAGATCTTCAATTTAGTATACTGGTGATACAGTGAGGTGGACAATGGGCCTAAATAGAAAGGAAGTTACAGGAATAATACCGTCCCCACAGTTTTCATACACCTACCCTGCTCTCTCTGTCCTTCCTTTCCTGAGCAGAGAGGAGGCAGGATCACCGTATGGAAACAAAGATGAGGCAAAGCAGAGGACCTCTCACAATTGTCTCTGCCTACTCTGATGGAGACATAGGATCTTGGGATTTGGAAGCCATAAAGCATAAACTGGCTGTAGAATTAATTCGTTGTTTTGGCAACTAATCACTTGAACTGTCACCACCCATTTCAGAGAACCAACTCCAGACCATCCTGGCAATAGTGACAAGGTTATCAATCTCATCCCATTAAAACTGGTATCTGTATGTATTTTTTCAGTAAGCAGTTTTAGGAGAAAGTTTTCAAACTGTTAAAAATTGGTACTCATGGTTTTTTTAAAGCGAGGACACAACACTGTTGGAAAGATGAGATTAAAGGGTGAAACTTGTTCTGTGAGAGCCTCGTTTCTTGAGAGCCATGCTAGAAGCCAACTGCATCTAGATGCCTTTTCTTTCTTTCCCTGAGGAAAGTGCAGGGAAAGAATAAAGGTCAATAAAGGGAGGTCAATAAAGGGATGCTTGATAATCACAAGAATTCATTGTTCTACTTTGTATTATAAGAAGAAAAATACCAAGAGTGAGAGAGCATCTTATACTGGTAAAGCTAAAATAGAACTGGGATTCTTCCTCAATCTCTGAATAAACTCCATTTTCCCATGCTTTCTCTCAGCTTCCAGCAACTGGAGGACAAGTAGAGAGAGAGGAGTATAGACTGGCAACTACGACTAGGGACAATGAAGGTTTTAAGAGAAAACCATTATAAGACAAATGAAAAACTGCAATAAAGCTGCAAAAAGTACTTATTTGAATAATTCAAATATTGAAACATGCATGGCTCAGGGATTGACTCTTTTTTTTTTTCTTCAAAGAAAGTTTGTTTTTAAAAATGTCTTTTAGGGCACCTGGGTGGCTCAATCGGTTAAGCGTCCAACTTCGGCTCAGGTCATGATCTCACTGCTCGTGGGTTCAAGCCCACGGCAGGCTCTGTGTGGACAGCTCAGAACATGGAGCCTGCTTCGGATTCTGTGTCTTCCTCTCTCTCTGCCCCTCCCCCACTCGCATTCTATCTCTCTCTCAAAAATGAATAAATGTTAAAAAAAATTTAAAAATCAATCAATAAATAAAAATGTCTTTGGTACTTGAATAAAATTGTCAAAGCTAAAGTAGGCTCCTTGGCAGAATCTGGAGACTCACGTGAAACAAGAGCATTCTGGCTGCTGGGAAGTATTTAATGGAAGGATTAAAAAAAATGTAAGACTTTATTCAAAGTACTGATTTTTTCAGAGTGGCTAAAATTAACAACTCAGGAAACAACAGGTCTTGACGAGGATACAGAGAAAGGGGAATCCTCTTGCACTATAGCTGGGAATGCAAACTGGTGTAGGTACTCTGAAAAACAGTGTGGAGGTTCTTCAAAAAATTAAAAATAGAGCTACCTTATGACCCAGCAATTGCACTACCAGGTATTTATCTAATGGATATAGCAGTGCTGACGTGAAGGGGCTCATGCACCCCAATTTTTATAGCAGCATTTTCAGTAATAGCCAAATTGTAGAAAAAGCTCAAATGTCCATCAGCTGATGATTGGATAAAGAAGATGTGGTATATATATACAATGGAACACTACTCAGCAACCAAAAAGAATGAAATCTTGCCATTTGCAGCAACGTGGACAGAACCAGAGGGTATTATGCTAAGTGAATAAGTCAGTTAGAAAAAGACAGATATCATATGTTTTCACTCATATGTGGAATTTTATCATAGGGAAAGGGAAGAAAAATAAGATAAAAACAGATAAGGAGGCAAACCATAAGAGACTCTTAAATACAGAGAAACTGAGGGTTGATGGGGGTGGGGGTGGGGAAAATGGGTGACAGGCATTAAGGAGGGCACTTGTTAGGACGCACATTGAGTGTTACATCTAAGACATGAATCCCTGGATTCTATTCCTGAAGCTAAGACTATGTTGTATGTTAGCTAACTTGAGAATAAATATTTAAAAAGTACTGATTTTTTATTTAGTATGTTTCTATCTTACTTTCTAACTCAAATGAAAGTACTATTATGTTTTTTCTTTTCTTTGAGATAACTGACAATTTTTAACACTTTCAGCTTGCATGTAGGCATATTTTATTTTAAAGCTTTATTTATTTGAGCTTTAGAAGTTTTTTAAGTTTAAACCATTTAAAGGTGTTCATTCTTACAAACAATATTGATGAGAAAAGTATTGTTCCTAAAATACAGTTAATCTCAGACTCCCTTTGAGGGCTTGGAAGAAAAATGTAACTTTGTAAAATGCTTGACAAATTTTATTATTTCTAGCCACATTTTGGGTCTTATACAGCCGGTAGTGTCTATTCCATTTCATTTCAAAAGAGTTTTGATTTGGAATCCAAGACCCCTTTCCTGAGGAAAGTGTATCATTTTGAGTGACTTTTCTGTTCACCACACATCTCTTCCCATGACTTTCATCGTATACTTTCCTGGGTGACTTCTCTCCATGGGTAACCACGTCCTGGTAATCCTGATTACTCAGAGTCTCAAATGGCCTTCTCTGTGAGAAAATGTAACCTTCTTCAAATTGAAAAGAAAGCCAAATTCAAGCTTCCAAATTCTATTGTGATACTTTATTTTAAAAATAAAACGTGTTATTCTTTTTCTTTTAATGAGGAAAAAGTTATTAAAAGAGCACATAACTAGAAGCAAGACAATTAATTATAGCCATTTAAAAACAATAAACTGGATGTCTATAACCAACAGAGATGTCAGCTACACTTGTGTGTGTGGGGGTAGATTTTCATTTTTTAATAATTCTGATTTCAAAATTGTTTTTAACATGCTTGTATTATTTTTATAATTAAAAACACCCATAAATCTTTCAAATAAACATTAACTGAATGAGTTAACTGTTAAGCCTCCTCAGCGTTTGCTATAATCTTTTATTCATAATTCAGATGCAGTAAAACATACCAATTTGTATTAACAGGTGTGAATCTGTGCTCAGAAGAAAACATTCAGGGGCACCAGAAGAGCAAGCAGTTCTGGATACCAGAATTGACTGTAGTTTCCATGGGGAACTTGTTCTCCCAAGGACACAGGCTGGGTGAATTGCTACAAGTCATCCTACCTGCCACCTAACCTTCAATGATTATTGAAACTATCAGAAGCAGAGTCGAGCTTTTTTTCTATTCCCCCCAGTGGTCTCCTTTAAGAGGAGGAATACAACCCATTATCCACGAAGTTACAAGAGCCGTGGCTGCTGTCTTCTCTAGAGACCAGAAGAGACCCTGCCATTAGCAGATCCTCTATAAATATGTGTTGAATGAATAGGATATTGACAAAATGTAATATTTCATTTAGGTGTGTGTGTGTGTGTGTGTGTGTGTTCTGTCATGTTTATGTTTTGTTTGTTGTCTATTTGTGCTCATAACAAAAATTAACTCTCTTAGGGGCAAGAACATTATCTTTTTGGTATCTGGCACAGTACTGGTACCCCATTAATTTTAAGGAAGGTCCAAAGTTTTAAGTTACAGGATAACACTATGGAAATAGGCAGTTTAGTGTAGTGGTTAGTATAGTGGTTAAAAGTTTAGACACAGGGACCCAGACTGCCTGGTTTCAAATCCCAGCTCCTCCTTTAGGAGCTGTGTGACCTCTGGGCAGGTAACATAAATTCTCTTTTAAAGTAGAGATAGTAACAGCACCTACCTTACATGGCAGTTGCAAGAATTAAATGAGTGAAAACCCAAAAATGCTTAGAAGAAATCAAGCAATAGTAAGTATACCATAAGGGTCTTCTGTATTATTATGAATTTTAACATTTAGTCTACATTTGAAGTCTTCTAACTAATACTAGCCTTTAGGTTTTTTTAGTTTACTCAGAGAAACACAACTTCCTGTTTCTAAGGAGGGAAAATGCCTTTTAAAAGTTATAAAAAGACTCAAAGTCTCCTTGGACATCAAATAGCTCTTACAAAACAACATTTTGATGAGTTAAGTGTAAAGGAATCAAAAACATACGGATTAAATTTCCTTTATAATACACATGGGCTTAAAATGAAGAGAAAAGTGCTTAGCAAAACACACTTTGGGTTTGCCAAACCCAAAACATTGAAAAACACTTCAAGACATTCTGCAGACCCACAACAGAACCAGGTCTTTCCCATCCACAATTAAAATCCCCACTCATCTGGATCCTGAGCTTCAAACTGGGCCACAGCTTGTCATCTTTTGATCCCTCTCCTCAAAGGGTAAACTTCCCCAGATTTATGAGGAAGTATACCACACCTTGGAGCAATACATAAGCAGTTTATAAATTAGAGGCAACAAATAGATTATCATCTGCATATGATTTTCAGTTTAATATTTTATTGAAGGTCTACAGCTATGCACATGAATGCAGTAATATGTGTTGCAGGTACTAAAACTAATATGTAAACAAACATAAGTTGGCTTGGTATTGTTCTGTTTGATATAACCATTAGAAAGAGGCAACTCAGACATTTGGAAGTATTATTCAGGATTGAATAATGTTCTAAAAATTGTTTTCTCTATAAAAATATGTTTTTCTAAGATGATGTTGACTTGGAGAATCTTTAAACTACTCTATCTACACATTACCAGGAATGGAAATGTAATTGCCTGACCTTGACACTCTTTCTCCCATATATTATGCCTATAAAGTATTCTATAGCTGTAATTTATAAAAACAAAGACGTTTCAGGTGTTAGATTTCTTATGAAACAGATAATTTTCTACACTGAACCCTTTACAGGCTTTCATAGAGGAGCAAAGAAAAGCAACCTGCAAAACTAGCAGATACTCCAGAAAAGCAGACAGGAATCAAAAACCAATGTTAACATTAGTGACCTGGTCACATCTAAACAAGCAGTTTTTTGATACCACAGGCAGGTAAAATGACCTATTATTTTTCCTGCTAAGCCCTGCTATGTTTATTTCCTATAGTATCCTGGATCCAATATCATAAAACTTCCTGCATCAGTTAGTAAGTTTCTCTGTAAATAAAATATTAGGATAAAATAGACAATAACTTAATGTATCTGAATATATCTTAAATTGAGATTGGAGGGTGGCAAAACTAACTTAAAACATTTTTTCTCTATTTTGAAATGTATTACTTTTAAATTGTTTCTATTTTTTTAAAGAGATATTAGCCTTCAAAGTGTTTTTTCTGGTTTAAGAGCAATGGGGTGACCCCTTCCTTTTAGGATTGTCATATTCTCTTTGAGTAGGAAGTGTGTCACTAAAAGAACCATCTTAAGAACAAAACGTTAATCTGATATGCACATATATTACCTCATTTTTAGAACGAATTAAAAATTTGATGCACATAGGCAGTAGTTTGTATTTCATTAGTTTTGTAGATATGTCACAGAAGAACTCAGAGCAGTACCTTTTATAATCCCCACCAATCCCCTACCCATGGCTCGAGTTTGTCTAAGAACCTTCTTTTTGATGAATTCATAGTCAGATTTTCTGCAGACAGATTATCTTGGCTCACAAGAGACTGAGAGGCCCTTGATCAGTCACGGAAAGTCTTTCAGTTATAAAATAAAAATTACTACTTTGAAAGTAAAATTTTATAATGACTATTGCACTTTCTTTTCATTTTGATTTCTTATAGTAAAATGTATAATAACCTCTGATTTTTGCTATAGTAAAATTTGTCACAATTTTCAAATATTTCAGTGTTCAGATAGAAAGACAGTCAAAATTAGTGAAAACACTGCATTATAGATTATTTTCAGGAAAATGCACTTGAATGAATTCAAATTTTTTTAAGTGATTCAAAATAACCTTCTAAAGTTACCTATACTTCAGCAATTGGTTTGTTTAACTATGTTTATTATTATTCACACATAAGTGAGAACATCTGGAATAACTAATAACAAATAATGCATAATAAATAATTAATAATGAAACTGCTCTTAAATAGTATAAACATTTCCCAGAAATCTTTAAGTTTTTAAATTTATTTTGAGAGAGACAGAGACAGTGCAAGTGGGGGGTGGCAGAAAGAGAGGGACAGAAAGAATCCCAAGCAGGCTCTGCGCTGCCAGCACAGAGCCTGATGCAGGGCTCAAACTCATGAAACTGTGAGATCACGACCCAAGCCGAAATCAAGAACTGGCCCCTCAGCCGACTGAGCCACTGCCCAGAAATGCCCTGCCCAGCCAGGCGCCCTGCCCAGAAATCTTGATTATGACACTTATCACTTAAGAAAGGGTTAATTAAGGAAAAAATATAGCCGACTATATTTTCAGTGGCCGACTGAGCCACTATGTAAGCCATCAAAAGCATCAAATAAATGAAAATCAAATGAATGAAGCTTTAATACAATTAACATACACTATATAAAGGAAATGACCACAGGTGTTCACTACTTGACCTGCTTCATATTTCATGAACTGAGTTGACTTAAAATCAACAGCTGTAAAAATATCTGTAGTCTCTGATTACTTATTGTCACTTAGGTAGACAAGTATAATGGCTATTTGATCATGTAGAGATATTTGAAAAGCATAATAGCACTCATCAAAATAAAATCTATAGGTTTAGTATGTCTGTTGACAAAGACTCTAATTAACCTCCTTTTTCTCGTAGAAGCTGGTAAAAAGGACTCTAAGTTCATAAAACATGTACTAAATATACCATTGTTGCTGGCCACTGAGGAATCTAAGACAAATAAGATGTCATAGTTTAATTATACTTTATT
Organism: Cryptoprocta ferox; assembly: GCA_028646485.1. Taxonomy (NCBI): domain Eukaryota; kingdom Metazoa; phylum Chordata; class Mammalia; order Carnivora; family Eupleridae; genus Cryptoprocta; species Cryptoprocta ferox. The sequence goes on from CM053577.1 coordinate 72,104,596, forward strand.
TATTTATTTATTTATTTATTTATTTATTTAAAATTAAGACTTAAAGCCTGAAAATTTAGAGTGAGAAACCTAAGAGATAAATCTAATCCAACACTCCTGTTTTAAGTTTCAGAACAGTCAAAAGATTTGCCCCAATTCAGGGTCATTTGGGGCGTTTAAAAACTTAGAAAAGAATGATACATAATTTATGCTCTTTTGACATGTATGTAAAATCTAGTGAATTAGTTTATGTAGCCAACATTTATCGTTTTATTGCCGCCCAGTTGTCTGTGCCATTCTTTGGTTCAAAATAGGTTTGTTTGCTCTTTCCTTTAGGCAAAATCTCTAAACATCCCATTTGGAACAGTGCTAATTAAATCAAGGCTATGCGCTAAATCTTGTTTGAACCAGTTAATTTGGTTATGTGCCATGGTCTTAACTCTGACCAAGCATCTCATAAATACATTTGAGGTAATTTGGGCAAGCTATTACAGCTAAATCAAACAAAATCCATTAGCTTTGCTAGAAAAACTACTAAGCCTAAATATCCTATTGAAAATGAATCTGTAGGCAGCACATGCCTTGCTGATAGCTAGGCGAAATCACTCACTGACCATTCAAGAATCATTCAATTCTCTCTCTCTCTATCTCTCTAATTATCTCCATATCAGCTTGACTTGCTGCAGCAGCTGAAGTGACATCCATTCTCTGCTCATGTGTAACTATTTTGAAAAAGACATTAGTCATAGTGACTAGGAGACCCTATTAGTTGGCCTCCCCTTTCTTCCGCAGAATCCCAGTTTTACTCATGTATTCATTATTCAGGGTCCAGTGTAAGCAATCTTGGGTTTCTAGGGACTATCTTAGCTGGAGCAGCCCAGGGAAGGACTGGATTTCCTGCTAGTCTGGGTAGATGGGGCTAAACAGTCATTCTAATTTCACCTAAAAATAAATATGATCTTATTTGATAAGCCACATTGGTGAAGCAAACATGTCAAGTATATTACTGTAATCATATTTTGAAATTTAGAATACTGGTCATTTTTTCCTAGGACAAAAATTTATTTGGGTACAAAATATCTTCTTTTTAATCCAGGTGTGGTTACATAGGTAGAATAAATCTGGATGCATTATATACCTATTGTGAAAAGACTTGGTTAGTGATAAAGAATAAATTAAACTGGACACTGCCAAATAAAAGACGACCATCTGTAATAATATTAAAGACTTATAGAATTTTAATGACTATCTTAAAAAACTAAATGCACCTAGGTGCTCTCAGATAAGATCAAATTAAAGTACATCTAATTCACCCAAGGTTATTGTTCTGTCAGTTTTACAGTTGTATGCATACAATATTCTTTGTCATATACAGAAATATATAAATATTTGGCTAACTTTCAAGAGATTTAAATTTTAAGTAAATCACTTCAATTAGCTGTTACTAGCCATATCCTGCAACATGAAGATTAATAGTGACCTAGATAAGAGTAGTTTCATGGAATGGGAGTATGAGCCTTGTTGGAGTGTGTTCAAAATAAATGAAAGATGAAGAAGGCATGATCCTGAGCTGATAAGTGTTACAAACCTGAGAAAATAAGCAGCAGGTATTTACTGGAAAATAAAAATATTTTCCATATACCATAATAATAAAGCAGGTTGAGTTGAGAAGCTGAAAGTGGAAGGGATTTTGCCCACCCCACTAGTATTGAGTGCAGTCTACTCCAACCTTATGAACTCTTAAGAGTGACCAGGCAGATCGTTTTCAGGACTGGGCTTCACAGTGAACAGAAAGTGCGAGGCGTGGAACAAACTTGAGCAGGAGAGGGACAACAGAGACAAAAGGAAGAAAAGATTTAGATAGAGTGCGTGAGAGCAAAAGAGCCAAAAACCTCAGAGAGCAAGTCACTGTATTTTTTAATACTATGTGAAAACAATAAAAGAGGGTGCCCTTTATTTATTTATTTATTTATTTATTTATTTAGAGAGAAGGAGAGAGATCACAGGGCGTGTAAGCGGGGGAGGGGCAGAGAGAGAATCCCCAGCAGGCTCTGTGCTGTCAGAGCCCAAGGCAATTTGGGACTCCATCTCACAAACCATGAGAATATGATCTGAGCATCAAGAGCCAGGCGTTTAACTGAGGCATTCCGAGGCAGCCCTTTAAATTTAGAAAATTTATCTGAGGAGCACCTAGGTGGCTCAGTTGTTAAGCATCCGGTTTAGGCTCAGGCCATAATCTCATGGTTCCTGGGTTTGAGCCCCGTGATGTGCTTTGTACTGACAGCTGAGAGCCTGGAACCTGCTTCAGATCCGGTGTCTCCCTCTTGTTGTCCCTCCTCCACTCACGCTATGTCTCTCTCTGTCTCAAAAATAAGCATTAAAAATTTTTTTTAAAAAGTAAATGAAAAATGAGATTTAAAAGGGAAAGGAAAAAAGAGATATTAACAAATATTGTTGATAGTCAAAAAGTTTCTGTGAAAGAGAAAAACAAAACAAAAAAATGAATAAATACAAACAGTGTAATTCGGGAAAACTTCCCTGAAATTAAAACAAAATGAAATGACGTATTGGAACACATGTACTTGAGAATATTGACTCAGAACAACCAATATCTACACATTATTTAGTGAAACTAATAGACTTTTGAAAACAGGAAAAAGTACTTTTTTGCATCTATGCAGAAATAGCACAGGATTTATAAGGAAAAAAATAGATTATCATTAGAATTTTTGACAGCAGCACATTATACCAGGAAAAAAAAGGAAATAACACATTGAAGACACTTGAGGGAAGAGAATGAAAGTGTATAAAGGCCATAGACAAACTGCTGCCAACATGTAGGAACTCAGCAAATATTATTCCCATAGATCTTTCTTTGGAATTTATGACAGAATGAGATTCAGACATCTAAAATGACTAGGACATTGACATATGTCCGGGGGTGCAGGGCATGAGCATTAAATATACTGTTACCTATGTAGAACTAAGATTTAATGAGAAAGGTATCCTAGACTATAAAGAACATATAATCTGATAATATAGATACAATATAATTACCTTTAAAAAAAGATAGGGGAAGAATAGAGACTGCATATGGAAATAAATCTAAACTGCTTTATATAATCATAATAGGAACCTTAATATAAATTTTGTTATTCTGAAACTATCCCCTGTGTAACATGGGATAAAGGAACTGAGTACTATTGAATTCTATCATCTCCTAAATCTTTGAGAACCAAGATTTTCAGTGTAGTCAGAAGAAGATAAAAAAACAGAAAAGGTAAAGTACAAACCCTCAGCCCTATATTGGAGTTGGAAATATGAGAATGAATTCTCTGAAAGAGCCTAGAAATGATGATAAGCTAGTGAGTGATCCTAGAGCTAAGATTGTGGTTTTTATGTATCATTTCCTTTTAAAAGACACTGGGGCTTCTTGAAGAAATGGCCAATTTCAGGTCAGGAGCATATACAAGATGACCTAAAATATCTTGACACACCAAAGAGCAGAAGACCATTCTATAATATCAGAAGACTTTGGAGCCAACTTGAAAGAAACTACCATTGGCCAAATACAGGACAATGAATATCAAGAAGGATAAAAATAACTATCAGTTAAAACACATCAAATATATTTATATTTTGTAATAATATTTACAATAAACTAATTGGTCATCTCCTGAGAGTAACAGATAACTGCTCGATTATCTCTAAATTGGGTAAATAAAAGAAAGCAATCAAACATTAGTACTGCCACTCCTTTATGAACTGTACCATTGGGCAGCCAAATAATAGATGAAGAAAGCATTTCCTTATAAAATTATGCCAACCAGTAAATGGAAAAGAAATAATAGAATTAAATATTATCCTTTTGCAACCCCAATAAATTAATATATCTAAGCTTTGAACATCAACTGCTATAAAGATTAAAAAAGAGCAAATAGACATTATGTGCCTCCTAATGAAAACCATAATGTCAAAGGAATTGAACCTGAGTCTCAGTGAGTGTTTAGATCCAGCTGCCAGTCTGCAAGAGTACAAAAGGACAGAGAAACATGTGAAACTGCACCATCAATATGCATCCAGCAAAATTCAGATAGTTGACTCTGGAAAGATCAGACTCTCCAAATTCTTCACAGATATATTATAAGAAATGGCTGAGGAACCTGTAGACTACTGTAGATTAAAAGAGGCATAGAAGATGTATCAATTTTTTTAAATGGGCAAGACTGTACCACAGTGTTCAAAGATGCTCACTTGAGTGATAAACCCAAAGGAAAATGCAAGGGGGTCTTTACCACACACATATCAGGATCCTTGTTACTTGTGGAGGGAGGGAGATGTTATGATTGGGATAGCTCCATGAAAGTCGTTTTGGAGAGGCTGCTGTATTAGGGTTCTCTAGACAAGCAGAACCAGTAGGATACATAGATTATGGATATAGATACAGGTGTTATACATGTGCGTATACATATGCATATACACAGACAGGCTCATATGATAATGGAGGCTCCTGTGAGCTGGAGTACTCAGGAAACCTGGTGGTATAATTCGGTCCAGTCAGAAGGACTGGAAACCAGAGGAGCGAAAGGTGTAAATCCCAGTCTATGGGTTGGTGAAGATGAGATGTCTCAGCTCCATCAGTGAGGCAGGAGAAAAGGAGGAATACTTCCTTCCTCCACTTTTTGTATTAATCAGGCCTTCCGTGGATTGGATGATGCTCACCCACATTGGAGAGGGCAAGCTACTTTACTGAGTCCATAGATTCAAATGTAACTCATCTGGAAACATCTTCACAGACACTCCCATTAGCAATGTTTAATCTGGGCATCCTGTGGCTGGTCAAGATAACATATAAAATTAATCATCACAGATAGTAATATTCTATTTCTTAACATGAGTGGAGATTTCAAGCTATTTATCTTATAATAATTTTCTAAGCTATACATTTTTGTATGTGTTCTTCTGTACCTGTTTTATTTTATAATAAAAGGAATAAAATAAATAATATACAAGCATATCCTATATCAATCATAACATATATCTACATGAAAGGTACATTTTGTAGGTAAAATTAAAAAAATTAATATTTTTATATTAATCATGTGTAATGTTCCAACCTACTTCACAGAGCCCAGCTTCTTAATATAATAGAAAAAATATTATTAATATTATAACCTCTTTAAAAATATAGGCAGCATCTTAAACATCTTTTATGTTATCCCAAGGACTTAGCATAATGGTGAGAATAGCTACCATTTTTTTTTTAGAATAGCTACCATTAACTGAGAGTTCACCATATGGTAGGCACTATACCAAATTGCTTTACATTAATTATTTTATTTAATCTTCCTGCCACCTTAAACACAGTGATTGTTAATCACCTTAAAGAGTATTCCAGATAAGGAGATTGAGGCTTATAGAGGCTAAGTCTCATATGTGAGGTACCCCAATTCTACATAAAACAGTTAGAATTTGAACCCTAGAAGTCTGACTATACAGCAAGTTGTACCTCCAAAGCAGATCTTCAACAAATACTTGCAGCATTGACATTTTTTTATTGAAGTACAATTAACATAGAGTTTTATATTAGTTCCAGGTGCAAAATATAATTATTCAACAATTCTACACATTACTCAGTGGCCCATCACAGTAAGTGTAATCTTGATCCCCTTTATCTGTTTCACCCCTTCCATCACCCCCTCCCCTCTGGCAAATAACAGTTCTATTTATTGAGTTCCACATATTAGTGAAATCATCTGATATGGGTCTTTCTCTGATTAACTTATTCCACTTAGCATTGTATCCTCAAGGTCCATCCATGTTATCGCAAATGGCAAGATCTCATTTTCTATGGCTCAGTAATATTCCATTATATATATATATATATATATATGTATATAGATAGATGGATAGATAGATCTTTGTTATCTGAAACTAGATTACTTTTTAATACCATACACAAAAGTAGACTCAAAATGGATTAAAGACTGAATGAAATGTGAGATCTGAAACCATAAAACTCCTGGAAGAAAACATAGGCAGTAATTTCTTTGATATTGGCTATAGACATATTTTTCTAGATATGTCTCCTGAGGCAAGAGAACCAAAAACAAAATTAAACTATTGAGGCTACACCAAAATAAAAAGCTTTTACACAACAAAGGAAACCAATAAAACAAAAGAGCCATCTACTGAATGGGAGAAGATATTTGCAAATGATAAATCCAGTAAAGTGTTAATATCCAAAATATATAAATAAATTATGCAAGGCAACATCCAAGGGAAAAAAATAATATGATTCATTGAAATTTTTCTAAAAAATGAAATTTACTTTGCCTTACTACTTTCTGTTCATTGGATCATTACAGATATCTTAAAAAGTCAATCATATTTGTGCTTGAGTTGAATATATATATTATACCAAGTAACATATATAATATAAATAATAATTAATGTAAACAATACATTATATCAAATTAATGAAATACCACATATCAAGAACATATGGTAATTTTAACAAAGTATATATAATCCCATGTAAAGTAAACATTTGGGCCCTGTAGTTTAAAAACAAAAGGAAGAAAAGGGACCCATCCTCAGATTTATAATCCTTAGGATTAATCTCCCAGAGCCTGGTTCCTCATTAGCTTCCTTTAATTTCACAGTGATTTTCTTAATCAACACTAAATAAACAAAGTGAGATGGACCCAAAGGATCCTTAGAAGAATCAATGATCATATTTATCATACTTTCCACTTTTTAAAGTACTTAACATGTTAAAAATAAAATACTGTGGGTTTGGGCTACATTGTATACGCTGCTTTAGTGTCAGTATGAACCTTTGATACAAGTGATTTTCATAGTTTTAACTGTCTATTCAGGCAAATATAGGAAGTAACATAAAATAGAAAAAATAATGCAATTATTTTTATCAAGTTAATAAATGTAAAACCTTTTAAGTGGGAGCACCTTAAAAAGTCATTCTACTCCAAATAGCTTTCATATCACTCAGTTTAACTTTAGGTTTTTTAAGAACAATTCATATAGACTAGATAAGTCGATAATAAAATTATCTAGAAGAATGATGACTCTAGAAATACTCTCATTTGCAGTTGTTTGAAGATAAGAAAATTTAGTAGTATTACTGGAAAAGATAACCCAAGGAACCATGAATGTAAACACCTGAACTAACCTCCTCAACTAATAGGTAGCTGATGCATTATTGAAAGGGAGAAGGAGGAGGCAGTGGAAAAAAAAATCCATTCAAGCAAGAGTCACAACTGGAATTATGAGTTAACATTGCAATACCTGAATTTCAGTAAGATATATAATTTTAATAAAATTGTACATGAAACTCTACATTCCCAAACCTTACTATTTTAAGAACACTTTTACATTATGCAATTAAGCTGTAGAATCTACGTAAATATCAAATGGTCTTCACTTTACAGTGAGGTTTATGATTATGTTACATGTTTGCTATTGCAAATATTATTACTAACCTCATTAGAAACAAATTGCTTTCTGGAGCACCTGGGTGGCTCAATCAGTTGAACGTCTGACATCAGCTTGGGTCATGATCTTATGGTTCCTGAGCCCAAGCCCCATGTCGGGCTCTCTGCAGTCAGCAAAGAGCCCACTTTGACCATCTGTCCCCCTCTCTCCCTGCCCTTCGCCCACTTGCATGCTCACTCTCTCTCTCTCTCTCTCTCTCTCAAAATAAATATAAACTTTTAAAATATATTTAAAAAAAGAAACATATTGCTTTTTGTTGCTATCGTTTGTATTGGATTATACCCACCAAATATATGAATTTTTTCACTGCTGTCATTACCAGATTCTGTATGTTTAAGAATTCACTTACCCTCTAATATATTTTTTAATATTCATTTATTTTTGGGATAGCACAAGAAGGGGAGGGGCAGAGAGAGGGGGCAGAGGAGCAGGCTCTGCACTGACAGGATGACAGCAGTAAGCCCCATGTGGGGCTTGAACTCATGAACTGTGAGATCATGACCTGAGCTGTAGTTGGACACTCAACTGACTGAGCCACCCAGGTGCCCCACCCTCTAATATTAATTTACCACTCTGGGACACCTTTTTTCCCCCCATTTTTTCTACTTGCCCTCCTTTCCTTCTATCATTCATTGAACAAATAATTATTGACTGTCTACAGTATACCAAACCCTATGCTAGACAACACAGCATGATCCTGCCTCATGTTGCTTAACAAGGGGACATAAATACACAGGAAAATATCACCAAATGTGATATCTACAAAGTGGAAATAAGCTCTGAATGGTTTGGGAACATAAGGAAGAAGGATTGGGCTCCTTGGTAGGGGAGGTGGAGCGTGACACACTTCTTTGAACATCACCACCATCAACAATGAGGGGAACTGTTCCAAAGCCAGTAGATAGAATCAAAATCTTTCCCATAGGATTGTCTGCAACCAGACCCATTTCCTTCCATTGCTCCAACTCATTGCTCTCCTGAGCTGGTCTCCCCTATTTAAAGCACCACTTAAAAAATGTTGCCCTTGAAGGACTAAGATCAGGAAACTGACAGCTCACAAAGCAGTCTGCTGGCACCAGGGCTCAAAAGAACAGCCTCTAATAGCAGAGGCTCCACTCGTTAGCCCAAACACAAGTTGTTATAATCCCTTTCTGCCTTCTGTGCTTATATAATACAGGCCTTCTTCGATTACAAGACACTTTGAAGATCTCACCTTCTCCCATTACTTGTCTTCTACATAAAATGCCCACAGATGTGAGTCTGTTAAAATGTGTGAGAACTGCACTTGATAATTTATAAACCAATACTTCCTAAGGTTGAAATTTGTTAGGATTCAGTGGCGTTGAAAGACAGCATGTTGCTGCAGGAGCACCCCCTACTGACCACAAGGACAGATGTTGTAAAACTGGAGGTAGAAGTTGACAGGTCTGGATACAATACTTAACCCTTCCCATCTAATCACAACTATTTATTGAGTTGTATTCTGTGATACAAAAGTACTGAGATTATATATGCAAGTGGCCAAAGCAATAATCTTATTTTTTAAAAAATTTAAAAACTAATACGTTTAATAAGTTGGCCCCTTCTAGAAAAATAATTACAAAAGAAACACACGGTTTGGCCAATTTCAAGCATTGCAGAGGTGTTTTATTTTTTTGTTTCTCCTCTAAATGTAGTCTACACCTAAGTAGACCATGTTCTTACATGGGAAGATTCAATAGCATGAAATTGCCATTTGGTCCAGATACATCTATAAATTCAACATAACGTTAACCAGAACCTAAATGGGATTCTAACATAGATATGATAAGCTGATTTTAAAGCTCATCTCCAAAAGAAGAGACCAGAGAGGTTTTTTATTTTATATACAAAATATCAGAACACAATAGAAAGCTACAATAACTAAAACATTATGGTATTGGCAAAGTCAATGCACCAGAAACAAGTCCAGGTGTTTGGAGGGAAATAAGAATGTGGTAAAAGTATCTTATAAATTAATTGGTAGAGGATTCAATGAATGATGCTGAGACAATTGGATATAATGCCTATCTTAAGACATGCCCAAGAGTGCGTTACAGCTGGGTTAACAAAGCAAAAGAAATAAAAGCAATAGAAGAAAATGTAGGATGACATTTTTATAAAACTAAGAGAACATGGGCTTTCCTAAATCAAACATAAAGTGGTCCATAGTTTCTACCTCCAAGAAATATGTATTATTTTGCACCTTACATCATAGTTAACATGTATATAGTGTATTTCCTCCAGCTCAGTTCTGATCTCTTTACCCTTAGTCTTAACACCTATTTTGCTACTGTTATTGGTTGAGAGCATTTTTTTAAGATGAGAAAAATGAGGCAAATGGAAATGAATCGGGTTGGCTAATTAGTGTGGAGCCATGGACATAGTATCAGGAATTCAGAGGCATAACTTATCCTTTCAAACACTTGGATTTCCTCAAACTAGTTCAAAACTCACATGTTAGCTGGAGTATCCAGGTATCTGGTGTGTGCTTTGAATACTCTATTTTTCTCCCAAAACTTATATCTCAGTCTAGAAAAACAACCCCCAAAAAAGCAAGGAGCAGAGACAACATCCTCTTCATTTCGAGGGAAAGAACAGGTGAGAGGTAGAGCACTTCAGCTGCCAGAAAGCTCACTTTAAAGCTAATGTAAAGAGGCACATTAATGACCATACTAATCTGTGGAAGATGGCCACTTAAAACGCCACTGTCTGAACCAGGTTAGGAATCTGTGGAAGAAGGCACTACCCGCAATTTAACATTCCAGTAATCGCTCTGTAAAAAGACCCTTGAGCCACTGTGTGAAGGAAATGGTCTAGACAGCCCAGCACCAGGAATGTGCCATTGTGTGTGTAGCAGATTGAGTTTACACTCTATTCCTGATTCACAAAGGGGGCGAGTATGCCAGTGGGCCATGGGCCAGGACGTGGGTTGTTAAATAAGTGTTCTTGGAGGAAGCAATGTTCTTTTGGGATCTGCATCAGCACACCAGCTGATCAACAAATGCAACAGTTTTGAATGAAGTTAGACAAAAAGATAAATTGGACATGCACTTTTCCAATGTGTAAAGGGTGGGTATCCACTAAGTTTCAAAATTACAGACTGTCAAATTTCCAGGTAATTCTGAGTAAGTATCAATGTTTCTCTGCAAGGTTTGTATGTGGAAGACTTGTCTGTGCCAATTATTCATGGGAGTTCTGTGACTACCCACACTACTATATTTTCGAAATTACCTACATGATTCAATTGTACTTGCACACTACATTCACTTTCCACTTACATTCAGATGAGCCGATAGAAAATGGAGACAGGAAGAAGTCTCACTATTTCTGGTGGGTTGACAATACATTAGAGAAAAAGACATTATTGCCAAAAACAATTTTTTGCCTTACTTCATTACAAAAGAATCTTAATTTTTTAAAGACTTATTTATTTTTGAAAGAGAGAGACAGAGCACGATTGGGGGAGGGTCAGAGAGAGAGGGAGACACAGAAGCCTAAGCAGGCTCCAGGCTCTGAACTCTCAGCACAGAGCCCAACGTGGGACTTGAACCCATGAACCATGAGATCATGACCTGAGCTGAAGTCAGACATTTAACAGACTGAGCCACCCAGGCACCCCTCATTACAAAAGAATCTTAAATCCTACCTCTTTCATGAAGAATTTCATTGCTTAATGAAAAAGAGTAACTACTCCCAGACCCCAAGTTGTTCAAATTTATTTCCCACGATTATCTATTTACTTAATATTATTTGCCAATGATTAATATAAATGCTTTTATACTCAAGGTGTTTAATCTCATAATATTGCAATATTCTCGTATTGCATCCTGGGTGTTAAAGAAGAAAATAATGGGGAAAAAAGATTTACATAAAAATTTCCCCACAATTTACTTTTTCCCAGCTTTGGCAGAAATAATACTACTATCATGAGATTCGCTTATGCAAAGTTCTTTTCCCTATCAGAATGAACACAGGATTTTTAAAAACAGCTTTATTCCAATGAGATGCATGGAATAGATCAGACCTCTAACGTATAGAACTGCAAGAAATTATTTTAAGTGACTACTGTTGTGGTAATACATTACAGTCAACAGTAAACGGATCCAAGGTCCTACAGAAACTCTCAGTCACAGAGCTTAACACACAGTCCAGGCTCAGGAGTCGGAGAAGCTGAAGGAAGACCAGGGGGAGAAAGCCTTACAGACCCAGCTGCTGCTTCACGTCAAGGTGAGTCAGCAGATCGGCAATCACGTGCACACGCTACAAAATAGCTTCCTTTCCACTTCCAAATCTCTCAAGCATCTCCCTTGTGGGCTATGTCATACAAGGAAGAAGATCTCGGGAAATTTAGTTCAGCCTGGCCAAACTGATGTTTTAATTAAAAGCCATTTTATAGGTTTTCCGTGCCATCGACTTCACCACTGATTTTTTTCTCCTTCTGTCCCCTTAAGAAAATGAATATCAAATTGACTGATTTTGAGATTTTCATCTGAACATGTTTAAAGGTACTCAGGATGTTTTCTTTATAAATAACAAAGGAGCAAAATAAAATATTCCCCATGACCCTAGGGTACCATGCATAAATATTATGTTTCACAACCACATTTATGTTTCATGACTTGCAAGAGGTAAATTAGGTTCCTAATTGAGATCCACGCAGTTTCATAATGAGCATTTTATGAAAATGCATGCAAATTGTCACTATCATAAAAAAATGTATTCAAAGATGCAATGCATCTGTATTATGAGGTGGGAAAATGAGTAAACTTATAAAAGGCAGAAGGTATATTTATGTTCGAGGCCCCCCTCCACTCTGGGTTGGGTGGGCTTATAAAAACTCATCTTACTTCTCTGATATTTAATTACCTCGTTTGTAAAACAGGAATGATCTCTTTAGCAACCTTCAATTCCAGGAAACTTGTAACTTTGAATTATCTATTATTTTCCAAAGTCTCAAGAAATGTAATGGGGACAATGGCTCCTATGAGGTGGGTGTCTTGAACAGATTTCCTAACTGCTTGGTATAATCAGACTCTACCCAGGCAGAAAATAGCAGAAGGGTGACTGGATAGATAATAGCCATCAAGACCAGTTTTTTGTTTTGTTTTGTTTTTTTAAGAACTTAACTGAGAAGAACAGTAAAATGCCTGGACATGCTAAGGTAATCGACTATTTGGGGCAATCCTAAGCCTTTGAAACACATGGCAAGGAAAAACTGACCTTACCTGAGAAATACCTTACCCTGGGAAATAATGTAGCTGTGTTAAAAACCACAGGCATGTAGTAAGTGAATGCTTTGAATCTCTATTGTTTTACAATGAGCCTAGTGACCTCAATCAGGCTTGTGCTTTTCTGATCCACAACTCTGAAAAAGCAAATTTTGACTGTAAAATGTATTAAGATTTTAACTTATTTGCCATATGTGTTATCTGAAAGAGGGGGGAAAAACCCTGCTGTGAAAACCTTTAAAAAAAAAAAGTTTGACCACATTAAAAGAGTAAGGCACAAAAGGACAAAAGGATAATGATTTTTTCCCCCCTAAACTCCTGGCCTGAACATAAGTCCTCCAAAAGTCCCCCTTACCAGATGGCTAACCCAGCAAGGGAAGACAGCCAACTTGATTTCAAATGTGAGAGTGATTTTTTATTTAAATGAAAGATAGAAACTGTCTCAATTTTATTATATCTAAGAGGGGAGCTCAAGTGTTCAGCATGTGGGTCTGGTTTGAGTAAAAGTTTGTCTTTTTTTGAATAGAAATCATATGTAATCCCAGGCAGTGGCCTGAGCCATTTGCTAATACTAATTGTTGTTGGTTGAAAGTGGAGTAGGAGATTGTTAAAGTCTTCCCTGGCAGAAACCTGATCTGTGGAAATGTACTTCACAGGAACTGTGATGAGGTTTGCAGCTGGCAGGGAGTATGACAGTGCGGCCACATGCGTCTCCATCTTTCCTTTGGCAACCAAATCGAGACTCACATGAAACAACTCTGGGAGTTAGCTGATGGCCCAAAATGCAGATCTGGCATTCTTTTCCTCCCCACCTCCTTCTCAGCCCATGATTTGACAACAAAAACTGAAGCGGGTGTATGTCGCATTTCTAAGAACATATATTTTCAAAAAAGTATTATTTAATGATGTGGCTATTTTGAACTATGATTAATATAAGTACATTTAAGATATAACATTGGCAAGTTAGAAAACCACCAAGTAAGGCCAGATGTATAAACCGATTTGATGTTTAAATTTAAAACACCAGCATCAGACTAAAAGGTCTGTTATTCTGAGTCAAGTCACAGAGAATTCAAACACAAATTATGCTTACCTGTTATTCCCAGAACCTAGAAATAATTGCCTTTTAAAGTTATTATTAACTAGTCTGTACATCATCAAGTGGATTTTGTTAAAAATATTGAATTATAAAATGAATTTTGATTTTATGGTAGTCATGACAATACTTGAGAATCCAGTTATATTCTAGGAATTGTAATACAAATTGTCTTATATTTTAAATTATTGTGAGATATGTAAAATTGTTGCTAAATTACTGTTATATTCTCTACTGATTTAGCTTTTGTTCCCTAATACCTAGATATCCTACCCCCATCAATACTGTAGGGACTCTGTAGAACTCTGTCATTTCAGTTTCATTGGACATTACCCATGACTACTTCCAGATCACAGAGAAAGGACTGAGCAAAGCTCGTCAAGGGGAACTAGCACATAATATCAAGTAGATATTCTTAATGCACTTCAGAGACTAAACATGTCCCCACTACCCATGCCTTTATTAGCATTCACTTAATGAGTGTAAAAACCTGCGTATGGTCCTTTTACATTTGTTAGAGTTAATAATACTCTAGTTTTTCAACCATTTACTATTACCACTTCACAGACAAGGAAACATGGTTCTAGGGATACTGAGCAGAACTGGGGCTCAATACCCACCCCTTTCCACACACCTACTCATCTAATAACAAGAAAAAGTACAATTAAAGATCCTACCTTGGAAAAGTATAGAGTACCCCATCCCATGAAATAAACATAAAATGGGGAAAAAAAGATCTATGGTGTATCATTTATCAGATATCAAAAGTATCTTACTATCTTCAGAATATTGTAGAATAAAACCCTATCAGAATGCTGCCATTGGCCTATACAATAAAATTTTGTCCTGCTGCCTGGCAACAGCTCTTCAATTCTAAACATTTAAGAGAAAACTATGTCTTTTTCAAGTCAGTGTTCTTTTTTACAGTGTATTTTAAACAAATTATATTATGAAAATTTTATCTAGAAGTATATTATTCTTTTTAAGCAATTTTATGGAAAAAGTCTCCTTGATTTGATTTTGGGTTTTTTTTTTCTTTGTTTTTAATCCTCAGGAGAGGTTGGAGTAGCTAAGCAAAAGTAACAGTGTGCTATCCACAAGAATAGAAGCTGGTGTCCTAGCTTCTAATCCCCTCCTAAGATAAAATTTTCCTCTAATGAGTCCTTCTAAATGTATGTTCCAGTTTCTCCAGCTACAAAACATGACTACTATCAAATATTTACCATGATGTTCTCCTCTTCCTTTCACTGATGCACATTTGAACCAATGTTTTGCTCCCAGTCCTTCACCACCCCCATCCTCCAGCCCTGCCAAGCTTAGCCTCTCTCCCAGAGCAATGACACACTTGAAGCCAGGACCCATGTCTTAGCCCCCAAGACCAAGCATAGTGTCTGGCATGTGATTTAAATGAATAGAGCTGCCTAACTGGAACTTGCTGTTTTTGTAGAACAGGTAGTCCTATCTAATAGACCAGTGTTTCCCAAACTGTGCTGTGGATTGGAATCACCTGGGGAGCTTTAAACAATGCTGGTGCCTGGGTCCTACTTTAATTGGTCTAGGGTGACCTGAGCATCAGAAGGCTTTAAAGTTCCCCAGGTGATTCTAACAAGAAGCCAAGAATGAGAGTCACTCCAATAGCCAAACGCTTCACAAATTGAGAAATGCCCCAAGTGATTGCATGTTTGCAGGATAACAGCAATGTCTTAGGTCGTACCATAGAGATAGCTTTTTTCCCTCCCTCAATGGCCCCGTTCCCTGCTCTTTGGGAATGAGCAAAGTGACTGCTCTTGGCTTCTAAACCAGTATTTAAATCAATGCAACACAAGGAATGCCCCCAAACTTTTAATGAGATGCATTTAGATGGAATTTTAAGTTAGTTTTTGAGCAACTTTTCTTCTAGAAAAGAATATCATTTTATAAACCCAGGCAAAAGGGATGAAGGGACATAATTTGCAACTGTCACTGCCTCTGATACACTGGCTTCCATGCCAAGAAAAGTGACTATTTGTGTCTTCACACAGACCCTATATATTAAAATATCTGACCTTAAATTATATTCCTAACCGTGGCATTATTTTAAACAGCTTCTTGGTAGAGGCATTTTAAATGATCATTATCTTCATGTTTCGATTTACTTTGAAAACTGTTTAATATTGATCTGTTTCATCTCTTTTATTTCTGCCAAAGAAAGAAAACTAGCACATATGTCAAGATTTACCCCAAAGTGCTCAGGCCATTGTCTTACTGTGAATCCTCTAGTGCTCATTCAGCTTGACTCATTTGTTTATCTTGAATTGCAGTCCTGTGGTTTTTGTTTGTTTACTTATAATTAGTCACTTGCAAACAATTTGTACCAACAAGTAGCTACTTAGCACCCTTACCCCCATCTTTGGCAGAGACTGCTAACTGACCATTAAAGCTATTCCCTTTTCTTACTCGGCAAGCAACAAGCTACACTTTCCAATCCTTTGCAGTCTGATATGATCACAAGATGGTAGCCAATGCTCTATGAACAGAAGTGATGGGAGCCCCTTCCAGGCCTGACCCAATCTCCAATGCACATCCTTCAGTGGCACTTTTGTTTCCCTCTTCCACCAGTGATAAACTTCTACAGTATTAAGTGACTGAAGATTCGGGGGTATATCAGTGACAGGGATACTACCCAGCTCAGAGATGCTTCCCCCCCCTTTTTTTTCTTTAAGTTTATTTATTTGAGAGAGAAAGAGAGTGTGAGTAGGGGAGGGACAGAGAGGGGAAGGGAGAGAGAATCCCAAGCAAGCTAACTCCACACTGTCAGCACAGAGCCCGATGCAGGGCTCTAACCCACGAATTGTGAGATTATGACCTGAGCCTAAGTCCAATGCTTAACCAATTGAGCCACCCAGGTGTCCCGAGATGGTTCCCCTTATAATAGAGTTCCATGTAATATTGATGCAGAAATGGCTGTCTCAGCTGCCACTAGTGTCTGGGACAATTAGCACCCTTGAGTCCTCACTGCTCCCCTTTCAGTACTGGTTACTCAGCAGGGCAACACCCCCACGAGAGCCTCTTAGCTCCTAACCCTTGCCCTGCGGACCCTGCAGGAGCCCGTTACCCATTTTGCTTCAGAGTTTGGTGGTGGTAGGCATGTGGGGAGGGGGATCAAGAGAACATTTTTGAGTGCCTGTTATGTGCTCCTTCATACATTATCATATTTTTAGTCATCACAAAGCCCCATGAGGTAGGCATCACTATCACTACTCTACATAAGGGGAAACTAAGCACTCACACAAGGTTACCAGCTGGTAGCAGGTTCCAGCTATAGACTGGCTCTTCTGACTAGAAAGCCAGGGATCATGGGCCCTCTTGCGCTGACATACACTAACCCTACCTCCCTGTCTCAGGGTCTCCCTTGGAGTGGGGGGCCTCTGGGAAGGACAGTGTGGGAGCCTGTCTGTGGAAGCCAAGTTGTTTCATGGAGACCAGAGTGGGTGGAGGATATGTTCCTGGCCTACTCTTTTAAAACTTGGAACACATTTTTCCAAGTGGAAAAAATATTAGGCAGAGAGAATCCATTTTTGTAATATATGCAAAAGCACTTTGCAAACCATCAAGGAGTATGTAATATGCCTTAAAGGAGTTACTACTCTGCAGTACATTTGCACTATAATTCCAACACTTTGTGGATTAAATAGCCTGTTGTGAAGCAGAATTTAACCGCTGTTAGGCTGATTGTCTCAGAGGAAAAATACATTCCAATGGCCAAACAACTGACTTACAACAGACATTTGGAACCCAACCCATTCATAAACTAAGAACTGCCTGGATTAACATGAAGAGGACACATCATCACCATCTTCATCAAGTATTATTTATTAAGGGCAGTGCATTGGGTGAAGGCTTCAGCGTAAAGGAAAAAAAGAAGGGAAGTGTTAATCTAATTTTTAATGGCTGCAATTCCATGTCCTGGTTGTGAATGAAATCAAGCTGTTCCAAAACATCCCACTCATCTTTCTTTTTACTTCTTTCCCCTTAATTTAGCACTTATCTTTTACTCTCCTTTCTTTTTATTTTTCTCTTGCCGTTCCATTTTTTTTGTCTCTCTTCCACATCTATTCAATGTTTATTCTTGCACTAAACAAACGCTTTACAAGGGCTAACTATATTCTCAGACCCTGTGATAGAGTCTAGAAATACCAAGATGAGCAAAATGCAGTTCTCAGCACACTCCCAACCTAATAGTCAGAGAGGGAAACCTATAAACAAACCAAATTCTGTCCTGATAAATACAAAGAGACACAGAGGAAGTAGAGAGGGTGTTGTCTGGGCATAAGTTAAAGGAGCAATGTCAGTTCCTTTTTTGCTCACCTCACACCTGCATGCCCTCTTTCACCCTTTCTTGGTCCACACCGGGGTAAACCTTCATCACTTCTCTTCATTACTACTCTACAATTGTCCTAACCAGTCTCCTGGCCTCTGTCCCTCCCCACTGTAACCCAATGAGTATATTGCTGCCAGATGAATGTTCCCTTGGAGCAGTTCCAATTATATATTGCCCCCTAATTATCTCATTGATACTTCTTGCTCTCAGAATTTTATGATAATTCCCAGCATTGCATTTGGAGGCCTACCATGGCCTCATCCCTACACAGAACTCCCTTATTAAGTCAAGTGGAACTGCATGCTATTCCCCAAATCGCTTCCTTCCTTATGCTAGTCTGTCTTCCTTCCTCTACAGTGCTTCTCATACCACGTAGGCTGAAATTCTATGCATCCTATAATATTCCACTCAAAGGCCATTGGCAGAGCTTTCCTTATACCCCCCAGTGATGGATGTTTTATTGCTTATTTGCAGGAAGGAACCAGTGTTTGCTGAGCATCTTTCATATATAAGGCCCAGTGCTGGGCACTTTTCATGTATTTTCCTATTTAGTGTTCATAATATCTCTGTGAAGCCTGTCAGTTTCCTCATTTTCAGATAAGGAAACCAAGGCTCTGAGAGGTAAAGTGTGCTCTAGGTAAGAGAATAGCAGAGCCAGAATTTGAAGCCATATACATGTAGACTTTGAAGGCCATGTTTGTCTCTTTCCATCAATCCTCATTGTTTCCTTCATCATTTCTCTTGCAGCAACAGACTTGAAAAGTGGTATGTGTATTCCTCAATATCTCTCTAATATTGTGGATACTTTTAGTTCAGAAACTGGGTCTTAAACATCTTTGCCTACCGGACTGCCTACCACCATGACTGGAATTGTAGAAACTTTTAAATAATGTGACATTGATGTGAAAGTGCCACACTGGCATGACACTGGGGGATTCAGTCAACAAGCCATATGCAACTTAACTCATTGGTAAGCAACTGGTAGAATCATATGTCCACAGATACATTAATACAAAGAATCAGATATGGAGTTCTTACTGGTGCAATTCTCTAAAGAGACTCTGAACAGAACAAAAACTAGAGATACTGGCCCTTGGTGTTCGCATCTGGCAAAGTTGGAAGATAGGATAATGAGTGTCAGCAAATACTGAAAATGCTTTGTTTACTTGCTTAGATATTCAAAGTGAGCCATTTGCCAAATTTGTGGACCCAAGGACAAGACTGAGACACAAACAAATGTTTCTTCTCAGCCAGCAATAGCTTCTAATACCATCTGGAAACCTACACCACTTAAGAAAGAAACAAATATGCCTTTTTTTGCTTTCCTTCTAAGACCTCAAAGCTGGTAAATCTGCAATCTGTTGGGGAGGGAAAAGAAGAGAGTTCCAAAAATGGAGGCCCTCCAGAAAACTCAAGGCCCCTGGAAACCAAGACCTCAGATTGTGGAGGTGAACAGAGAGCGTGTTTATGCTGATCTCAGTGGCTCAGGAACAAAATAGAGGTTGCTGCTATCTCTGTTCACACTGAAAGAGCTTCCCTGTGACCGAATTTAGAGTTCAGTCCAACGCTGTAAATTACTACGATATTTTTATTGATACCATGAAAGTGTACCCTCGTTTCTCTATTGTCACAAAAGCATGTTGTTGAAACACTTAAAATATCTTGGCATGCTTTAAAAGTGCTTTTTACAAAAGAGACATGAAATTAATGGTGCATTTCAGTCAACACGTCCTTCGCAGTGCTTTCTTTCCCCTTCCTCAAAGCCACAGAATAAAACAAAGTGGGTCCAAACAAGACCTCTGAACATTTCTGTGATGGGAATAACATCTGGGTAGTCAGGAATGGTAATCAATGTTGCAATCTCCTCGCATACCCTAACGTACACGTGAACAGCATTAAGCTAGTTTTATCATCAGATTTCACTTTTAAGTGAAGTTTTAATTACCAACCCTTATAATGTCATTTCTGGGATGGGGCCTTGTAGTTTATCTCCTATTTTCTTGCTTCCCAAATCTCTCTTTTGCTGTGCTCCAGCCTCCTCTGTTTCCTGCCCCAATTCAGAAAGCTTCAGATCCAATGCGATCACTCACCATTCCATCACCATCATTTTTTTTTTTGAACACTATATTATCCTAACCACACAACAGTTTCCAGCCATCAGGCACATAATCTAAGCTGCACATTAGCCTGGAAATGGGCTTTTCCCCCCTTTGGTTATCTTATCCATAACATGTGCAACTATTACCTCATTCATCCTTGTGCTGGTTCCAGAGATTAACCCCGAAACTGTCATGATAAATGCACAATTTAAAAAATAGTCAGTTTCCTCAAACTTCTTGTCAGTCTTGTTTTAAATTTCATTCCCTGTTGTGACATGGCTACTAGAACTTGCCATCTTTTATACTGTCTTGTTTCCAAACATTAGAGCCAAGTATGATGTCATATGGTCTAGTAGCATAACACTTATCTAAAGGAAAAAGCACATCCAGAGCTTTTCCCAATGTTTTTATTTGTTATAATAACATGCATAGCCCAAGTTAGAAAACATATTTTTAAAGGAAACCAATGAGACAAGCTTTAACCTTTAACCATGAAAAAGATTCCTTAAAATTTGAAAGGAAAGACAAATTCTATCCCTTGGACACATTAGGCTTTGACTGGCAGAGGGGTTTTCATCAGCATTCAATATTAGCAAGATCTCTCCACTAGTCAAGCTGCAATTTTGTCACAAGCACTGTGCAGGTATTATGGAAAATGTTAAGAAGTGAGAGAGGGTGTTCATGTCTAAAGCAATTTAATATTTAATCATTTTTAAGAAGGAAAATAAAACAACAACCAAGACTCTCCCATTTTCTAATTAGCACCAATGGTGTCATATTTAAATGGCATAAAGGGAAGATGGTGTCATGGGAAACAGAAGGCATGGACCTAGGAACATGATATGGGGCAAGTCTCTTACGTCTCCTCATTTATCAGAGATAATCTGTTTTATGTCTAAGTGCTTGAGGAAGATCAAACAAACAATTCATGCAAAATCACTTTGAAACTATAAAGTACTATACAAATATATGGTGACATCTGTCAATTTTCAGTCCCCACTCTTAATTTTTAAAACGATCTGAAAAAATAAAGTAAAATAAAACTATCAGCGTCGGCACCCTGCATGCCATTTGCACTCTGTACATCCTTCTCTCTGAGCATTGACCACACTGTAGTATGATCATATCTAACATGATTGTTCCTCTTACAAGCCTGCAATCTCCCTCAGTTCTTCTTTATAGCTCTGCTGCCAAGGGCAACCTTGGGCCATGTCTGTTGATTGATTTACATGCTAAGTGAGTACCTATATAAGGCCCCCAATTTTTATTAATTCATTTCTCATTTTCTATCTTTTCATTAAAGCCTGAAGCTTTTGTCTTTGCCTCATTTTCTACTGTCTACAAAGAATGTTCATTTTTTTTCCCACCTCCCAAAACTGTCTCTACTGTTACTTTTCCGTGGAGGAGGCACAGGTGGGAATACAACCTAAGAACCTGGGGATGATGAGCTAATGTCTTCTAGGAGGGAAACTTCAAATAGGAATCCAAGGTTGCAGAGTACAGATGCCTAACTTAGAGAGAAGGGAATGGCTCTGGGGTACAGACTTCACTGTAGTTCATTACAGGTGTTGATATGGCCAAAGAAAGGATATGTCAGTCAGAAGAAAATGGTTATCACTAATGGATACATGGAAAAGAGAACCAGAAATATGGATATTGACAAAATGACTATAGCATTATTGGAGGGAGAGGAAAGATACCCTCCAGTGGAGGGGGCCGCATCACCCTCCGGTGAGGCAGTGAGAAGCACAGGAGTCTGAGATCCCAAATCTTCTCAGGCTGAATCCCAACTCTATCATTTACCAGCTGTGTGATCTTTTTTTTTTTTTTTCAAAATATTTCCCATTTTTACTTGGCATACTTACATGAACAATGTATTTAAACAATGGGTTTTACAATACATAGTTATATCACCTGGTTTACAACCAAATGTACTGTGAATATTTTCTCTTTTACAACAGTTAAAATACTTGCAAGGTATGGAGAAAACATAATATTTTAAGCTTGTCGGTGAAATTTAGATAGACTTTTTGCCCAAAGACACTTCAGTCTCTTTGCCATGCATTGAGAAGAAAGGGATGTCCTTGTCTTCTATAGCTTTCTATAGATGATAGAAACTTGCCTTTCAACTTAGCTTTTTAATTTGCTTCTTGGGCCCATTAATCATCAACCAGGTAATCCATTTTGGTTTTCCCAATTTCTCTCCCATTTTCTTCCTCTTTTTTACTATCTCTGGCACACACACACACACACACACACACACTTCCAATACTTCAGGATCCTATTCCTCACCTCTAATATCTGCCTCCTGCCCTCTCTTCTGCTCACTTTACAGAGGTTTCCTTTCCTTTCCTTTTCAAGATGAGGTCTTGATTGATTTTGATCAACTCTCTACCCAAAGCTTTAGCCTCAACTCCACATTAGGAGTAGCCTTTAATAATCTGAAGATTGAGTTCAATTGTTTAAAGGAAAATAAGAAAAAATCCTTGGTAGAGATACATATGTCGAAAAACATAGAACTTGGTCACAATGTAGATATGGCTTACCTTTTTTTTTTTTTTAAGTTTTTTTGAGAGGGCAGGGCAGAGGAGAGTAGTTGGTACTCTAAGGAAATGTTAGGGACCATGATGAAGATCTGTCCACTATTTCAAGGCAACTAACAAATGATTATCTCCCAGTTAGGACACTGGAGTGACAGCCTTTACAGGTTATGAAATTTGCATGACAAATACTGCATATGTAAGTGTCCATTAACAGTGACTTTTAATTTAAAAAAAATTTTTTAATGTTTATTTATTTTTGAGAGAGAGAGAGCATGAGCAGAGGTGGGGCAGAGAGAGACACAGAATCTGAAGCAGGCTCCAGGCTCCAAGCTGTCAGCACAGAGCCTGACTGGGGCTCGAACATAAAAAATGCAAGATCATGTCCTGAGCCAAAGTCAGACGTTTAACCGACTGAGCCACCCAGGCATCCCAACAGTGACTTTGTATAGCAAGGCAGATGCCAGCTAGCAAAAAAAAAAAAAAAAAAAAGAAAATGGTGCCCGAAGATGGTTCTTAACTCTGGAGTCCTGGAAACGGGAAGTGCTCATCCATCACATGGCCCTCACACCCCGATAGAAATGTCTGAGGAAAGCCGTGAAGTTGGCCGCACCAGCAATTACACATGGAACACCTCTTGGGCAGCCAGGTGTCATGGGGCACAGACTGACAGTTGTCTTTGTGCGAATCATGCTCCCAGTTCCAGCCATAGAAGGGGGGGGGGCAGGCACACAAAGACCCCAGCATGTAGGTTCCCCCATTCAGACAGCAGGTTTTATTTAGCTCCTTACTGTCCTAGATTCCTAAGGACAGCACAAATTGGAAAGACCAATGACGAATTGCAGGCTCCTCCTGGGACCAACTGCGATCATCTCTTAAGGTCGGGTCTCCCTGAGAGGGGACACGCAAGTTCACGGTGGCCCAAACGGCAACTAATTCCAGTTTAAATGCTTTGGAAATGGCCATGATGAAAATCACGCAGCAAGAGAAGTGCTCTATCTTTCTGTGGTCCACAGCTCGCCTTCCCCAGAAGGTCTTAGGGGAAGCAGGAGCCAGGATATCTGGGGACAGGGGCTCATCACCGAGTTTTGTCCTAAGGAATGCTTTGACCTCAGCCAGGGACTCAGCCTTCCCTGGGGCTCTCCTTCCTCAACAGCAATCAGCTGTGCTACATTCTTCTGTAAGTCACTTAACTGCTCTGATCTTTGTGTTTTCATATGTAAAATAGTTTTATCGAATACAAATGTAGATTTATGTAAAATCACACAATGCCTGACTTGTAATAAGAGCTCAATATTAGTGGCTTTTATTATTATTATTATTACTACTACAGATCTTTCTTGACTTAATTACATCCCAATAAACCAATTTAATTCAATTCCAATTCCAATTGTAATTGAAAATATCTGAAAATGCATTCACTACACCTAACCTACTGAACATCTTAGCTTAGCCTTGCCTCCCTTAAATGTGTGCAGAACCCTACAGCAGCTTACTCTTGGGCAAAACCATCTAACACAAAGCCTATTTCATAATGAAGTGTTGAAGATCTCAGGTAATTTACTGAATACTGTAACCAAAGTGAAAAACAGAGTGTTTATATGGGCACAGAGTGCTGGTCGCTGGCCCTTGATGGGAAATGCACCCCACTGCCCCTCTCGAACTCACGAGAGGACCATACCACTATCGCCAGCTCAGGGAAAGATCCAAATTCAATATCTGAAGTATGTTTTCTACTGTATATGTAGTAACTGAGATCATTCAGTTAACGCTCCTTCCTTTGTTTTCATGCTTACCACGCAACCTTCTCATTATAATTTTGCTTCTCCAAAAGATTCATCTAATGGGAAAGAATGAGTTGATTCGTGAACAGAAATAGCTAGTATACTACTTTTTGTCATAAATTCATAAGTTGGAATGATTATTTTTATACATCAGTCCTTGGGGAATGTGATTACTGAATTCTCAGTAGTAAAATTACCTATACTTATTGTAACATCACGTGTTTTAGCTTTTGACTAATACTGAGAACCAATCCCTGGGATGTAGAAACCCTACCAGGGATCTCTCACAATACCATTTGGTCCGTTCCAGGTAATGGCCCTTCTCTTTTTCATTGGTTACTTCTCTGAACTGTAACACAGGGACTTAAAGAAAAAAAATTATTTTTCTATTATTCTTTTTTTTTTTTCGGTGAGATCCTCAGGTGTCTCACTAATAAAATGAGAATAACAAATAAAAGTTTGGGTGTGGATTAGATAAGGTAATGAGAGTATGAGAGTGCTTTGCAAATTGCAAAGCAGTGATAGATGTTGTTTATTTATTAAATGCATTAAAAGTATTTATTGAGTACCTCCTACATACCTTCTAGGCATAGGGTGGTAACTGAAACAGAGCCTTTGCCCTCACTCTGATGGAAAGAGACAAACAGTAAACAAATAAATAGATCATTGTAGTGTGATGAGGAAAGTCCTGTGAAGGAAAGTGAAGCAAGTTAAGAGAAACATAGAATGATGGACTAGGAAGCTTGACTAATGAGATCATTTGATCAGAGACCTAGAATGAGTGAGAGAGGGAGACAAGCAGGTAAAGAAGATAGATAAGGGGCAAAGGGAAAGACAAGCAAAGGCCCTCGGGCAGGTGGAGGCTGGAGGCGGGGAAGCATGCTTACTAACTAAGGGTCTTTCTAGGATAAGACTGAAGCAGGATTCACCTATTCAAGTATTCAAGAGAAAAACTATATCATCCTGAGCATTTTATGGCAGTAGGGCCCTCTAGAAGAGAGCAGGAAAAAGGATTGAGATGGCAGGAAAAGGACGCAGGGACTGGGGATATGACTGGTGGTACTCTGCATTGAATCTGGGGAAGCAGCCACAGTTAGAGAAAAGATACCCATGGGGCAAAGCAACAAGATTTTACTTTAATCTCTCTTTCCCTTTCCTCACATCAGTGTCACTCCTGCCCCAGAGACCACTGGACTCTGATCTCAGGGAGGAAAATATTGAAATGTCAGCAGTGTTGCAAGTGGTCTCATATAGCAGAGAAGGAGGGGAAAAGAGCACAAGAGAAAGGAAATGCCGACTCATTGTCACAGAGAGAAAACAGCATTTTTGGCTAATGGACTGCAGGGTAGTTGCTGCTGGATGGACGTTCATCTTTAATGCAAATAAGTTGCTCTCTGCCTGAATTACAATTTTTGAGGGTTTTTTTTCATGTATGGTTTTTTTTTGAGGAAAGGGGAATTTCTTACAAATCAATCTTTATTTCTGTGTTGGTGTATTTTTTAACTCTATCCAGAACAGTACAAACAAAATGTTCTCATTCCAATATGGCAAATCACTCACAGAATTAGATTTCATTTTGTGACCGTCCATAGCTATTTATTTATTTATTTATTTATAGAGAGACAGAGAGTAAGAGCAGGAGAGGGGCAGAAAGAAAGGGAGAGAGAGAATACCACGCAGTCTCTGTACTGTCAGTGTAGAGCCCCATGCGGGGCTCAAACTTATGAAACTGTGAGATCATGACCTGAGCCAAAATCAAGAGTTGGACTTTCAACCAACTGAGTCACCCAGGCACCCTTCAGTAGCTATTTATAAATGATATATGAATCATTCAAAATATGTTTTAGAGAAATATCAGTGAATGTTTCATTTCCAGCTAAGAAATAGCTGAAGGGTTCTATGCATATGATAGACTAACTTTATGTATTATTTGCAGAATTTTACGTTAAACTTTGCACGTGGAAAAGAAGTAGACATCCCCATATTGACACACAAAACCTTCTGCATACAAAAAGAATAATATTATTTGTGAGGAAACATTTTTATTTTTATTTATTTTTATTATTTATTTATTTTTATTTGAGAGCAGAGAAGAGGGGTAGAGGGAGAGAGAGAGAGAAAGAGAGAGAATCCCAAGCAGGCTTCACACTCAGCATGGCGCCTGATGGAGGGCTTGATCCCATGACCCTGGGTTCATGACCTGAGAGGAAATCAAGCGTCAGATGCTTCAACCGACTGCATGAACTGGGCGCCCCATAGGAAACATTTTTTAAAAGGAAATTGTGTATATATGATTCTTTTTTGAAAAATTTTTTTAATGTTTTATTTCTTTTTGAGAGAGAGACAGCATGAGCAGGGGAGGGTCAGAGAGAGAGGGAGACACAGAATCCGAAGACAGACTCCAGGCTCTGAGCTAGCTGTCAGCACAAAACCCAATGCAGGGCTCAAACCCACGAACCATGAGACCATGACCTGGGCCAAAGTCGGACGCTTAACCGACTGAGCCACCCAGGCACCTTTGTGTATATGTGTTTCTTATTGTTATGTTGTCGCTCTTGTCACCTTGGATTCTGATTGACAGAAAGGAAGCAATGCTAGCGGGATTTTCATGTATCTGTCTCCCTCTTTGCGGGCTATAGGCCCTTTGCAGACTCTGGTGAATGCTATGGCCCTTTCTCCCATAATTAACAGACACAAAACTTTGCTTTCAGTTTCATCAGCTTATCGACCTACTGAAGTTTACGTATGTCCTACCCATCCAGGGTCAAGAATTTTCGCTCTATAAGATTTCTGGCCATGGTGGGCTCATGATCTCAGTCACAATGGAACCAGAGTCACATGACTTTGCTTATTTGTGTTTGCCAGATTTAATTTGTAGATAATTACATTCATCTCCACCTTGTAAAAGAGGGAAGGCTAGGCACTCAATCCATGAGCTGATTCCTCCTAAGAAAGACAGCTGGGAGCACAAACCTTATGGGACCCACATATTTGGGAAATTATGTAAACTAGCAAGGGCCATATCCACAGTGTGCACATTTGTATTCACGAAAGAATGTGAAGAATAGCTCTAATGAATGTTTTCTTATATTTGGTCATTTTAATCCCCCAAATTGATGGAAAGCCCCATAATATAAAAATGGCACTCCTACATGGGCAATTATTGAAATTGTTTGTCTATATGACTTGACCTTGAAGAGCCTGGAATATGCAGGTTTTTCTCTTCAACCCACTGCCATAGAAACAGTGTGATGCTTTCTATGCTGGGCCCCTACTTGTGTCTCTTATCTTACATGTAGCTGAGTCTAAAGAGATAGAGTTAAAACTAGAAAGAAGAACATTTCTGAGAGTATGGATTTTTACTTCCTGCCAAGCATTCTATTCTCATACACCCTTGTGACCCTATGGAAATGGGAACCATAAAAATATTTTCTGGCTTGGAGGTTAATCTATAGTTCACTTTCTCCAATGTGCTCCACCAAAGACCAGATGGGATACTAAAATGAACTAGGTTCTGACTACAAAGCACCCTTGTAGCCTGAGGCAGGGGAAGGCATTACAAATATGTGTGTTATGTGGAAGTCCCAGCGGGATTTCTACAAAGAGCCTGTCTGAAGGCGCATGTCCACTCTGGGAAGCAAACCACTCTGAAATTCCCAATTCATTCTGAGCATTGACCCTGCAGCATGGGTACGGAGGCCAATTAGAACCATGTGTATGGGCTACTGCTCTGGGCAGACTGCAGTGCCCTTGCCACACTGCCTCCTGATTGTGGCCCCAGAGCCTTCCCAGTCACACACTTGCAGGCAAGCTCTCTAAAGGCATTGACTTTGGCTTCCAGAAAAAGCATATCTCTTGTGACGGAGAAGCACAGGTTTGGCATCACTCAGTCCTGGTTGAATTCTGCCTCTACCAGCTGTAGAGTGCTATGATCTGGGGGAAGTGACAGAATTGCTAAGCTTCCTGTGTCCTCATGTGTATGCAAAAAGAATAATTATGCCCATCTTGCAGGATATTACAGGTGTTGAGTATGAGAATAGAGTAATGTAGGGAAGCAAGTTAGCAACTGCTTAAGAGCTCTAAATTCTGTCAGCTTCAGTTTCTTCCTCTGCAAAATGAAATAACAAAATACTTACCTGATCAGATTCCTGGTAAGAATTCAGGGAGTTAATATACTTAGAGGGCTTTAGCTAGAGTTTGACACATATTAAATGCCCAATAAATGCTCACATTATTGGATAATGTATATGTAATACTTCGAAGTATGCTATGGTTAGGTAGGAGCTCAAAAATGGTAATATTATTATCTTTTTATTTTTCTCCCTAAACATCGTATGAAGGGAAACTAATGTTTATTTCTCTTGTCCTACAGACAAATTCAGTATGTTAAGTGTTCTCAATGCCATCTCTTTTAAAATGCCCTAAAACTTTGTGTAGCATATCCAGATTGTCTCTACCAAACTCAGTCTGTGCCACTCCCCAAATTTTCTGAGAACATTAAGCATAGGCTGAGTTAAACATATTAGTGAAAGCTAAAGAAAAAGGCACAAGGAATGTTAGTCCAGGATTAAAGATGTGTGACAGAAGAATTTGGTAATCTCTACCAAAAATACTCTGGTACTTCTTGTAAATCTCAGAAAAAAAATGTTTTCCAAAAAAAAAAATTCTTTTTCAAGTGGCCAAACGAAAGATTTGTATAGTACTTACTCAAAACAGCAATTTTCATTCTGCAGCCAGGATACTTTAAAGAGGAAAAAGACCAATTGTATGTACTGCCATGAAAATGATTCCAGGTGCAACGAGCCCTCAAGATTTATATAACTCAGCTCTTAATTTATTTCCTTTAATCCACACAATATTTCCCAGCTTCTCAATTGTCAGCCACATGTTTCTCAATAAAGACCATGGTGGCACCAAACTTCCAAGTTAGATGCTATGATTGTGTTTTCTGAGTGCCCAATGTAAAAAGTAGTTCGTGTTTTTAATAATCATCTCTCTTGTGGTATTTTCAGCAAAAGTCTGTGTGTAATGCCAAACCTTAGTCTTCTGCATGAAACTGGTCAGTGTGTGCGTCGTTTACTAGATAGCTGGATTTTCAAGCTCTGATGTTAATTTCAATCCCCATGTTTTAGACCGCAGTAAGGAGCAGCACTAGAATTGATAAACAGCTATCTCATGGGTGTGATGCATGAGGAGAAATAGCTAATTAGAATAGAAATCCATTGTAATCTCAAAATAGAGTCTTTCTTTGAAAAAAATTGCAATATAGGCATATTATCCAACATGCAAGTGCTCTTATCGTCTATCTAAGAAGGAAAAGCAATATAAATCTGTGTAGGTAACTACAAAAGGTCTATAATATAGTAAGTTTCAGTGATCTGAAGTTCAAACTCATTTATCAAAAATTAATTTTTGAGAGAAATAAGCTTTTACCTAACAGAAGTTCTATTTTTACATTTGCCCTGTTTGTCCTTCTTTACATGCAAGAACAATTTCTTGCAGCCAATTAAGTAGAGATGATTATGCAAACAGATAGAAAAATTACTGTTACATTTGTTTTACATTATATTCACGCAAAACAAACTGTAAAATTGAAAGTTCAATGAGAGTGACACTATTAACCCTTTCCTCTAAGAGGTCTAAGTAAGAATTCATTAGATTGGACAGGTAATATGTGGAAGTTTTATGTGAAAAACAATGACATAAATTCCTTCTTTTAATATTCAACATGAATTTATAACGTCCTCCCTTCCAATAACAACACCTATTCTACACTATCAGTTACCATTGAAAATTCCAGAAGAAGCCATTGTTACCTTCTTTGTGGTATTTTTAGAGTCCCTGGAAAGATAAGCAGCAGTCATTTCTCATCCTGTGACTTGTGATAATAATTGATGGAACATTCAAATGAGCAACTTTTCATACGCTATGTATACAATGTTCACGTCACCATCAGCTGGAGCAAACATGGCTTACGAGCAGAGGTTAAATGATAGATAAATCATTTCATAAGTAACATACATAAAACTCTTGACTCTTCATATCTATTAGTGCTTTGGTGCTGTCTTTATCTTCACTACAGCCTGCATCCTTCTTTTTCTTTTTAATATGATTCCCAGCGTTTTGATGTCATATGTTTTGTCTTATTCAATCATTTGGAGTACAGATGTGCCACTGTGTTTTTGATGGAGTGTTGCTATTCCAGAAAGCCCCATCCAAAACACAACCCCACACATGTAATCTAAACCTGAAGATGAGTCAGTCATTGTGCCTTTGCTCCGGTTCTTAAGAGAACTCCTCACATAGTTGGACAGAATAAAGAATTAGTACACACAACAGTTAGGGAATAACCCTGAGTTTTGAAACACCTCAATCTTCCTCTATGAATTTTCAAGGAAAAAAAATTGTTTTTCAGTTCTGTGTTCATGCTACTAGAATTACAGCCAATGTTTTTAGGCTGCAAAAGTCTTTCCTTAGTGAGAAAAATCCCATATGCATGCATTCCTTATACCACCTCAAAAATGAGAACATTCCACAATACTGATTAATGATTTTCCAAGTCAGAACGAGGAGCTTGAGTGAATTTCTTGCAGTACAAACATTTATTTCGTAAAGTGCTGGTCAAGACTCTATTGATCCTGACCAAATTCTGATTTCTTTGAAAATGTTTCAGCTTCTTATCACATTAAGGAAATGAACATTTTCAAAAAGCTTGCAACAACAAAGAGAACAGCCTGGTCTTTAGGCTTAATCTGGGTATTATTTTCAAGACACATTTTGGAGAGAGTCTTTGAGTGTTCTGCTGGAGGCTGGTCTCTGCCAGTGTTTATTTCTTGTACTGATGCAGTTCAGAGGTGATTAGTGAAAAAGATGCTGAAAGAAAGGGAATAAACGAGAGGACAGGTGTCATATTCTTTGTGCTCTCAGAGCTTGCACAGACGATTCCATGGTGGCAAATTTGGCACTATGTGGGTGGCTGCGTGACTTCAAATGCTCAGCTGCTCTGGCTCCCAGGGCACTGACAGACTGTCTCCTCCACTTTGGAACCCCCAGATGATGAGTCTCTGACCCTTTAAACAAAAAGCCTGAGCACCATATGGTGATTTTTTTTTTAAAGTGCTATCTAATGATACAAGGACTTTATGAAGAGCTTTTGGACATCACTCCACTGCATGGAGTCAGTTCATTCTACTGTTTCTGTTGTTAGAAACCACCTTCCAGTCTGTATCCTATAAGAGAAGTATCACCATGGACTAATAGAAGTTTAAAGCTGGGGGGAACTTATAAACCATCTAGCCTAAACTTCTAGAGCACTAAAGAAAGAACATGTGGGAAAACACTTTGCAAACTGAAAAATTCTCCCTAAATGTATTTTGTTTTAAAGATGGGAAAATCAAGGACTAGAAAGGTATGACTTACCTATTATTCCTAAGGCTGATAGATAACTGCAGAATCAATTTTAACATTGTCATGCAAACTTAGTATGAAGTTCATATAAAGTTTAAAAATAAGCCACGGATCCCATGACTTCTTTTTTCAATGTATATTTTAAATGAGGAATTCAGGATTTTCAGTGCAAATCTTATAAGCAATACATGAAACTTCAAACAAAGAAGTTGTCACCTACAGCCAGAACTCTTCTGTATAGGTGAGCATATAATTTGGCCTAAGGAAGGTGCAAATCAGGAGCCAACGTTATACAGACAGGCATGCTTGGTTGAAGTGTTTTCTTTGGGTAAAAACAAGAGTATGATATAAAAAGTTGTATCATATTTTACTACCAGAAGTCTCCCAATGCCTTAGTGTAGGAGCACCTGCAATCCAACAAGCAGAAAGGTGTAGGTGGCTGTCTAGAGAGGGGTCACCAGGTTTCCAAGTCTGATTCCAAGGACCCCAAACTAAACAGAGCCACAGTGGGACTGAGAGGCAAGTTCATACATGATATTGCATAGCAGGGGGAGAGGAAAGAGATAGAACTAAGCTCAGACCGAACAGTTTATCTCAGGCCTGGTGCTGGATGCCACGGTGACAGGGAAGCCAGGAGGATCTTTACTTCTATGCTTAGGGATCATCAGTGGAGCTCTCAGGTTTGAAAGAATGGAGTGAAAGAATGGTTCGTTTACTCCGGATGCCCCACAGCGTCCATCTTGGGGCCATACACAAAAGACCTGCACATCCACAGGGAACAGCTTCACAGAAACCTGGCTAAGAGGTGAAATCTGGTGGAATCTGGTGGAATGATGGTCCCTGCTGGGATCTTGGCTGAGCCTACCGTCCTGTTTCCTCATCCTTTCATATAACGCAAATGCCTCCCAGCTCTCTGCACAGACTGTAGGATTTCCTGACCCAGGCATGCTCCGGTTCCTCCATTAAAACCCCCTCCCACATTTGCCACGCTTTCCCTCAGCTGCCCACACAGTGGTAAAGAAGAATCAGGGTATGAAGAGACAGATTGAGAAATTCAAAGAGAAAAAGGAAGGGAATGTAGCAGGGTTAACTTTACTCATGGCTAAGATACAAATTAAATGCCTTGTTATAATCTGACCTTTCTTTAGCTTCTTCAGTTTTAACAGGGACGTCAGCAATAGAGGAGGAAATGGGCAAGAATTGGAGTGATTTTCAAGTTATCAAATGAATGTGACCTGCAAGATAATCCCTCCATCTTAAGCAGTGAGATTGAAGTACAGGGCACGTCAGTGATTTCCCAAGCCTGAAAGATGCCAGATGTCCACTATCTTGTATTTCAGTACTCAGCCCCCTTGTATTTGTTTTCTTTCACGACGTGGTGATGCTGGGGACGGGGACACCTAACGTTGCTTATTCAGTAGCCCTGTCAAAGCTACTGATGATAACTGTCAGCACATCTATCCCCCCCCCCACCCTCCCTGGTCAGCCTCTGCCTCCTGTTCTCCAGGCTAAAATCTGGCAGACCCAGGAATCCAGTGGTAGAACTGGAATAGACTTTATTTCTCAACCCCCCCAAGGGAAGAACCTCTACCCACACTTACTCCGTCGATCCGTTTCCATTTTAATAACTGAGGGAAAGGACTGCGTTAAATTACTCCAATATCAAATAAGAAAACGCGAAACAAATATTTACTTTTATAACTTAAATTTTTGCCCGATTTACCTTCCAAGTTCATAAGAGGGATGAAAAATGGTTAACACAGAGCACAAACACTACCAGAGAGCGAATATCTCTCTCAGTGTGGTGCTTAGGATAAACATACATTCACATACTGTTTATTATACTTCAAAAATTAAAAAAAAAAGTTTTGTGTGGGGAAAATTTTTCTAGCTGTATTTAGAGAGTGACCTGAGATGTGGGAAAGTTGTCTAGTGCTTATGTTATTTTTTTCACCCACTTTTAAATTCTTTGAGGCTACATTTCCCCTGAGTTGAGCAGAGATTGCCACCCACCTTGGCTCTTCCTGCCTCTGCCCTGACAGAACCTCTTTGTTGTTTTATCTAATCAGATTCAGAGGCCCTGCTATGGTTGGCTCGCTTGGATTTTTCAAGGAGGTTATATTTCTTATTTCCCAGGCTTCAGAAGAACTAAAAATAACTGGGTGAAAATCTGAAAGGCAAAGCTGCTCTGTCTGCCAGCATTGTAAGGAGATAGGATCAGCCTTCACCAAAAGAGAGCATCTCTGTCCTGTGATGATTAAAGCAAACTTCTGTCTCGTACCAATTTGGTAGCTAGAGCCTCCGGTTGGTTTGATGTCTCTATTTAATACACATAGTTTCCTTTATTTGCCCATTACAAATATCCATCTGAACACCTATGCTTCTGTGACCATCTTAAAAATAAAATTGCTTGGCCTTTACCTTGGTGCATCTAAGATTTAAAAAAAAAACACAGCAAAACAAAACAACTCATCAGGTCAATTTAAAATGGCCCCAGTAGACGATGTTTTATCTGAAGGGTCGCTCGCACCATTGGTGTACTTAAAGCTACTTTCTGAAATTTAGTCTCATGCTCGTTTTTTACCACTCAGTGTAGAACTTCCTCCAGCAGCCTGAATAGTGCAGGGCCCTAAGATTCATTATGAAGGATTTACTAATCAAGACAACTAGTCCTCTCTTTTCATGAGGGTTTGCTGGCAGCAACATCCATCTCCATGTTTTCAAAAGCCGGATTATGCCCATGAAACATGGGTGAGGGAACATCTGTCATACATGAAAGATAAAATATATCTGGCGTTGCCTTTTCATGTTTTATTTTTTAGAGCCATAAAAAATT
The DNA here is from genome assembly GCA_028646485.1 of Cryptoprocta ferox. Lineage (NCBI taxonomy): Eukaryota > Metazoa > Chordata > Mammalia > Carnivora > Eupleridae > Cryptoprocta > Cryptoprocta ferox. The sequence continues at coordinate 72,139,461 of CM053577.1, forward strand.
AAGAGACTAAGTCAGGGAAAAAGTTCAAAAAAGGAGTTTGTACCATTAACTCTGCTAGGGCGTCAGAGGAGATATAGGATTTCAGTTCTGAACTTACAAATATGTGAAACTAGAGATTATGAAAATAAATATTTAGCCATATTCGTAGTTGTCTTTTTGTAAAGGTTAACAATTTCATACTGAATTTAAAGCAAACAAACAGTGGTGAATTAAGAACTTTGTTCAAACTGTTTTCTTTGTCATGTTCACAGTGATAACTCCTCCTTATAAAGCTAAGCAATAAAAAAAGATAAAGACTTTCTAAGATAACACTAAAAAATGACATTATTATTGGAAAGCATTTCCATGCGACATGGAAATTTTAATAAGTAATTCATCTTAGATATAACATATGAATATATATCACATGTAAATGTAAATATCTGAGTTCAATCATCAGCTTTACCAGACAAATTGTTTCATATAGCTGAGCCAAGTCCCAGTTAAGAAGTTAGAATAATAAAATTGATTTAAGTGTAAGATCATTAACATATGGGAACAGGAAGGGTATCATTCCCCATGTCTTTTGTGTTTTTCCTAGTGAATGCAAAAATGGTTGGCAGAAATTCTGGGTTCTCTATGTGGTTTTTTGCAAAACATTTTAAAATTCTGACCACTGTTAGAACTGGGTCCTGCCAGGGCAAGAACCATCTCTACCTTATTTACAGCTCTTCTGTAGAGCCTATCAGTCACTGGTGCTCACAAAATATCTGTTGAATAAATGAATGAAAGAATGAATGTATGAACAACCTGGGTAGAGATGGTCTCATTTCCAGTGATAGATTTTACATGAGAAATATAGGTAACATGAAAAAATTTTTGGAAGCATAGATGATAACATTTTACTATCCATCACTAAAATATTTTTCCAATCTAAAGCTTTGCAAACAGTGAAATGGAAAATTTAAGCCATTATCCGAAAAACTGAAGCCTTCTGTTACTAAATAGTTATTCCATGCAAGGCTTTGTTTAAGAGAAAGAAAGGATGAATGGATTAGCAAGGAGCAGGAAATCTCTTTGAGGAACTTTCTGTGTCTGATATAAAATGAGACAAAGAGAAGAACTTATGGAAAAAAAAAAGGTCACAAACAAGCTGACAAAATACTATTTTACAAAAATGAAAATGCAGGTCAACATCTGCATGATCGTGCCTGTCCAATAGCCCTTGTGCTTATTTTCATTCCAGAAGCTTGTTTTGCTGAAAATGCCCTTTTAAAGCATAATAGTTTGTTCCAACCATGTTGTTTCAACAACCGTGCCTGTTCCAAAAATTTGTTCAGAGGCAAAAGGCACAAATGCTTTAGTACAATATTTCTGTAGGCCCATCCTTGCTCGCAGATTGTTAGTTGAGAATATCTTGAAAATATTTATGCAGTTCATGTGAGTTTGAAGTGGGATCTTGTACACACAAAGTTTTAAAAAAACACTTCATCTCCATAATAAAGAGAAGATATAACTCCCCATCTGTATTAAATGATTTCACATATTCAACATCTCTCTCACCTGTAAGTACATAGCTCTTGTATATTACACATGTGCACACATGCGGGAGACATCAGTTTTGAATGAAAAAGACAAACAGAACAAAGTGGAAGCCCACTTCAAAAGGCGTATACTAAGTACACCCATTTAAATTTTCTAGGTAAATAGATCAGACCCATTTTCATAATTATCTGCTAATCTCTTCTGTAGAGCCTATAAGTCACTGGTGCTCACAAAATATCTTGGTACTACCAGTGCCAAGTACATTACCAAAACCATTTTGTATCTTAACAATCCAGAGAGATAAGTATGGTGACAAAACCATTGTTCTTTCCCAAACAGTCCAATGATTTTTAAGCTGTGTTCCGTGTGTAGCAGGTCATTTTTGAGGATATTGATGTATGTAGATATCCTCCATCCTTTCCTCACATATTCATACATATGCATATACACGCACAAGCACACCTTTACAAACGTATCTGTTTGACTTCATTTATTTGCTTTTTTTTAACAAAAAATTGTTAATGTTTATTCATTTTTAGAGACAGAGGGAGACAGAGTGTGAATGGGGAAGAGGCAGAGAGAGAGGACACACAGAATCCAAATCAGGCTTCAAGTTCTGAGCTGTCAGCACAGAGCCCGATGCAGAGCTCGAACTCACGGACCGTGAGATTATGACCTGAGCTGAAGTTGGATGTTTAACCGACTAAGATGTCCCACCCCCTGCTTTTCTTTTTTTTTTAAATCAGGGTGAGGTTCAGTAAAAGAAGGTATAGATGGAAGGGATGGTATGCTATCTGTTCTCCTTTGGACTAGGAGACAGGACTTATTCAAAAGGCAATGGCTATAGGCAGATGGAATGTTCAAATGTGCTTTGGGCTGTGGAGAGAGGCATATCAGAGTGTGGGGGAAAACCCTTTATACTCACCTGTATTGGTCACCCAGCATTTTTCTGGCATCCAGATTAGGGGGCTTTGAGAATACCTGAGATTACGTTGGTGTGGACATCGGGCTTCATGGAGGCAGCGGTCGTGTGTAGCTCCTCCACATGGTATTGCAAGCAGCTACGAGAGACAAACACGAGCCAGGGCAGCAGAAGAGAAACAAGGCAAATCCACTGGTAAGCACAGGTAAGGACTGGGAGACACTCTGGAGGGAGGCTGTACGTCTTCTGTTATAGCTCCACTTATGCATTCATACAGATACATATTACACCTGGAGCCCTAGGATTCTGAGGAGGTGCCCCAACGCTGTCTTGGGACTCCTGGCCTCTATGCCTGTCTCAACCAGAGCCTCTCTATTTTCAAATGTTTTATGAATTGGGGTTCTGTGACGTATGTCCTTCGAAAAAGTATTCTGCTGCTTTTAAAATATAAATTACAAAACTAAACCATAATGTACCTCTTTTTCTAACTAAAATTGAATTTGAACATCTTTCACAAGTTATGCAACAGAATAGCTGCTCATGGATGAAAGAAGTTGTAAAGTAACTTTGAGAGTAGCTGCTGTTGATATTCTTGAAGATATTTTTGTTAGCCAGCTATTTAGCTATCTGTAACTCTCAAAGGTGCTTTATCTACTCTGAGCCCCAAAAAGGTCATTCATACTTTTCCATCCCTCACTTTTCTGCTCCAGTTCAGTTCTGTATATGCACCTGCCTACAGGATAACTTCAATTACACCTTAAGTTCAATAATTCAATGTATCCAAAACCTCTTTGGCTTACTTAGTCAATGGCCCCATCGCTCTTCTGTCCATCCGTTCAGCCAAGCTAAGAGCCTTAAAACCATCATCAACTTCTCCCTCTACCCCAAAGCATAAGTCACCCAAACCAATACATTTAGCTTCTGGAAAATCTCTCAAATCCTCTTTCCTTCTCTCTTTATCACCGCCCTTTTCTTTTAAAGTCTTCATTATCTCTTGCCTGACCATCACAATAGTTTTCTATCTGGACTCCTATCTTCATTCTTTTCTTTACCAATCACAACATTAACAACAGAATTATTTTTAAATGCAAATATGATCATATCATTCCTTATCTGAACCCTTCAATATGAAAAAAATAGCTAGCACAGCATGAGATCCTTCACACTACCCTAACTTTCTCAACTCAAACATGAGCACTACTGACCTAAATAGGGTCATTAGTTGCAAGAATTATGGCTGATAAAAAAAATTATGACAGGATATATTGAGTAGCTCATAGAAATCTTGGGAAGATTAAAGAACCAGACTCAGAAAAGGCAGGAAGAAAGGGAGACTAAGCAGAAAAACCACAGCCAAAAGCAGACTACAAAACCGAGACAGTAGAAACTGTTACTAAAACCACTACAGAACAATGGTCCTGTGCTTTGTATCTCCACTGCCACTCTCTCTGGACACTGTCTCTGGACCCTGGGTGTGGCACTGGCCCCACAGCCCCTGACCTTGGAAATGTCAACCCCAGTGATGTTGTTTAACACAGAGGGATTCTCCACTCAGTGTGTTTTTCTGCTCCATCTGAGTGGCAGAGCCTAAGTTAGATAACCATTTCTTGCCAAGAAAGGGAGAGGTGGTAAGGTTTGCAAAAATAAGAGCCAGAGTTTCGAGCTTCACAAGGAGAGGTTGGCCAGAAAAAGTGAAATTAGATGTCGGACAACAAAAATCAACAGAGGTACAATCTCTGCCTCAGCTGCTCAGGCTATGCAACTTTTTCCCAAAGAGACAATGCTGTTCTCAATATTTGAAAAACGATTCCCTGTTTTCTAATAAAGCAGCATGTATCTAGCCTTGGTTTAATGTCACCTCCTCTGTGAAGCATTGGCTGGTGCCTCTAGACAGATCTGGTGCTTCTATCATTCAAAGTCACTATGCTTTATTGTAGCACTTCATTTTTATTTAAGAGCATTTTCATCCTTTCCTTATTTCTGTCTCTAAATTGCCTTCTCATCTTCACCTTGGGCTCCTGCATTTGGTCCAGTACTCTAAGAAATCAAAGAATATGTGAGTTTCCAGCCTTATGAAGCAAATATTTAGATTCACTGTGACCTAGATAAAGACACACGGTGGAAGGAAGAAGTTTTGTTACAAGTCTCAGTCAGCATATCTACCATTCCTGTTTTAATATTCATTTATTTTATTATTAAGGCATTATTACTTTGGACCCCTTTCACATGAAATCTTTATTATAAATGTACAACTTATTTTATCTTCCTGTAAGCTATAAATGACCTTAAATGTTTGATTATTCAGTATTCTGTGGATTTTTTAAAATAGAAAACTCTCATATTAGGAACTGCCCATGGAATGGGGATAAACATATGAAGTGGAGGCATGTTAACAATCATTTTTCAGAAAATTAAAGTATTTCCTTTTCTGATTATAAAAGTACTTTTAAATAGATATTAAACAGAGAACTTTAATTTTATCTCTGATAATTTATTTCTTCTCCAAAAAAATCCCAATCAAAAAATTTGAAAGTGTAAATACAGGTAAGTGAATACTTGCATGTTTCATTTATTACTTTGTACTTCCCTTTTTTTGAACTTCAAAAAAAATTGCACTCCCCATGCCAATAATTAGAAAAATATAATAAAATATAAAGAAAATTAGTCAAATATGAGCCCCAGCCCAGATAACTTTTCTGTATACCCTATGCATTTTTCCTATGAGAGTATATATATATATATATATATATAACAAAATTCAAATTGCAAATTCTAAGTTTAATATTTGAAATTCTATCATATACTAAGAATTCAATCTTTAAAAACCAGAGAAGTTTTCAAAATTTAGAAGGAAATAGAAAAGAAAATAGCTTTTTGTTCTTGAAGAGTTGCCAGAACTGCAAATGTAAAACAAACTCAGATTAGCAGTATAGTCTGGATGTGTTATCCAGACGTTGTTAAAAGACTATTGATCTGAGGCGAAAGTATAGGATTCTCTTCTAATGTTCAAATGTTACTTTCTCAGTAGCCTGTCCCTAATTGGTTTTCATTCCGTTTCCTGCCTATCCTGCCAGCCCCTCCTCTCCACCCGTGTGGCTGTGGGTCTGCTGCAAAAGGCTGGGAGTTCTTAGGCCCTCCGACTTAATCTCTGGTCATTGGTCTGCCATGCTCCTGTGTCAAAACAAACCACGTGATATTTTGCTTCAAACAAAGTATATTTGTGATGATGACATTTCTAAGCTCTATAAAGAGTCCGCCTCTCATAGCTGAGACTCTCATGAGAGGCCTTCCCCTGAATCAGCCTATGGCCTTTTCTTAGATTTACACATAAAACTATGTTTTAAAAACCCAGGGTTGGGGCTCAGTAAGTTGCTCAGTAGGTTAAGCTGCCAATTTCGGCTCAGGTCATGATCTCATGGTTCAAGTGTTCAAGCCCTGGCTCTGTGCTGACAGCTCAGAGCCTGGAGCCTGCTTCTGATTTTGTGTCTCCCTCTCTCTCTGCCCCTCCCCTGCTCATGCTCTGTCTCTCTCTCTCAAAAATAAATTTAAAAAACATTAAAAATAATTTAAAAAAAAACCCAGGGTTAACGTTAATAATGTTAACATGTTAATATGTGACTACATCTTTATCGCTTGCAGTGTGTGTTACACATTTTAAAATAAAAAATTCAATTTTGATTAAAATTAAATCAAATTTATCTCCTTTCAAAGAGTATCAAGAACTCAGAAACAACCTTGACATATGGAGGTCATAATCTCATGGATTCTATTCTCTTTTTTTAAGAAAAGCAAAGCATTAACACCTTTCTTCCTCGGTAGGGGGGTAGGATGGGGAGCATAAATCCTGCATCCTTAGTTATGTATTACAAATAGCTTTCAGAGTAGGTGAACAGCCTAAATGTGTTTATAGTTCTAAGAGGAAGGAAATGAAACTGCTGGAGAAAGTTACTTTAAGTTACATTAACTTATGAGGAAAATGTGGCACAAATAGCAAAGCTTCTGTGGCTTCTCAAAGACATTAGGGTAGGTAATTTATCCAGAAGGTCAGCACCAGTGGTCATCACTGCTCTAACTCTGAGAGACTCTATTCTTGAGCAGTAAGCAATTAATCAAGATTTTTTATTTGTTCTGAGTACTTCAGAATTAAGACACAAAATGAAAGAATTTCCCGATTGATGCATTATTTGTCCAGATTAAAAGAAGCAACTTATTTGTCCATTTTCTAGACCCTGGGAGGGTAGAACACATACCAGCTAAGCAACTGCTGAGCTGATAGAGGAGATTCTACAATTCCTACATCTCATTGAACTCCCCCTAGACATGCGGCTATCATTGCTCTCATTGGGATTATAGAGAGTAGTAATAGATCACCACATTCATATTGGAATTGTAATTACTCCTGGCTAGAAAGACTGTATTTGCCAACGCAGAGGCCAAAGGACAATCTCTCTCCCTAATACTCAGGGATGGGCTAGAAGGTGGTGTGTGGGGGGCAGGGAGAGCTTTAGCCCCATGATGTGACAGCCATCCAAGAGTATTAAAACTTAGAAAAGCTTTAAGTGATAACTTAAGCCAGATAATAAAATGAGACCAAGAAATAAAGCCAATAGCTTCAACAACTAGTTATGGAACACCTACCTGTGCAAAACACTGGTAGAATACAAAAATTAATAATGCAACACCGAAACTCAAGGAGTTTATGATCTGCTGAAAGGAAAAAGAAGAAGAGTAGAAATTCAATCAATCAATTAAAATTTAAAAACATTTAAAAAAATCTTTTTTTATGTAAGATACAAGCAAAGAAGAACTCGATTTCAACTTGAAGTATCAGAATGTCACCAAAAGCTTGGCTGTAGTCATGAAATAAGTCTGAATTGGATGTCCCTTTGCTCCTTATGCAATTTTCCCAAAGTCAAGTAGATCACTTAATAAGGCAGTAGTGTTATAGAGCTAACTCTACTCTCATTGTCCTTGATTATTGAATGTGGAATAATGCAGGTAGTGGGTTATTAAGAAATTTTCTTCCTTTGGCTTTCACCATGAGAACCAGTTCATTGCTCATTAAAACCTGCTGCAGAGGCCAAACAAGGGAGGGGATGGAGATGAAATTCATTTTGGAACTTGTTAGAAGCATTGGTGAAAGATTTGGTGGAATTGTAGAAACAGTTTTTTCATTTTTCTTTTTCTTTCAAAGAAACCTTGTTTTCCATCCATGAGATTTATATGGTGACTAGAAAATGGCACGTGCATTTTGACTTTCTGAATAAGAGAGTTCTTCAAAAAAGAACTTTAAGAAAAAAGATCTCTCCCATTTCATAGCAACTGTTAATTTATATCTTTCCTTTTAAGATTGATTGCATAACCAAAAACAAACAAAAATAGAATAAGATATTTCTCAACTTAACAGAACACACCAGTATTTACACAAGTAGCAGAATCTATTTTCATGTTAAAATTGATGGACCTTAAATTTACTAATGAATCAAGCAAGTGTGAACAACAAAAAATCTACAAGTAATATTTGGAAAACCCAAAGAATGACTTTAGAGTAGTTATTATTATCAAGAAGGGAGCATGGACTAAAATAATAAAATCTGTGAAAATTGCTGCAGCTCCAGATTCTAATCAACCTCTCCCAACCACCATACATTGTGGTCATTGTATGTAGAGAGTGATTTCACATAGGAGTAGGCTACACATGTAACAGTATGGAGCCTTCCAAAACTTGAAAGCCACTGGAAGATTAGAGAGTAAATCCAATAAGATAAAACTGCCTCAAAAAAGAGGACAGAACCCCTGGGTGGCTCGGTCAGTTAAGCATTCAACTCTTGATTTCAGCTCAGGTCATGATCTCTAGGTTCAGAAGATCAAGATCCATGCTGAACATGAGGCTGCTTAGGATTCTCCTCTCTCCCTTCTTCTCTGCCCCTCCCATGCTCTCTCTTTCTCTCCTTCTCTCTTTGTCTCTAAATAAGTAAATAAATAAATAAACATAAAAAAAAGAGAAGTGAGGGGAGGGACAACTGTATGGACATTAGTGAAGACTAAGGAGGTTTAGCTGTTAACAAAAATAGCCCATGAAAAAGGATTCCTGTATTAGTCACAGAAATGAGTTTTTACTATTTAGAAAGGCTTTTTGATAGCTGTGATGTGCCTAACACTCCAGGAGATGAACAAAAAAATATCTTTTTATACACTAGATTGGAAAAACAGAACAATAATAATGGTGATGATAACAGGTATCAAATCATTGTTTACCATATATACACTATGATGCCTCACAAATAACACAATAGCTAACGTGTTGAGCGTTATGATACACTAGTCACCGTTCAAAATGTTTACATGTTATAACTCATTTATTCCTCAAAACCCTATGGTGTAGATAATATTGTTGTACCTGGAATTTGGAAGGAAGGTGTCACATTCTAATCTAAATTTCTTGTACAAGTCAAATACAGTATCTTTCAACCAGGTCCGCACACTGCAGGGGTTCCTTTTGCCCACTGGCATCTCCTTTGGCTGCCCAGACTCAGCTGTTGAGAGGCAGCACAGGTGATTACAGGTGCTGGTGACATTGGACTCCCAACTTCAGTAGAAAGAATTTTGATTGTCCGATGTCAACTTGTGTGCTACAGTGTTTTTTATCCCCATTTTTTAAATTGTGGTAAAATATACATAACGTAAAATTTACCATCTTAACCATTTTAAGTGTATAGTTCAGTAGTGTTAAGTACATTCACACTGTTGTGCAACCAATCTCCAGAACTCTTCTTGCAAAACTGAAACTCCATCCCCATTAAATAACCCATAGACCCACCATTTTACTTTGTTTCTCTATGAAAATGACTACTCTAGATACCTCCTAAGGGGAATCACACAATATTTGTCTTTTTATGACTCACTTATTTCATGTGCCACAGAATTTTTGGAAACATAATACACTTTGCTAATGCAAAAATATTAATAATTATTTTATAAGGAGGTTTTATTATTATTATTACCAAAAAAAGGCAATGGCAACAGATGACTTGTGTGTTTTCATGACCCAAAAGCAAATTTTGCATTTCTGATAACTTACCTAGAGCAAGAAAAGTTTAGAACCAACATATGCTGCTAATGATTAAAAAAAGACATATCAACAGTAGATATTTAAAATAAATTTATTACCAATAAGGTATTTGAGGCATTCTGCATTGACAGTTTCTCAGATACAAAGTTTCTGACACTTTACTATGCTTTATGAAGTATATGCTATGTTCACTAAAAAAATGTATTCCTAGACCTGTTTTAATTTTATTTATTTGTTTTCTCTTTTTAATAAATGGCATACTTTTGTCAATTATAGGCCCCCAAATCCAGTTGAAATTAAATATTACATATTTCCAAGACAAGAACTCATCAATACTTTCCATTTAAATTTCTATTCTTAAACTTAAAATTGAAAGCACTGAAATCATAGTCTGATGTTCTTGTAACCCATCATATAATTTTAGTTTTCAAAATTATTTTTCTTCCTTTATAAACTTTATTGGAATTAAAATAAAAACTCAATAAAATAGTATGAGATCATAATTAAATAAAAAAACAAATCATCAGACTGCAATTTTTCTTCTCTAAAAACCTTCTACGAATGTTACAGTTCAAATTTCAAACTAGTTTATTTTCAACAAAGTTCCGATTTTCTGTTCAACATTGTCCTTTCATGACCTCTGATGGCGAAAGCGTAAACTGACATTACAAATACCAACAGAAATAATGTCACAAAATCTATTTACCTTATAATTGAAGATCCTTTTCCTTTTCATATTTATTTACCTTGAGAATGAATGGTATCAATTATTCAACAATATAGAAAGTGTTGGGCAATTTCATGCTACTTCAAAACATAAAAACCCTCTTAACAGTCTGTAAATGTCTGTGTGTGCACTTTATATAGCAGAATGAACATTTCAATGATACAGCAACTCACTACTGTGACTACTAGCTCTCAAATACAAATCGAATAAAGTTTGATAAGTTGAACCAATTAGGTTAATTTACAAAAACATTACTCTTCCTAAATCTCCGTACATATGAATAATGAAGCATAATTGCATATTATGACCAGAATTATTTGGATGAATTTATTTAAACTTAGTTAATAAGATTAATGTTTTAGCCTGAGTTCCTCCTATAAAGGCTTTCCCACAGGTAATTTATCTGGGAATATGACCCCAGGGAGCAGGAATAACGAACGGGGGAGTAAAAACAAGGAAGAAGGAAAAACCGGATTAGGGATGCATTATCAAAATGACTATGGCTATGGCCAATCTGTGCTGGATTCCACAGACTTTCTTAGAAACTTTAATGGAATGTATGTAATAAAACGAGAAAGATTTTTTCTATGGGCTTCCATCCCCCACGGGTGGAGGTGGCCCCTTGGGACTCTGACTACCTACTGCATAACCACTTATACATTGCACATGCATGACATTTCAATGGACATTCCACACTTCTATGTCAGAAAAGTTCCAAGGAAGGAAGCAAGAGGCTCATATGTTGGCCAGAGGTGAGGCTTTCTCAAGTTGCACCTGCAGGAAGCTGGCCAAAATCTATGAGAACTGGTTGTAGAAACAATGACTTCAGTAAAATGTAGGGCTGAGAGGATTTTAAGTGATGCACAAAGTGATAACTGATGCAGTAAAACCTTTGCACTACTCAGATTCACCCTTTCTCACCATTAATTCCAATCTGTCACCAAGTCTCTTTCAAGATGCTAGTGAGCTACAATTTCTGCAAGTGGGTCTTGGGAACTAGCTACAGTCCCTACCATCACAGCTGCTTCCAAAGCCTTGTTGATAATCATCATCTCTCTTCTCCACTGCTGATTTTAAATTTCTCTCACCTTTGGCCAGCATCTCGCTGATCTGGAGTTGGTTGCCTAGTAGATGACCCAGACGTTCTTATTTTAGGTTTGGTTTACTTTGCCCTTATCAGTGCATAGCTGCTGTAACTGTCCATTCACCATTATCACCTATCACAAAAACACCAGGAGATGCATCAATCAAGTCCTTGGATATTTTATCCCTGCCTCCATTATACAGCAGTGACCCAGGCTCTTTATTTTAATAAGGGTTGGATTAATCCTGTAACTATATTGACATATTAATTCCCTTTGGCTTGATGATCCAGGAATGAGGAGCTCAGTCACTGGAATGAGGAGCCCCAAATGACCAGGTAATAGTCAAGTTCTGTGAAACTCTTTTACTTTGTCCTCTGGTGAAAGTGTTCTCCTTTTTGGAGGCCAGAACATGTAATCCAGAAGGGCCTAAAGTTTCAGAGACAGAAGAAGTAAACTTTTTGAAAATGGGTCACTAGGAGTAGTGGGGAAAGGTACCAATTGTACGTCCAACCCTTGCTTCCTGAAGGGACATAGCACCACATTTCAGCCACTGATACAGCACATATATCTCATCCTTTCTCCAGCCTGGAACTATAGCTGAGCCTTCAGCAGGCCATTCCACCATTGCATTAGGTCATCTGCTTCTGAGTGATGAGTATGTGGTAATCCCAGGGGGTTCCTGGGGTCACGCACCCATTGTTTCACCACCTTTGTCAAAAATTAATCCCTTGAACAAAAGCAATGTTGCAGGGAATGCCATACCAATGAGTAAAGCATTCTGTAAGCCCTGAGTTGGTGGCACTGGTGGAGGCTTTGCCAGCAGAGAATGCAAATTCATGACCATAGTAGGTTTAAATTCCAGTAGGGATGAATTGTTGCCATCTCCAGGGTGGAAGGGATCTAATAAAGTTAATCTGATATTAAATGGCTGGCTGATCTCCTTGAGGGATGAAATCATATTAAGGACTCAGTTTCGGTCTCTACTGCTGGCAAGTTGGGCATTCAGAAAAACAGTAGTAGCTAGATCAGTATTAGTAGTGGGAGCTCATTCTGTTGTACCCATACACAGCCTTCTTTCCAGACATGGTGTAATGTTTGTTTATGGACCAATTGTCCAAACAGTGAAGTCTCTAAAGATTAAGAGGGAGCATAGCTCATATCCACAGGGCAAACTAACCTATTTGGTTGTTGCCTTCTATTCAGAGAATGCTTTCTGGTGGGCATTAACATGAGACACAATGATTTGCATGCTATGTGCCCACTCCTCCCATAAATCTATCTGCAAGCCTCTTTATCCAGATTTCCTTGTCTCTGGTTTATTGATCTTGCTTTATCAGGGCCTCTGACCAAATGTCCAAGCCATTTGTCACTATCCAGTAGTCTATGTATATCCATACCTCAGGCCACTTCCACCTCCACATAAAGTAACTGATGAAGTGTTCTGCTTGGGCTCTTCGTACTGGGAGGATTTCCCTTCACCATATTCTTTTAGGGCTACCTCTGAGTGTGGCAGTAGTGTGACAACAGTCTATTTATGGCTCCCATCAATATGCCACCCTGACCTACATGTGAACAAGGCCAGAGTATTTTTCTCTTTCATGCATTGGCACAGGTATTTCTAGCCATCATCAGATCAGCTGGGCCCAAGCTTCCAACAAGCTTGTACAACTGCTTGCACATACAACAGAGCATATTGCTCTGGGTAACATTCAAGTCGAATAAATGGGTTGGTGCAGTATTCTCCAGTACCATATATGCTGTCTCTAAAATATAAATAAGCCTACCTAGCACTATGCCTCTTTCTTAGTGGTAGGTTCTGATATGTACCTGTTTCTTCTTTACCTTTATCTTTTTGGTCCCAGCATATCCCAAACAGTAGGTCAGCTAAAACTTCACCAATGTGGCAGAACCATAAAGTCTTGTGAGGTTTATCTTCTACCCTCTGGGTTGAATGTGCCTAGGTAGGATAACCTAGAATAGTTTCCACTTCCTGCTCACCAACTACAATCAGTATGATGTCATCCGCAAATCATAATATAGTAAACCATAATGATATTCTGAAAAACGTCAAGACAAATTTCCTATACAGAGTACATTCTGATAGAGTACATAAGAGTTAGTTCAGCCAATGGGGGAAACAGTGAATTGAACTGTTGTCCTCCCCAGGTGCATGCCAACTGCTTTCATGCTTTTTCTGAAGAGAATTTACAAGACCATATTTGCCAGATAAGTAGTGGCATACCAAGTGCCATGAACTCTGTTGATCTCTTCCAGTTAAGCAACTATATCTGACATGGCCGCTGTAATTGGTGCTGGTACTTGCTAAAGTTTATAGTAGTCCATTGTTATCCAAGATCCATCTGGTCTTCTGCAGAAGCCAAATAGATTGAAGAGGGTTATGCAGGGTTTACTACCCCTGTAACTTTTAAATCTTTAAGTGGTGGTGCTAATCCCTACCATTCCTCCCAGGATGTAGTATTGCTTTGGATTTGCTCATGTGGATGGAGGTGGGGCATTTTCAGGGGCTTCCACTTGGTTCTTCCTACCATAATGGCTCTACAGATCAGGGAACCAACACAAAGGTTCTTCCAGTTACAAAGTATACTTAGAGATTTTATATATCCCGATTATTCATCTGGGGCCTGGGGATAAAATCACAGGGAAGGCCACAGACCCACTGTACCCCTGTGAAACATACTTGGGCTAGAACTGTAATTTTTATCTGGCACCCATATGCCCCCACTCTAACTGGAAGACCATTACAGCATTTCAGGTTCCCTGGCACCAGTGTCATTTAATACCCCTTACCCAACAGTCCTTGAAAAGCTTAAGAATCCTTCTTTTACAATTTGTGTAAAAAGTGGATCATGCCCTCTATCCATTCCAACCCTCTCCAAATACAGAGAAAACTATGAATTAGTTGAGATTTCAGTTTTAAACTACACTGACTAGTTTTAATATCTAGAAATTACTATAAAGTTATAGAATCTAAAATTTGTCTAAGTCAGTAACAAAAGGGATAGGGATAGAGGTATTCAATACAGCACTGTTTAAAAAAAAAGGTGATCATTAAAAATAAAATAACTTCATGTTTATACTCCAAAAAGTTGAGTTGTCTTGGAGAGCTGGTTATAGTCAAACCTGTTGGGTGATTTTTTTGAGCTATATTCAATGGCTCCAGAGCAGGTGTTTCATTGGATAGGCATGCTCTAAGGGCTCTGGGGCAAAGCATTTGAAAGTATTTGCAAAACACCTTCGGAAGAATGATAGAGTGGAAGCTAAATAAGAAAGGAAGTGAAAACAAGTCTTGAATCCTGGTTAGGCATTATTACTTTGAGCAAGTTTTTTAACCTCTCTGCTTCAATTTTCTCATCTATAAAATGAGGACAACAACTTCATAGTGACCTTGTGCATGTTTTTCAATGAATTCCTTTGGACTGAATACCACCTCTCTTCTTTTCATCAACGCTTGCTACCTTCTACTTACCCCTTTGGTGGTCTAGTTTCAATTTAAACTTAATTTCCTCTAGAAAGCCTTCTCTAACCTCCCAGGGGGTGAGGGGACCTTTAATATCTTCCAACTACACCCTACTTCTATCATTGCTGTTGTAACACAGAATTGCAATTGTCTGGTTGCTTGTCTATCAGCTCCATTAGACCAAAGACTCTATTAAGGCAGGGAGTATGGTCATTTGTTCATTTAGCACATATTAGAAACAAAAATACAATCTAAATTGAATTGATGCGGAGAGTATAAGGATTAAGTGAAATAATGCCTGTGAAACTGCTATCAACCTACATGTTCAATAAATAGTAGCTTTAAAAAAGTCTCTATTGTTATTACTCAAATCTTTATCTGAGGGCACAGCTCCTGGCATGTATACATTTGTATCCCAATAAACACTTGCTGAATGAAAAGTTTAGATTGGTGATAATGACATCCTTAACCTATGTCTGCCAGTGGCAATCCTTTCAACTGTTGTTGATTTTACTTTCACGATCCCAAATGCTGTCCTCTGAAACCAACTTGTACTTGTAGGTGTGTGTGATTCAGAACAAGAACTAGGAAAAAAAAAAATATCCAAAAAAGTAATTGTAAGATGTCACTATAGAGTGGGAGTAAGGGAGGGGCAGAGGGACACCACAGAGATGCGACCAGTAGCGGGTTGGGGCGTGTGTGTGTATTTTCAATTTCTTGCCCACTAGATGGTGGACCTGAGAGCCCCATCCTGATAACAGAATGCTTTCTCACAGACCTGAGTTTCTCTTACAATGCCCACTCATTGGTTTGCACGTGGAGGAATCCAATAATTTATTATTATTATTACTATTTTCAAAACTTCCGCTAGGAAAGTAGAAAGGAAACCACAAGGGCGGGAAGGTTAGGAAGAGAAGGGTCGAGACTTGCGGAAATACAAGAACTAGGGGAGCTAAACTACATTTCCCAGGAAGCCGCGGGCTGGGCCTACAACACCCAGCATGCCTGTGTTCCGGTTCTCTTGACCCACTCGTGCAATCCACTTTTCCAAGGAGCGCAGCAAAGCTGTGGAGTCTGTGTTGGTGCGGCAGCGACGGCTCTTACCCTCCAGATTACTCTGAGCCGCAGATTCCTACCTTCGCTTGTAGAGCGAAAAAACACCACTATCCCCTGGAGCCCACGAGACACGTGACCAGCTCGGGTCATATGACTGCAGAGCCAGACGGCTGAAGTGTGTTACCCTGGTAACTGCTGGGCCCCCGCAGACCTTCCGGGAAAGCGCGGAATTCAGAGACAGAGGTAGGTGAGGCGTAGACACTTGTTTCCCGCTCGGTTGACACTGACCCTCTCCCCAGGGCTTTAGTTTCCCGGGTCACTCCACTCCTCCGCCCACACTCTACTTCAAGTGCGTCTTTGTCCTTTCGCCACTCTGGAACCCGCGCTTCCTGGAGCCAGGGCCCCACCGACCTGAGCCCTTTTGGTGGGACCCTCCCTCGACCTAGATCTTAGGGCGTAGACCTTAACCGCACACATACTCAGCTGATCAGAAATGTTAATGAGGCAGGGAGGTGTTATTCTGCAGACTGGGCAAAATATTGTCCAGGATGTTCACACACAGAGCCCCCCTCCACAGCTTGTGGAAGATGAAGCTGCAGTTTGAGCAGCCTCAAGGAGATACAGCCCCGAAACTGGGACAGATCTGAAAGTTGGTTGGGTTCGTTAGGGGGACGGGGAGAGCTTTGCGGTACAAGTCACTATTGCATAGTTTTGTTGGCCTTGCCTCGCTCCAAAAGAAACAGAATCCGTTCTGATTTGTATACTTCAGTAACTTTATTTTAGGTAGATTTGAATCTTAATGAATTGCATTTTGTCTGTAGCTGGAAACAGTCTATCTTGCAAAACTATTAACATGGACTGATAACTAGCTGAATGACAAGGCAGCACTACTGTCCTTTCTTTGCTTTGCAAAAAGAAAGTCTTTTGAATTTGCTCATTTATACTAAATTTTAGAAAGACTCCTTGAGAGGACCTGCTTTGTTTCAGGAATGTTATATAACACACATGCCAGAGAGTTAGGAAATATTGTGGCCACCCTGTAACAATTGGATGTTAACAATGAAAATGTTAATTCTGGACCCTGAATACAAAGCAAACTGTGAAAGCTGCTTTTCCAAAGCAGTTTTATTCATGAATTTGGAATCTCTTGTCCAGGTTATTGGTCAGTAACTGCATATATGCTAAATCGTAAGAGAAATGTCTGAGGTTAAAGTCTAGTTGTTCTTAGGATATGGTGTGAATTTCCTCAAAGGATATTTATCTCTTGTTATTTAGTGGTGTTTCCAGTGTTGTAAATACGTTGGAATGTTTACTTTGGGAAGTGAAAATTCTTGATTATGGCTCACTATTCCAAAGAAGAGCTGGATGAAGAGTTTGAGCAGTTCATGAAAGAGGTAAGCTTATCATTTTAAAAGCTGTACTGTAAATATGTGTCACAAGAAATTCATCCTTCAATGCTTTCTCCTCTACTATAGTCAGTTTGACAACCTTGAAAATAAAACAGCCAAGTTATTTTACCAGCAAAATGGGTTTATTTTTTAATGGCAGAGAAACTGCATTTCAGACCCTGCAGGCTATGGCAAAACTATAGGCAAGTCCTGAGATCAAAGGAGAGGAACTATTACTTTATGGAGAAAAGGAGGAGAAAAGGTGGGGGGGGGGCTGCTTTGAATCAAAGTCCTTTGGAGGAAAGAGGTAGTCATGTTATTTTCTTCTTGGCTGAGCTAATTGCTAGGCCTGGAGAAATTCATTCTTCCCCTGTTGGAAAATGCAAGATACATTTCTTCCTGTTGGGGTCTGAAATTGATGAGTTGATAGGACATGAGAGCTCCCCCTTCTGGCCTCCTGACTTTTTAAAATGTAGTTTCCTTTATTTAGTTTCATATTTCTCCCTTTTGATCCAGATCTTTCCACAAAAGCATCACTGACTAAGAAATAGGTCATCTCTGCCTCTCTGTGCCAGGAATGACCTTTTGTGGTTGTCATGTCCCATGTCGGAGAGAAGGTGTATGGCAGTTAGAACCCTTTTAAGACCATATGTGAGTAACAAGCTTAGGAAGGAAAACTCTCAGGCATTTCCCAACCAAAGTCTATATTTTGTTGAGGTCATACATGTTGGAGATCATCTTGAAATGTTGAGCTAGCATCACCTTATTGGGTACATGCTTTCTACAGTTTGATGAGCAACAGGTGCAAAACTTAAAAATTATTATACAAAACATAACTAAAAGCAACAATGACAAATTGTATGATGGTTCTGAACCATGATGACCCTAGGCCTGATGGTAGCCAGCGGAACAAAAGATCTTTGAGAATCATGTGAAATTTGTTGTAGTTAATGTGCTTATTCCCTAATTTTGTGCAGTTGGGTTTCTACTTTTCCAGCGGAGTTTATCCATGTGCAGTAGGTGGTGTCTGTCACACAGACACATCCTTACTCAGCAGGTAGGTAACGCAGAGCTATGCAATTGTCTAAAACTACTTTAGCTAGTGAGTGAACGATCATTGTTGGGCTGCTTCTGCTTTGGCTATAGAACTGACCAGCTCTCCTAATTTTAGGGAGAGATTTCTAATTGTGTCTATAAGTACTTATTCTGCTGAAGGGAGAAAGAAAGGCTCTCTCTATGGAGGCAAACCTGGAGTTGTGTATGCCTCTTGGAAGTTCTCATTTAAGGTAGCCATGAAGGTTTAGTGAGGTGGACCGTGGGAAGCTGCCAGTTTGTTTTGAAGCAAAACCATAACAGTGAATATATCAAGAGCACATTGTCCTTTTATCCTACAGCTGTCAAGGCGATGAATTGCTCAAGCCTCAGGGCCATTACCAAAACCTCTGCATGTAAAGCTGCACCTGGGGCTCCCTCATAAGAGTTAGCATTTGTGGACCCATTTGTGGGTATAGAGGCATTAGCATTATTCAACCAAGACTCAGTGTTACCACATACTGAAAGTCTTCTTAAATATATGGGTTTGACAGCCAGCTTACAAATGGTCCAACTTACATTGGCTCTTCCACAATGTGTTTTATGTATGTATTCAAGAGATTTTGTTTCCTCTACCCAGGGTTGGATTAAATTGAGGCAGGGAACAAGTTTGTGTGGATTTAATATTCTAACCTATAAAAGGGACCTGGGGAACAGTTTAGGCATGAGTGGCAATTAGGATTCTGGTGAAATTACTTGTAGGGTGAACTAAGGTGTCCCTGTTCCTGTGGACAGATTGAGGTTTTTGGTGACAAATCCAACAACCAGGAGTTGGAAAATATGACTAAGAGCATTATCTGTCCATGGAAGAGGGAAAAGAAGTAACAGTGAGAAAAGGTAGGCAAGCCTGCTTCAGTCATCTCAGGAAAGCTGTGCTTATCAGATGTCTGCTTTAATTCCTGGAAACTTTACCTGTAGGTCACCGATTGGTATGTAGGTCCAGCCTGGGTTTAGTGCTTTCTTTAGATGTGACATGTGAATCAGGAGTCTCTTTCTTGAAATTTGGTGGCACAGGGTTGGTTAACAGTACCTGGTAGGGCCCCTTCAGTGAGGTTGAAGAGAGAACTTTTTGAGGTGTCTTGCAGTAGACAAAATCTCTGGATTGCGAGTTGTGGTGCTTAAGGCTTTGTCTCCCGTGAGTACGCCGTGAGGATAGTTTTAGTAAAGCATGATTATTCTCAACAGAAGGAATCAGGCCTTTACAAGATTGAAGTGTATCTCCTTTTATCAGCTATAGATCAGGTGGGAGCCAGGTGCATCAGGTGCCCTGTGACTGTCTTAACAGGTGAGAGTTAATGAGTTACAAAAGGGATGGAGCTCAGATTTAGAAGGACCCAATCACAGTGCTTTTGGCCAAGTTAGTTGCAAGGTCTCCACAGGTTTTGCCAATTGAGTCTTAATAGTGCTGTTAGTGCATTGCGCTAGCCCTGGGGATTGAAGGTTGTAAGCACAGCGATCGTGCTCTAGAACCGGCCAAACAGCAGAGACCTATCGACAAACTTGACCAGTGCAGTAAGTTCCTCGATCACTATGAAACCTGAGAAGGCCTCCTTAAGTAGGAATAATCTCTTCTAATAGGATTTTAACTACAGAGAGGCCATACCTTATCTGCAAGGGAAAGCTTCAGTTCAGTGAGAAAACAAATCATGACCAAAATGCTTATATATCACGAGACAGGGGGAGCTGAACTTTGAATGGTCTATTCAGTGGTAATGCCAGTCGGTGGTGTGGATGGGTTTCCCGGAGTTGTGTTTTGGACAGGTAGGACAAGCAAAGTGGGCACTTTTGTGGGCTTGTTAATACTTCTGTACCAGAATTGGATCATAAAGCCTATCATCTTATCGGGAGAGCAATAATTGATGCTTGTACAGTGGTTAGTAATGAGATTTTATAGTCTCTGGCAGGACTGGGTTGTTATTTGGCTCAAGCTAGAGTTCTCTCTTTTTATCAAACTAATAATTATTAGATTTCTGATACTGTTTTTATCTCTCTGGGGCCAATTGTTAGATATATCTTGTCAGTTTTTCTAGATTATCATTTGAGGCAACATCCCTTAGGACCATGACACAGGATTGGTTATTGGTTCCTTTAAGAGCAGCGTCTTTAATGGAAACATCAGTAAGGTAGTTTCCTTGGGCCTCCAGGGAGTCAAGTCTGGCATGCAC
This sequence comes from Cryptoprocta ferox, assembly GCA_028646485.1. Taxonomy (NCBI): domain Eukaryota; kingdom Metazoa; phylum Chordata; class Mammalia; order Carnivora; family Eupleridae; genus Cryptoprocta; species Cryptoprocta ferox. Next base: position 72,159,970 of record CM053577.1, read on the forward strand.
AGGGGCTTTAATAGTAGCCAAGGCACTTGGCAAAAGTTTGACATCTAGTAAATTCAGGCTGTAAGAGCCATTTTTAATTTTATTCCCATTAGAAGTTAGGAAGCTTTGCTGTTTCCATAATATCCCAAAGTCACGGGCTGCCCGAAGGACAGACTGTCAATTTAGATAGTCTACCCTTGGCTAAGGTACAAGTCTGAGTAAGAGCATATAATTCAGCCTGTTGGGTAGAAGTAGCCAAAGGTAAAGGTGCTGCCTCGATGATTTCAAAAGGTGTTGGAATTGCACAGCCAGGACAATACCATTTTTGTTCTTTAAATAAGACCCATCAGTAAATCATGAAAAATCTGCATTGGTTAGAGGTATCTATAAATTGTCATGGACAGTCAAAAGGTGATCTGTCAGCATCAAGTGGTGGTGAGGGTTTTTATCAGAGGGGTAAAGAGGATAGAATAGCAGGGTCAAGGTTATTACAGTGAGGAAGAGTTTTTGAGGAGCAGCGAGGAGGATTTCATAGGAGGTAAGATGGCTGGCCCAAAGGTGTGGACTGTGGTGAAAATTCAGAGGGGCTTCTGCATGGGGCACAAGGATGGTGAAAGGGGTTCCCATGATTATTTCTTCAGTGGCCTTATCCAAAAGGGCAGTGGCAGGAAGGTCTCTGAGGCAAGGGGGTCCTCCTCATGCCAGTGTCCAGTCGTTGGCTATAATATCCCGTGGGTTGATGACAGCTTCCTTATTTTTGGGTGAGTACTTCAAGGGCATTCCCTTCTCAAATGCAAAAAGGAAAAAGAGGAGCTGATAATTAGGATGTCCAAGGGCAGAAGGCTTTATTAAGATTTTCTTTAAGACCCCAAAGGCTATGTCATTCTGATCTTACCAAATAATAGGGTAAGGTTTGCTGTTTTTAAGTAAGACATATAGGGGTTGGGACATAGGAGAAGTTTGGACTCCAGTTTTTGACATTAGTCGCCTAGCTGGAGAAAACCACCTAATCGGCTCTTAGTTTTAGGTTTCGGGATACCACAAAGCCTATCTCGATCTAAATGAACCCCTGTTCCAAGACCAGGTGCCTTAAATATCAAACCTGAGTTTAAGCAAACTGCAATTTTTCTTGGAAACTTTATGTCCCTTTAAGGCTAAAAGTTCTAACAGCTACATTCTATCCCCCTGTGAAGAGGCTTGGGAAAGGGAGCAGAGAAGCAACTCATCTACATGTTGTAACAAGGTAGGTTCTCCACAAAACTTTGTATCATCTAAGTCAGCTTTTAAGGTTTGCAAGAAGTAAGGCTTTCTGTAAAACCCTGGTGCATTACTATCCAAATGTATTTTTTTCTTTTCCAAGTTAAGGCAGAAAGGTATTAGCTTATCAACTGGAATACTAAGGAATGCACCACAGAGATCAATTACAGTGAAAAATTTGCTTTCAGTAGGACTAGATGCTAGTAGGATATTGGGTTAGGAACAGCAGGGTGCTGGGGGATAATATTTATTGCTGGGAGCTCCTGGACAAACCTCCATTCTCAGCCACCGGATTTTCTTAGAAGTAAAATAGGGGCGTTATAAGGACTAGTGCAGGTGATAATGAGTCCCTGGGCCTTATAATCTTCTATTTTGGGCTTGATGCCTTGAAGGGCTTCTGTCTTTATAGGGTATTTATTAATTTTGGGGAGATCTTTGGTGGGATCTGTTTGAATCTTAGGAGGAGGTGCTTTGAGGATTTTGCCCATAAGAAAGGTGGTAGCTGATCCAACTGGGACAAATGGTTTAGTGCCCTTAGAAATAGTTCCAGTGCTGTCAGAGGTGAAGCAAGTAAAGGATGTTGAAGGGTCACTTGATTCAGCTACTTGGCAATCTTGGTTGCTCCTATCAAATTCTAGAATTGCTTACGCCTTTTTGGAAAAAGGAATTCCGGCAAGATATTTTTCTAAGAAATCTCAGCCCAGTAAGTGAATTGGGTGAGAGAATTAAGGAGAAAAGGGTGGGTATCTCTTAAAGGACCTACACCAAAGGGACTAGATTTAGAGATAGGAACCTCACTGTTTGAATGGTTTTGCTGCTCTGAGGCAGGGGCTACTTTATGGTGGTGGGTTGAGCACCGGGAGTGTAGCTCCAGTGGCTGTGAGTACAGATAGAAATTCATTCCTAGTCTGGAGGGTTGGGTTGTTTCTCTAAGCCAGATGAGAGAGAGAGAATTGAGACAAGTCCCTTTCATTCCTCAGGGCCCAGTGTTTGGAGATTAGGAGAACATTGGAAAGATTGGTTAGAGGGCTGACGGCATCTGGAGCACTTGAGTTTGTAGCAGTCTTTGTTTCAGTGTCCTTGGTTTTTTAAATAAAGGCAGACATCAGGAGGGTTTTGGTTTTGTTTAAGGGCCTACATTTGTTGGAGATGAAGATTAAGGATTTTAGTGGTCTTTTAGTTGAATAATCTAGGGTGCTGGTGAACTGCTAAATTAACGAAATCTAGGGCAGATGTAGTTTCCCATTCCATTCTATAGTCGTTTTAACTAGAAGGGAAAGATCCAATTTAGCCAGTTAATGAACAGAATTAAAGGCTACCCGAGTGGCCTCAACATTTAACAGTTTTTTAATATTTATTTTTGAGAGAGAGAGAGAGAGAGCGCGAGCGAGAGCAAGCGAGCAGGGGAGGGGCAGAGAGAGAGGAAGACACAATCTGAAGCAGGCTCCAGGCTCTGAGCTGTCAGCATAGAGCCCGATGCAGGGCTTGAACCCATGAACCGTGAGATCATGACCTGAGCTGCAGTTGGATGCTTAACCTACTGAGCCACCCAGGCACCCCATGAGTGGACTCAACATCTAAAGAAAGACTGAAGTTTTCACTAAAAATAATCTGAAATCATTTGCAATAATAATAAACAACAGATGTTGTTTTTGCATGCAACCCTGAATGATGTTCCAATCAACAAGCTTAGGAAAAGCATTTGTATTTGTTCTGTGAAGACCTCTAGTGAGTGTTCAGCCTCCTGCCAAAAGTCAGAGATTTTTTTTTTTCTAAATCTTTTTCAAGAAAAGCATTTGTATTTGTTCTGTGAAGACCTCTAGTGAGTGTTCAGCCTCCTGCCAAAAGTCAGAGATCTTTTTTTTTTTTTCCTAAATCTTTTTCAGGATTTTTTTTTATCAGGCCAGTTTCATCCAGTGTTAGGCCTGGCCCTCACCAACAAGTGTGTGAACTAATATAAATTTGAGAAACTGAGTTGATAAGTTTGAATAACTATGTTAAATTCCTCAGCAAATCTATGAGGATCCTCAGTAACTTTGGGAAAGTCTTTGACTCTAGTTTATAATTCAGCTTTATTCCAGAGAACATAAGAAACTAGGAATTTAGCAGTTGGATCCTTAGGGGACTTAACTTTAAAGGAGTAGGTTCTGATAGGTTCAGAGGAAGAGAGCAGGGAGAGGTTCGGAGAAAAAGAGAAATTCAGAGAGAAGAGTAGAATGAGGAAGGGAAAGGGTATGGAGGGGCTGAGATGCTTCGGGGAAATAGGAAGATGGCACCAGAGGAGTGGCCAGAGCACAAGATGACTGCTATGTGTCTGGAGATGAAGAATACAGGGAAGGGAAGGAGCACTCAAAAGCCCTTTTGACCTCTTTCAATTGTTTTGTAACCTCAGTTAATTTAGAAATGGTATTTTGCAAAGAGGTAATTTTAGAGTCAATATGTATGGAAGCCTTCAGGTACTGATTAAAACAGGCATTCCATTCAATTTGTTTAATTTTAGAGCCATGGTCTTCTAATTTGGTTTTGAGAAAAGTAAGTTTGAGGAGATCAAAAGTTCCCCCATGACAGTCATTCAAGTTCTAAATTTAGCTAAGTTGGTTTATTTTGTTAGCAGTGTGCATACCGGGGATCATAGTTTTTAAACCTAAGGCCAGCCAGGATCCCAGGAGAAGGGATGTCCTGAGAGAGTTCAGAAGGTCACGATCCCTTTAGTCAATACCAGAAGTTCAGAAAAACATGAGTACTCACCAGATAGGACAAAGCCTTCATAAAAATAGAAAGAAAAAGCTTTTAAACAGATCCTGAATAAAGCTAAAAAGCTCAAAACCCAGAGAGAGCAGAGCTTGGAACCAGGAGAGACTTACTCTCAGACTCCAGGGTTGGAGAGAAAGGAATGAGCTCATTTGGCTCAGTGGGTACAAGCACCTGTTTGCTCACCAGCCTTCGAGTTGTCGAGAGAGTTCTCTGGATCCCACTTCTGATTACCAAGGAATGTCGAGCTCAAGGTTAAAACAGCCAGTTATTTTATCATTTATTTGGGAATGGCAAAGGTATTGCAATTTGGGACATGCAAATAATAGCCATACTATAAGCAAGACCTGAGATCAAAGGAGAGGAACATTATTTTATAGAGAAAAGGAGGAACTTGGGAGGGGCTGCTTTGAATGAAAGTCCTTGCAGGAAGGTAGGAGTTCAGGGTAATGATGGCTTCTCTTTGGCTGGCTCTTGCTGGGCATGAAGAAAAACCTTCCTTCCTCCCACTGGGGTGATAGAGTAGGCTTCTTCCTGTTGGGAAATGCAAGATACACTTCTTTGTTGGAGTCTGCACTTGATGACTAATTGATGGAGTGTGAGAGCTCCTCTTTCTGACCTCCCAATTGTATTCTAAATGAGGTGTCCTGTATTCAGTTTCACAAGTCTATCACCACCCTCTGTCAGCTCTTGCTCCAGAATATATCTGTCAGCTTCCTCATTCTCTCCCCTTTCAACTGCCATCATCCCAGTCCAGGGTGACATCTTCTCACCTGATGTACTATGACAGGTCCTTCACCCATTGCAACCATCGCCGTCTTTTGCATAAATCAGACTGTTTCTTCTCTTTGTAAAATGCTTTATTGGCTTCCCATCACAAAATGGTATAAAATCCAAACTCCTTCCCATGGTTTACAGAACCCTGGATGATTTTGCCCATGTCTTCCTCACTCACTTTATACCACTCTTCTCCCTTATTCACTTATGCTCCAGTGGACTTTTTCTCTCTTAGGCATTCCGAGGTCATTTCACATTAGGAGCTTTGCACTAGCTGTTCCCTCTGCCAATAATTCTGTTCTATTCTTCACCTGGTTGTTAAAGATCTCACCTTAAATATCACTACCAAGAGAGGTGTTTTTCTGTTTACTCACTAAAAAAGTAACCAGCAAGTGACTTGTTTGTCTCCTATATATTTTTCTATGTAGCACTTAGCACCATTCATTATTTTACTTGTGTAGGTCTGTTTTCTGCCTTCCATTGTAAGAACATATGATTTGTGATGTGACAGCTGTGTGTACCCTGCTATACCTGCAGTACCTAATAGATGCTTAATAAGTATTTGCTGAATGCATAAATTAGAGGATTGCATTATATCCTATGTATTTATATAAGAGGTGGAGAGGCCTTACAGAGCATTCAGGAGAGTCACATTAAAATTTTTTTTTAATGTTTACTTATTTTTGAGAGAGAGAGAGTGAGTGAGTGAGTATGAGCAGGGGAGGGGCAGAGAGAGAGGGAGACACCAGAATCTGAAGCAAGCTCCAGGCTCTGAGCTGTCAGCACAGAGCCTGACATGGGGCTTGAACTCCTGAGCCGTGATATCATGACAGGAGCTGAAGAAGTCAGACGCTTAACCAAGTGAGCCGCCCAGGTGTCCCCAGGAGTCACATTTTAAATGCTTATACTACCATTCTTGTTTATAAAGGGAGTTTGATATATGATGTAGTAAAAAACCTCAGTTTAATTAACAGGAAAAATAATGTCTACTTTGTAAGATTGTTGTAAGGTTTAAAAATAGCATTTAACAATTATCTGAATGTAATAGACACTCAGGGTAAGAATCTCACTTTTCATTTGGAAACTGATTTTTTAATTTCAGATATGGGCACATTTTGAAAATTAAGCTTATAGAAAGTGTTTCATTGTAAAAGATAAAAGCAATGTAGACCATTTTTTTCTTCTGCCCCTTATTTACCATCCCTTCAACACTCTGTCTCCATCTCTTTCTCTCATATTCATCTTCAACCCATAAAAGCTTTTATCTTATGTTAGAGATTTGAGTAAGGCACTGTCTCATTTTTTAATAATAAAAACCATAATTTTAGAGTCATGCTAACTTCTTTAGTCATTTTGCTAAATTGTTCAGATAGATTGTTCAATGATATGGCTTACATATCTTTATTAAGGAGATTGGTGAGACCAGTTTTTTTTTTTTTTTACAGTGTATTGAGTTGTCATATACAACTCACCCATTTAAAGTGTACAATTTAGTGGTTTTTAGCCTATTCACAGTTATGCAGCCATTACCATAATCACTTTTAGAGCACTTTTATCATCCTCAAAAGAAACCCTGTACCCATTATCGATTACCCCTTCTCCAGCCTTAGGCACCAGTATCTACTTTCTGTCTCTGAATATATGCTTATTATAGACATTTCACAGAAATGGAATCCTACAATACGTGGTCTTTTGTGACTGGCTTCTTCCACTGAACATAATGTTTTAAAGGTTCGTTCATGTTGTACATCTTTCAGTACTTTGTTCCTTTTTATAGCTTAGTGGCATTTCCATTTTATGGGCTTACCACATTTTTTTGTTTGTTTCTCCACATATCAGTTGATGAACATTTGAGTTCTTTCCACTTTTTGGCATTTATAAATAATGCTACTATGAACAATTATGTACAAGTTTTTGTATGGGTGTGTGTTTTCATTTCTGTTGTGTGTATACCTAATAGTGGAAATGGTGGGTCATATGGTAACTCTGTGTTAAACCTTTTGAGGGATGGCCAGACTGTTTTCTAAACTAGCTGTGCCACTTTACATTCCCATCAGCCATGTATTAGTATTTTAGGGTTCCAATTTCTCCATATGCTCACCAGCAAAGTTACTCTCTGGAGACCAGCTTTTGTGTATTGTTTTGTTTTTAATGGTAGTACCCTGGAAAGCAGTGTGGAAGATTATCAAAAGTGAGAATACCTAGCATGTATTAGACAGTAGGGTGAGCACTCTCCATTTCGTTTTCTGATCTCTGTCACAAGCTTGCAAGGTCAGTGGTACTATGACTGTTTTTCAACACATGAATAAACTGAAAAGAGACGATAATTTTTTCTAAGCAACAGCTAGTATATTTTGAAGTTAAAATTTGAACTCAGGTCTGTCTGGGGCCCAAAATCTATTCTCCTTCCACACTCTAGATGGCTATGGGGGTTAAGAGGAATAGACCAAGTCTGTGGCAGATTGTAAGAATTTGGCAAACAGTGAGATATGGAGAGGAGAGAGAAAAGGAACATTTCTAGGTGATGACCAAGTTTAGAGACTGAGTAGAAAGTGATGAAACTAAAATTCAGATAAAGACTACTTTTCCTGAGAACGAGAAGGAAGGAGAGAAAATGGCGTCCATGGATTACAGTACCTACAGCCAAGCTGCAGCCCAGCAGGGCTACAGTGCTTACACCGCCCAGCCCACTCAAGGATATGCACAGACCACCCAGGCATATGGGCAGCAAAGTTATGGAACCTATGGACAGCCCACTGATGTCAGCTATACCCAGGCTCAGACCACTGCAACCTATGGGCAGACTGCCTATGCAACTTCTTATGGACAGCCTCCAGCTGGTTATACTACTCCAACTGCCCCCCAGGCATACAGCCAGCCTGTCCAGGGGTATGGCTCTGGTGCTTATGATACCACCACTGCTACGGTCACTACCACCCAGGCCTCCTATGCAGCTCAGTCTGCATATGGCACTCAGCCTGCTTACCCAGCCTATGGGCAGCAGCCGGCAGCCACCGCACCTGCAAGACCACAGGATGGTAACAAACCCGCTGAGACTAGTCAACCTCAATCTAGCACAGGGGGTTACAACCAGCCCAGCCTAGGATATGGACAGAGTAACTACAGTTATCCCTAGTACCTGGGAGCTACCCCATGCAGCCGGTCACGGCACCACCATCTTATCCTCCTACCAGCTATTCCTCTACACAGCCGACTAGTTATGATCAGAGCAGTTACTCTCAGCAGAACACCTATGGGCAGCCGAGCAGCTATGGACAGCAGAGTAGCTATGGTCAACAAAGCAGCTATGGGCAGCAGCCACCCACTAGTTATCCCCCCCAAACTGGATCCTACAGCCAGGCTCCAAGTCAATATAGCCAACAGAGCAGCAGCTACGGGCAGCAGAGTTCATTCCGACAGGACCACCCCAGTAGCATGGGTGTTTATGGGCAGGAGTCTGGAGGATTTTCCGGACCAGGAGAGAACCGGAGCATGAGTGGCCCTGATAACCGGGGCAGGGGAAGAGGGGGATTTGATCGTGGAGGCATGAGCAGAGGTGGGCGTGGAGGAGGACGCGGTGGAATGGGCGCTGGAGAGCGAGGTGGCTTCAATAAGCCTGGTGGACCCATGGATGAAGGACCAGATTTTGATCTAGGCCCACCTGTAGATCCAGATGAAGACTCTGACAACAGTGCAATTTATGTGCAAGGCTTAAAGGACAATGTGACTCTAGACGATCTGGCAGACTTCTTTAAGCAGTGTGGAGTTGTTAAGATGAACAAGAGAACCGGACAACCCATGATCCATATCTACTTGGACAAGGAAACAGGAAAGCCCAAAGGCGATGCTACAGTGTCCTACGAAGACCCACCAACTGCCAAGGCAGCTGTGGAGTGGTTTGATGGGAAAGATTTTCAAGGGAGCAAACTTAAGGTTTCTCTTGCTTGGAAGAAGCCTCCAATGAACAGCATGCGGGGTGGTATGCCTCCCCGCGAGGGCAGAGGGATGCCGCCTCTGCTCCGTGGAGGTCCAGGAGGCCCAGGAGGTCCTGGGGGCCCCATGGGTCGCATGGGAGGCCGTGGAGGAGACAGAGGTGGCTTTCCGCCAAAGAGGGCCCCGGGGTTCCCGGGGGAACCCATCCGGAGGAGGAAATGTCCAGCATCGAGCTGGAGACTGGCAGTGCCCCAATCCGGGATGTGGAAACCAGAACTTTGCCTGGAGAACAGAATGCAACCAGTGTAAGGCCCCGAAGCCTGAAGGCTTCCTTCCACCACCCTTTCCACCCCCGGGGGGTGACCGCGGCAGAGGTGGCCCTGGTGGCATGCGAGGAGGAAGAGGCGGCCTCATGGACCGCGGTGGTCCCGGTGGAATGTTCAGAGGTGGCTGTGGTGGAGACAGAGGTGGCTTCCATGGTGGCCGGGGCATGGACCGAGGTGGCTTTGGTGGAGGAAGACGAGGTGGCCCTGGTGGGCCCCCTGGACCTTTGATGGAACAGATGGGAGGCAGAAGAGGCGGGCGTGGAGGCCCCGGGAAAATGGATAAAGGCGAGCACCGTCAGGAACGCAGAGACCGGCCCTACTAGACGCAGAGACCCCGCAGAGCTGCATTGACTACCAGATTTATTTTTTAAACCAGAAAATGTTTTAAATTTATAATTCCATATTTATAATGTTGGCCACAACATTATGATTATTTCTTGTTTGTACTTTAGTATTTTTCACCATTTGTGAAGAAACATTAAAACAAGTTAAATGGTAGTGTGCCGAGTTTTTTTTCCTTCTTTTAAAGATGGTTGTTTAAGACTAAACAATGGGAACCCCTTGTGAGCATGCTCAGTATCATTGTGGAGAACCAAGAGGGCCTCTAACTGTAACAGTGTTCATGGTTGTGATTTTTTTTTAAATAAAATTCCAAATGTTTATAAAAAAAAAAAGACTACTTTTCCTTTCCTTTTCCCCTCTTCCTGCCTGTTTGTCAGGGAAGACAGTGAATTCTTTTGCAACCCTTTAAAATTTACATTATTTTAAGTCATTGAAATAGAATTGTTTGGTTGGCAGCTGGAAATTTGTGTATTATCATCTTGGAAGTTTAAAAGGGCACCCTGGTGCCAGTTGGGGAATTACATAGTATAACGGAAAGGTCACACGTGTTATCAGACCTCCCTTTGAATCCCAGGTCTGTAACATTTTGGAGCGAGTTGCTTAATCTCTGTAAGTTTGTTTCCCTGTCAGGAAATCTTGATGGGATTGCTTAAAGATTGAGATAACCTGGGGATAGATCCTGATATAGAGCAGGTATGGAGTAAATAAGTGTTGGTTTCTTCTCCAGGAAAATTGTGTAGGCTAAAGATAAAGGACCAAGAACAGAGTCCTGGGGATGTCTAGTGTAAAGAAATGGGCAAAAGAGCCAAGACCTATTAAAATAGATAGGTGGGAAAGGTCACAGTGCTGAAGTATAACTTGGAGGAAGTTATGCAGTGAAATGAAAGGTAGAGATTCAGGAAGAATTGGTCACCAGTATCAAGTTCCATGATGTGATCAGGGAAGATGACTGGCAGTGGTCCTTTATTTGTGACATTTAGGAGGCCTTTGGAACCTGGATGAGAGCTGTTTTGGATGGGAACCAGATTTTAAAGCTTTGAGCAGTGAACTCAAGAAGCTAGTATGTAAAGGAAAAGTGAGAGTCAAGAGGAGGTAGGAATAAGAATCTTAATCTTGTTTGTTTTATTTTGCTTTGCTTTCTTAAAAAAAGTGGAGTAGACTTGAATGTTCATTCTTTCATTCCACAGTTGTGCTAGGTGCTGTGTTAGGCCCTGGCAAGGCAGAGACAGGCAAGTTTATAACCTGAGGAACAGAGGGAGAGGAGAGAGGAGGGGGTGCAGATACAGAGACAACATGGGATGACCAAGGAAGTAAGGACCTAGAAAGGTGGGAAGTGACCCCTCTGCAGGTTCTTCTCGGAGTGGTTGGAAGAATTTCTTTTCTGAAAGAGGAAAGCAGTGTCTAACAGGTGAGTGTGATGGTGGAGTGAAGGAAAGGAGGGTGGTTTTTGAGTGAAGGTCTTTATTTTCTCAGTGAAGAGAGAGGGCAGGTTACTGGCCAGGTGGTGGAGGCGGCAGGTCTATTAGGGTTAGAGTAGGGGATTTAGGATTGTAGTAGAAAAGGACAAATAAAAGTTGATTAAAGTTTATTAATCATTGTGACAAAATGCTGATTTCTCTGGGAAACACCTGAAACTCAATTCTTCCAGTCTTAGAATTCTGTGTTCTCCTAGAGTGACGCTAGATAATTTTGTTCAATCATTATTTATTCTTAGACCCTAGAGAATGTCTAGAAGGGGATCATATCCTTCTGTTTTTCCTTTCAAGTTTCTTGATAAGTTTTCTTTTATTTCTTTGTTGTTATATTTGATGTTTTCCGCCTGGTTAGTTTACTTGTTTAACTCTGGATGCAAAATTGGTGTTCAGAGATGTATGCTTGATTTTTAAGTTATTTTCGCCATATATATGAAATGTGAATATACATTGTTGCTGAGAAAATTGTTCATGTACAATGAAGAGAAACATTTTTAGCGATGAATCTGGGATTCTTTAAATTCAGTAGCTTGTATCCGATTTAGCTTTCAGATGATTCTTTTGAGAATTCAAACAAAACACCTACACAACCTGAAAGAAAAGTGAAGAAGAAAGATGCATTGCCGTGGTGGATAACTGAAGATGATTTTGAAGATGGTGGTAAATACTGCTGGTTTTTTTTTTTATTTCAAATTTTTTGACCACAAGGGGTCAGTCAAGACTTTTAATTCTGGGATTTTGTTGTTGTACTGTACACATATAAAGAAAATAATACTAGTATTGCGACTTTTTAAAGTTTGAATTTTCATATTACTTCATTTTATTATATATTATGCAATTGGTAATCTATGATGATTCTGCATTATCAGGTTATACTATTATATTAGGATAATTTATATTCAGTCAAAGATGATGAATAACAGGCATATTTCTATATTGTCCTGTTTAATGGTAAATTGAGGTGATTTAATAAAATGTTCTGACAGTATATTAATGTCGTTGCACTGGGAAGATTTTAACAAATGTATAGATTTTGGTGTCACAGTCTGTTAACAACAATAGCAAAAATGTAATTTATTGCTTTGATGGTAAAGAACTCATAGTTGATCCTGTCTGACATACACATATAGCTTTCCCAGAGCTAGCCCTAGTCACATCTTTACACATGGAGAACTACTCTCTGGAGCCTGTGCTTTGGTAAGCCTGCTGTACGGGATCCTGCCACACCCATAAGGAACCATTTCTGTTAACCTGTGTTCAAACTATTTGTGGATCTTTAAGCACCATTTTATAAATTTAGAGAATATGTGTATCTCTGGAGGAAAATTTGCCCTATAGCTTTTGTTTTTCCCCATGAAATTCAGCCCAGATTCCTTAATGTGGCAGCTAAGGCTTTGTATTATCTGACTAGGAACCTCCTTTCTAGCTTTCTGTGCTCCGGCTGTACTTATTCCCTGTCTTCTGGAAACATCAATGACTGTGCCTCCGTGTATTAGCTCATGCTTTCTCACCACAAGACTGACTTTGCTCTCATCCTTTTTGTCCAGTAAAGCTTGACATTACCTCCTTCCAGTCCTTCCCTAACTCTTCTAGATCCCTTTTCAACATAATTATTTTCTCTTTTGTTTTGATTTAAAAGACCCGCAACAGCACTTACACACTGTGTTGATAGTTATAACCGATAGGGCTACTCCTGAGGCTGGGAGCTTTGTGAGGGCAGGAAATACTTCTTTTTGTTTGTATCCCTTGACCCTCAGCAGTAAATAATAAATGTGTTTAATAAATGAATGTTAGAGTGAATTTGATAGTCATTTCTTTGTTCTTAAAACTGTAAATAAGGAATTGCCTTACTGAAAAATACAGTGCATTTTTTCACAAGTCCCCCAACCATGTAACATTGCTAAAGTTTGCATGTGAATAATTTTTTTTTAGAATCTTTCCCCCATTGGTGCTTGGAAAGGATATTATATGATGAAGTACTATTGGAATTGTTTACAAAGATTTGAGACTTAATTAGTATTAAAGTCTCTTTTCTAGAAAGTAATGAATCAGAGATAGAATATGCATACTCATCCCAAAGGAAAAGAATAGGTCCTGGAACAACACTGGAATGCAACCTGACAAAGTTATTAGTTTTTAAAAAAGAATTTATCAATCACAAGTGGATTTGATTAGTAAAAAATGCAAAGAAGGATACTTAAGCCAACTTTGACAATATCCATTTAAACGGAGGAGAGGGTTTCTCTACCCAAGGACATAACCTGGTCCCTGGTTCAATCACAAACATTTATTGAGTTCATGGTATGTTGTGCATACTAGACACTAGTTTACAGACAGACAGGATATGATTCCTGCCATCGAGAGTGTAGAAGCTTCACAGTGGGGAGGTAAACACCCTCATGAGGAGAGGAATGCATTACCCATCTTAGATATGCATCAATAAACATCAACATTGAGCTACTTCAGTCTTATAATTTTTCTTTCAACTGCCATAAGGATAAAATGTTCTGCCCAGAGGATGAGACAGTCTAATCCTTCTACAGATTATACTCTTCATTATGAATAACTGAATGGATCTTGGTTCTGGTTATTAGTTTCTTGTAAGCTCAGTTAGTATGGTCACATCCCTGACTCCAGCTTCAGAGCCAGGGTGAGACTCCACAGGCACCACAACAACACCCTAACCGTGGCATGCACTTTTTCATTGGAAGTGTCTATAGATACGTCTTTTGATTTTCTGCAACTGTTGAAGTTATTATTTGATGTGTAAAACCATTATTCACACAAAGCCATGACAAATAGATGCTGAATCCTTTCCAAGAGGACTCTAATTAAGAAACTGAAGGCAAAATTTGTGACTTCTTATTAGGACTTCCTTCTAAGCAAAAGTGGTATTCTTCTAACCCTAATATTTATATCACACAATATAATTATTTAACTTTTCCATATTTCACTTTTTTTACAACAAATATATGCTGTTATGATAAAGAATTTTGATATTGCACAACTTTTTCAGTGTTTTCTAGTGTTTTTGGAATAAAGAGCAAAACCCTATTCTGGGTCATGGGTTCCAGCCTGGGCTGTCTGACCCATTGATCCTGCTCTGGCCTTATTTCTGGCTGGACTCACCCTCACTCTCTAAATACAACCTCACTGGCCTTTTTGTGTCCTCCAGTGTGGCCTGCCCCTCCTGTTCCTGACCCTTTCTTTGTACCTTCCCTTCTTCCTACTCAGAATGGTCTCCCACCTAGTTGTTTCCTACCCTTCCTTCACATAAGGCAGAAGATACTCCTTATGGTGGCATGGTATAGTGTATTAAATAATTGTGTTTCAAAGTAATTTTTAAAATTTTGTATCATTATGTAAACTTTTGAAAGATGCACTGCAAATAAATAGTATTATAATTTTTCTTTTGTGAATTTTATGTCTGATGGATTTTATTAAATGGACCCGATTTATTTTGTAGCTACCATCCACAATATTAGTATAACAGAAAAAAAAGTTAGCATAACAGTATTACTGGGTAATACATTGTGGTCAGAATGGTTTTCTGGACATAAATAACCAAGTGTATCTTAAATCCCACCCCAGGACTGCTTGGAACAAATATAAGCTATTTGAAAGCTAAGAAGAATTCTCAGCACATTATGGAAATAGAAGAGGAGTCTCCTGAAAGGATTCAGTTTCTTCAGAGCAGTGGAACCTCTATCTTAAGTATTGACAGCTTAGAAACAAATGGTAAGAAATGTGAGGGATATGAATTGACAGGTTAATTACCATGCTTATAATTAAAATTTTTACAAAAATTAAATTGTATCTTTGAGCCTCCTTTACTGAAGCATGTAGACATACTTAATACCTTCCTAGAAGGTTTAGAATGATATCTTGAGAGAGATACTGATTATGAATATAAGTCTATATTTGGTGGGTGAGAGATAAAATATGTTTTAAATTTTTAAGATTTTGTTAATAATATCAATAAATGCATCATTAAAATTAATTTTATCAAAATTCTGCATGTTAATAAAAATATATTCATGCTTTCCATTTAGAGATCATAGTTTCTGAACTCAATCATAATGTTCTTGGATTGGGATTGGACACATTAGAAGAACAAGAGGAAAAGGAGCAATTTTTTGCCAGGCTTGAGGAAGGCTTAACATCTTCCATTGATTATTCAAGGTTAAATAAGGAATTGGATTCTAATGACTCCACACAGTTTAAAGCTTTACATAGGTAATGTATACACAATATCAACTGTCATTAAATGATTATGTTTTTCTACATTTTTGGAAGGCTGGTGTATGCATAGACTTAAATGGGTAAACATTATAACAGGTACATGTTAAATCTTATTTTATCTCTTATTGCTTTTCTCTGTTCATTATGTTGGTCATGGTTTCTCTTATATATGAAGGGAATATGTTAATTTGTGTTTGAGAGCCCACTTTGCATCCAGATATCTGAAATGTCATGCCTGAGATGCTATTGAGACTAATGGCACACTGCGAAAAGAAAAAAGGAGCATAATTTATTATTATTTTTTTAAGTTTATTTTGAGAGAGAGAGAGAGAGAGAGAGAGAGAGAGCGCGCGAGCATGCACGCGAGCACAAGCAGGGGAGGAGGAGAGAGAGAGGGAGAGAGAGGATCCCAGGCAGGCTCCACACACAGTGTCAGTGTGGAGCCTGATGTGGGACTCAAACTCACGAACTGTGAAATCATGACCTGAGCCAAGATCAAGAGTCAGATGCTTAACCAACTGAATCACCCAGGTACCCCACGAAAGTAATTTATTAAGTAATGTTCCACAGATAAAGTAAGTAAGAGAGTTCAGATAGCTGTCATAAACTCAGAGAAAATAGGGACAGAAAAGAAAGGAGGAATAGGGAATAAAGACAGGTTTTGTCTCTGTCCTACCTTTGTGTATGATTGACCCTGATAGTTATCAGGAAGCTTCACTTACTCTGGAAATCCTGTGAGTTGACTGAGCTGGTCATCTGTGAGTACAGCAGACCTTTGACTTTTTTAAATTATAAATGGAAGTCACATTACATCTTTAAGATTTTAAGAGCACCAAACTATAATTAAGGCTGAG
Source organism: Cryptoprocta ferox (assembly GCA_028646485.1). Taxonomy (NCBI): domain Eukaryota; kingdom Metazoa; phylum Chordata; class Mammalia; order Carnivora; family Eupleridae; genus Cryptoprocta; species Cryptoprocta ferox. The sequence continues at coordinate 72,175,903 of CM053577.1, forward strand.
GAGAATCATAACCTTTGCTTATGGGAGTACCTGGTCTCCTTATGACGCTTAGTTTCTCACAGACTAGGGGTAAAAAAATAGTAACTGTCATGAACTGCGTAGATTTTGAGATTTTTTACCCTACTTACAAGCTAACAGATCAGCTGGCCAGTTTTATGGATGCTGACAATAGGCACAGTTTCCTGAGTCAGTAACAAAGGACTTTTTTTCTCACAACAAAAGTCCAGTCTACATCTCATGTTTATTTGCCTCAGTTTCGCCTCGCTCCACAAGGCCTGCGGAGACAACATGGAGGGTCCATGATGGCTCTCTGCACGGATGGTGGGTTGGTTTACAGGAGAGGATCACCAAGATTGGGGAATCTGTTGCTTTTATAGTAAGTGGAAAGAAGCCTGCTCCTTTTCTGGGAGGACATGCTGCCTCATCTCTCAAGGTTGCTCACTGCAAACACAAGCCTGAGAAATGACCTATGAATGAGGGGTTTGTGCCTTGCTTTCTTGGTGTACCCCACGAGAACATGTAGGGACGCTCAGAGCCCATGGTGATTGACTCTCCCAACAGTGACAACACAGATTAAGCATACACAGGATTGTTGGCCACAAGTTTTTGCCCATTTGCAGTATTTCTTAACTTTTTCTTATTTCTTAACAATATTCCTAACTACTGGTATTTCTGTTCTAGAATAGTCCAGTTAGTGTGCTAAATAGCATTGAGTACACAGTAGTGTTTGCTACGATTATTATTATTACCATAGTTTTATAGCTTCTTGGATTTGCTGATCTCCCTAAAGACAGGGTTGATGGACTGAAAAAAGTACAATGGAATTCTTGGCTTGAAATAAAGCAGTATATGAACTAATAATTTACCCAATTTATTTAAAACTTGCTCAAGCTCCTTTGTCACCTTGCTGAGTTTTTATAGGTTTAGGCCTCGTATTCAGCCTCCATTTCATGATTAAATTGCTTTTTAACATGTAAATGCTGAACCTGGCATTTTCTTCTGGCCTTTACATAAACTTCACTGTTTCTCATAACTTGTGGTCAATTTCTAATCTTTAGTGTAAAAGAATATCTGAGCCCTGAGACATGTAAAGGCACATTATTTATATGTAAAATCATGTGTATTCATATTTAAAATTAAAAAATATGGCATTTTTTCACTTTGTATGAATTGATAGCTATGGTTAGTCTTAGGCTTTGAGGATTCTTTATTTTCAGAACATTTTCTTTTAGCTCCCAAATTTTTAGTGTTTGATGGAATGATAGTACTTTAGAAGAAAATATGATGTTGGAGGTTTTTAAAAAATATACATGAACGGTTGTATGGGAACCTATTATTAACATGTAATACTAAATTAAGAACTTTTTTTTTTTAGTAGTCAAGCTAATGTAGAACTAACTGAAGATAAACATGAGGATGAATCAAAACATGAAGAACTGGCAGGTAAGCGGTTTTAAAGTTCACAATATTTGTAAAGGTAATATAACTTTTAATAAAGACATTGATAGGAGAAAAATAATTAAAAGGAAAATCTGATCTTAGAAAGAGCTTCGAATGGGTAGAGTGAACTGCCTAGGTTACAATCTGAGCTACTAAGAAATTGCTGAAAGTGCACTACTGCCCCATTTGTTGGGAGTGGGTGGTGGACCGATTAGGAAGACAGAAAAAGGACCAGGGCGATCTGTGGAGCCAGGACCAGGATCTCTAAAACATGGCTCCGCAGGTATTTCTTTTTCTGTCCTTTGACTTTTAATGTGTTTTGTCTTTGTTTTTATATTTAAAGTGATTTTCCCATAAATGGTATATAGCCGGGTTTTACTGTTTTATCTAATAATCTGACAGTCTTCAACTTCTGAATGAAATGTTTCTACCCTTTATAAAAATGAATTCATTGGTATAGTTGTTTAGTGTTCTGCCATTTGTTTGCTCTTGTCCTGTAGCTATCGGATTGAGTACTGATAGCATTCTGTTTTATCCCTTCTCTTGGCTTGTTAGGTATACTTCTTTGCTATATTTTTTCTTAGTTTTTCTGTGATTCACAATGTGGATCTTTATCTTATTAAATAAAATCTACATTCAAATAACATTATACCACTTTATATGAGTCTTAAAAACAGTAAAGTCTCCCTCAACCTTTTTGCTATTTTTACCATACATTTTTCTTCTATATATCTTGAAACCCCATAATGCATTATTATTATTGCTTTTAACAGTCTGCCTAAAAAATTTTTGAGGAAGATTAAAAAAATTTATATACATGTAAAAACATATTTATCCACAGATTTATCATCCCAGTTATTTTGGTATTCTTTTGCATAGATTTGAGGATTTTTAAAATTTCTTATTTGAATTTTTTTAATGTTTTTTATTTATTTTTGAGAGACAGAGACAGCGCGAGCAGGGGAGGGTCAGAGAGAGAGGGAGATACAGAATCTGAAGCAGGCTCCAGGGTCTGAGCTAGCTGTCAGCACAGAGCCCGATGCAGGGCTCAAACCCATAAACCATGAGATCATGACCTGAGCCGAAGCCAGACACTTAACTGACTGAGCCACCCAGGCGCCCCTAAAATTTCTTATCTGAAATGAATTTTTAAAAATTAATTTTTAAATTGAAGTATAATATATTATTTTTAGGCCTACAACATAATGATTTGATACATTGTGAAATGATCACCATAACAAGTCTAGTTAACATCTGTCACCAGCAAAAAAATTTTTTTCTTGAGATAAGAACTTTTAGGATTTATTGTCTTAGCAACTTTCAAATGCAGTTGACCCTTGCACAATATAGGGGTTAGGGATGCTGACCTGCACAGTGAAAAATCTGTGTGTAACTTCTGGCTTCCTAAAAAGTTAACTACTATTAGCCTTCTGTTAATTGGAATCCTTAATGATAACAAAAACAGTTGATTAACATATATTTTGTATGCTATGTGGGTTATGTACTGTATTTTTAAAGTCAGCTGGAGGAAAGAAAATGTTATTAAGAAAGTTATAAGGAAGACAAAATACATTTACAGTACTGTACTGTATTGGAAAAAAATCCTCATGTAAGTGGAGCCATTGTAGTTCAAACCAATCTTGTTCAAGAATCAGCTGTGGTAGCTATCTAGTATTTTGAGTTTTTATCTAGTAATTTTCTTCAGTATGAAGAACCTCCTCTAATATTCCTTGTAGTGCAGGTCTACGAGGAAAAACTTATAAAGTTTTGTTTTCTTTGAGCACTTTTTTTTCTCATGAGAAATCAATGATAATTCCTATTATGATTATTTAATGTATATTGGGTCTTTGTGTGTGTGTTTTCAAGGTTTTCTCTTCAGTCTGGTTTTGTGGCAGTTTGATAATGTTATCTTGGTGTGCTGTTTTTGTATTTATCCTGTTTGGAGGTGGTTGAGCATCCCTGATCTATGGATTTATACTTTCCATCATAATTAAAAAATGTTTTGTCCATGGGGTGCCTGGATGGCTCAGCTGGTTAAGCATCCTACTCTTGATTTCAGCTTAGATCATAATACCAGGGTTGTGGGATCAAGCCTCCTGTCCAGCTCTGTGCTGAGCATGGAGCATGCTTGAGAATCTCTCTCTCTCCCTCTCTCTCTCCCTCCCTCTCTCTCTCTCCCTCCTTCCCTCTCTCTCTCTCCCTCCTTCCCTCTCTCTCTCTCCCTCCTTCCCTCTCTCTCTCTCCCTCCCTCCCTCCCTCTCTCTCCCTCCCTCCCTCCCTCTCTCTCCCTCCTTTCCTCTCTCTCTCTCCCTCCCCCTCCCTCCCTCCCTCTCTCTCCCTCTCCCTTTCTCTCTCTCTGTCTCTCCCCTCTTTCTCTCTCTAAAATAAAAAAATTAAAAAAAATTAAAAATGTTTTATTCAGGGGCACCTGGGTGGCTCAGTCAGTTGAGCGTCTGAATTTGGCTCAGGTCATGATTTCACAGTATGTGAGTTCAAGCCCCACATCGGGCTCTGTGCTGACGGCTCAGAGCCTGGAGCCTGCTTCCGATTCTGTATGTCCCTCTCTCTTTGCCCCTACCCTGCTCATGATCTGTCTCTCTCTGTCTCTCAAATAAATGTTATAAAAATGTTCATTAATTCTTCAAATATTATTTCTGTCGCCCCCCTGCCCACTGACTTTAATTATAATTATGTTAAATGGCTAAATTTTGTCCTACAGGTCACTAAGACTTTCATTTTTTTAAAGCCTTTTCCTTTCTGTGCTTCAGTTTTTATTGCTATGTCTTCAGATTCACTGATTTTTTTCCTTCTTTCTTTGGTCTTGTGTTAATTCATTGAATCTTATATTTTTTTGTCTTTCAGTCTAGAAATTCCTTTTGGGTCTTTTTAAAAAAATCTCTTTAGTATCTTTTCTCGTGTTCATTTTTTCAAGTTATTAACATTAAGCATATTCTGCTGATCCCAGTGTTTGTGCATTTCTAGGTCTCTTTCTTTTTCAAGTTATTAACATTAAACGTATTCTGCTGATCCCAGTGTTTGTGCATTTCTAGGTCTCTTTCTTTTGACTGCTGCTTCTCCTAGCTAGGGTCACATTTTCTGCCTTATAAGTCTAGTGATTTCTTCCTGGGCATTGGATATTGTAGATTTTTATATTGTTGAATGTCTCTATTTTGTTTTCTTCATATAAAGAGTGTTGAGCTTTGTTCTGGCAGATAACTGATTTTGTTAGCTTGATGCTTTTGAAGCTTTTCTTATGCTTTATTAGAGGAAGTCTACGGCAGTCTTCTGTAGTACAGTTTGACACTAGGAGTAAGGCACAGCCTTTCTGAGGTTTCTACTGAATGACCCTATTTCCATTTCATCTGGTTAGAGCTCCAGAGTCTCACTACTATTTGGGAGCTCTGTGAATTTTCCAGCCTATAGCTTTCAGTTGCTCAAACTATACAAATATGGCTTAATAATTAGCAAAGACTCAAGGAGACTCCATGTAGGTCTCTAGAGCTCTGTTTCTACATAGGTACCTTCCTCTGTTACTGCCCTGCAACTTCCGGTTACCCAGCTTTTCTGCTCTTACCTCTGTCACCTTAGCACAGTGATACTGTCCTGATCTTCCCCTCCCTGCTTAACAGTCCTGAATGTATGTACCTTCAAGTAACCATAGGGCTTACCTCACTTCTTTTTCTTTTCTTAGGAATCATATTTTTGTGCTGCCACTTGTCCAGTGTCTGTAAAGATCTGTTTCATATATTTAGTCCAATGTATTCATTGTTTACAAAGTTCTTGAAATCCAGCATAGTAGAGGAGAAAGTCCTCTAGGTTGCATCATATTGAAGTTAAAATTTGTGGGAAATTTTCCAACAAAGAATGAAAAATGTCTCAAAAATATGTCATTCAGGTCTTTTACATTGACTATTATTTACTTTTTCTGAATTTTAAAAACTTCTTTTATTTATGAAAATATTTTCAAAGTTATAAAGTTAGGGAATATAAGAATAGAAATAGCACCTTGAATGTATAACATCTTTGTCTCAAAAAGTTAAAACACTAGAAATGAATATTCTCATTGTTTTCCAAATAATATGGAAGAAGCTGTGTTATTATCATCTCTGGGATTTCTCATATAAGAACCACCTTCTCAATGTGGTTTTATTCTTTCATTTTTATATAAAATTAATTTGCCTTAATGTTTCTGAAATCTCTGATATGCTATTTTCCTTCATTTATTTCTCATCTGTTGTCATTTCTGTATCTACCAATGACTTTTCTTACTTCAAACCTAGTTTATTCATGAAAAATTCCTGGAGAAGAAATTGGTTATTTATATGTTATAGTATTTGCCTGTAGACTATTCAGTTCAAAGTGCAATTAACAAAATGTAATTTTGAAAAATACACATTAGCACTTTTCCCAATCCAAAATAATATTTGGCCTTATTAACTTTACATTCAGATTAAATGAAACACTAGCTATAATAATACTAACAAAGATAATTATTACTAAATATAATAGCTAACTCTTATAAATAGGGCATATTGTACACCAGCCACTGTTCTAAACACTTTAACTCTTAATCTTCTCAGCAACCCTTTAGATAAGTACTATTATCATTCTCACTTTACAGATGGGGATAATGAGGCAAAGAGGGTTTGTGACCTGCCAATGATTTTATACTATAAGTAGTAGAACCAGGAATTAAATCCAAGCTTTCTGGCTCCTGGACATGCTCCTTTTTTTTTTTTTTAATACTTTATTTTAAGTCATCTCTACACACAATGTGGGGCTTGAATTTACAACCCTGAGATTAAGAATTGCATGCTCTACTGACTTGAGCCAGCCAGGTGCCCCTCCTGATTATGCTTTATGTGCTGTGGTATACTATCTAAACTATTTCTCATACTGCCTGTTTGTAGTCAAACAAACACTATTTACCTTCCACTGATTTCAAGTAGTTCTCAAATCCCAAATAGTTGTCTAAGTTCACTGTCAAACCCTCCTAATATTTCCTTTCTCCTTGTTCATCATCTCTACCTAAATGAGTCTGATCTCCGAGTTTACTTAAAATTCAGTGATTCTCATGTAGAATATTAGAACTTTAATCATGTTCTATTAGTTTTAGAATCTAGAAGTGTGTCTAATACAAAGTAACTTCTTGATAACTATTTTGTGAATTATGTCTACTAATATTTAGAAAAATAACTTGCAAATTTAATTATGTCTGCTAATATTTAGAATATCTCAAACAATGTTCTTTCTTATATAGGAGAGAAGCAAAGGTGAGCCTCTCAGTCTCAGAATATAGATAATTGATGTAGTTAACCAACTAAGCTAGTTTATTTACCTAAGGTACTATACCCACTCTGTATTCTTATGAATTAAAACAGGTGTTTCTGAAAGTAGATGTCACTGGAAACATCTCTGTTTAACTTCTAAGCCCTCCCAGATTCATTCCCAGACTTTCATTATTAATTAAACTCAGGTTTGCCCCCCCATTCTAAGAAAAGACAGCCATTCCAGAAGCAAACTCTCTAGGACCTTATACAGTCATTCATCAGGCCATCTTGTTTCTGAATGTCATCTAATTTTTGAAATACAGTTAAGATCATGTTTATTTCTGGAATGATGGTTTCCATGCTGAAAAGCTCACAGATTATTAGTCAATCCTTTAAGGGCTATAAACAAGTTAAAAATTGGTGAAGAGGGGCACTGGGGTGGCTCAGTTGGTTAAACATCCAATTTCAGCTCAGGCATGATCTCACAGTTCATGGGTTTGAGCCCCATGTCGGCCTCTGTGCTGACAGCTCAGAGCCTAGAGCTTCTTTGGATCCTGTGTCTCCCTTTCTCTGCCTCTCCCCCCCACCCCCAAATAAATAAACACTAAAAAAAAAAAAAAGATGGTTTTTAATTGGTGAAGAAATCATGGCCAGATAGTTCCTACTGCACCTTCCCCAGAAGTAGGCTTATGGCATCATGTTAACATGGACACATCTTTCCCTTCTGGTGTAATGTAATTGAGATACGATTTGGGACTATAGCTGAGAAGTGTCCAGGATTGGGAAATATTAGGTCATGTAGAGCCAGTATTTACCTGAGGGAAGGGTTAGAGATAGACCTTTCATAAATACTGTTTCAGGCTTACATTAGAGGTACCTACACAGACAAAAAAAAAAAAAAAAAAAAAAAAAAACCTTAAAAAAAATTAGCAAATTTAACCATTTTGTTTAAGAACATCAAGATTTCACAAAAGGACTGCCTTTTATAAGTAAGCTATTTGAGATTTTGTCTTTAAAAAATAAGCATTAAAGTTTGTTTTAAAGATACAGAATTTCTCGGACATCTCTAGGAATTTTTAGTCTGTTAATAATTTAAAAGATTAAAATATAAAACTAAAAACTATTTGAAGTACAAGATGACAAAATAAACCTAAGTCTTATGAATTGAATGTTGATTAAATCTTTGCAAAATAAAAAAATGTCTTCTAAAGATATCTTTATGTAAATATTTCAGTAAATTATTCTTATGCAAACTCCTTCCTTTGGAAATCAGCAGTCTTTTATTGGCATATGACATTTTTGACAGTGTGATCTTTGTATTTTTCTAAATTATTTTTTTCAGAAAATTACAGTGATGATTTTGAATATGAGGAGGATGTTGATGCACCTTTGACTACTAAAGAAGAGACTAATTCCAAAGAAAATCCCAAATCTGAAAAAATACATGTACCCAAACAGGTGAAACATCAATTATATATGTGACAGTTTTGGAATTTCTTTCATCACGGTAGCTGTCACTCTATGGAGAGCTCAAAATACAGAGCACTCCATTGTCTTGCTCATTGTTGTCAAGCTATAGGTCTTTTAACACTCAGACATTTTCTTAGTGCAGGATCTCAATTTATTGTAAATCTTAATGAAATATGGCAATTGATTTTCTAAAGGATCTCTTTTGGCAAGTAATTTCCTTAAACTTTAGGAATTGAAATTTTAATTGAATCTCAAATCTAATTTTAAAATAGGTATATTAAGCTACACTTTCTTTGGTAAATCCTGTCCTTGTGAAGTACAATAAATATCCCTCCTCAGTATTTATGCTAACAGTGACATTACTGTCTGAAACTTACTTGACAAGATCATGAATTAATTCATTATTTGATTCATATTCAGTGTTGAGATCTCTTGTATCTTAGTTCTTACCAAGACTGGCCAAGACTTACTACATACTGCCTGCCATATAGAATTCTCTGAATCTGCCTATCTTAACTAGTAGGATAATTACTATTTGATATGTTAGTCTTGATCTGTATAGTCAGGTGTCTTTGGGGACTGCACGTTAGGATTAGATGTTTTAAACATGTATGAAACTGTAGACTGTCTAAACAGAAGGAAGAAATACTTTACAGGTATTAATAGATACTCTCATTTTAAATATACCTGGTGCTTTGTCAGTGATTGTCTCTGTATCAGTCAGTTTACTGGGGAAAATAAGATCTTTAGACATACATGAAGATTAATGTGATCTGCTGGCTTTCCTTAGAAGCTTACTGCCATTTATATTTGGAATATGGCAGTTTAAATATTTTATGAAAAAGGGTTCAGTAGAAGACACAGTAGTTTGATATATTAAGAAAATATAGGGGTGCCTGGGTGGCTCATTCAGGTGAGCGTCCGACTCTTGGTTTCGGCTCAGGTCATGATCCCAGGGTTGTGGGATCAAGCCCCACATCAGGCTCCACACTGAGTGTGAAGCAGGCTTGAGATTCCCTCTCTCCATCTGCCACTCTCCCCTGCTTATGCATGCACACTCTCTCTCAAAAAAAAAAGAGAGAAAACAAAATATAGACCTGCATAAAAATGTGTCAGTGTAGAAGGAATTAAAGCTCTGTTATTATGGAACAATCCTACATGTTGCCTATCCAAATGGAGAACATAGGTGACACTATTATAAAACTTACTCTAAGGGAACATATAATTTTGATAAATTCAACTATCTTGCCATTTGGTGGCCTGCCTCTGAAAATTTTGCCTCTTAAAATGTAGCTGAAACACACTACAAATTATAGTTGATCATTAATTTTGAAAAGAAAAGAAAAATGATTGATGATGTTATAATAGCGAGAATCTTCTATAAACTATCCATGTTATCTTGGAGTTCAAAAAATAAAATTTCTAAGCAAGGTAGATGAGCAGATGGCATCAAGATTCTTTAAACAAGGCTTGTAAAGGCCTAAATTAATTGGTAATTGCTACGATTCTAAAGAGACTTCTAGAAGTTCTCTCACAGCTATGTTCTCTAGTTTTATAAAATTATTAGTGAATGGGAGTAAAGAAAGAAATCTAGAAAGTACATTTCTTGACTTTTTCATAATGGAGTAAAACACTGGTTTTCAGATTTTTCTACTATTTGCATTGTGGTCATTTTATATAATTTTGGTTTCAAATCATATGATTATTTTCCTCTTTTAATTTAGGAAGAAGAGAAAACTGGCATGCTGGCTAATGGTAAATATTACATATTCACATATTTTAGATGGCAAAAATTGGTCTGTTCAGAATTGTATTTAAATGATTCTGAACAAATTACTATCTCTCTTTGTTTTTAAATATCTTTAATGAATTGAAGTCCACAGATTTTCTCAGTGATAGGTCCCTTATGCTTGTTTTGAATCCTTCCTGTTATATGTAAGAATATATTATTTTTCTAAAGAGTAGGAGTAAATGGCATTATTGATAAATTCTACCAAATATTCAAAGATGAATTCATACCATTTCTTCTTAGAATCTTCCAAAAAACAAAAAAATGGAAGAGGGGATTCTTCCAAACTGATTCTATGAGGCCAGCATTACCCTGATACCAAAACCAGACAAAGACACTTCATAAAAAGAAAACCCCAGGAAAGCAATCCCACTTAAAATACCATGAAAAAGAATAAAATATTTAGGAATAAATTAATGAACAAGAAGAAAGAGACATACACTTAAAACTATAAAACATTGATGAAAGAAATTAAAGAACATAAACATAAAAGATCTTCTGTGCTCATTGACTAGAAGAATTACTATTAAAATGTCTGTACTACCTAAAATGATCTACAGATCCAATGCAATCCATATCAAATTCAAATGGCATTTTTCACAGAAATAGGAAAAACAGACCCAAAATTTACAGGGAACCACAAAGGACCCCAAAAAGCCAAAGCAATCTTGAGAAAAGAGAACAAAGTTGGGGGCATCACACTTTCTGATTTCAAATATATTACACAGCTACAATAATCGAAATACTATGGTATTGGCATAAAAAAAACCACATAGATCAAATCAAAATAGTATGGTAGTGGCATGTTAGAAAGACTCATAGATCAATGGAGAATCCAGAAATAAATCTATTCATATATGGCCAATTAGTTATTGATAGTGGCACAAAGAATACACAGAAAAGGAATATTTCTTCAGTAAATAGTGTTTGGAAAGCTGGATAGCCACATGCAAAAGATGAAACTGGACCCTGTCTTACTCTATACACAAAATTGAACTCAAATGGATTAAACACTCAACAGAAGACCTAAAACTGTAAAACCCATAGAAAAAAACTTACGGTGTAAGCTCTTTGATACTGGTCTTGGCAACAATTTTTTAGATTTCATACCAAAAGCAGAAATAAATGAATGGGATTGCATCAAACTAAAAAACTTCTGCACAACAAGGGAAACTATGAACAATATGAAAAACCATTCTATGGAATGGGAGAAAGTATTGCAAGCTACATATCCAATAGAGGGTTAATATTCAAATTATACAAGGAAGTCTTATAACTTAATAGCCAAAAAATGGTCAATGGGCATGTAAAAAGATGCTTAACTTCACTAATCATCAGGGAAATGCCACTAAAAATCACAGTGAGGGGTGCCTGGGTGGCTCAGTTGGTTAAGTGTCCAACTCCAGTTCAAGTCATGATCTCATGGTTCATGAGTTCGAGCCCCACGCCAGGCTCTGTGCTAATAGCTCAGAGCCTGGAGCCTGCTTGGGATTCTGTGTCTCCCTCTCTCTCTGCCCCTCCCCTGCTCATGCTCTGTCTCTATCAAAAATAAACAAACATTAAAAAATAAATTAAGAAAAAACAGTGAGATATTACATCATACCTGTCAGCATGACAGTTATCAACATGATTAGAAATAACAAATGCTGACTAGGATGTGGAGAAAAGGGAACTCTTATTTGCTGTTGGTGGAAATGTAAACTGATATAACCACTACAGGAACCAGTATGAAGACTCATCAAAAAATTAAAAAATAGAACTATTATGTGATCCAACAGTCCCATTTCTGGATATATATCCAAAGATTCTGGATATATATCCAAAGAAAGCAAAACCATTATCTCAAAGAGATTTCTATAGTCTCACTGTTCATTGGCAGCATTATTTATAATAGCCAAGGTATGGAAACAACCTAAATGTCAATGAATGAATGAAAATGTGACACATATATACTAATGAAATATCATTGAGTCTTAAAGGAAATTCTGTTATTTGCAACAACATGCATAACTTGGCTAAATGAAATAGTAAGACAAAGATGAATATTGCATGGTATCACTTACAGGTAGAATTTAAAAACAAAAGTTGAACCTAGAAACAGTAGAATGATGGGTGCCAGGGGCTGAGGGCTGGAGAAAATGAGGAGAGGTTAGTAAAAAGTACAAACTTTCAGTTATAAGATAAAAAAAAGTCTGAGAATCTATATAACATAAGCACAGTTGTACTGTTATATAATTAAAATTTGCTAAGCGAGTAGAACTTAAGTGTTCTCACCAAAAAAAAGGGGGGAGTGATGCAAGCATTAACTCAGTTGTAAGAACCCTTCACAATGTATACATAAATCATCACATTTTCCACATATATTACAGTTTTGTCAATTAAACCTCAGTAAAGCCAAAGGTGGGGGGGGAGATGGTTAATTAACAATAGAAAGTGTAATTTACAGAGTCTCAACCAGTGGTTATGTTGATATATGTTTAACAGCTATATTCTGGAAGAAAAGAAAGTCTGTTTTGTATAGCTTGCTTATGTTTATGGTATAAACACTTACATCGATGATTTTAAGACATCAATATGGTGAACCAGTCAGATACAACTAGTATATGAGTGGTTAATACAGGTGATACAGTTGACATGAATTACCTCAAAGTACATAATAGAAAAAATATAGTAACTAATAATGGAAAAATAACAAACTATATAGGCAATGTCCCTGATGAAAATGGATGTAAAAATTCTCAAAAAAAAGCTAGCAAACTGAATTCAGCAGAAGGATCATACACCATGATCAAGTGGGATTTATCCCTAGGATGCAAGAATGATTCAACATGTGTAAATCAGTCAATATGTTAAAAACACATTAACAAAATGAAAGAAAATACCTGATACTCTCTAGCTCCACTCATGTCATTGTAAATGACAAGAGAGTATTATACTAAGTGAAATAAGTCAGAGAAGGACAAATAACCATATGATTTCACTCCTATGCAGAATTTAAGAAACAAATGAGCAAAGGGGAAAAAGAGAGAGAGGGAGGCAAACCAAAAAACAGACCCTTAACTATAGAGAACAAACTGATAGTTATCAGAGGGGATGTGGGTAGGGGGATGGGTTAAATAGGTGATAGGGATTAAGGAGTGCACTGGTTATGATGAGTTGTATGAAGTGTTGAATCACTGTATTGTACACCTGAAACTAACATTACAGTGTATGTTAACTAACTGGAATTTAAATAAAAACTAAAAACAAAAACAAAACAAAAACCCTGATCATCTCACACCAAAAAAATCCATTTGACAGAGTTCGATATCCATTCATGATTAAAACTCTTAACAAAATAGAACTTAACGCAATAAAGGCCATATATGAAAACTCCACAGCTAACATTTTAATTAAAGATGAAAAATTGAAAGCTTTCTCTTTAAGGTTCAATATAAGGCGAAGATGCCTCCTCTTCACGTTTCTGTTCAATGTTGTACTGGAAGTTCTAGTCACAACAGACAAAAAGAAATAAGCATCCACATCAGAAAGGAAGAAGTAAAATTGTCTTTATTTGCAGATGGCATGATCACATACATAGAAAATCCTAAAGACTTCATAAAAGAAAACTTACAGAATTAATAAATGAATTCAGTAAAGTTTTCAGATTAAAAAAATCAACATACAAAACAATGTTCCTTTTATAAACAAACAGAATAAAAAACTTAGGAATTAACTTAACCAAAGAAGTGAAAGACTTTTACAGTAAAAATTAGAAAACATTAATGAAGAAGACATAGATAAATGGAAGGACATCCTGTGCTCATGGATTGGAAGAATTAATACTGTTAAAGTGTCCAGACTACCTAAAGTGATCTGCAAGTTTACAAGGTAATTCCTATCAAAATGGCAATAGCATTCCCTATAGAAATAGTAAAAAAGCAATTTTAAAATTCATAGGAAACCACAAAAGACTCCAAATAGCCCAAGCAAGCTTGAGAAAGAACAATGCTTAGAGGCATCATCCTCCCTGATTACAAAATATATTACAAAACCATAGTAATTAGAACAGTATGGTATTGGCAGAAAAACACATAGAAAACCACTGAAACAGAATGGAGAGCCTAGAAATATACACATCTATAGTCAACTAATCTTCAAGAAGAGGGCCAAGAATATCCAATGAAGAAAGGATAGTCTCTTTAATACAGGCATACCTCATTTTATTGCTCTTTGCTTTATTGTGCTTCACAGATACTATGTTTTTTTTACAAATTGAAAGTTTGTGCCAACCCTGCATGGAGCAAACCATTATATTGGTGCCATATTTCCAACAGCATTTGCTCACTTCATGTTTCTGTGTCAAATTTTTGTAATTCTTGGAATTTTTCAAACTTTTTCATTATTATATTTGTTATAGTAATCTGTAATTAGTGATCTTTGATGTTATTTTTCTAATTGTTTTGGGGCACCATGAACCATGCCCATGTAATACGGCAAACTTAATCTATAAATATTTTGTTCTGATTGCTCCACTGACAGGCTCTTACCCCATCTCTCTACTTCTCCTCAGCCTTCCCTATTACTTGAGACCAACGATATTGAAATAAGACCAATTAAGAATCCTATAGTGGTTCTAAGTATTTAAGTGAAAGGAAGAGTCACATGTCTCTCACTTTAAAAAAATTTTTTTTATGTTTTATATATTTTGAAAGACACAGAGACAATACGAGTGCAGGAGGGGCAGAGAGAGAGGGAGAGACAGAATCCCAAGCAGGCTCTGCACTGCCAGCACAGAGCCTGATGTGGGGCTCGAACTCACAAAACAATGAGATCATGACCTGAGACAAAACCAAGAGTCAGACACTTAACTGACTTGCCACCCAGGCACCCCACACATCTCTCACTTTAAATCTGAGGCTAGAAATGATTAAGCTCAGTGAGAAAGGCATGTCGATAATTGAGATAAGCCATAAAACACTTGATTATCCAAGAGTTCTGATAGAGATATACGATGAGATTCATGTTATTCTCATGCTCGTGTTTCATAACATCTGTTCTGCAGCCCATGTATCAAAGAGTAATTTTGACGTTCAAGTATTTAGAAAATACATTTCATAAAACTATAATTGTGCTAGTTAGTAATTCCTCTAACACTAACACAGGGATTTGGGCAAAGTATATTGAAACATTCTGGAAAGGATTTGCCATTCCTGATGTCATTAAGAACATTCATGATTTAGGGGAAGAATATTCTCATCATTTAACAGGAGTTTGGAATAAGTTGATTCCAACCCTCGTAGTTGAGTTGGAGGGGTTCACAATTTCAGTGGAGGAAGTTAAGTGCAGATATGGTGGAAACAGAAAGAGAATAAGAATTAGAAGTGGACTAATTTCTAATTAGTCACACATTCTAGACTAATGTGTGACTGAATTTCTGCAACCTTATGGTCAAACTTGAAGGGATGAGGAGCTGCTTCTCATGAATGAGCAAAGAAAGTAGATTCTTGAGATGGAATCTTGTCCTGCTGATGATGCTGTGAAGTTTGTTGAAATGACAGCAGAGGATCTAGAATATTACATAAGGCTAGTTGATAAAGTGGCAGCAGGGTCTGAGAAGATCAACTCCAATTGTGAAAGAAGTTCTATGGGTAAAATGCTGTCAAACAGCATTGTATGCTACAGAAGAATCATTCGTGAAAGGACTGTAGTCTTACTTTAAGGAAGTGCCACAGCCACCCGCACCGTTAGCAACCACTGCTGATCAGTCAGCAACCATCAAGACTGAAAGACCCTCCACCAGCAAAAATATTACGACTTGCTAGAAGCTCAGGAGATGGTAATTTTTAGCAATAAACTAAAAAGCTTTAGTTTAATTTTTAAAGTGGTATGTACATTATTTTAGATGTAATGCTATTACACACTTAATAGACTACAGTATAGTATAAATATACCTTTTATATGCACTGATAAACCAAAAAAAAAAATCTGACTGGCTTGCTTGTATTTGCTTTATTGTAGTGGTCTGGAATTGAACCTGCTGTATCTCTGAGTTATGCCTGTATATGATATTAAAAAACTAGTTACATGCAGAAGAATGAAATTAGACCCTTATCTCACCCCACATACAAAAGTCCACTCAAGATGGGTCAAAGGCTTAAGTATAAAACCTGAAACTGTAAAATAACTAGAAGACATGGGAAAAAAGCTTCTTGGCATTGAGCTAGAGAGTATTTTTTTAGATATGACCCCCCAAAACAACCAACAAAAGGAAAAATAGACAAATGGGATTGCATCAAACTAAAATGCTGTCTAGCAAAGGAAATAATCAGGTGGAAAGGCAACCTGTGGAATGGGAGAAGATATTTATAAACCATATTTCTGATAAGGAGTTGATATCCAAAACATATAAGGAGCTCATGCAACTCAGTAAAAAAAACCCAGGTAACCCAATTAAAAGTGAGCAAGGGACTTGAGAATAGAAATCTTTAAAACAAGATATACTAATGGCCAGCAAACACAAGAATAGATGCTTAACTTCACTAATCATCAGGGAAGCGCAAATCAAATTAGATATCCCCTCCTACCTGTCAGATTGGCTGTTTATCAGAAAGACAAAAAAATAACATGTTTGTGAGGATTTGGAGAAAAGGAAACTTCTGTATGCTGTTGATGGAATGTAAATGGGTATGACTACTATGGAAAACAGTATGGTGGTTCCAGAAAAAATTTAAGATGGAACTACCTTATGATTTAGTAACCCCACTTCAGGGTATATATTTTGAGGAACTATCTGTACTCCCATGTTCATTGCACTGTCACTTATAGTAGCCAAGATATAGATACAACCTAAATGCCATTGACAGAGACTGATAAACTGTAGTGTATATGATATTACACTGTGGAGGACATGATGCTAAGTGAAATAAGCTGGATGCAGAAGGACAAATACTGCACTGTTCTGTGAAAGGGAGGTATATGCAAATCAAACTTCAAAGGCCAAAAGAGTTCTAAGACTAAAGGGAAAGGCTGACAAGCCCAGCTTGACAAGAAATGGTTTATTAAGGGAGCTTAGAGGCAGAAGCCGGTTTTGTGCACCACAATATGAGTAGACCTCCACAACCCCTTCTCCCTTAGGACCTGCTTTTATAGCCCTAGAGGCTAGGAGGGCATGCTGAGGGATGACTCAAGGGGAGGATGTTTAAGAATAGGTGTGGATCAGCTTTGGTTTTCTTTTTCAACATTACTTTGGTACTCAGGGTCTTTTGTGGTTCCATGCAGATTTTAGGATTGTTTGTTCTAGCTCTGTGAAGAATGCTGGTGTTGCTTTGATAGGGATTGTATTGAATATGTAGATTGCTTTAGGCACTATTGAATTTTAATATTCTTCCAATCCATGAGCATGGAATGTTTTTCATTTATTTGTGTCTTCAGTTTCTTTCACAACCTTTCTGTAGTTTTCAGTGTATAGATATTTCACTTCTTTGGTTAGGTTTATTCCTAGATATTTTATGTTTTTTTGTGCAAATGTAAATGGGATCAGTTCCTTGATTTCTTTTTCTGCTGCTGCATTATTGTTGTATAGATATGCAACCAATTTCTGTACCTTGATTTTATATCCTGTGACTTTGCTGAATTCATGGATCAATTCTAGCAGTTTTTTGGTGGAGTCTGTTAGGTTTTCCACAATTCCAGACTTCAAGTTATATTACAAAGTGTAATCAAGACAGTATGGTACTGGCACAAAAACAGACACTTAAAGATCAATGGAACAGAATAAGAGAACCCAGAAATGGACCCACAAACATATGGTCACCTAATCCTTGACAAAGCAGGAAAGAATATCCAATGGAAAAAAGACAGTCTCTTAAGCAAATGATGTTGGGAAAACTGTACAGTGACATGCAGAAGAATGAACCTGGGCCACTTTCTTACACCATACACAAAAATAAATTCAAAATGGATGAAAGACCTAACCGTAAGACAGGAAGTCATCAAAATCCTAGAGGAGAAAACAGGCAGCAATCTCTTTGACCTCAGCCGCATCAACTTCTTACTTGATATGTCTCTAGAGGCAAGGGAAACAAAAGCAAAACTGAACCAGTGGGACCTCATCAAGATAAAAAGCTTCTCTACAGTGAATTTAAAAGGCAACCGATGGAATAGAAGATATTTGCAAATGACATATCAGATAAAGGGTTAGTATGCAAAATCTATAAAGAACTTATCAAACTCAACACCCAAAAAACAATCCAGTGAAGAAATGGGTAAAAGACATAAGTAGATACTTTTCCAAAGAATCTCTAGAGGGCTAACAGATATATGAAAAAAATGCTCAACATCACCCATCATCAGGGAAATACAAAACCACAATGAGATACCACTTCACACCTGTCAGAATAGCTAAAATTAACAACTTAGGAAACAAGATTTTGGCAAGGATGTGGAGAAAGGGGAACTCTTTTGCGCTGCTGGTGCGAATGCAAACTGGTGCAGCCACTCTAAAAAACAGTATGGAGGTTCCTCAGAAATTAAAAGTAGAACTACCTTATGATCCAGCAGTTGCACAATTAGGTATTTATCCAAAGGGTACAAAAATGCTGATTTGAAGGGGCACATGCACCCCGATATTTATAGCAACACTATTTTTTAAATTCTTTTATTAATTTTTTTGAAAATTTACATCCAAGTTAGTTAGCATATGGTGCAACAGTGATTTCAAGAGTAGATTCCTTAATGCCCCTTACCCATTTAGCCCATCCTCCCTCCCACAGCCCCTCTAGTAACCCTCTGTTTGTTCTCCATATTTAAGAGTCTCTTCTATTTTTGTCCCTCTCCCTGTTTTTATATTATTTTTGGTTCCCTTCCCTTGTATTCATCTATTTTGTATCTTAAAGTCCTCATATGAGTGAAATCATATGATATTTGTCTTTCTGTGACTAATTTCACTTAGCATGGCACCCTCTAGTTTCATCCATGTAGTTGCAAATGGTAAGATTTAACTCTTTTTGATTGCTGAGTAATACTTCATTGTGTGTGTGTGTGTGTGTGTGTGTGTGTGTGTGTATATATATATATATACACACACACCACATCTTTATCCATTCATCCCTCAATGGACATTTGGGCTCTTTCCATACTTTGGCTATTGTTGATAGTCCCGCTATAAACATTGAGGTGCATGTGTTCCTTTGAAACAGCACACCTGCATCCCTTGGATAAATAACCTAATAGTGCAATTGCTGGGTCGTAGGGTAGTTCTATTTTTAATTTTTTGAGGAATCTCCATACTGTTTTCCAGAGTGACTATACCAGTTGCATTCCCATCAGCATTGCAAAAGAGATCCTTTTTCTCCACATCCTCACTAGCATCTGTTGTTGCCTGACTTGATTTTAGACATTGACGGGTGTGAGGTGGTATCTCATTGTGGTTTTGATTTGTAGTTCCCTGCTGATGAGTGATGTTGAGCATCATTTCATGTGTCTGTTGGCCATCTGGATGTCTTATTTGGAGGTGTCTGTTCATGTCTTTAGCCCATTTCTTCACTGGATTATTTATTTTTTGGGTGTTGAGTTTGATAAGTTTTTTATAGATTTTGGATACCAACCCTTTATCTGATATGTCATTTGCAAATATCTTCTCCCATTCTGTCGGTTGCCTTTAGTTTTGCTGATTGTTTCCTCTTCTGTGCAGAAGCTTTTTATTTTGATGAGGTCCCAATAGTTCATTTTTGCTTTTTTTTCCCTTACCTCTGGAGATGCGTTGGGTAAGAAGTTGCTCCAGCCAAGGTCAAAGAGGTTCTTGCCCGCTTTCTCCTCGAGTATTTGATGGCTTCCTGTCTTATGTTTAGGTCTTTCATCCATTTTGAGTTTATTTTTGTGTATGGTGTAAGAAGGTGATTCAGGTTCATTTTTCTGCATGTCGCTGTCTAGTTTTCCCAGCACCACTTGCTGAAGAAACTGTCTTTATTCCATTGAATATTCTTTCCTGCTTTATCAGAGATGAGTTGGCCATATATTTGTGGGTTCATTCTGGGTTCTCTATTCTGTTCCACTGATCTAAGTGTCTGTTTTTGTGCCAGTACCATACTGTCTTGATGATTACAGCTTTGTAATACAGCTTGAAGTCTGGGATTGTAATGCTTTCTGCTTTGGTTTTCTTTTTCAAGATTGCTTTGGCTATTTGGGGTCTTTTCTGGGTTTGTTATAGCAGCACTATTGACAATAGCCAAAGTATGGAAAGAACCCAAATGTCCATCGACTGATGAATGGATAAAGAAGATATTGTGTGTGTGTGTGTGTGTATGTGTGTATATGTATATGCATACACATATACACAATGGAATATTACTTGGTGATGAAGAAGAATGTAATCTTGCCATTTGCAACAATGTGAATGGAATAGAGTGTATTTTGCTAAGTGAAGTAAGTCAGAGAACGACAGATATATGATTTTCTCATATGTGGAATTTAAGAAACAAAGCAATGAACATAGGAAAAGGGAAGCAAAAATAAGATAAAAACAGAAAGAAAACCAGAAGAGACTCTAAAATACAGAAAATAAACTGAGGGTTGCTGGCAGGGTGTTGGGTGGGATAATGGGCTAAATGGGCGATGGGCATTGAGGAGGGCACTTTTTGGGATGAGTACTGGATGTCATATGTAAGAGATGAATTGCTAAATTCTATTCCTGAAATAATTTAAAAATTAATAAAAATAAATAAAAACTATAAAAGCTCACTCAAAAGAAATAAATAAGGCATCTATAGGAATGGATGAGTATGAACCTCCAAAATCCTCTCCTCTGAAACAGCAATAAGAATATTGGCAAATATCAACATTTCAAGGGACCCTGGATGGGCTCAGTCAGTTAAGCTTCTGACTCTTGATTTTGACTCAGGTGAAAACCATTCGTGAGATCAAGCCCTATGTCAGGCTCCACGCTGACAGCACAGAGCCTACTTGGGGTTCTTTCTTCTCTCTGCCTGCTCCTGCTCACGAGTGCTTTGTCTTGAGCCCTCTCTCTCTCAAAATAAATAAATAAGGATTAAAAAAAAATTGGTGTGGATCATAGTTGTATCTCCAGGGCAGATCCAGGACACTATGCCCCGAGAGTGTACTTAAGGAATGTGGTTAAGGAAAGGAGAGAATGCTGAATGGCAGCTGTTGTGCTCAAGAAGGTTTCAGGTCACAGAACAGTTACCATGGCAGGTGTGTCAGGTTAGTCTTGTTCACACATGCATGATCTCATTTATATGTGGAATCTAAAAATGTCACACTTGTAGACATGAGAGTAGAATGATGGTTACCAGGAGCTAGGGGAGGGGGATATGGGAAGATGTTAGTTAAGGAGTACAAAGTTTCAGTTATACCAGATAAATAAGTTTTGGAAATCTAATGTACAGCAGTATGGTTATACTTAAAGAATACTTGAAATTTGATAAGAGGGGAAATCTGAAGTGTTCTCACCATATGCACACACAAAAGGTAACTATATAAGGTAATGGATGCATTAATTAGCTTGATTGTGGTCATTATTTCACTGTATATATATATATATATGTCATTAAATATATACACATATACACATACACATTAAATATATACAATTTTTTTAAGTTTATTTATTTGAGAGAGAGCGACCCCGCACAAGTGAGAGGAGGGAGAGAGAGAGAATCCCTGTCAGCACAGAGCCCATCACAGGGCTTGAACTCAGGAGCTGTGAGATCATGACCTGAGCTGAAGTCGGACACTTAACCAACTGAAGCCACCCAGGTGCCCCAAATATATGCAATTTTTAATTGTCAACTATACCTCAATAAAGTTATGTGTGTGGGGGGGAGGGGGAAGAATACCTTTTTGTTATTTTTTGCAAGCCCTTTGCATTCCAGAAGAAAATGTACATTAGATTTGTATATAAGTATAGTTATGTGTTAATGTGATACTCTTTACATGTAAATATCTTTGTATTTATACAGCTTGCCTATGATTAAAATACTAAACTGAAGGAACTGTACAATTCCTCTAATTTTTTTTTTATATTGTTCTAGTGGTACTGCTTGATTCCCTAGACTCTGTTGCAGAGGTCAGCCTTGATGAACAGGATAGAGCAACTAAGCCAAAGGCCCTGCCAGAAATGACTGATAATGAAATGACAGGAACAGGTAAAAGTGAAAAACTGACTGTTCTCTAAATATGTAGGAGTGTATGATGAATCGACTTTATTTCTAGAGAAGTAAATATATAAAAATATATGTAATAACTATATCAACAATAAAATTTTAAATCCCACATTTTTTACCATAATTAATAACTTAAATAATCTGAATTTGATAATGGTGACACTTATTGCTACTAGGCCAAGTAAAGTCTGTTTTTAAGAAAAACTTTTTAATAAATGAATGAATGCTGTTGATACAAATTGTAGCACTATAGGTAATATGAAATAATTTTCTGTGCCCCTCCAGAGTATTCTGTTAAATTTGGAACATGTAGGAAAAATTAGATTTTGGTGTTACTTTGCTGTTCCATTTTTTCCTTTGCTCAAGAAAAAGTTAAATCACATTTCAAAATTCTATAGTGCCTTGAACCATGCCTTTTCAAACTTGTAAAGTGGTGGAATCCTTACTTCCAAATGAAATCTCATGTAGTAGTCTCTGTGTAGATAAAAATGGTATTTTATTGGTATAAATATAAATGTTTACATTTATAATATTTACTTATAAAATTAGTGAGAACAATAATGGTCTTTTGAATTCTTTAAAATCAGAAGTTTCAGATATTTGTTAGATTCTTTTTTTTAAGTTAATTTATTTTGAGAGAGAGAGAAAGAGAAAGTGGGTGGGGGAGGGGGAGAGAGGGTCACAAACAGACACAGACCCTAACACTGAGCTCAATCTCACTAACGGTGAAATCATGACCTGAGCCGAAATCAAGAGTCAGACGCTCAACTGACTAAGCCACTCAGGCGCCCCAGATATTTGTAATATTCTTTTGTTGTTGTTCTTGTAGCATCATCAGACTTCTGTTATGTTTGTATATTTTATTTTTGTGTTATCATATAAAAAAAACATTCTTGGTTTACTGCATAAATGTTACAAATGAGAACTTTTTAGTCATCTTGCTTTGCAAGTCTCAGTTGACCAGTATGGTCAATTAAAACAATCCAGATACTTGGAACAAAAGAGCAATAGAAATGATAAATCGCTAACCAACTCTAAACATCTGCTTGCACTTTATTTTTATTTAATTTTTATTTCTTCTTACTTTTTTATTGAAGTATAATATACCCATAGAAAAGTTCATGTATCATAATAGTGCCATCTGATGAATTTTCATAGCATGAACACACCATGTAGCCAGCAACCAGATCAAAAATCAAAGCACAAAATCCACTCAAGGTCTTATTTCTAGTCACTGCCATTCCAAAAGTCACCACTATCTTGTTTCATCCACTTCCATTTAAAAATATAAATATGAAAGTAAAAAAAATTACCACAAAATCATGTTACTCATTTGCTTGTTATTACCCAGTTGAATATTCACCACAATGAAAGCATGTGCTGAGCACATGTTCTTCAGTATTACTGCTGTTTAAGTAGATGTCACATATGTGTTATGATAGTCAACCTTACGTGCACGATTTTCAGTAAGTTGATATGAGTTCTTTTATTTTTAAAATTTTTAAAAATAGTTATTTTTGAGAGAGAGAGAGAGAGAGAGAGAGAGAAAGAGGGGGGGAGGGGGAGGACAGAGGATCTGAAGCGGGCTCTGTGCTGACAGCAAGAGAGCCCTGTGTGGGGCTTGAACTCATGAACCGTGAGATCATGACCTCAGGCAAAGTCGGACACTTAACCATCTGAGCCACCCAGGTGCCTCTGGTATGAATTCTTTTAAAAAGACCAATATAGAGTTATAGCTTTTCTTATCAGTGATACATTATAGGAATTCATATATATACAGAATGGTCAGAGAAACTGCATTCTAAGATGTACATGGAAACAAAGCAGGAGGCCAAAGTTGTCATTCTAATGATTTTCAAATATTAGAGTTACATAAATTGTACATTTGAATGTGCAGATTAAATTCTATTTTTTTGTGTTAAGGAAAAATTTAAAGTGAAATTTCAATTAAACATCTGTAGAACCCATCATTTTCTCTGAGAAACTATGGTTTTGTAAAACAGGGTATGAAAACCATTGCTGTAGGTTATAAAAAAAATTTTAAAGGTATGGCTGAATGTAAAAACTCTATTACGGTGATTCAAGCAGTTATATAAAGCTGTAGTTTTCTGGTATTATTTTTTAAATGTTCTTGACTCAGAAATAATTTGATTGTTATTACTGGAGGGTATATGATTTTACTGTCATATAGCCTTGGACTTGTATTTCCAGCCTTGCCAGTTATCAGCTGTGTGACACTGGACAATTAATGCCTCTAAGACTGTTTCCTCTTCTTTAAAATGAGACCTTGTTTTGATCAACTGAGATAATGTGTAGTATCTAGTATATTGTTATGATTCAACAAGCAGTAAACTATATGGTTCTCCTCACTGTTATTTATGTCAATGCTCTATTAATGGTAGAAATTATAATAAAAAACCTAAAGGCATACAGTATAAATACTTACAAGTTGTGGGGTATGGAGTTTACCTACTATTTCAAAAGTACACTTGAAAATCTTCAAATCAGCATCTGACCTTGGGTTAAGAACTGAAAAATGAGAGGGTGGTTTTGTTTTTTACCATGTTTCTTCTAGTATTAAGTGACCTCAGTTTAGGTTATACATTGTCAAAGATCATTTTTTTAAAAAGGTATAACTTTTGAAATTCTTTGTGCTTTATTGTATTAGAAAGGTTGGTAACTGTGAAAATGAGGGCCAGATCCAGCCTTTAGCTTATTTTCATTTGTCTCATGGGCAGGTACCATTTTGTGCTATGGCTGCATGACGGGAGCAGTCCCGGGATGACAGTATTGCTTCACGCCTAGATCCTTGCCTCTGCACCAGAGGATTTGACACTTGTCCACTACCTAAAGTAGAAAAATTTGGAGCTTTTGACTTACAATAATATATAAAATTACTACATAGAGTCCTTTCTTTGTAAAACAAAAGACAGAAAAGTCAACCCTTTACCGATGAGGCTACATCTATTTTTAAGCACTATTTAATTAATCACGAGTATCAACACAAGAGGAGACTACTCACCCTTTTTCTCTTCTTTTTCCCCACTCTTCTATGACTCTTTTATCCTTTTATCTAATTTTGAAAATTACAGTGTTGGTAGTAAAAGGTACAAAATGAGTAAGAAAAATACTTATAAAATTTTAGATCATTGTTGTCATATTGTCTTCAAATTCTTTTCTCCAGAATTTACTTACCAGTTGGTGGGAGGAGGAGGTTAATAGGGAAGGAAGAGTGAACGATGACATCAGTTTCCTGATGACTGGGTGAATAGTGATATCATTAACCAAAATACTGATCATAGAACAAGTTTTGTTGCAGAGCATAATTCAGTTAGGGATATATTAGATTTGATTTACCAATAGAACAGTGTAAATGTCTGTTAGAAGGTTTAATATTCAGAAAAGAGGTAAGGACAAAAGACATAGATTTGGGTGTCACAAGCATATGGGTCTTAGTTGAGCTGAGGGGCTTGATAAAATCAATCAGCTCAAAAAAAATAAATGAGAGGTTTAAAAAAGAGGGCTAAAGATAGAACCCTGAGATGAACCATTTACCATAAAGGTTGGAGAGGTAGCCATCAGAGTGCTGGGAAGCATGAGAAGAAGAGCCTATACAGAAGAAGCTGTTCCCAGGAAAGGGCAGTATCAGACATCTCACAGTGTTGGAGAAATTGAAGATGGTGAGATGTGACTATTAGAAAATTACTTTTGATTATAGCATCTTTAGCAGGATATTGAAACACATACTGGATTGTAGAGTTAGAGGAGTGAATTTCAGTTAAGTAATGCAGACTACAGGATACTTGGTGGCACTGGGAAGCAGAGAGAATGCAAAGTGAGAGTGGTCGTGGTAAGGGAGAGACAGAATCCTTGAAAGATGTTGTCCGTTTGGGAAATCTAGGGATAGTTTTATCCAATGTAATGGGGTTGATTAAGGGTAGTAGGAAGAGAAGGCAGTAACCAGTGGAGTCAGGACACATCTCACCTTGCTCAAGAGTTATTGAGTGTTATGTTTTCATATTGGTAGGCTATAGCTACGTATTACCAATGTTTGTATTTAACTCTTGTCTTTGTAATGTTGCTGTTGTCCTACAACCTTGTTCACCATTCCTAACACGATAACAGATGCTGTTAAGGGTTTATATTTCTCATGCATTTGTGTGATTTTACTGTAGATTATATTTATTTCAACAGGTGTTTCTTATGGACAAAGCAATAATGACATTGAAGCTCTACATCAGGCTTATTATCATGTAGCCCATTCTTTGGGAGATACAGACGAACAAAGAATTGAGAGTAGTGCAAAGGAATATATCAAGAGCTCGGTGAAAGATTATCCTCAGGAAAATGAAGAAGAGTCCTCTAAAAACATCTCTACTACAGAATCTGGTAAAAGTTAATTTGAGACCCTCTCTGCAGAGTTTCTCTTGTGTAACTTAAATAGTTTGTTGTAGTGAATGTTTCTCAATCTCTGAATTTAATTTAAAGGGTTTGCTCAAATGAAATTTGCAATCAGTAGTTTTATAAAGTTAGAGCTGAACACAAGATAAAATTTTAATTCCTCTTTCCAGTGCCTTGAACACAGCAGAAAATCACCTAAGTGTTTACATATTTTATATGCTTTTCCTTTTGCATATACTAAAGTAATTTTTTAAATAGAGAACAGTATTTGGGGATCAACTAAATAATATATTTAACAAATGTGTGTGGATGTATGGACATACCCATACACATATATTTGATATTGATATAGATGGATATGTCAAATATATAGATATATGTGTCAAATGTAAATCAAAGGAGATTTTCTTGGTACAAGTAAGGTTATAGTGGGAAACTGGGTTTACTGTATATATCATTTTGTTAGCTCTTTCGGTCAGAAAAAATGTAATCTTAGTGGGATTAGACATGAAATTAAGCAATTCACATAATTTTGGGGGTTACTATATTTACTTTTTTTCCCTCTTAGATCTGCCCACAGTAGAGGAGTTGATGAAACCTATCAGAATAGATTCCGTGGGTGTCAGTGGTTTTGATTTACAACCTGTCAGGTATGAGGTTTTTTGGAATGGATTATGCAGGGTGTTTATTAGCTTATTGTTTTGTTACTGGAAACTTTTAGAATTGTTTGTTCCACATGCTCATTTCTAGCAAATGATTAACGAGTAGCTTATATGAGTCTACCTTTGAGTCATTGCTCTCCTTATTAGTAGTTCTTACTCAGTTTATCAAAATTCTTCTAGTGCTAAAATTAAAAAAATATTTTTTAAATAGATGCCACTAAAAAAACATTGCTGACATCAAGTATTTTGAAGGCTTTTTTACTAAAAATGAAAACTAAAATCCTTTCATCTTTAAATAGCTCAGGGCAGTTGATTTGAACAGTGAGAGGGACCATGAATTTTATTCTGTATGAATCATAGATTTGCTTTTTTATAAACCAGTTAGCTTTGCACTTAGTCACAGACAGCCACGTTTTACAGGGTAAGATTTTTGGTCACAAAAAAGTGGGCTTCATGAAAATGCACCAGCTCCAGTACGTTTTAATGGAAGCTTGTGGGACCTTGCTGTCATTCTCCAGCACAGAGTAGCACATTACAGTAACCTTGCATTTGTGTCACATCTTCACATCCATCATTTCATGTGATCCTCATAACAAATAGGTTAGGTGTCTTTATCTGCATCATTCAGGTGATGAAACTGAGGTAGTTTAGTAGTGGAGATCTCACAAAAACGAGGTCATGAAGATGGTGGTGGTGATGATGATAATGATAACAGCTGACTTTTTTATCACATGCTGACTATGGGCCAAGTACTGTGCAAAGTTCTTTACATCTTAGATTTCATTTAATCTTATAGTGACTCTATGAGTTATGTTTTATTATTCTCCCCATTTCATAGATAAGAAAACTGAGGCTTAAAGAAGTTAAATAAATTGCCCAAGATCATATGGTTATACAGGGGTGCCTGGGTGGCTTTATTGGTTAAGTGCCCAACTCTCAATTTCAGCTCAGGTCATGATCTCATGGTTTGCAAGATGGAGCCCCAAGTTGGGCTCTGCGCTGAGAGCGTGAAGCCTGTTTGGGATTCTCTCTCTCCCTCTCTCTTTGCCCCTCACTCACTCACAGGCATGCGCGTTCTCTCTCTAACTCTCTCTCAAAATAAATAAACTTTAAAGGAGAAAAAGATCACGTGGTTATAAAACCAGGAAACACAAAAAATCTTTTTGTGTTTTAACCACTTACATTGTCAGATCTTTGATCTCCATGAAATATTTCTGTAAAAAGCCTGTCATCCATTCCTGCATTTATTTGTTCATTTGTGTTTTCAGCATACACAGTTTGAGCCCCTCCTTGTACTACATCCTCATCATGTAAATCCACTTGTAGTGATTTCTCATCCTGCTTCTGCATCTGTGCTAGTTGAGAGAAAATGACCCAGTGAAGCTTACGCTAAAACCCATCTACTTGAATGCTTAGTATTCTTCCACTGATCTACAGCACTAGTTAATATTTTTTAAAGGGCAGACTATTCTCCCTTACTGCTGTTGGGGGCTGTGTTGGTGTTAAGGAAGACATTTTTTATCACATCTGTGTGTTTGCTGGCAGAAGTGGAATCATTTTACTAATGTGAATTCTAAATATAATTGTTTTTCATTTTCGTTTAAAAGCTAAAAACAAGTATACTTACATTAAAGCCATAACAATAATTGCCGAAATGTCAGTGGTATAAACCAGTACACATATCTGAAACCTCTTTAGTAAACTGTAGAGTAAATAATCTCAGCTGCTATAACATTAGTCCTTAAAATTTTAGTAGCTAAACATCATCAAAAATTTAATTTTTGCTCATGTCATAATCCCATGTATGTCAGTGGGTTGGAGTAGGATTCTACTCCACATAGTCATTTAGGGACCCTGGCTACTTTGTCATCAACACATGGTTTTAAGGTTGTCATGGCCTCATCCAAGAAGTTGATACAAAAAGAAGAAAGATGATTTAGCACAATTCTTTTTAACTGCCTCAACACAGGAGTATTACATCCCTTCATATTCTACTGGTAAGAACCAGCACATCTAGCTAACAGGAGCCAAGAGCGCTGTGAAATATGATTTGCTTGTGTGCTCAGAAAGAAAAGCAAACGAGTGTAATAGACATCTAGTTAGTGTCTACCAGAATCTACCCTTACAATAGCCAACTATCCCTTTTACTCCTCTTCATACAAAGACCCAGTATCCCCTTCCCAAGGCAAGCAGCCCAAAGTCTCATCCAGGACCTGTCCATCTGAAAGGCCAGGATTTTCTGGTGGAGCATAGTCTTCTCCATCAGGTTGGAGTGCAGCTCTTCAGTGTCTACTACTGTGAATTAAAAACACAAGATCTATACTTGATCCAGTATATGATCGTGAAACAGATACTCCCATTCAGAAGGGAAATACATGAGGAAAATACAGCAATCAGTAATGCAACCTTGAAATCCACTGGAGAGGTCTTGTAAGGATATTTACACCCTTGACCACAAGTGGGTTTTGTAGGGAGGCTGTGCCTGTCTCCAGGATGCATTCCTTTTTTAGTCCACTTCTGCCACCAGGTGGTTTTAGGTATCCCAAACAAGTCTCTGGCTTTTTTTTTTTTTTTTTTTTTTCTCCTCTCAATTTAGTTGCAGCTGTTTGGATATTATTGGGAACAATAACCTTAAGTGAAGATGACTCCTTTAATATGATCTTTGTCAAAGGACTGAGTAACTCTTTTCAACTGAGAAGTCTCATGAAATCCTGCTTTTTCACAGCTTTTTTCAATGCTGAATCTTACTCTGAGTCTGTGCAATCTACAGAGTGAATCTATGAGGCCCTCAGTTTCAAAACTCTGTTCTCTTTTATTTTTTCTTACAAACTGGCCCTTTTTAAATCTTGAGCTCATGTCTTTCTAATAATACTGGTCAAAGTAGCCAATAGTAGCTAGCACTTAGAAATTCTCCTGCCGGTTTTCTTAGTATCCCAAACTCCATAGCTATATGATCTGCCTTATAAACTATTGTAGGTGACAGTTTGGCAAATGTTTTGTCAATGTAAAATGTGGGTTGCCACTTCTTCAGCTTTTAGCATCAGGTTCCTTGCCACCCAAAACCCAGCCACTAAGCCAAGGATGCATATCTTAGGTTCTTGTCACCATAGCACTCACATTCTAAAGGCAAGAACTAGTAAGGGGCCCCAACTAGATGCAGGATGTCGAGGAAATATAAGTTAGTTAGTATGCAGGAAGAACAGGAAATGGTTTTGATAACTTCTAGCCAGATTCTGCTACCATGAAGAAGGAAATAACTATTATATTTTCTGATGATTCCAACTACTTTAGAAAGTTCTAACAGTTACTGAGAAACCAATCTAGCTCATATGAAATTAGCCTCTTAAACTATATTTTATAAATGACATTATCTTATAAATTATAAAATTAAATGACCTAATAGACAATGATTATGTAGTTTGACAATAACAATATCCCTATTTTTGGAGCCCCTATAACATACTGATATTTAACCACATTTAGAAATGTCCTTAAAGGATATTTTCTCTATTTTAAAAATTTAATGGTCTGAAATGTTACATTGTATTTAATTATTTTAAACCACAGAAATGATTTTCTTTCAAAATACTAATGATTTTCCTGTTTTACTTTAAAATTTTTCCTATACTGTGATGAAATTTATGCTTTTTAATGTTTATATTCTATTTCTCTCAGACATAAATTATGTTTACTTCTTTAGTTTCTTATAGAAATGTGTAAAATCTTTTTCCTGCCTCAAATGCATGTTGACTTTATAAGGTATTTTGGATAAAAGATGTATTACACAAAGGTCATTTAGAGATTCATTTTTTATTTTTGCTTACACAAAAACCATCTCTGTCTTGCTTGGTTTGGCTTTCCTTTGAAGTAGGTCTCAGAATCATTCATGTAATTCTTTATATTATACTGCATTAAATTACATTATCTGAAATTTAAAAGTTATATGACACTATGTGAGTATACTCTGTTAACCAGGATTACAAATAATGTATTTAACATTAATGACCTAATTTAAATAGTTACAGATATTAAATGTATTTAATACTATGTATAAATAATACTTTACATATTAAAATATGTATGTATGTGTTTGTATATGTGATATATATGGTGTGTGTGTATTTATGTGTATATATATGTATGTGTGTGTGTATATATATATATGTATAAATATATAAAACTGGTATTTGAGGAGTCACCTAAGGTTCATGCTCTGTTTTGTTTTCTAGCTATAAGAAACTGGCTGATAGTAGAGAAACTGAATTTGTTAACCCTTTATCCCTTAAGAGGAACCCAAATATTATATCTCAAGAACCACAAAATATAAGCCAACTTTTTGACAATAATGAAGAGAATGTGGTTTCACAAAAGACAACAAATAAAGATAGAGAAAATAGCTGTCCAGGAGTAAATACTACAGAAGAACATATAGATAAAATGTACCTTGATATTTTGAGGAAAAAAATATCTGTTGGTCCTCCATTATTGTCTCAGGATAACAAAATAAATAAAGTAAGTATTTACAATCTAAGTTGATTTGACATATTGATAAATGAAGTTATATAAATACTATTGATAAGTAGATTCTTCTTAAGCTAGTGGGATTGATTACACACTAACCTCCACATAGATCCTGGATATTTGAAGCAGTATTTATTAAAACATCCTGTAATCCCCAAATTTTAAAATACCACTATATAGCATTCACTTTCTTTTGGAAGCCATTATTTACATTCTTCCTTTGTTTTTAGTAAGCATAGTCCAGAATTTGAGTAGCATAAGAAAATAAAGTTTATTCATCATTCTAATGCTTTTTATTTAATCTTTCCAGTAGTGTGTGTTTTGCAAAAGTAAGTACGTTGTCATTTATAAAAATGCTATTAGCAGCTGTTGAGAAAGTTATATTTTACTGGTCCTTTTTCTTCTGTTCTTGATCTATTCTGATTTATAAGGTTTCTTTGATCTCAGTATTATACTTTTATGGTTTGGGGGTTATATGTTTACCATAAACCATTTGAAGTTTTTTGTGGAATAAGGCAGAGTATTAATAAATTTTTATCTTGAGAATTCTGGGGGAAAAAAGATAATATTTTATGTCATTTCAAAATATATTTCTCTCTGCTCTCCTCCGCCTTAATTCTAGTAATTACACATCTTGCTTTCTGGCAAGATTATTTTGTTTTATTATTTTGCTTTGTTTTACTCCTGACTTTGAAGATGTGCTTCAAAATACTAAAATTCTGAAGAGTTAGACTTTGAGAATTCTAATGTGTAATGATTTTCCTTCTACAAACAATTATCTAGTAATCACTATGGTTTTGCCGTCTGTTAAATCTCCGTTTACAGCTGTAGTTGAAGTTAATTTACATCCTAAAAAGTTTCTACTTGTGTGCAGACTTTTAGATCTCAACTCAGTTCTGGTGAAGAAGGGTCTGTAACTGGTAAACATGAACCATATAAGAAGGCCAAAAGTGCACCTCCTTTACTTAAAAGAAAACCCCAAAGTGGATTATATGCCTCAGTTAGGAGCTCAGGCTATGGCAAACCCAGTTCACCATTCAAGACTTTTTCTACTCTTGAAAAGAAAACTTCAAAGGACATGAAAAGTAAAACCTTGAGATCCATTCCTACTTCAAATCAAGCTAGGAAAAAAGGTAATCATATGCTCTTTTCATATTATAGTTCTGGGCATATAGTGTATTATTTTATGTTCCTTGTTCTCTACTTTCCTTATTTCTTTCTCTCCTTCTGTGAACTTTTCTTTTCATAGAAAAAAATTAATCTTAAAATAGTATATTCCACACTGAAAGATTCAGTTTACAAGGGGTTTTTGGTCATTAGCTTTTTGCTTTCCAGAATGACACTTGGGAAGTATGGGAAATGAATAGAATATAGAATAGAAGATAGGAGGGTCAAACTCATCCTCACCTAGTTGACTTTGGAGTATCCATTTTTACCAGAGAAGACCTACAAATTCAGAATACAAATGACAACCTACAAACAAAGGTTGATATAGAGATTATTTGGATATTAGTTCCATATAGACTGAGATAGGCAGGATGTCTTATATATTACATAATGCATATTTTTATATACTGCAGTGCCTCTGTTATTTCCTAATGCAGTCATTTACATCGACAGTAGGAAAGGGTAATTTTCAATTTAGAAACCTATGCAGCTATTAAAAGAAAAAGAAGTGTTCATATCAAACCAACATTTCTGCTGCCTTTAAACTCCAGTGAGGAAGGGAGAGCAATGGAGACAGAAGCATTTTGTCCTTTCCTTTATGATTAAATTTAATAGGTGACCAGTTTCATCATTGTTATATGGTGATAGTTGTCATGAGGAGAACTGCCCTCATTGGAAAATTCATTTCTAGCTTAAAGTGTCTTCCCTTGCTTTTCCCTAAGACTGTTAATTCCAGGACCACTTTGACTGTATTTTAAATTCTTTAGGCATTAAATAGACTCTCTCCTGCCTTTGTGTGTGTGTATTTGCTACAGCAACCTGTGCTCCCCAGATGGAAAAGAAGGCCCAGGCTGACTTACGTGAGAGTAAAGGAGAACAGCAGCAGGAGGTAGTTATTCTGGAGAGTCAGGAGTATGATTCTGTAGGGTTAATACAAGCATCCTTTCCTCCTCTTCTTAACCTATGGACCTCCAGTTCCTTTCCCTACAGAGTCTTTTGTATTCTCTTATTTTCTTTTACTTTTCTATAGAACATCGACTTGTGATGTTGTCATCTACTTGTCATTAATAATTAACCACTCATTGGATCTAGTGCTTAATATAAAAAGAAAAACAAACACTTGGAACATTTTTCAAATTTTAGTATGATCAAGAGAAGAGTGAAAAATTTTCATTCATGTTTAGGAGTATTCATGTTATACTTTTGGGAGCAAGAAAATGATATTTGGCTTTTAATATTATTTATTCTATTCTATTTGTTTTAGATAAATCAATCCCCAACACTTTTGAAGTTTATTTTATCCAGATTAATTCATTTAACAAATGTTTTTGAAGCACCTACTTTGGCCCAGGCACTATTAGGCCCTTGGGCTACCTCAGTAAACAAAATTGGTAGACATACTTCCCCTCCCCCATCTTTGTGGAACTTTCATCTGATAAAGTGAGACATTTAACAGTAAGCATAATAAATAAGTAAATGATGTTACATGCTAAGGAAAAGTAAGAAGTAGAGCAAGAGTGTCAGTGCTGGAGTGCAGTAGGTCACAATTTTAGATAGGATAGAATAGGCCTCATTGAGAAAGAGCCACTGAACAAAGACTTATAGGAGATAAGAGTATTGGTCATGTGGATATCTGGGGAAGCTTATTCCAGAAGGGTGAATAAAGTCTTAAAGACTTGCAGAAGTCTTAAAGTAGGAATGAATGTCTGGCATGTTCAAGGAATAGCATAGAAGCTCATATCACAAGGGCAGAGTGAGTAAAGAGGGTAGTAGTAGATGAGATCAGACAGTCAAAAGTGCAGGCATGTATTAGTGTTTCTAGGGCATTTTAAAGACTTATACTTTTACTCTGAATAAACTGGTGAGCAGCTGAAAAGCTTTGGCTTGGGAATAACCTCATCTGACCTCTTTAGACAGATTTCTCTGGCTGCTGTGTTATAGATCATATACATATATACATTCCCATAGCATACGGGGCATGGGAAGGAGCACAGAAACCAGTGAGAAGGCGATTTTAGGAATCTAGGCTAGAAGTGATGGGGCTCAAACCAGAGTGGTGGCAGTGGAGGTAATGAGAGGTGGTTGAATAAGGATATATTTAGAAGATAGAACCAAAAATCTAAAAGATTGGTTTGGGGTTGTGAAAGAGGAGTTCTGAATGATGCCAAAATTTTTGGCTTGAGTAACTGGAAAAACAGAGTCACTGTCTAGCAGGGATGGAGAAGGGTTTGGTAGAGTAGATTTGGGGGTGGAAGGAAGATCAAGAGTATGGTTGATGAGGTAATAATTTTGAAATGACCGTTCTACATGCAAGTGGAGACAACAAGGAGCCAATTAGATAGGAAAGTCTAGACTACAAGAGGGAGGTGCGGACAGCAGATATACTTGGGAGTTATTATTAAAACTAATATAGATGGTTTTTAAAACATGAGACTGACAAAGATTATCAAGAGAGTAAGCATTGTTATAGAAAAAAAGCAAACCAAGGCCTGAGCCCTGAGCATACTAATCTTAAGATGTCAGGGAGAAGAAGAGGAGTAACCTGCAAAAAGAATAGAGTGAGAGTGGAGGAAACCTGAATATATGGGATCCTGAAAGCTAACTGAAGAAAGGAGAATTTATTTCTCTATCAGTTGCTGCTGAGAGATAAAGGAAAGTAGAAACTGGGCACTGACCTTTGGGTTTAGCAAGGAGGAGGTCATCAGTAAACTGGACAGTTTCCATGGATATGTGGCTATAAAAGGCAAGTTGAATGAGAATAGGAGGGATTACGAGAAATGGAATTGGATACTTAGTTTATAGACCACCCTGGAGCAGAGTGTAAAAGGCAGAAAAAAATGGGGTAGTAGCTGGCGTAGGAGGTGGAGTCAAGAAAAGCTTTTTATTTTGCTTTTTTTTTTAAATGGTAGGAAATAATATGTCTAATAGTATGGTTATGCTTTTTGGAAAGATTCAGTAGATTTATGACTGAGAGAGGGGAAGAATTGCTACAATAACGTCCTTGAGTAGAGGAGCTGTAATGGAATCTAGTGTTCAGTGGAAGGGTTGTCTCTAGATAGAGGCATGGACAGTTCATCTGTGGAAACAGATGGGAAGAGAGGAGATATAGGTACAGATGCTGGTGGGTAGGTAAAAATGGTGAAAGAATGTGAATGATTTCTTCTGATTGCTTCCATTTTCTCTAAGAAATAAAACATAGTATATTAGCTGGCATTGACGTTGGGGTAGGAGTGTTGGAGGAGAGAAGAGAAGATGGAAGACTAGACTGCCAGCTGCAGAGTTCTCTTGTAGTTAGTAATTATGGAGTTAAGTTGAATCAGGCAGTGTGTTTGTGTGTGTGTGAGTGTGCATGTCCACGTTTTGCTGCATGACTACAGGTATTGGGTAGTCGTATAGTTGGATTTACCAAGAAGAGTGGTTTCTGCCTAATGAGTGCAGTGTATGGAGAGAAGAGCAAGAAGAGGCTAATGGTGTATATGGAATTCAAGTTGAGTAAGGAAGGAAGAAAGGAAATCGAGGGGTGTAGTACAGTATGAAACAGGATCAACTGACTGTGAGTCCTTGAGTAGAGGAGTAATGGAATCTAGGAATTGGTCAATGGATTGTTGGAATCCAGGTACCAAAGCGCATGAAGTAGAAGATAGGATTGATAGAGAGTAAATGTCTAAGACTGAGATCAGGAATGATTGTGTTACTAGTAATAGAAAAGGCCTAGAGTATACCAATGGAAGTAAGTAGGTGAGGTGGAGAGGTTCAGTATAAAGACCCAAAGCCAGGGGTTCACAGGATCACCTATAAGTATATTGAAATTACTAAGAATGAAGACAGAAGTAATGTCACAGTTGATGGAAAAGAAACAAGGGGCATGATTAGAGGTTGATAGATGAAAACAACAGTATTTTTATGAATATTTTTCCTATTTCAAAATTTTAGAGTATTTGTGACTACCAAAATAAAAATAAAACACTGAAATTTATATTAGAGTACAATGATAAACCATGACTTTCTACTTTTATACTGTTACTTTTTTTCATTAGACCATTAAGTGTGACATTCTTTTTATCTCTTTTTCTTGTAAAATTCCCTCAGAGCAATTTTACTTTTATTCAGAAGAATTTTAATTCCTTTGGATGGTTGTTACTTGTTGCAGATTGGGCTCTCCAACAAGCAGACTCTAGTGTACAGAAAGTGTAGAAAATGCACTTAGAATCAACATTGGTTAAGATGAAAAATAAGCCAGCTGCTAGGGCTTACTCAGAGTTTCTTTTCTTCATGTAAAATGAACCCAGGGATAGGCAGTTCAGAGCTAGTGTCATTGTGCAAGAAACTAGATCCCTTTTTGTTTCCTGCTGCAAAATCCTTTATATGTGACTTTTGTCTTCATTGTCATAAGATGGCTACTCAGCCTCCAGGCCTTGTCAGGAGGAAAGGTAAAAGGTAAAAGGTCCATGCCAGTTAAATCATCAACTTCTTAATTAAGAAAGTAGTGACTTTTCTGGAACCCCCATGTAAGGAACTTTTGCTTTCATCTTATTAGCCTGAATTTTGATCTTGTGGTGATCCCCAGTTACTTGGAATCCAGGGAGATGAGTGTTTTCAACTGGCTACTTTGCTGCCCAGAGCAAAATTAATAGGGAAGTTTCTATTAATAGGGAGGAAGAGGAGATTGGCAATTAGCAGTACCTGCTGTGTGGTTGTTTTCCTTTTTATTCTTAATTATTTTTCTTTGGCTGTTAATCTATGTTTTTATTTTTAGACTAATAAGTTTCTCATTATAAAAGGAATAGTTGCTCATTATTTAAATTCAAAAATACAGAAAAGTAAAAAAGCAATCACTTAGCCAGAAACAACTAGTGTCACACTGGGTTAGCATCATTTCATGCTTCTCATGTGTATGTCCCTATACAGGTAGAAGGAAGCATAGATGGGTGGTTGGAAGGAGAGAGCTAAATGGACAAAACATTTTGTAAGAACAGGATCACTCTTTATAATTTCTTTTTAAGTAAAATATTAGTTTTTCTTAAATCTGCAAGAAGAAAATGAAACTTCATCCTAGGAAATGTATCCCAAAAGATCCTTTTAAGAAAATAGATTTTGAAAACTGCTCACAATGTTGCCAAAATCATGCTGTTTTTAACTGCATTTTCAATTTTATGCATTATCAGTTTTCCCTTCTATGAAATAAAAGGTAGCAAAACTCTTACATCTCCCACTCACATGCCTTTTACTCATTTTTGTTGATTTCATTTTTACTTGTCCAAGATATATTTATTCTCTCCTGCAACACCCTCAGCTTTGGAATTTAGATCTTGGTTCTGGTTATTAAAGAGATGGAATGCTTTTTGCAGGTCCCTTAGCCATAATTTCTTCATTCTGGAATTATGATGGTTGATTTCTTATTTGACTAAATTTTCTTAATCCATTGTTTTTTCAAGAAGGATTCATGAGGTCCAAATTCTGCAGTGTTTTCACATTTGAATTTTATATCCAGACAAATTTTCTATCATATTAAGAAAAAAGATATGTCTGTGTACCATTACTGAACATAATTACTTAGAGAAATCATATTTAAGAACTCAGGAAGAGAGAATTTTGGTATAAAAGCCCTGGATGACTACAATTTGAATAAGAATCACCTGCCACTGTTAGGGGCCACTTCCTAGGGAGAATGACAGTCCTAGCAGATCACACTCCATTCACTGGCCACATTAATGGACCTCCAGTGACCTGGAAGGATGAATGTCAGCTTTTACAATGACTCCGTTTCTTTGGGAACACTTAGGAAATTTCTCCAAAAAAACCTTCTACATCAGATAGTCCAATTAAATATGACTACTACTCTGTAAGAAAAATCTGCATGCCTGGAAAAAAGATTAGAAAGAAATCTTTGGGTGAGGTACTATTGGTGACTTGTTTCTTCTCTTGACTTTTCTATATTTTCCAAATCTTCAATAACCATATATTTCACTTTTAATGAGAAAGTAAACTTTACACTTAAAAAGTTAGCATCTTGAAGAAATTATATTTAAAAATACAAATTTCAAATTCTTCATGTACCTCTAAGGCAGATAAATGTTTACTGACTATTCAGCTCAGAACCTGTATAGACTTCAAGCTCTCTTCCAGGTATTTCTCATAAATGTTTTCTTATTATTAATTGAATAATTTATTGGCCTTAGAATTATTCCTACTGTTTGGGGATTTACAAAGTACCTTAAAATAGCTGAAATTTTGACCAAAATATACATTAAACACATTTTTTCTAATTTAATATATATTATCAAGGTTTTATAGCAGTATTATAATAATATAATTTTATTTTTAAATCAAATTTAGACTAGCTATTATAAAGCTTCCATGTAATTTATATTATTCCATTGATACTATATCTTGATATACATTATTTATGGAAAGTGTGCTTTCAGAGCACACTTAATCTGAACGAAAATGCTTCGTAAAGTTATCAATTGCTCTTTGATTCATCATTTAGATATTATTATTGCTGCAACTATTTAAAAGAACAGTTTATTTAAAATTAGTAAGGCCTGAAATTATCCCTGTCTACATTCTCCTCACATTTTTTAGATCCATTTATCATTTGACATGAATCTTGGGTCAGTTAGCCTTCTTTGTCAAATTGAGTGAAATGTTGATTATGGGCAGCGGTTCTGAGTACAGTGAAACAGCTGTGTTCTAGTGCTACACTTCAGCCTATTTTGAGATCCTCATTTATCTTAGTGTTCCCATTGTATTAGTACTTATTGTTACATAATTGCTGAATAAACATTCAACTTTGTTTGCATTTGTGGTGCTTTTGTCTATTGTTTACAATATTCAGAAATCTTATCTGGAACAAAAGTCATCAAGCCTGCAGCTCTGGGTAAACCAGCCCCCAAAACTGAAAGTTGCCTGGCCATTCCTAAGAAGTCTGAAGATTCTACAGAAACTGGTTACTGTGTTCAGTTTCAGAATGTAGGTATTAAATTTCAGAATCACATTCTTAATTTTTTTGTTCTACAGTATTAAAACTCAATTATAAATAATGAAATATGTGAAATTTCTTTTGCATCGAGTGATGTTCTAATCTTACTGAACATTTATTGATTTTCTTATATAGTAGAACATTGTTAACCATGTCATTTTTATTCATTGTGGTATTTTTCCCTAACCACCTATGTTCCAATCTACTATGTAAATATACTATAATGAAGTAATGCTTCTCCTTAAAAGGATTCTTCAGGATACTGTGATGGAAACAAGGAGACAGAGTTAATTATGTGTAAAAGAGTTCAGGAAGCAGAGGAAAAGTGGAGGGGTGCACAAGCTCTAATTGAGCAAATTAAAGTTACATTCTCAGAAAAAGAGAGAGAGCTGGAAAATAAGATGGAAGAACTAAGGAGACAACAGGAAAAGGAACTCTTCAAACTAAATCAAGACAATTATATTCTTCAATCCAAGGTACTAGACACATTGTCCTATTTCTCCTTTCATTGATTAAAAAAGAACTTTTATTCCCTGCGAAAT
Organism: Cryptoprocta ferox; assembly: GCA_028646485.1. Taxonomy (NCBI): domain Eukaryota; kingdom Metazoa; phylum Chordata; class Mammalia; order Carnivora; family Eupleridae; genus Cryptoprocta; species Cryptoprocta ferox. Next base: position 72,216,308 of record CM053577.1, read on the forward strand.
GCATTGTCATCCTTTGTTCCTGCGGCTGTTTGACTTGATGTATTTGCTGTATAAAATATGAATAGGGTTCCTAAGACTGCCTCCTCACAGCAGAGCCTAAATCGAACCCACTGGGGAAAAAATAAAAATTTAAATTGGCCCATTTTGATAATTTTCTTCTGTTAGCAGTCCTTTCTGAGAACAAATCCCTTAGTTCACTCCGACCTTTAAAGAAGATGGTTTCAGAAAGAACTGCTATCGAAGGGCCTAGATTCCGAGAATGACACTGTAGCCTTTCTGAGTTACTTTCATCACCAGAACCAACAGCATAAAATAATCACCATAATGATCTAACTGTAATTAGTGTTAATTGTGGTTACAGGACAGTTTTATATATATGCACCTCATGTTTTCTTTTCTTCTTCCTCATTTCCCACTTGATTATTTCTTTGCCTAAATAAAATAATGTCTATTTTCTCAAAGTTGAGTAGCTTTGAAGAAACAAACAAAAAGCAAAGATGGTTACATTTTGGAGAAACAGCTCATCCTGTCACTGATGAAAAATTGAAGCAAATTCAAAAAGAAATACAAGAACAAGAGACACTTCTTCAAGGATATCAACAGGTGTGGTGACTCTTCAGCACTTTGTGAATTTGTTCTTGATATTCTTTAATTATAAAAGACATATTAAAACATTTCTGTGCTCATGTAGCAGGTAATAGGAATTCTGGCAAATATGAGGAAGTAATAATTTGACTAATCTGAACATTTTTAATGGGTATAATTAAAGTGGTTAAGAGCATGGGTTCTGGATTCAGAGAATCCAGTGTTAGCCTTTGCCCCACCACCTGCTGTGCAGCCTTGGGCAGATCACTTCACATCTCTAAACCAGTTTCCTCATCCTTGAAATGGGATGGTAATAATAGTAGCTGCCTCCTGATGGTTGTGAAATTAAAATAAGAAAGTGCAAACCAACCTGTTAGTACCTGGCCCAGACTAACCAGTTAGTGAATGTCACCTGTTACTATTTTTAATAGCCATATTCCTTAGAAACTGCTCTATTTTTCTTTAGTTTTCTGTAATGCTTTTCAGTAGATTGTATTGACTAGTTTTGATATTATATTCAGAAATACAAATCTGAAATTACTTGCCAGCATGCTGAGAGTGAAAAAATTTGAATTAAATGAGAGAAAATCTGTGTGTCCTACAGAAGGCAGATACTTGCCATGTGTGATGGAATCTTGGTGATGTTGACCAGCCAGTCAGCCAGGACAGGTTTAGTGATCTCCAGCATGAAACTTCATCTTAGTGTCCTCCCCTTCTTTTCTCTTACTTCCCTCCCCTTCTGTTTCTCTCTTATTACCTTTTTCTCTTCTGACCTTTAAGCATCAAGCCTGTCAATAACAAGCATTGTCATCTGAGAACATCCAGAGAAAGCATTGTCACATCGGTGATCACAACATTTCCTATAAATGAAATAGTACTGGTTTCAGAGGACACACTGCCCTAGAGTTAGAGAGAATCTTCCAAATCCTTCGCCTGCCATTCTGATCTTGGCTGTGTAGAGCACACAGGATTTCAGAGTCCCAGAGGATGCCAATTACCTTCTCCCATAAAGATAACACAAAACTTATGTATCTATGTACATTAAATTACAGGTATTTAGGCATGGACCATCTACCAGGCACTAGGCCAGATGTGGTGAGACAGTACACGGTTTTTATTAGATCCTCAAAGATCCTTGGTTTTCATCAGATTCTTAATTTTAAAAAGTTTAATAAGCCACAGCACCTAAGAGAAAGATTGGTACTTTCTCCCTCTGATCTCACTGTTTGAGTCACTCTTTAGTCCAAGGCTGGTAGAGAACTGGGCCTGGTTTCTACTCAGCCTTGTCCTTACACTTTTGGAAACACCTGGTCTCTAACTCCCTACTCACAGAAAGTTCCAGAAACAAGCATGGAAGTCCATCATAACTATCTATATCCAATTACCTCACTGCAGGAAACCAGGATAGAAACAAAAAAGGAGAATGCAAACAGTCCCAGGGGGCCTTTCTGCCCTTGGTCCTCACAGCTGGGATGTGGTATTTCTTGCAGCCACTCTCCCACTTCTGTGAAATACAGTACCTTATACTGACTTTAGGATCTTTGGCTTTGAGAGTTTTTGTACCTTTTTCTTTTTTCAAGTAAGCGTTTTGTAAAGAATTGTTTTCAGACAACAGGTTTTCTTCTGGGATAACGTAAAGAGTTTAAAAAAGGATTTTTGCTTACTCAAAAACTGAAAAAATTTAAAAGACTTTAAAAATGCTTAAAGTGGGGCACCTGGATGGCTCAGTCAGTTAAACTTCCAATTTCAGCTCAGGTCATGATCTCACGGTTTGTGGATTCGAGCCCCATATTGGGCTCTGTGCTGACAGCCCAGAGCCTGGAGCCTGCTTCATATTCTTTGTCTCCCTTTCTCTCTGCCTCTCCCCAACTCGTGCTCTGTCTCTCTCTCTTGCTCTCAAAAATAAACAAACATTAAAAAAAATGTTTTTTAAATGCTTAAAGGATGTACCTGTTGTGAGCATATATACTTGCTATATAAGTACTAATGACTTTTAACTAAAATAAAATTTTCTGTTTATGAAAAGGAAAATGAACGATTGTATAATCAAGTGAAAGATCTGCAAGAACAAAACAAGAAAAATGAGGAGCGAATGTTCAAGGAAAACCAGAATTTATTCAGCGAGTTAGCTTCCTTAAAGTGAGTTCTTTCTGAATTCTTAAAATCAAATATACTTAGACTATTTCTAAGCATTTTATTGTTATATTAATAATACATTTTATTTTTACTTAGAACTGAAAAAAATTTTACGTTATAGTTCATAACTTTGATAGTTTTAATATTCAGTGTATTTTTCCAAAGTACATACTTTAGTGTTTTCAGCATACTCATATTTGAGTTTTATATCAATTTTAGGAAATTGGGTATATAGTATTCATCTTGATCAATCATTAAGCCAGAGATGCTTAATCATCTCCTAAAGAATCATGTGATTAATAATACTAAAACTATGATACAGTATCACTTAATGCTTTAGGTCAGGTTCTATAGAAGTGGAGCCTGAGGTAGGGATCCTTATGGAGGTGATTTCCTGGAGGATAACTCTCTGGAGAAGGGGAACAAGAGAAGCAAGATGGGGGGAATGAGGGGAGGGAAGGTAAGTAAGAATGTGGTCTTAGCCAGAGACTGGCTTCATTCTCTTCTCCCCAGAAAGCTCAGGAGAACAGATTGTACCACAGAGTAGGTCCCACTTGAGGCAAGAGGAGCAGGCTTTCCTACCCCCAAACTAGTCATCACTGGCTGAGGGATGCTCTAGGAATGGAGTAGGGGATATCCTCCAGGCCAGCTGGCAGGGGCTGCTATTGAGAAGGAGACCTAGTGAGTTGTTATTAACCAACGTTCATCATGGTAGGTCTGATGGAGCACCAGCACCTACTGAGGAATCATATTTCAGATGATAAGATCTTTAGGATATTATTACTACCTCCAGCTTTAACATATTAAGTGAAAAAGCTGAACTCACAAACATGGGCAAATTAGGGTACTGTCTTCTTTTAGGAAATGACTAATGGTTTTGTGTCACTTCATATAAACACCTAATTACCCAGATAGGATTGCTATTAGAAGAAAACTCTTAGGACATGAATGTATGACCCCCAGCCAGTTGTGATAATCTGCACAGTTCTGATACGTGAAAGCATTATATCTGATTTCTTTCCAAATGCTTCAATAAAAGTATTTTAAAATACCACATCTGCTGCTGCCTGGTTTTTAAAAGAGATCTATTCCCACATCCCAAATTGAAACTTTAGATGAACTTTTCACAATGAAACAGATGGTTTCTTCATTGTATTAGGATTACATGATCTTATAGATTTCCTAAACTCCTTGTATAATGTTTCTGGAAAAACAGAAAAATTAATTCTAACTTTAGATAATAGACTGGTTTTTTCAGTCTCCATGTGTATGATTGGCAATTTGTGTTTCTTAGAAAGGAGTCTAGAATGATGTGGCAAGGAGGACACACCACCAGAGGGAAAATGCAGCACATCTTCCTGGGACATAGGGTTTTTTCCTCTGAGAATTAGGAGAAAATATTTTTTATTTTATAAATAAAGCAAGGTGTTGGGGTTTCAATTCTTTTAAATTAAACAAACATCTCAAAGTATACTTTTAGCATTTTAATACTTTAAACGTTAGAATAAACAAATTTTTTCTCTTCAGTGGCTCACATAGTTCTAATGTCCATCAGGTTTTTTTTTTATTAAGAATTGTATATTTATATTGAAAGGAGTACTTTGTTAAAAAATTTTTTTATTTTCAAAATAAATCAGAGAACAGATGCACAAAAGTCGTTTCCTATCTGAAATAGTTGAAGATTCAGAGCCCACCAAAACCCAGAATTTTACAGATCTGTTAACAGAGCTACGGATGGCACAGGTAAACTTCATAAGGATTTTACCTTCATAGATTATTATAAAAATTTCCATGTGTGTCAAAAAATCTGTTTGTAATTTATGAATAGATAAAAAATTTGTAAGTTTCATGCCATTAAAAAATTAAGGCATTCCTGTAATTAGCATTTAATATATGTGTGACTTTCATATAGAGAAAATGACAGTACTGGTTTTAGATAGCATCCTCTTTCTAACCCAGCTTCTCATCTAGCGTTCATCACATGGAGCCGTATTGGAGGCATAACCTTACTTAGGGCATGCACACTTTATTTCAAACAAATTCCTTATTGAAAATGTACAGGATGAATAGGAAAATAATTTAAAGATGACTATTCACCTTGAAATGTTAGTTGGCTTTTTACCTGTCTTCAATGGACTGTGCATTTCTAGAAGGCTGCGACTATATCTACAAATGTTTGCATCTCATGTACCTAACACAGATGCAAAATGCAATAGCTGCTCTGTAACTTTTTTTCTTTATTTTTATTGAATTTTATTATAAAGGATTTGGCTTACAATTTTCTTTTTTTTAGGTTTTAGTTTATTTTTTATATATAATTTGTTGTCAAGGTAGCTAACATACAGTATATATGGTGTGCTCTTGGCTTCAGGATTAGAGTTCTGTGATTCATCACTTACATAAAACACCCAGTGCTCATCCCACCTAGTGCCCTCTTCAATGCCCATCACCCATTTTCCCCACACCCCCCCCCCCAACTCCTTTCCGTGCTTAGTTTGTTCTCTGTATTTAAAGGTCTCTTATGGTTTGTCTCCCTCTCTGTTTGTAACTATATTTTTTTTTTCTTCCCCTTCCCCCATGGTCTCCTGTTAAGTTTCTCAACTTCTACTTAGGAGTAAAAACCTATGATATCTGTCTTTCTCTGATTGACATTTCACTTAGTGTATTTATTTATACTTAGTGTATTACACTAAAATACAACATGGATCCAGTTCCATCCACGTTGTGGCAAATGGGAAGATTTCATTCTTTTTCATTGCTAAGTAGTACTCCATTGTATGTATATACCACATCTTTATCCATTCAGTTGGGCTCTTTCCATAATTTGGCTATTGTTGATAGCACTGCTGTAAACATTGGGTATGTGTACCCTTATGAATCAGCACTCCTGTATCCTTTGGATAAATTCCTAGTAGTGCTATTGCTGGGTCATAGGGTAGTTCTATTTTTAATTTTTTGAGGAACCTCCACACTGTTTTCCACAGTGGCTACACCAATCGGCATTCCCACCAGCAGCGCAAAAGGGTTCCCTTTTCTCTGCGTCCTCATTAACATCTATTGTTTCCTGAGTTGTTACTTTTAGCCACTCTGACTGGTGTGAGGTATCAATGTAGTTTTGATTTGTATTTCCCTAATGATGAGTGATGGTGAGCATCTTTTCATGTGTCTGTTAGCCATTTGGTGGCTTACAATTTTCTAAAGCAGTATTTATTAATGGGGAAAGTTTGGGAATTTTGGTCAGGTTATTTCTGTTTTAAGCAGAACAGTTCCATGTATTACATGATCTTTATCATCCCTGTCCCCAGAAAATACATGCTCATAGCATCCACCAGTGATTATAAGAATCAAAAGCACTGCCACATTTCCAGACCTGTCCCTTGTGGAAGGGCAGTTAATTCTCCCCACTCTGTCCCATTGAGAACTGTAGCATGAAACTAAACCTATATGAATTCGAATTACGTGAATTAGAAAAATTCCAATTACGTACCACTTTTTAACAAGAAATTATATAAAGTTTTGTTATGTAGGAATCTACACATACCCTAGTTTAATAACTGATGTTTAACAGGTTTTTTGTAGTATATAAAATGCAGCTTCAAATATGAATCCATTAGGGAACTTTCTTCAGGCACATGTATGCATGTAAAGCATCATTAGATAGGTAGGTGGATAGGCAGATAGGTTAGAAGAAGGAATGAATGGTTGGACTCCCCCCAATTCCCTTATCAGTAGCCCTCAAAAATTAGCAAGGTTAAAGAAGGCTTGGAAAGGCTTGGAAAAACATGGTAAGGTTTCAAGCATAACATTATCTTTTTTTAAATTCAGTTATTAGCAACCTTTTAAAAGTGCTATTTTGAAAATATTTTTCTGAAGATAGGAAACTGAAAGTGTCACTAAAAACATCAGAAAATTCCAGATAAAATATAATAAACATCTTGTAAATCCATAATGTAAAAACTCTCAAGAAAGTAATAATTCTTAGGGGCCAGAAATGAGAAGGGATAAAAACCGACCAGTAACCATCTGCTGCTAGACCAGCAGTTCAGTAGCCATGGGCTTGAGCTTTAACAGCAAAGTGCAGACAGGACACCCAAAGAGCCATGTCCTCAGTTTTTACAGTAGACTAGGAAAAACTCCACCCACCTTCACAAGGGGCTGAGATGTCAAGAAGCTTTTCTTATACGAAGTTTCTGTCTTAACTTGATCTCCAGATAGGGAGAGGGAAAAAGTCTTCTCAGTGCCCATGCTTTACAGATTGTTCAGTATAATGTCATCCGTTCTGCCTTCATTTGTGTTACAGTATTTGAATTGACGCTACCCTACCTGCAAGGGTTAGACATGCTCTGGCTGAAAAAATATATGCTGTAGTCCTGAGTCAGTGAGAACCTCTAGTGTGTCTAGAAGAAACAAATGCAGAACAGCTCTTAGAAGTATATACCCTTAACCCAGCTTACACAATATTTCTACAGATAAAAACCTGCTGATGACATGCCCGCAATGCAAAATTACAAAAACCCAGAGAAACTATCCATAATGAGCAGGCGTGGGATGATTTAATAAACAGTAGTTTTTGAACCTCAATAGAATTATTAGATAGACATATAATATAAATAGACTAAAAATGGAGAATATCAGATATATGAAATGCTAAAATATATTTAAATATTTTTAAAAGGTTATGGCTAAGAATTTCCTGGAAATAATAAAAGAGATGAATTCTCAAATTTAGGAAACCCAGTGATTCCTGATGAGGATAAAGTAAAAATCACCATCTAGGCCCCTAATGGTTAAACTACCAAAGGCAAGAAAAACCTAAAAAGAAACTAAAAAAAAAAAAAGGGTTAGTTTGAGATAATAGTAAAAACTTTGGGGATTTTTTTATTTCTGCAACTACTATAAGATGGAATGTAAATATATCTTTTATTTTCACTTGCTGTGGTATTCTGGGTTTAGATGGTTTTAGAGCAAAAATTCATACTGGGGTAAATCTATAGTGTAATATTCATATTGAGTATACTTGTGTACAGTCTAATTCATACCTTAAAAATTAATAGCGACTAGTATAGTATTAAAATATGAGTTGGTTCTCTATAAAGCATACATAGAAGTATAGTAAAAGTAAAGATTCTGAGCTCTTTCTTTTTAGTATCCCAAAGTGGGAAGAAGAGTGAAGCTGACCACAACTTACTCATTCAGTCATCTTTTATAAAGCACCTGCCACATGCCAGGCACTCGTCCTGGCATTGGAAGTATAGTACGTAAACAAGACAGGCACAAACCTTGCTTGCTTGGAACACATATTCTAGTAGGGAAGACAGTAAGGTAACAGATGAAACAATATACATAGAAATATGTGCTTTGAAGAATATAAAAATAGAGAATAAGGGTGCATGGGCCAGAGAGTAAGGCACTAGTCAACAGTGGTCTAGGAGACACTCTGAAAAAGTTTTGTCAGAGTTGAGAGCTAAAGAGAAGCAGCAGCCATTAGGCAAAGATATAGCCAGGAGAAAAGCATAAACCTTGCATCAGGAAGGGGCTTGTTCCTTTCCAGATCAGAGACCTCTGAGGCAGAAGTGGGTGACTAAGGACAAGGCCAGAGAGGCAGGCAAAGACCCTCACTGAATCTCTGCATTGCAACTCACAAGGGAGTGAAAGTACTTGCCAGCCCCAAACCCTGTGTCCACAGGATTAACCTGGGACATTACTGGTCTTCTTCAAGGTGGGAAGCTTGAGTCCCTGGAAGGATGCAAGCATGGAGTATCATCTGTTTAAGTGTCAAATGTTTGACTGAACTCAAGATGTTTAAAGTTCCTTTGAATTCAAAAACTCTCTAAGTCCATGAAGTAGACTCCATCAGAGAGCATTTCTAAATGAGTGAACTAATTAAACACAAGGCAGAAAGGTGCCTGAGCATTCAAATACTTGAAACTCCGTGCTCTCCTGAAAAAACATCTACAGAAGATCACAAAGAAGACTGAACAATGAAATTATGCCATTAAATCTGTGATGCAGTTAGAAACCATGATTATACAGTGCTTTAATGAATGGATTTATTTTCTTCACAAGACGATTTGGGATTATAAAATAGGGAGATACAGAATTTGTTTTATTTTGAAACTTAATTAAATGAAGTCTACTGCTATGAGTCCAAGAGGTTTTTTTTTGTTTCGTTTTTTTTTTTTAGCAGTTATGAGTTCAGTCCAGTAAACACTTACTGAGTACCAGCTGTGTGCTTAGTGTCATAAAGTATACAGGTACTAGTAATAAATGAGTCTTAGTTCCCGTAGAATTCTCAGCATAATAATGAGAAGAGGGATGTACACAAATCAATATCATATGACACAGAAAGTAATAAACACTATACTAGAGGTACAGCAGAAGTTTATGGGAACATAGAGGAAGAGATTATCTGGAATAGCCTCATTTGAACTATGTTTTGAAGGAGAAGTATGATTGTTTCAAGATGAATGGGGGCTATTGAGAGTAGTGATGAATGTAGGGCATATTAAACATTCAGTCAACCTTTTTTATGTACCAAGCATTTTTCATGCTTTTTTTCATACAAAGATGAGTAAAATAAAGCTCTGCTTTCAAGTAAACATATGTCAGGTGATGATGAGTTCTGTGACAAGAAAATAAAGCAATCATACCTGGGGGTTAGGATAAAGTTTCTATTTTAGAAAGAATGATCAGGAAAGATCTTCCTGGGGTTTCATTTGGGCAGAAATCCTGATGAGATAAAAGAGTAAGCCACCTGGCTATCTGGGGGCAGAGCACTAAGGCAGAGGAAACAGTGTGCTGGTTATGTTCAAATAACAGCTAGAAGTCTCTGATGCTGGAATGGAGTGGGAAGAGGAAGATTTATAGTAGATATGCCCAGAGGCATGGGCAGGGCTAGGTTACTTGACACTGAACTTCCTGGTAAGGACTTTGGATTTATCCTGAGAGAGATGGGAGCCACCAGAGAATTTCAGACAGAGGAGCAAAACTCACCATCTCTTTAAAGCAATTCCTCTCTTGAATAGAGAGCTCATGAAAATATCCACACATATGTGGTCAGTCAATCCAAGACAAAGGAGGCAAGAATATATAATGAGGAAAGGATAGTCTGTTCAATAAATAGTGTTGGGAAAACTGGACAGATACATACCAAAGAATGAAACTGGACTACTATCTTATACTTTATATAAGAATAAATTCAAAATGGAGTAAAGATTTGAATGTAAGACCTGAGACCATAAAAGTCCCAAAAGAAACCATAGGCAGTAAGCTTTTGGACATTGATCTTAGCATTTTTTTCAAACCAGTCTCCTCAGGCAAAGTGAACAAAATCTAAAACAAATGGGATTATATCAAACTAAAAAGCTTTTGCACAGTGAAGGAAGCCATCAACAAAATGAAAAGGCAGTCTACAGAATGGAAGAAGATACTTGTACATAATATATTGGATAAGAGGTTAATATCCAAAATACATAAAGAATTTATACAAATTAATATCAAAAACACAAATAACATGATTAATAACAGCCAGAGGACTTGAGTAGACATTTTTCTAAAGAAGATGTATATATGGCCAGCGGACACATGAAAGTATGCTGAACATCTCTAATCAGGGGATGTCAAAGCCACAATGAGATATCACCTCACACCTGTCAAAAAGACAGGTCGCTATTGTCAAAAAGACAAAAAATAACAAATGTTGGCAAGGTTGTGGAGGAAAAGGAACCCTCATACACTGTTCGTGGGAATGTAAATTGGTGCAGCCAATATGGAAAACAAAGGATTCTCAAAAAATCAAAAATAGAACTATTCTATGATCCAGCAATTCTACTTCTGGGTATTAATCCAAAAAGGACAGAAACATCAATTTGAAGAGATATTCATCCCTATGCTCCTTGCAGCATAAAATACCCAAGATATGGAATCAACGTAAGCATCCAGTGATAGATAAACATACCGGAAATTACTCAGCCATAAAACAGGATGAGATCTTGCCATTTGTGACAGCATGGATGGATCTAGAGAGAATTACGCTAAGTGAAATAAGAAAACAAATACCATAGAATTTCACTTGTATCTGAAATAAATGAGACTCATAGGTACAGGAAACAAACTATTGGTTACCAGAAGCAGTGGTGGGGAGATTGGAGGACAGGTGAAATAGGTAAAGGGGATTAAGAGGTATAAACTACTAGTTGTAAAATAAGACACATGGATATATTGTACAGCATAGGGAATTTAGCCCATAATATTGTAATAACTATGTGTGATGACAGATCATAAGTTATGACAGATCATAGACTTAATGGGATTATTTCATAATGTATAAAAATAATGAATCACCATGATGCATACCTGAAACTAATAGGATATTTATTGTATGTATTTATAAAAAATATGTATGCAGTATTTATGATAGATGGAGTGAAAGGGAGCCTACACCACTTTTTGTGTCCAGAAATAATTTGCTTTTGTAATTCTATGAATATCAAGAAAGAAAAAAACAGTTTATTGGAAGACATCAAAAGACTGAAGCAAGACAAACAAGCTCTTGAAGTAGACTTGGAAAAAATGAAGAAAGAGAGAGACCAAGCCAAAGATCAGATTGCGTATGCCACAGGTAAAACACTGAGCTGAAACAGTTTACCTTTATACTGATAACTGTTCTAATCTTGAATTTAAGGTATAGCAGTTGCTATTACTACTCAAGGAATCAAAATACTATTCCTTGAAGTATATTGTAATTTTAGAAACTTTTTAAAAAATTAGTTATTGATAGGTTAGTTGGTTTTGGCAGGACTAATTGCAGGATCAGAAAATATCAAGTAGTATTTTGAATTTTTGGCATTTTATGTCTATTCATTTTCAGGTCTGTCCCCCTAACTAGACTGTGACCTTCCTGAGGATTTGGTCTGCCTTTTTATCTCTGGGTCTGAAACAAAGGTTCTCAAGTATTTGCCAAATGAACAAATAACACTGCACTATGTTTATAGAAAACACAAGGATAAATGTGACATTCCCCACCAGGGAAAACAAAGGAAAATAAGAATGCAGAAAAGTTTAATATTTAAAAATTTACAAATAAACATGAGACATGGTGCTAAGTAGGGGTTTCAGGGAAGAGTAGCATTTGAGCTGGGTCCTGATGAATTAAAAGACTCAGAAGTGAAGGAATGAGGGAGGTTTCTGCAGTGTGCTTCATGAGCATGTTATTGAGTGCACCTAGGGATTGGAGCTGAGCAGAACACAGGACTAGAAAAGTAGATCGGAGGAGTCCTTGTAAGGTCTCCCCACTGTGATATCATGATATTCAGTGTGAGATACACAATAAAAAACCTTACCTGTTTGTAAGAAAATTATATTTAGTCTTCTCGTGTGTAAAATAGAATAATAATATAATACCCATCATATGTTTTTTGTGTTAAATGAAATCCTGCATGGTAAGCACTCTCTAATGTTTCCCATTGCAATTTATTAATATAATTATACGAATTCTTCATGTTTATTATCTCTTGGATCCAACATTTATTGTCCCATGGAAATGACTGCTTTTATAATGAAAGTCAGTGGGAAAACAATTGATTTATCAAAAAAAATTATACACAGTAAACTTTGCTATGAATTTGAGGAGTTGGACTCTGAACACAATCTTCATCTCTCTTTATTAATAAACTGGATACTGCCTTGCAAAACCTTTTTTTTTTTTTGCTTATTTTTTCATAATGCCTTTATTAGATTGGCATTGGTTTTCATGTAATTTAGTTTATTTCCGTATTTTGGAAAATTACAATCAAGTTCAGGAGTTCATCTTATAGGAGTTTCATCCTATAGGTGAAAAATTATATGAAATAAAAATTTTAGAAGAAACACATAAACAAGAAATCAGTCGCCTGCAAAAACGATTACAGTGGTACGCTGAAAATCAGGAACTTCTGGATAAAGATGCAGTTCGGCTTAAAGAAGCAAATGAAGAAGTTGAGAAGCTCAAACTGGAGGTAATAAAATCATTTCAGAATATGTTTCTATAGATATACCCTATTCAACAATTAGTTCTTACAAGTGATTAAATCAATGCTATAAACTCTACTATAATTAAAATAGTTGGTTTGGGTTTTGGTTTGCTTATAGATGTGTAGTCTGTTTTAGAATAGACTGAGAATAAATCCAAGCTCTTTATCACAACCTGTCAGGTCCCTGTATGGTCTGAACCCTGCCTGCCTCTCCAGCCTCATCCATGTCACACTCCACAAGTCACTGTCCTGCAGCCACATCAAACCTCCCTCTGATTCTTGAACATGCCAGGCTTGTTTCACGGGTTGTCTTCGTCTAGATTACTCTGGCCTAAGTTCTTCTATGTCTCATTCCTCATTCAAGTCTCAGCTTCAAATTCTACTCCTTAGAAAGACCTTTCTTGATCTCATAATCTAATGGAGCTACCAATCCTGCCCCATTCGGACCCTTTCTTTCCATTCTTTCACTCTGTTTTCTTTTTTTTTTTAAGTGTTTATTTATTTTGAGAGAGAGAGAAAGAGCATGCACATGCAGGCAGGTGCGCAAACGGGAAGAGCAGCGAGAAGGAGAGAGAGAGAATGAGAATGAATGAATGAATGAATGAATGAATATCCCAAGCAGGTTCCACAATGCCAGCACAGAGCTCATCACAAGGCTCAGTCTCATGAACTGTGAGATTATGACCTGAGCTGAAATCAAGAGCTGGATGCTTAATAACTCTCTGAAGTTATTTTATTTATTTTTTGATTTATTTTATTAGCTTATCATGTGTCTCCTCCATTGGAGTACAGGCCCTGTTAAAGTGGGGACCTGGCTTATCTTGTTTGCCCTCCATGTCTCCAGCGCAGCACCCTATCTGGGAATTAATAAATGAATGAATGACCTACCATTATGCTTCTTTTCTGGTGTTTCTCTGGTGTGTTTTAAATATGCTTCTTAACATGTTTTTTACTTATTAATAGGTTGAGAAACTGAAAGCTGAAACTGGAAATCCATCTATTCAGCAGAAGATACGTTTAAAGGAGAAAGCAGCTGATGCCAAAAAAATTCAGGATCTAGAGCGACAAGTATGTATTCAGGGTAAATTTTCATTCAGGTATTTTTTATGCAGAGGATTTTTGTTTTCTGCTATTTCAGTAGTTCCTACAAAATATAGTCAACCTGAAAATTCTTATTTTATTCATTTATTTTAATATAGTACCGCCTAGCAAAGTGGATGGACCTCGAGGGTATCATGCTAAGCA
>CM053577.1:72230383-72259283 GCA_028646485.1 Cryptoprocta ferox
TGGGGAGGGGAAGGAGGAAAAAGAGTTAGGGAGAGGGAGGGAGACAAAACACGAGAGACTCTTGAATACTGAAAACAAACTGAGGGGGGAAGGGGAAGGGGGAAAGGTAATGGGGGGTGATGGTCTTGGTGGAGGTCACTTGTGGGGAAGAGCACTGGGTGTTATATGGAAACCAACCTGACAAACTATAAAGTTAAAATAAATAAATAAATAAAAATAAAAAATGAAAAAAAGAAAAATTAAAAAAAAAGAAAAAATACAGTACTGCCTTTAAATACACTTGATATATAATATTTAAAGTGGCAGTCATAAAAGTAGTAAACAGTATCATTTTGTACAGTCTATGGCTTTATTCATGAAGAAGTTTTAGGCTGTTGTGCCTCATTTGATGGTGACCTATGAATGAAAGGTTATTTTGCATTCCAGCTCTATTAGACATCTAAAAAAAAAAAAGCAGAATTTTAAAACCCTGGGTATAGAATTAGGATTCCTTCTCCTGATAAAAGTTTGGTGAGAAAGGAGTACAGGAAAGGAGATCCTCAAATGGGGAACATGTTAGAAGTGCTTGAGAAGTGTTGCAAAACACCCTGGAAATAGAACATTTAGCCTCCCAAAAAGCTGGCCTTCATTTTGAGTTCTTGCTCACTGTCAGGCTTAGAAATATTCATTTTATGGTCAATGTAGCTTGGAGACCTTTTTAAAAATTATGTAGTGATGCTTATTAGGTTGAAGATTTTTGTCATTAAAGTAGTCATTTGTGGGGTGGAATATTAACTTTTTGCTTCTGTTTTTAAAACTCTGTCATTTAGCATTTTAACTTTTTGTTTCTGTTTTTAAAACTCTGTAATTTAGCATTTGTATTCATAACTCAAAGCAAAATAAGGATTTTTAGCCCTGTGCATAAGGGAGCATGATTCTATAGTCAAGGCATGAAAAGTAAATGTAAGGCCATTATTCCATCACAAACCCAAAACTGTGAGGTCATCACTGGGCTCAATACTAACCCAGTTTTCTGAGAGAAGGGAAACTAAACAAAACTTAGCTTTGTTACTTTTACAGGACCTGTTCTTACAGTAAAAGGTATAGTTGGTAATTTGGCTCAGTAGCCAGGAGAGGAATAGGACAGAGGTATTTTAAAGAGCTAGAAATATTCTGAAATAACTGTAATACAGGATTGCTTGCCTATTTTTCAGTGCTTATGATTTAGATTAGCTAATGTAGACCAACCCATCCAGAATTGTGAGAGAGAAAAGACCAAAGCAATTACTTCTCTATTTGATGACTTTAAGAGAAATATTTTAGAAAGTTATTTTATTTTCTTGTTGATTTACTTTATTAATTTATCTCCTCCATTACAGTACAAGTGCTGTTAAAGCGAGAATCTGGCTTATCTTGTTTGCCCTGCATGTCTCCAGTGCAGCACCTTTCGTGGGAATTAATAAAAATAAATGAGTACAGAACTAAATGTATCAGAGTGAAAAAAAAAAAGGAAGCATGCTTAAAAGTAAAATTAAGACTTGAAATGGTGAATCATATTGGCTAGAAATATAGCACTTTATACAAATTATCTTTCTCTTTTATTAATGCTTTTGTTAAGGGGCACCTGGGTGGCTCAGTCGGTTAAGTACTGACTTCTGCTTAGGTCATGAACTCGCGGTTCATGAGTTTGAGCCCCGTGTTGGGTTCTGTGCTGACAGCTTAGAGCCTAGGGCCTGCTTCAGATCCTGTGTCTCCCTCTCTTTCTGCCCATCTCCCGCTTGTATTCTCTCTCTCTCAAAAATAATAAAATTAAAAATACTTTTGTTAAAAAATGTGTTGGCTTACCATTTTAGACTATATCTTTCTAAAATATTATTTATTAATAGTATTTTGTATAGTTTCCTGTGTGTACATTTCAGATCTTATTCTGTTCCCATGAACATTTCCATCCTAATGATTTTAAACCTTATTATATATTATATATTTTTTTAATGTTTGTTTATTTTTGAGAGAAGGAGAGAGAGAGTGGGGGAGGGGCAGAGAGGGAAGAAGAGAGAGAGAATCCCAAGCAGGCTCCATGCTGTCAGCGCAGATCCTGAATGGGGCTCAAACTCAAAAACTGTGAGATCATGAACTGAGCCAATGTCAGAGCCTCCCAAGCGCCTCTAAACCCTAATATATATTTTAAAGTAAAGGTATATCACGGTATATTCAGAATTATTTTGGAGCCGTATTCTGAAGTAGATTATAGAATAAAATACCTCATTTTCTAAATAGTACATAATTTAAAATGGGGCTAATTAATTAGATGTATGTTATAATGAAAATTTCAGATTATGTGCATTTTTTAATTCATACTTTTATTTAATGGACTATTGTATAGTTTAATTTCCAATGAGAATTTTTGCAAAAGCATTTACTTTTTTGTATGACAGCTACACTGGTATCAGTGACCAGCATTTACTCATATCAATGACCAAAGAAAAATACTAAAAAACAAAATTAAAGAAAATACAAAATAAGATCTAATTTTCCCTGAAAAATGTAATAAACACTTCAAGATACCAAAATTAGATTGAAATATTTCTTAAAAATTTAAGTGAATGCATTAATTATAAGTATGTTAAAACATTCTTTTTTTTTAAATTTATATCCAGGTTAGTTAGCATATAGTGCAATAATGATTTAAGGAGTAGAATCCAGTGATTCATCCCCTACATGTAACACCGAGTGCTCATCCCAACAAGTGTCTTCCTTAATGCCCCTTGCCCATTTAGCCCATCTCCCCACCCACAACCTTTCAGCAACCCTCAGTTTGTTCTTTATATTTAAGAGTCTCTTAAAACATTTTTTAAAAATCTAGCTCTTCTCTTTTCAGTATATATGGTGTGTATGTGTATGTATGTACCTTTATATGCTTAGATCTATGTCAAATAACTAGACTTTTAATACTAGAGAAAGCAAAACTTTGAAAATGCTGCAGTTGAAGTTATCAATATTTGTATCTGGATATATTTCAATTTATGGTGCATATATGAAAATGCAGGCAGTCTTCATGAATGGAAATATTTACTATAAATGTTGTAAATGATGAACAATATTCCATCTATAAACAGGATTTTAAGTACCAGCAATGCCATATTGTCCTAGGAAGGGTAGTTTTTGAGACCAGATCATAGTAAAAGCCAACATTATGAAGCCCTCACTATATACTGGGCATTCTGCTAAGCACTTTACCAAGATAAATGTCATTTGATCCTCACTTAAGTGTGTCGATGCTATGAAATTGGTATTATCATTCCGATTTTACCAGTGAGGTGAAAGAGATGTAGATTAAGGAGTTGACATAGGTCATAAAGGTGGTGGCACAATCTGAACTCCAAACATGCTCTAACCACTGCACTAGACTGCCTCTCAGCTGCTATTTTCTTTTATTGTATGCTGAGAGGTAGAAAACTGTTCAATAAGGAATTTATTATTTTAATATATGTTTTTCAAATACATCTAAACTGTAATTTAACAAAAACAGGTATAAACACACACACACATATATATAATATCAAGCTCTAATTTCTATGGACCCTGGGACAGTTCTTTCTTACAAAAAGACCATAAAATATGTGATTGCTTAATAGACTAAATAAAAAGTAGTCTTTTGTGAAGACTTCATTAAATATCATCTAACCCTCATTGCTTTCTAATTGAAAGAAGTAACTAATTTTAAAAATAGATTAAACTTCATTTGGAGGGGGACGTTTGTAGGAGGGTTGGGGTAGGGTGGAGATTATTGCAGATGGGGCAGGTGCTTAGGAAGCTGTGTGTTTATTGTACAAATTCTGTACATTCATATGCATATGTCATTTTTCAGTCAACAGTATAAATACAATCATCTAAGGGGGTCTGTGGGGAAAAGCTTTGTTTTCAGAAAGATTGGTTATTACTAGTACAATAGAAAGTTTCAAGATCTATTTCAGATAAATGTAAGAGGATTTCTATAAATTAACCAGTAACCAGTACTAAATTAGACATTATACTATAGGGTTTTAAAATCAGATAATCTTGGGGTGCCTGGGTGGCTCAGTTGGTTAAGCATCCGACTTCAGCTCAGGTCATGATCTCATGGTTCCTGAGTTCAAGCCCCACGTTGGGTTCTGTGCTGACAGCTCAGAGCCTGGAGCCTGTTCCGGATTCTGTGTCTCCCTCTCTCTCTGCCCCTCCCCCATTCGTGCTCTGTCTCTGTCTCAAAAATAAATAAACTATTAAAAATAAATAAGTAAATAAAATCAGACAATCTAAGGATGTAAAATTTGAAATTAATCTGTGTTTCTGTGCATATGATTCAGTCTTGAGATGTAATAGAAACATCTCTTTGAAATCTAGACATGACTGATAGAGCATAATCTAAATTGATACATCAAACTGCTTAATTTTAATATATTTGTGACCTTACATATATGCAAAAATATTTTAATAGGTTAAGGAAATGGAAGGAATTCTAAAGAGAAGATATCCCAATTCTTTACCAGCTTTAATACTGGCTGCATCAGCAGCTGGTGATACAGTGGATAGAAATACAGTGGACTTTATGGAAAAAAGGATAAAAAAACTAGAGGCTGATTTGGAAGGCAAAGATGAAGAAGCAAAGAAAAGCCTTCGTACCATGGAACAACAGTTCCAGAAAATGAAGGTAGGCGCCATCTAGCCATGGACGTGGAGCTCAGACCACAAGGTCTCAATATCGTGGGGGTTGGGCACTTCTTAGGTCTCATTTTAACAAATAATTTTAAGCATCCTTCCCTCCATGAGTGTGAGTAGATGCAAAAGAAACCTAGACCCATCCTATCTTTTTTGTTCTCTTTCATCTACTTTTTATTTCAAGCATGGAAGATCAAGCACAGCGTTTGTCTCAGTGATGGTAGAATTAGTGGTAATTAAGTCATGAAAAGGCAAAGTAAAACATCTCTGATGTATATTCGATTTAAAATTATTTTCTAATTGTCATGCTTGAAAATACTTTTCTGAGGAGTGCCTGGGTGGGTCAGTCGGTTAAGCAGCCCTCTCTTGATTTTGGCTCAAGTCATGATCTCAAGGTTCATGAGATCAAGCCTCCCCCATGTCAGGATCTTGCACTGTAGTGTGGAACCTGCTTGGGATTCTCTCTCCCTCTCTCTGGCCCTCCCACTCCCACTCGTGCATTCTCTCTCTCTCTCTCTCTCTCTCTCTCTCTCTCTCTCCCTCTCTCTCTCTCTCTCTCTCTCTCTCAAAATAAATAAACATTAAAAAAAATACTTTGAAATTTCCCTAGACAAGGGGAGGAAATGAGACAGAAGAATATCTTTGAAGTAGAGCACGGGGCAGGGCAATGTCTATTGAAAATGTTTTACTTTCTGAGTTTTCTGATACTTCATGAGGAATGAATCTGAAAACACAAGTGCTAGGAAGACCAAGTATGAAAGAAGATATGATATTTAACTTACTTTTAAACATTTGTGTAGCACACAGTTTCTGCAGTAATTCTTGCTAGATGCTTTCAGAGACATTTTAGTTCATCCTGCATTGTCCTTCCAAACACCAGTGAGAAATAGATATTGCTACCCTGCTTCAAAGACCAAGGAACGGATGTTCACAATTTAACTTCTTGCCTGAGGTGCTACTGCTAGTGAGTGACAGAGCGAGGCCTCAAATCCTAGGCCACGCCACTTCTAGGAAGCAGGTCTGTTTCCCACAGATTTCTATCTTGAGAGAAGCAGCAGAGGATAGAATATTAGATTCGAGAAACAGTAAAAGTTTGAAAACCTGGAAGTACGTTGGCCTGCTAGTTGACTTAAGGTCATGTCAAGGAGGTTGGGTTTACTTTATTTCACCCACTTTTTCAAATCTCTCTGCCCCCTACCTTGTTCTCTTTCTTCTCACTGTCCTAAATTCCAAGGTGAACTTCTTTTTTAACTACCGTTTTCAACCATGTTTACCTCCCTCGCCTTCTGCTACAGCTCACCCATCTCTTTCTCTGCTCCTCCTCTCACACAGATCTGTGTTTCTGAGGAGATGGCATAGTTGTGAGAGTAGAGCTGTCACAGGTGTATAGGTGTCTGGTCCTGGAAATTTCCTCAGTGCTACTTGGCAAGCCTATTGCTGTGGCGAATCAGTTTCTTCCATCCCCCTACATTCCCACAGGCCTCCTTCCGTCAGGTTCATGTGACACCCACACCACCTTTAGCAGACTGTCTCCTATCCACAGGAGGCTCTGGCGTGATGGAAAACACACAGGCTTTATACATTCAGACCAACCTCCAGACTGGGCCCAGTTTCACCATGATAGCTTCATGACTTTGCACTGGGTACTTCACCCTCTGAGCCTCTGTTTCCTCATATGTAAAAGAGATAATAACGGACTTATTGCCAAGGGTGCCACTTTTTTTTCTAAATCTTTCAATTCCTCTGTTCCTTTTCATCAGCATGTCACTCTACTGCCATCATTAATAAACAATGGCCTGGATAACTTTTGTAATCTCCTGACTAGTCCACACAGACCCACATCACTCCATCCTCTCATCAGTTCTTGACACTACAGCCAAAATTATAATTTCATATCTCTGTCTTACATACACACACCTTTATTTATATCCCTCAATAACTTCCTGTTCCTCTTAGGGTAAATAAATGGCCTATACATCCATGTATGGCCACACCCCTCTTGCTGTCCAGTGTGTTCTCATACCATGCTTTCTCATCCAGTCATATGTGTTTCTCCTACTTGCCATGTTCCCTGCAACCACAGAAGTTTGTACACTCTTGCCTCTGACTGGTATGCTCTGCCTGCCTCTTTCACAGTTGAGATGTTCCTGCCCTTTAGCTCTTAATCCACACATTGCTACCCCAATGAAACCTTCTTGGACTCCCTGGTAGACAAATTATCTTATAGGCACTTTAGTCCGTGCACTTCACCATTCCGTCTACTGTGTTTATAGCTGTTTTGATTGGATCATGAGTGATCTCTTTCCCTGTTTAGCTTCTGGACTTCATGATGGCTGGGACTGTTCTTTTACTCACCATTGTGATCCATTATTCAGCAAGACACAGAGTGGATGCTAAAATATTTTAATTAATCCTTAATTCATAGGATATTGGGAAGATTGAGTGGCAAACTATATGTAAGCCTTACTGCCTTGTGTGGAGTATAACAAACATTCAATAAATGATTTTAATAATCACAGCTACTATTAACATTCCAGTGACCAAATAGAGGCATGAATTCCAACCCTCTACCCCATTTTTATATATGTAAATCTATTCACGCTGACTTTTCCCTTTTTGTGCTTCCTTAGCCCCTCCCACTCCTCACTCTGCTCACTCTCTATCACTTCTTCCTTTCATTCTGGTTCCCTGTACACACGAAGCATTAGATTGCCTTTGCACGTGTTCTTCCTACTTCCCTAATGTCCCTGCTTTCACTTATCCCCAAATTTACAATCCTCCCTCAAGCCCAAACCTAAATATGCCCCCTCTGTGCACTCTTCCCCTTTCTCTCAGGCCTCCAGACACACTGGGGAGCCTCATCTCCATTGCACCATATCCATAGCCCCATTATCACAGTTATCATAGGACATTGAAACTTGCCATTGCTTTCCTGAGCAGGCTGTAAACTGTTTGAAGGCACGAGCTGGACTTCTTTATCTCTAGAATCTGGCACAGCGCTTGGCATGCAGCAGTAGCTCAATAAATATTCATTGAATGAATGAACACTGTTGTGCTCCCTCTGCAGAGTAACCTGTTTAGGTTATTTTGTTTATAATAACAAAGCTCCAGTGTAACAATTCCAAGCTGGCTTACTCCTTATGAGATTCCTAAATTGATACTAGAAAGTTGAAAACATACTATCTCTTAAAGATTATAAGAGCCCCCAGTTGCTTTCCCTATTTATCCTCAGAGTATACTTTGTCAATTTGCATAGAGAAAGGTACACAATAATAGGTTTGATTGTGATACTTAAAATTATTTTAAGTTTGGGGGTGTACAGAAATATGTTATATCATGTTTATGAAGCAACATGTTAATTATGAAATTTTACAACATACTGAGAACGTATAATGTTATGCTCTTTAAAGATTAGGACTTCAGTCCATTTGACTGACTCAGGGAACCAGAGTTAGAAGCATCAGAGCATGTAGTGAATGTCTGAATGAAGGAGTAGGTAGGACCTAGTAGAATGCTTGGCTTCGGGAACAAATGATTTGGTTAGCAGTGGCTTGACATTACATGGATTCTTTCCTTCAGATCCAGTATGAACAGAGACTAGAGGAGCAGGAGCAGCTACTTGCCTGCAAATTGAAGGAAGCACCCCAGAACCACCCTGACAGCTCCTCCAGGGTTGAAGCATTAGAGAAGGAGCTTGATGATGTCAAGGAAGCCCATCAAATCACTGTCAGAAACCTTGAAGCTGAAGTAGACATTCTTAAACATCAAAATGCTGAATTGCAACTCAAGAAAAGCGATAAAGATGATAACGATTTCCAGTCTATAGAATTCCAGGTAGAACAGGCTCATGCTAAAGCTAAACTGGTGAGACTCAATGAGGAGCTGGCTGCGAAGGGGAGAGAAATACAAGACCTTTCAAAAACTGTGGAGAGGCTTCAGAAGGAGAGAAGGACGATGCTGTCTAATCAGAACACTAAGGGTAGAGAGGAAATGACTGCAAAAAGGGGGAAGAAAGATGGTTTGCACTCAGGTAAAGGAAGTGCTCACTCATTTCCTGGAATCCTGGATGGCAAGCTTTACCAACCACATACTTTTACTGATTCCCATGTTTCAGAGGTTTTACAGGAAAACTGCAGGTTGAAAAATGAACTGGAGAGATTAATTGCAGAGAGCAGTGAGCTAAAGATGAAATCTGAAGCAGCAGTGACCCAATTTGAAAATTCCATGAAAAGGTAAAATGCGAATTTGTAAATATATGGGGATATAAAAATTAAAAAAATGTCAAAGTTATAATATGTATTTCCTCTAGATTATCAATTTTACACTGAATTCATCACCAAATTTTAAGAAGTTGTATTACATTGCTAAGCATAGATCTCTTTCAGAGTAGGATCCTCTACCTGTTGGAAGCCAGATCCTGATAACCCTGAATCTCTGTCAGCCCAAATTGATCTTGTCTTTCCACATTTTTCCAGATGGTGTTAATAAGCTGACCCACTGGGCCTTCTTATAAATGAATGTCATCACTTATGGCTGCCATGGGCATACCGCAGCAAACTGCTATTATTAAAACTAGTTGACATTCTAAGAGGAAAGGTCTGCTTTTCCAAAATAACGCTTCAAATTAATCTATTCATGCCTTGAAGAACTTATGTGCTCATCCCTTTCCTTCTTAGAATCTTAGTACTGTCTCTTTCTTGTGAGCCTTCTAACATGCTCAGATCTTTTTCTCCTTCATCAAACCAAGTCTCTACTCACCTTTCTGTCTGTTGGGACCAGTTTTCCACAAGTAGCATCTTATTTGCACCTCACTTCCTCTTAACCGGGACTCTTATCCTCACTGCTCTTTTAAATCTGATCTCTCAGTAGGCCCTTTCCTGGTCCAGTGGTGTTTCCTCCATTTTCATTTTATTTGACATTCTTCTTTTCTTGAAACGGTTTCCTCCCATAACCTCCATGACTCACACTAGGGAGTGTGACTAGTACTCCTCTCCGGTTCCTTTAACCGACTCCTGACTCCTCTTAATTCTCCTTCCACAATAACCAGACTTCTACCAGCATTTATTTTCAGCTTTCTGTTTATTCTGTGTTCTTTCTTGATTGCTAAATTCATGTATAATTATGGCTTCTATGAACCATGACTCTGACTTACTTTTCAAGACTGTTTTCTTCCCTAAGCTCAGATGTTAAATCTACTATTTTTTGGATTGTTCCTCTTGAAATCAGTAGTATCTCAAATTTTATTCCTTTTTTTATCGATAAACTAGCTCCCCTCACAGCTTCCCCATCTCCATCTCGCATCATATTTTTTCCAGTTGTCAAGTCCAGCTTTTACCTCCTTTATTTCTTGGGCTCACAGATTATGGGGTGGTTCCTTATAAATAGGTCTCCTTTCACTTTCTACCTTACTGCAGTGCAGCCTTACCTGCTTTATTACAGCTTCCCACCCTAATCTCCCTGATTTTAGTTTCTGACTCCCCCATTTTGCTTAAAAAACATTAATATTCTTAAATATGCCTATATTTGAGTTACTCTGCCCTCCACTGACTCCCAGCTTCCTAAAGTATGACGACTCACTGACTCCACATGGCTTCTCAAGTGCCATCACCATTACAAGACTTCTCTGTGGGCCTGACGTGAAGGTCTTTACTGCCTTTGGCTCTTCCACAAAATATCTCCTAGAGCCTCCCGGGAAATTTCCTGCTCTCATTTACAACTCCTCCTTAACTTATATACCAAGAGCCAATATTAAGTATCAACAAAACACTAATCATACAGTGCCTTGTAACTCCTTGAGAACTGCTATAAGATTATACTTCCTTTGCAGCCTGGCATAGGAGCAGAATGAGCATAGCAAGCACCAGACAAATGCCTAGTGAATGATCACATCTGTGTCTGAATGAGTCATCATGGCAACCATATGCTTCCGAATTAAAACCTTGTCTCTTAGTCCTCGATGTTGCATTCTTTCCTAGAAATTATTTAAAATTGAAATTTATCCTATAAATTTTCCTATATATAATTTATAGTTTTTTAGTATTGCTTATCTGTTTTTCATACAGCTCTGGGCTTGAGAAGTAAAGAATAACCTTTCCTAATCCCAGATTTAGGCCAGTGGGTTGTTTTGGGGGTTTTTTTATTGTTGTTTTTTTACCTTAGTTCTTTAGTTCTTTTACTTTAGTTTTACTTCAGTTACTTTATGTTGTATCATAAGTGCTTTAGATTTTTATGCTTTTCCATTCTGTTTCCGTGAAGAAATATTCATATAGTCAAGTAAGCAACTGATAAATTTGTTTACAGCAACAGTGATTCAGTAAATATCTGCTTTGAATAAAATCCTATAATTTTTAATAACTTTTCCAATAAGAGAGAAAATATTTATCTGTAAGAAATGTATCATCTTTATCAGAATTTTACCACTTATTAAACGTACCATTTATTAATTGTACCATTTATTAACAAAACTGCCTTTTAATGCATAAATTTTGTCACAGAGGCAAATCAGTAGTCTCTCACAGTTAATGATTGAAACTAATCAGGTGCAGATTATACTGGGTCCTAAAGAATTACCGTAAAGATTCTTTTATTTATGTGACATGGCAACTAGCCCTGGAGTCATTATGCATGGACCAAACCCTGGTGAAAGTTGCCTAGAGACAAAGAAATTGGAAGGTCTAAAAGGAACTGTGACTACCCAAATAAGAATCTAGGCAAAAAATCTGAGTTTATCTTAAAAGATAAAATGTTTGTGGTGCCTGGGTGGCTCAGTCAAGCGGCTGACTTCAGCTCAGTTCATGATCTCATGATTTGTGGGTTCAAGCCCCGCATCCGGCTCTGTACTGACAGCTCGGATTCTGGGTCTCCTGCTCTCTCTGCCCCTTCCCTGCTTGCACTCTGTGTTGCTCTCAAAAGTAAATAAACGAACAAAAAACGATAAAATGTTAGCCCCTTGTTTTAAATCCAGACAGAACATTTAGAACCTTCAATTCTGCCAGAAAGTACAGCCCCAGGCTTGGGGTCCAGTGGAGGGCCCAGATTTTGAGGTCCAACTCTGCCGGGCTCGAACCCCAGGTCTGCAACTTCCTAACCTGAACTCCAGAGACATCGCTTTTTCCAAAATTCAAGTTTGCCGTTATAAGATTCAGTAAATAATAGTTCATGGTGTAGTTGTCAGAACTCAAAAGAAATAATGTATAAAGCACCTGACAAAGTGCAGTAAGTAATGGTGCGCTCTCCTATGCCTCTTTAATTTCCAAGCTTCCTACACTATTTTTATGCTAACTCTGAATTGAAGAGCTGTTTTTATGTGTGATTTTGTTTGATTTGCTTTATAGGGTCAAGGAAGATACTGCAGCACACATTGCATCTCTCAAAGCATCTCATCAGAGAGAAGTAGAGAAACTCCTTTGCCAAAATGCAGTAGAAAATTCTTCTTCCAAAGTAGCTGAACTAAATCGTAAAATAGCAACTCAAGAGGTAGACAACTTTAACAAACTCTCCTTTGCTTTAAAAATTTTTTTTCAGGACTGTTAACAGAACATTATTTAATTTAGAAATATTTAACTTCACTTTTTAGAAATGAGAAATTATTGACTTGATTTTTTTTAATAGAAGATGCCATTACCATTTGTTTAACTATTCTACTTTAAAATTATTCTAAATAAGTGATTTCACAGTTTTGTCCCTACATTTCTCAAATAGTTCTTCTCCTAAGTCATTTGTAACAAATGGTAGAAGTATGATCAGTCACATTTTGTGATTGAGACCTGAGTACTTGAACTTGAATGTTGAATCCTCTCCCTCTACCCAAGTCCCAGCTGACAAGTAATTATCCTAGTCATTCTCTTGCCCATTTATTTTTCATTCATTAAACAGATAATGATTCAGGGTCTGCAGGCAGTCAGGCACTAGGGATAAAAATAATGAACAGAGAGCTGCACACAGCTGTAGCCATTATGAAATAGAATTATGACGGAGTATGCTGAAAGCTCATCCACATTTCTTTAAAAAAGTGTATCTTCCTTTTTGGTTTGTATATCTATAAGGAATATATATGATTATCTACTGTGGTGTTAGCAAGTTGAAAAAACAGAAAATAGAATTTGTATCTACAACTTACTTTCAAATGGTGTATCCCAGGAAAAGAAAGAAAGAGAAAGCAAATATGGCAAAAGTGTTAGCAGTTAGTAAATCAAATTAAACAATATATGAATGTCCACTGTGTTCTTTTCTCTAGGTTTTAATTAAAAAAAAAAACAAGCTGAGGGAAGAAACGTCAAGAAACTATCTTACCATTACTTCTCCCATTAAGAATCATTTAATTGCATCTTGATTAAAAACAAATCGCTCAATTGGGAAGTTTAAGTATAGGCTGGGTTTTGGATAAGATTATTGTAAAAATTTTTTAGATATAAAAATGCTATTGGGTGGGTTAGCCAGTTAAACATCCAACTCTTGATTTGGGCTCTCAGGTCATGATCTCATGGGGTCGAGCCTCTAGTTGAGCTCTGCGCTGAATGTGGAGCCTGCTTGGGATTCACTCTCTCCTTTTCTCTCTGTCCCTCTCCTACTCATGCATGTGCATGCACACACACACACACACTCTCTCTCAAAATAAACAAACATTAAAGAAAATGCCATCGTGGTTTTGTGAAAAGATGTCCTTGTAGGAAAATGCATGTTTAAGCATTTTGGGTATTTTAGAGTGAAATGTAATGAGGTCTGTAATTTAAATTCAAAGAACTTTGACTATTTTAATATTTCAGCGAGAAAGATTTAAAGTGCTTTTTTAAAAAATTTTAACGTTTATTTATTTTTGAGAGAGAGAGATAAAGAGAGGGGCAGAGAGAGGGAGAGACACAGAATCCGAAGCAGGCTCTGAGCTGTCAGCAGAGAGCCCAACACCAGGCTTGAATCCATGAACTGTAACATCATGACCTGAGCCAAAGTCGGATGCTTAACCAACTGAACCACCCAGATGCTCTCTAAAGTGCTTTTCAAAAATAATATTTGTACAGAAGTTGCAGATAACTTCTCTGGCTTTTTTCCCCCCATAGGAACGTAGAGTGTGAGTGGGCAGTATAAACATTATATCAAGTTATTATGTATTATGCGGTTGCGAGAGGTGGGAAAAGTAGTGTCATTATGCCATAGTGCCTGCCTTAAGTGTTACTTTCCCAGAGGTCTAAATGTAATATTGTAAATTATGAGTTAAATAGAAGTCAGCATAGTCTGATGGTAGAAACAGTAAAAGTAAAGTATTAGAGATAACAGATGCATATTCTTCCTAAGTTTTCAGATCCTTGATGAAAGTGTGTATTTTGGTTTGCCAGAAAATAAAAAAACATGACATTTATTTCATGCTTATTAATAGGCTTATGCTGTCTTTATTTTGTCAGTAGCTCTTTAATAAAAACTATCATTCTACTTAATCACAAAGTAATAATGACAATATTGGCTACCATCTTCAAATTGCTTAGATTTACAGAGATTTATTTTAAAAGGTATTTTTCAGGTCTTCAGAAGAAAAGTATTAGAGATAAAGAAGCCAAGTAGTTACATAGCCATTATTTGTCATATGTGTGATGCTTTATATTAAATATTGAAAGAAACAAAGTAATGTATTCAATAAGCTTAATTTATTCAATGAACTTAAAATACCACAGGAATTATTTTTATGTTAGAATTTGATAATTTAAAAATAAGGTTTTTTAGTACAAAAAAGTCATTAGTTGGTTTTCTAATATTTTTCAAATAATGTTTGAGGAAGAGCTCTATTAACTCAGTACTTCTAACATAATTTCCTAGGTACTTATTAAACATTTCCAAAATCAAGTTAATGAACTGCAGGGTAAACAGGAGTCTCTTGTAGTTTCTCAAGTTCGAGAAGAAATCTTACAGAAAGAGGTAAGATATAACAAAAATATTGGACTAACATAAGCTTTTCTTAGCCATTTCAATCATATTCTTATTTTTGTATTTAACTTAAATGTACAAATGAAAATAATCTGAAAGTATCACGTCAAAAAAATATAACTTGTTTATGGTTAAGTCTGCTTTCCCCAGATGAAACTATTCAAATATTAAGTTTCTAATATATTTGTATTTGATGTTGAGACTTTCCTGATCAGTGGGGAAATAAGGAGAGTGGGTATTTGATTCTTTTGATTGATTGAGAAGGTAAAATTGGATGGTTAAAGCCATTTATGCATTTCTGCCATCTAGTCCTGGACTATTCTTTATTGGGAGATTTTTTATTATGGGTACAATCTCCTTAGTAGTAATTGACCTGTTCAAATTTTGGGTTTTTTTCCCCTAATTCAGTCTTGTTATATTTTATGTGTCTAAGAATTTTTCCATTTCTTCTACATTGTCCAGTTTGTTGGCATATAGTTCATAGTAGCCTTTTGTGATCTTTTGTATTTCCATGGTATCTGTTGTAAAGTCTCCTTTATCATTTATTATTTCATTGATTTGAGTATTTTTCCTTGGTAAATCTAGCCAAAGATGTGTCAATTTTGTCTATCCTTTCAAAGAACCAATTCCTAGTTTTGTTCATCTTTTCTATTGTTTTCCCGTTCTTGGTTTTGTTCATTTCTGCTCTCTTTATTATTTCCTTCTCTCTTCTACCTGTGGGCTCACGTTATTATTCTGTTTCTGGTTCCTTAAGGTGTAAACTTAGATCGTTTATTTGAGATCTTCTTGTTTCTTAATGTATGTGTTAATTGCTGTAAACTTCATTTGAGTTGCTTTTGCTACATCCCATAAATATTGGTTGGTTGTGTTTCCATTTTGTTTCAAAATACATTATTTGCCCTTTGATTTCTTCTTTGACCCATTGGTTAAGGAGAGTCCTGTGTAATTTACATGTATTCATGAGTTTTCCAGTTTTCCTTATCACTGCTGATTTTTAATTTCATGCCATTGTGGTCAGAATCATACTTGGTATGATTTTAGTCTTCTTGAATTTGCTAAGATTTATTTATTTATTTTGTGGCCTAACATCATCTACTCTTGAATATATTTCATGGACACTTGAGAAGAATATTTATTCTGCTGTTCCCAGATTCAGTGTTGTTTATGTGTCTGTTATAGCCATTTGGTCTATAGTGTTGTTCAAATTTGCTATTATTCACTGCCTGGATGATTTAGGTGTTTGTTGTTGAGAGTTGGGTATGAAGTCCCCAACTGTTATTGTCTTGCTGTTTATTTCTTCTTCTGGCTCTGTTACTTGGCTCTCTGAAGTTGAGTGCATATTGACCTCTATCATTATGTAATGACCTTTATTTTGGTCTCTCTTTACCATTTTAAAATCTATTTTGTTTGACATAAGTATAGCTACTCTTGCTTTCTTTTGAATACCATTTGCTTGGAATCTTTTTTCATCTTTTTACTGTCCATCTATGTATGCCTTTAAGACTAAGGTGAGTCTCTTGTAGGTAATAGATCATTAGATCTTATCCATTCAGCCACTGTCTGTTGATTGGAGAATTTAATACATTTACATTTAAAGTAGTTATTGATAGGGTAATGACTTATTACCATTTTGTTGATTATTTTCTGGTTGTTTTGTAGATCTATTTTTCCTTGTTTCATATCCTGGTATCTTTTTTGTGTTTTGATGTCTTTTGTATCAATATGCTTTAACTTCTCATTTTGTGCAAATACTATAGATTTTTCTCTGATGGTTACCATGAGGCTTACATAAAGTATTTTCACACTATAATACTGTATTTTAAATTAACTTCAAAAGAGCACTGGGTGTTATATGGAAACCAACCTGACAATAAACTATAAAGTTAAAAAATAAAATAAATTAACTTCAATAATATTCCTAAACTTTACATACACTTTTCTCCTTTCCCTCACATTTTAGGTTATGTTACAGTTTACATGTATTTTGTATTGTGTAATTTATAGATTATAGTTATGGTTATTTTTATCATTTTTGTCTTTTTACTTTTAAACTACAGTTGTAAATGGATTATGCACCATTACCATGTTATACAATCTAACTTTGGTTATATATTTACCATTCTCAGTGAGTTTTACACTACCTTCTTATGTTTGTTTTTACAATGTTAATTACTGTTCTTTTATTTATACTTAACTCCTGTTAGCATTTTTTGTAAGGCAGGTCTAGTAGTGAAGAACTCCCTCAGCTTTTATTTATTCAAGAAAGTCAGTTTCAGCCATTATTGCTTTAAATATCCTCTGTCCTTTCTCTTTCTCTTGTTGTGGAATTACCATAATGCAGATACTACTTGTTTTGATTGTGTCTCATAAGTCTCAAGGCTTTTTTATTCTTTTTGCTCTTTTGACTGTGTAATTTTAAATGACTTGTCTTTTAGATCACTGGTTTTCTTCTGTATGGTCAAGTCTCTTTGAACTCTTCTATACAGTCATTGTATTTTTCATCTCTGGGATTTCTATTTTTAGGTATTTTTTTTCATGGTTTTTATTTCTTTGTTGAACTTCGTTGAACTTTCAGTTTATTGGAGCTTTCTTAGTTTTGTTTTTGGTAGCATCAGATTTTCAGATCCTTGATTCCTTTGGTGTCTGTATTTGAGTAAGTAGTCTCTTCTTCCAGACTTTACAGGTTCACTTTGGTAGAAACAGTTTTCAAGAGTCAGTGCAGTTTGGGTTTCTGGACATGTCTAGTGGGCAGGTGGAGCTTGCTGTCAGGGTCTGTTTTTGGCTACTTGCCCAAGCTCTGAGGTCAGGAGTGGGAAGATGCCACTGGTTGAATATAATTGGATAGAAATTTTGGCCTGGTTCTTGCCTAAGCAAGTCTGTAGGATAGACTCTGTGGTTGCCCGGATTTTCTGGTAAGGTCTTTATTAGACTCTTAGGACTGGATATATACTCAGCAATAGATGGGGCCATGAATTAGCTTCTCTGCCCTGGTGGGGTAACAGGATAGGCCCCAGTGCCTGCTCAGTTCATTGTCTGGTCACACAAATCAGGCAAGATTGTACACTGAATTCTCTGGCTGACAGGGCTACTGATTTTGCTCTGAAGATGGGGAGAGCCATGGCTATGCCTTCTGTCCAAGTGCCACTGTCTGCAAGGCTCTCGGGGTACTCTGCAGCTTCCCATGTTCTGTGGTTGGGTTTCTTGATTGAACAGCTGGAAAGCTGTATTCAACAGTAGGCAGAGCTTCAAATTAGTTTCCTGGCCCAGGAGCAATGGAAGAAACTGCTCCAGTGCCAATAAAGCTTTTTGACTGTCGTCTTGACTCAAGCCAACCAGTGCCCCAGGTTCCCTGGCTGAATAAGCCATTTTTTGCAGACTCTCAGCCCTGACTGCTGGCCTACCCAGCTTTTTGGGTGTTCTGGTCAAGCAGCACTGCTAT
Organism: Cryptoprocta ferox; assembly: GCA_028646485.1. NCBI lineage: Eukaryota > Metazoa > Chordata > Mammalia > Carnivora > Eupleridae > Cryptoprocta > Cryptoprocta ferox. Next base: position 72,248,412 of record CM053577.1, read on the forward strand.
CTTCACTCAGCAGTGAGCCAAAGTGTGGCTTAGCTTCTCTGCCTGAGTGGGTGCAGTCCCAGCTTGAGGGCTGGGAGATCTTTCTGTTTGAGGACCTGAGTCAGGCAGACCTGTACCCCACCAAGTTCCATGGTCAGACTGTACCACCAACTTGGATCTATAGATGAGGGTCGGGATTACTACTTGGGCACTGCAAGTATGAACTCAGTCTGGCAAGATCTAACTGCCAGTTGTTACAAGTCCTTCCTCACATCTCCATCACAATTAGATTCCTAGTGATTAGTCCCCATGGGATAAGGCCATAGTGGGGGCTCCCAAGAAGTGACCCACAACACTGGGGGAGCTGGATGTCCAACCTAGGCTCTCTTTTCCCATGGAGGAATGATAGTCTCAGGGGAGACCTCTCCATGTTGTGCTGCCTGGGCCTGAGGGAGGGGCAATGCAGCTAGCAGGTAGCCACTCCGCTTACCCTTCTAATGTAGTCTGTTTTGGTCTCTATGCTGCAGGGGGGTGCTTCAGCCTCACCCTCATCTTCTATCATTCTCTCAGTTGCATCTAGTCCATGAATAATTACTAGTTCTTATGAGGGGGAACAGCATCAGGAACTACCTATGTCACCACCTTGATGGCATCACTGTTCCTGTCAGTATATATCTTTATTAATACTTCTTTTATATTACTTTATCATTTAGTATGTACTAACCACTATGATAAGTCCTCTATGTAGTTTTCACGGTAACCCAAAAGGGTAGGTACTATTATTCCCATTTTATAGATGAAGATTGATGCTAAGAAAAATGAAATAACTTGCCTCAGGTTACCAAGCAACATGTAACATCAGCATCAGAACCCAAACCTCTTACCCCAGGTCCCAGACTCTTAATTGCTATTTTACTAATGCCATATTTCTGGACATCAGGTATTTACCAGTTTTTTTTTTTTTCATAGGATTCAAGAACCAGGAATAACTTTGGATCATTCATCTCATGTATCTAGTTACTCCCATAGAATAAATTCCCAAAATACAAGGTTTTAAAAATATATACATTCACTTGAATTATACCCTTAAAGGTGCTTTTAAGTAGGCACTGATAAAGGGAAATTTTTCCTACTTTCTGTCTAAATACAAATTTCTAAATTTATAAAATTTATAAACTAATGTTTAATCATTGTGAATTCATTAATCATGAATAATTATTAAACACCTATGCTCTAGGATGCTTTATGTGCTAGGAATACTGAAAACAAAAATAGACAAATCCCTGGTCTTATGGAGCTTATATTTTATTTGGGGAATCGGAAAATAAATATAAAACTTGAGAAAATTAACTGAGGCAATATCTGTAAAGTACTTAGCATAGCACCTAGCACATGATAATGTCATGATTCTACTACTTACCCTTTAAGACTTTATTCAGACACAGCCGCCTTAGGTTAACCTAGTTCTGCTTCCGGTCAGGTATTCCCCACTCGTCACCTCACTCCTCATTCACTCGACTGCTGTCACTAGACAAGAACATCCCAGCTGGTGTACCAGGAATGGGTTCCCTGTGGTTCGTAAGATAGGGATGACTGGAAATGTTGTCTCATTATAAACTCAAAATCACTTTTCAGTCATTGAGAAGGTTACAGAAGTTGAAGTGATATTGGACCAGTATGTACATTACAGCTTTCTTAGTTCAGCAATCACTGGTTTTGTTTTATAATTTTTAGTAATCATTGTTTTAACATATAAGATTTTATGCCCAGCACTCATCACTGCAGCATGTTCTATAGTCTCTCTCCCTAATCTTTCCGCAAATCATCCCAATTAAAGTCTGCAAATTTCTGTGGTAACTGGTGATATCCCATGGATATCCCATGTTTAAATATTTAGATTGATTTAGGTTTGTATTTTCACATTTGAAACTAATTTAGGAAGAGCATGGGAGTTTGGGGAGGGGTTGGGTCTTTTTGTAGTGTTAGTGTTGTTGTTATTATTAGATACTGGGTGTTTCCATGGGAAACTTGGTTGAGTTTGTTAATTTCAGCCCATTTTACTTGTTAATTATTACGCCTTTTGATACTAACAGGAAATTATCATAAGTATATGGTGTAAAGAAAATGCAGTTGTTTCACCAAGCCCAATATAAAGCTATCTCAGAGCCCCTCTATTTTACTGACTGGCACCATGAAAATACACCATTTTCTCTGTGGACCATGATATAAAAAAAAGAGGTACCGCACTAGACTGTATCCTCAAGACCTAAGACAACCCCTAGCACAGAAAGAGTTCGGTATATTATCTCTTTTATGAACATAAATGTATTTGTGGAATGAATTATTATCAATCATAAAGTGATAAGAGCAAGAGGAGGATTACAAATAGAATTATAGGAGTTGACAAAAGGAGGATCCATATTTACTGAACTCTGTGTGTTGGATGCTATACTGGATAGGGTGCTTTAAAGGTCTGATTAATCCTAAAAGTAATCAACCTTATTAAATACTCTGTAGCAAAGCTGAATATACCACAGACAGTACCCACCTTCATTTTGAATGCTGTAATCAGTCTGGCATACATGGGAGGAAGTGATCCAATCATCTGGAATCATCTGGATTGTGAGGTCACTTCAGAGCTAAGATGAGCCTTTTCTTCCTAGACATAGGGAATTCAAGCTATTAGTTATTCTAACAACTCAAGATATCTTATTAACAAGAAGTCTCTTCCCTAGAGAAAATTTATACAAAGAAAATGTGGTGAACGTTCATAAGACTACCTGGTAAAAATAAATGATTTTTCTTGTTACAAGTTTTTCATTTACTTCATACCTCAATTTTAGATTACAAAACTCCTAGAAGAATTAAAAGAAGCCAGAGAAAACCATACACCAGAGATGAAACATTTCATGGGCTTAGAAAAGAAAATTAAACAGATGGAAATGAGGCATGAGCAAAGAGAGCAGGAACTCCAACAGGTAAAGTAGTAAATCATATTTACATATTTGTATAGCTTTTCAGTTTTAAGTACCTCCAGTTTGCTGGAGTTTTGCCATCCCTAGCAACACTTCCTAGAGTGTTTCATTGCATATTGATCTTATTAAGAATAGAGTGTTTAAGAGCACATAAGATTTTAAATTTCAAATACCTGAAGTTTGGTTTGTCTCATCTCTGGAGTAATAGAGAACCAACTTTTATCATGTTGTTAATTATTGATGGTTGCCTAAAAAGTTAGGCATTTTACCCTGGGAATGGGTCTTTGGAAAATGTTTGTAAGAAATAGTTATATTAAAATGTAATCATTTAAAATATTATATGCCTAACACTAGTAATATCACAATTACTACACCTAATGACAGATAAATAGAAATTAAAAATGGTAGAGTAAGGGCACAATGTTTTTAAGCATTAACCTTTCTGTTGATGGTTAGGTTTGCTTGAATAGTATATTGGTCTGCTTGAGCTGCCACAACAAAATACCATAAACTGGGTTGCTTAAAAAGCAAATTAATTTTCTCACAGTTCTGGAAGCCAGAAGTCTAAATTTCCAGCTGATTCATTCTGATGAGCATGCTCTTCCTGGCTTGCAGAGGGCCTTTCCTCAACATTAGACCAGATATACTTAACAGATACTGGATGTAATGGGCTGGATATAGCAGCAGCATATACATTCTTTTCAAGTGCACATGGACCAATCTTTAAGATAGATCACATTAGACCACAAAATAAGTTTTGGAATATTAAGAAGTTTGAAATCAAAGCAAGCATCTTCTCCAACCATGATGGTATGAAACTACAAATCAATTACAAAAATAAAAAAAAAAATTGAACACAAATACATGGAGACTAATCAAGATGCTGCTAAATAACCAAAAGGTCGATGAAGAAATCATAGCAGACCTTGAGATAAATGAAAATGGAAACACAATATTCCAAAATCTTTTGGACACAGCAAAAGCAGTTCTATGAGGGAAATTTTTTACAGCTATACAGGCGTACCTCAAGAAACAAGAAAAATCTCAAACATTACACATAAAGGAACTAAAAAGAACAAAGCTCGAAGGTAGAAGAAGGAAGGAAATAATAAAGATCAGGACAGAAATAAATGAAATAGAGACAAAAAAAAATAGGGAAGATCAGTGAACTAAGAGCTGGTTCTTTGAAAGATAAAACTGATTAGCCAGACTCCTCAAGGAAATGAGAAGACTTCAGTAAACGAAAAAATGAAAAAGGGAGAGTTATAACCACCACAGAAATACAAAGGATTATGAAAGACTAAAATGAAAGGTTATATGCCAACAAATTGGACAACCTAGAAGAAAGGGATTTTTATAAATATATAATCTTCCAAGACTGAATCAGGAAGAAATAGAAAATCTAAAACTAATTACTAGTAACAAAATTGAATTGGTGGGGCAGGAGTGGCTCAATCAGTTTTATGTCTGACTGTTGGTTTCTGCTCAGTCATGACCCAGGGTCATGGGAGCAAGCCCCACGTGGGACTCCATGCTGAGCATGGAACCTGTTTAACATGGTCTCTCTCTCTTCCCCTCAGTTCTCTCCCGCAATTGTTCTCTAAAAATAAGAAGAATAAAACAACATTGGTAATCCAAAAACTCCCAACAAAGAAAAGTCTAGGACCAGATGGCTTTAAATGTTTGGGAGAATTCACTTGTAAAGAAGAATTAACACCAGTCCTCCTCAAACTAACCGCCCCCCACCAAAAAAAAAAAAAAAAAAAAAAAAAAAAACTGAAGAGGAGGAAATGTTTTCAGATTCCTTCTGTAAGGCCAATATTACCCTACCAACAACAAAGACACTACAAAAAAGAAGAAAATTACAGAAAGAAGAAAATTCCCTGATGAACATAGATGCAAAAATCCTTAACAAAATATTAACTAAATTCAAAAATACATTAAAAGGATCATTCACCACAGTTTGGTGGGATTTATTCCAAGGATACAAGGATGGTTGAATGTCTTCAAAACAACATGACATACCACATTAACAAAATGAAAGATAAAAATCATATGATTATAGTAGATGCAAAAAAGCATTTGACAAAGTTCAGCATACATTCATGATAAAAATGCTCAATATACTGGGTATAGATGGAACATAAGAAAGGCCACATATAACAAACCCACAGAGAATGTGATATGCCACAGTGAAAAACCGAAAAGTTAGTTTTTTTCATGTCCATCCTCACCACTTTTACTCCAACCCACAGGTCATAGCCACAACAACCAGGCAAAAGATAAAAAGCATGCAAATTGATAAGGATGAAGTACCATTGTCACTATTTACAGATAACATTGATAATGTATATAGAAAACCCTAAAGATTCCACCAAAATCTATTAGAATAAATGAATTCAGTAAAGTTGTAGGATACAAAATTAATATAGAGACATCTGTTGCATTTCTATACACTAACAACTAGCAAAAAGAAGTTAAGAAGATGACTTTATAACTATATCAAAAAGAAGAACATACATAAGAATAAGTTTAATCTAAGAGTTAAAGGACCTGTACTCTGAAAACTAATACATAGAGGAAAGAACTTGAAGATGACACAGTAAATGGAAAGATACACATGGATTGGAGGAGTACTATTTAAATGTTCATACTACCCAAAGCAAGCTGCAGATTGGGTGCAATCCCTATCAAAATACCAATAGTAGCATTTTTCATAGAACTAGAAAAAATATTCGTAAAATTGATATGGAATCAGAAAAGACCCCAAATAGCCAAAGCAGGCTTGAGAAAGAACAAAGCTGGAGGCATCACACTGCCAGTTTTCCAAAAGTATTACAAAACTATAGTAATGAAAACAGTATAGTACTAGCATGAAAATAGATCAATGAAACAATAGAAAACTCAGAAATGAACCCACACTTATATATCTATGACAAAGAAGGCAAGAATATGCAATGAAGATAAGAATCTCTCTTTAATAAATGGTGCTGGGAAAACTAGACAGCTTCATGCAAAAGAATGTAAGATGACTACTATCTTATGCCATATATTAAAACAAACAAACCTCAAAATGAATTAAAGACATAAATATAAGACCTAAAACCATAAAACTATTTTAAAAAAAACAGTAAACTCTTGGAAATTGGTCTTGGCAATATTTTTTGGGGATAGGTCTCCTCGGACAAGGAGAACAAAAGCAAAAATAAACAATTGGACTACATCAAATTGCACATGGGGCACCCAAGTGGTTCAGTTGGTTAGCATCCAACTTCCATTCAGGTCATGATCTCATGGTTCCTGAGTTCAAGCACTGCATCAGGCTCTCTCCTGTCACCACAGAGCCCACTTTGGATCTTCTGTCTCCCTCTCTCTTTGCCCCTCCCCCAACTTGTGCTTCTCTGTCAAAAATAGATATTTTAAAAAATAATTTTAAAAAAATTAAAAGCTTTTGCACAGCAAGGAAACCAACAAAATGAAAAGAAAACCCACTGAATGTGAGGAGATATTTGCAAATGATATATCCAGTAAAGGGTTGATAGCCACAACAAATGAAGCACTCCTAATTCACCATCAAAAAAAAAATCTAATTTAAAATGGGCAATGGACCGGAATATTTTTATAAAGACGTACAGATGACCAACAAACACATGAAATGATGCTCAACATCACTAATCAGGGAAATGCAAATGAAAAGTACAATGAGATATCACCTACCTGTCAGGATGGATAGTGTAAAAAATACAAGGGATAACAGATGTTGCTGAAGATGTGGAGCAAAAGCAATCCTCATGCACTATTGGTGGGAATGTAAGTTGTTCCCTCCACTATGGGAAACAATATGGAAGTTTCTCAAAAAATTAAAAATAGAAGTATCATACTATCCAGCAATTCCACTTCTGGTCTTTACCTAAAGGAAATCAAACCACATTCAAAATATATATATATATATACACACCTCTATGTTTGTTGCACCATTATTTACAATAGCCATGATATGGAAACAACCTAAGGGTCCATCAATAGATGAGTAGGAAAAAGTGGGATATGTATGCACATGTGTTTGGAATATACATACAGTGGAATATTACTCAGCAATAAAGAAGAATGGAATTTGCCATTTGCTACAACATGGATGGGATTAGAGGGTATTATTCTAAGTGAAATAAGTCTGAGAAAGACAAATACTGTATGATTTCACTTACATGTGGAATCTAAAAACAAAACAGACTCATAAATACAGAAAAAAAACTACTGGTTGCCAGAGGAGAGATTGATGGGGGAATAGGAGAAATTTAAAGTATAGTGAAGGGGAATATAGGCAATAATACTGTAATATCATTATATAGTGGCAGATAGTAACTATAATTGTAGTGAGCATTTTGTAATGTAAATAAATATTAAATACTATGTTGTATATCTGAAACTATATTGTATGTCAACTACAAAGTAAAAAATAAATATAAGTCTAAATATACTACTAAGACATCACATCACAAAGAGCACAAAAAGAAAGGAATAGATGAACTACTGAACACTCAGAAAATAACAGAATGGAAATACATGTATACCCATCAATAATTCCTTTAAATGAAAATGGAATAAATTCTCCCATAAAAAGGTATAGATAACTGAATAGATCTAAAAAAGAAAGTGGTGGAGGAGGCATCTATATCCTGCCTACTAAAGACTCCATGTAAGTAAGCAGACTGAAAGTGAAGGAAGGGTAAAAGGTATTTCATACAAAGGGGAACCAATAGAAAGCTTGGCTAACTATATCAGACAAAACTGACTATAAAACAAACTAATAAACAAAAGTCATTTCATAGTGATAAAGGAGTGATCTATCAAATATAACATTAGCAAATATTTATGAATGCACCATAGAAGCACTTACATACATAAATCAAATTCTGACAAACCTAAAGGGAGAAAGAGCAATACAAAAATCGTAGGGAATTTTTGTGGGGTTTTTTTGTTGTTGTTTTAGTTTTAATTAAATTCCATTTAGTTAACATACAGTATAATATTAGTTTCAGGTGTACAATTTAGTGATTCAACACTTCCATACAGCACCGGGTGCTCATCACAACAAGTAGGGAACTTTAATACCCCACTTACATCAGTAGATAGATCACCCAAGGTGGGGAAAAAACTCTTTAAGGAAACATGTCCTAAAACAATACATTTGGTAAGATGGAATTAACATATATGGAACATTCCATCCAAAAGTAACAATATACATTTTTAAGCATATATGGAACATTTTCAGAAGAGATCATATATTAGGCCATGAAACAAGGCTAAATAAATTTAATATTGAAATATCTAGCCAATTTCCCCCAAACACAGTGGTATGAAACTGGAAATCCCAAGCAAAAAAATGGAAAATTCACAAATGTGTGTAATTAAACCACATGCTCTAAAACAATGTATTGGTCAAAGAACAAATGAGAAATTTGAAAATATTTATAGACAGTTGAAGATGGAAACAATATACTAAAACTTAGAGGATGCAGAAAATAATTCTGAGAGAAGTTCATAGCAATAAATGCATGTATCAAGAAACAAAAAAATTTCATATAGACAACTTTAAACCTCAAGGAACTAGAAAGAGAATAAATGAAGCCCAAAGTTGGCAGAAGGAAATAACAAAGAGCAGAAATAAATAAAATAAAGACTAAAAAGATCAAAGAAACTAAGAGTTGGTTCTTTGTAAAGATAAAATTAACAAGCCTTTAGGTAGACCAACCAAGAAAAGAGAGAGAAAACTAAAATAAATGAAATCAAAATGAAAGAGGAGACATTACAACTGATACCACAGAAATACAAAGGATCATAAGAGATGGTATGAATAATTGTACATCAGCAAATTGGACAATAAATTCCTGGGAACATTAAACTTAACAAGAAGGCATCATGAAGAAACAGAAAATCTGAAAAGACTGATTATCAATTCAATCTCCTTAATGACAATCAAAAACCTCTCAACAAACAACATCCAGGACCAGAGGACTTCCCTGGTGAATTCTAAAAACATTAAAGAAGAATCAGTACCAATCCTTTTCAAACCAACCAACAAACAAAACAAAACAAAACAAAACAAAAAGAGGAAGGAACTCTTCCAAACTTATTTTGCAGGGCCAACGTCACCCTGGTACCAAAACCTTGCAGGGATGCCACAAGAAAACACTGGCCAATATCCCTCATGAACATAGATGCAAAAATCATCCAAAAATATTATCAAGTCAAATTCAGCAATACATTATAAGAGAATCATTCACCATCAAGTTGGATTTATTCCAGAGATACAAAGATGGTTCCCCATCCACAAATCAGTGTGATACACCTCATTAACAAAATGAAGAGTAAAAAGCAGAAGATGATCTCAATAGATACAGAAAAAGCATTTGACAAAGCTCAACATCTTTTCCTGATAGAAACTCAACAAATGGTATAGAGGGAAGGTCCTCGACATAATAAAATTCACATATTAAAAAACCATAGCTATCCTCATAATTCATGGTGAAAAGCTGAAACCTTTTCCTTTTCCTTTAAGGTAAGGATGGCCCACTCACACCACATTTATTCAAAATAGTTTTGGAAATCTTAACCAGAGCAATTAGTCAAGAAATAAAATGCCCCCAAATTAGAAAGGAAGAAGTAGAACTACCACTCTTTGCAGATGACATGACATAATACATAAGAAACCTAAAAAGACTTTACCAAAAAACTATTAGAACTAATAAACGAATTCAGTAAGGTTGCTGAATAAAAACTAATATACAGGAATCTGTTGTATTCCTATAACACTAATAACAAACCATCAGAAATTTTAAGTTACTTTAAAAAAATGTAAATGCCATCCTCATAGATATAGACAGTATATAGGTGGTTTCCAGAGGTAGGGCATGGGAGATAGGCAAAATGGGTGTAGGGAGACAAAGGTACAAACTTCCAGCTAAAATAAGTAAGTTATTGGGGATGTAATATACAGTTTGGTGACTGTAGTTAATATAATAAATTGTATATTTTAAAGCTGTTAAGGAGTAGATCTCAAAAGTTCTCCTTACTAGAAAAACAAATTTTTAACTATGTATGACAGTAGATATTAAACTAGTATTATGTGGTGATCTTTCTGCAGTGTATGCAGATATCAATCACTATGTCATACACGTGAACCTAATATAATGTTATATGTTTATTGTACCAATACAATAAACAGAAGCTAATTAAGTTCATCACCACTAGACGCACCTTAAATAAATGCTAAATGGAATTTGACAAGTGGAAATAAAATGAAGCTATTTAACATATTTAAAATGTATGAATATTAGGTAGAAAACTCACTGGAAATGGTAAATAGTCAAAATCAGATTCACTAATGTAGTGGTGGTTCATAATTCATTTATAACTCTAGTTTAAAAGTTAAAAAAAAACAAACATTAAAAATAACCGTAACTATACTAATTTGTTATTGGATACAAAATATAAAAAATGTTCATTTTAATATCAATCACCTAAAGTTGGGGGGAGGGATGGAGTAAAGGTATAAAATTATCTACTTAAATTGTTATAAGTATATCACATTTTATGTAAGCTTCATGGTAACCACAAAAGAAAAACCTGTACCAATTACAGAAAAGATTATGATAAAGGAGTCCAAGCATACCACTACAAAAAGTCATCACATCACAAAAGACAACTGCAGGAGGGAAGAAGCAAGCAACATAGGATCTACAAAACAGTCAAAAAGCAACAAAATGGCAATAGTAAATCATTATCTATCAGTAATTCCTTTAAATGTATGTGGATTAAATTCTTCACTCAAACCACACGGTTGCCAAGTGGATGAAGTACAGATCCAAACAATATGCCACCTACAAGAGACTTCAGTTTTAAGACAGACATCATAGCT